>OX637341.1:7598405-8833404 GCA_951799405.1 Agapetus fuscipes | reverse complement strand
GGTATCGATATATGGAAATACTAGAAATGGAATTAATTCACTGTATTTCCATATTCCATAAAACAAGTCTAGATATCCACTTTTGGATCCATATGACGCGACATATCAAGAAAGCTTGCTATTTACTATTTACTAAAAAACTATTTACTCTGTAGTATGATAATAAATCTTTTTCACACAGTAACCTTCCTTATAACATATGACCATAAGAGTTAATTTTGTTTATCACCCTGCTGTTGCGGCTGCCTCAGTAAGGCGTATTAATTGAGAATTTATTTCACATCCACATCTTTAAGCTCTAAATAATCACCCTGTATACAGTGCTTATAGTTGTTTCCTTGACTTATAGGATGACATGAGGCTGACCACCCATACTGTAAAAGTGTTTCACTTTGCCAAAGTCACCTTTGTTTCAGGGAAGGGAAGGTTTTTCCGCCACGATGTCCTGCGTCACCTATGAGATCTTCTCCCCTCAGTCTTTTCTTGTATGATAAGATGAAGAAGATGGTATTTCTCAGAACGTGACCGAAGTACATCAGCTTTCTCTGGCTTAATGGTTGGCAGAAGTTCTTTTGTGGTCCGTTGGAGCACTTTTTCATTGGTGACTCAATCACGCCAAGAGATCCGAAGCATTTATCGGTAGACACACATCTTGAACGCTTCGATTCGTCTCTCCAGTGCCTGTGTGAGCGTCCATCCCTCCTAGAGCAATTGGGAAGACTAAGCACCTCACTTTGTTCTTCCGGAGTTTAAGATCACGCTGAGAAATCCAAAGCATTTTTTCTTACAAGATTATCATGCATTTCATCATATCAACATAAAAAAGAGTTAAAATTAGTAAAACTATTCCATATTACTTCAGATTTAAAGCAGAGTCCCGCAAGGAGTGGCACTTTCATCAACACCATATATTTCAGTAATTGTCTTCCCCATATTTCAGGAGCAGTTCACCAAGTATAAAGGATTTCTGTCAAACGCAACCAAAGCGTTTTCCAAAACAAATGGGAACAGCGCTCATAACAACTTTGGGTTCCATGTTAGAACGACAGTGGCAAAACGACACAAAACATAAAGACACATTACAGAACGACACATGACAGAACGACACATGACATAACAACACATGACAAAACATCACAAGACAAAACATTACAAGGCAAAACATCACAAGACATACCTAAAACAGAACATGACGTCGTGTGATATTTTTTCATGTGCCGTTTATGGTAGATATGTTTTGTTTTAGATATGTAATGTTTGTCATTTGATGTATTGTTCTTGTGCTGTTTTGTCATAGTGATGTATTTTCTGTGTTGTTTTGTAAAAGTGATGTTTTGTCATGCAATGCACTGTATAGTGTACTTAAGCCCACCTCGTGCCCGTCCCGCATGTATGTGTCAGAATGATCCACATCAGGTGGACGCTCATTCAAGGCTATGTATTTTCAATTAGCAGAAGGTTTCCAGTGATGTTAAAAGCGACGGCACGGTAACAAAAGAACCTCCAGGTCAGAGGCATGCCCTGTACTGTCATTGCCTTTTTCTGTCATGTGTCGTTATGTATGTCATGTGTCGTTTTGTCACTGTGTCACTCTATCCCGTCACCCAATTTGGATATCGTTAAGTTGCAACGTAATTTTGTCTGCTTGGCTTGCAGGACCTTGAGAGGTTGTCTCCTCATTGTCGTCCCACTCCCCCATTACCTGGAGCTGGGGCACAATTAGGGACATATAAATATCAACCAGCGATGCAAGGCACTCCGGTATTTCATCCAGTGTGCTTACAAGTGTCAAGAAGGAAGGCCCACGTGCCGGCCATTGTTGAGGCAATCAAAACGAAATGCGGCACGGTGGGCGAGTGGTCAAAGAAGCCAACTTGAAACAAGAACAAGCTGGTGTAGTCAGACGTATTTCATAGTAGACTTTGGAAGATGGACATAAGACACTAGATAGTCGGACATAATTTTGGGTAGATGTAGTATATTGTACATAGATTATTTCTGGTGCAGAAAAAACGGTAAAGAGAGGTTATGAAAACCTGAAAAGATATCTTCAAAATGCAAAAACTTTCCTCAAGATGTAGGTACCTACATAATTTTAAAAACTTTTCAATTGCATTTAGAAAAAAGTGTTTTTTTTATTCTGTTTTGGATCAACTCTTCATACTTGTTACTTAAGAATTTACAGTTCTGAACCATATGATAGTAGATTTATTGCTAGACAAAATAAATTTTGCAAGCTTGTACTCAAATCTCATCAACCTTTTTAAAAAAAAAAAAGAAAAAACATCTCCTTCTTCTTCTATTTTTACTTCTCTAAGATTGGCTAGCAATCATAGCACTTGCACGAATGACAAACCTGGTTCTTCTACCAATTCACTGTCTCAACCAAATAGATCTCCTACTACCTGCAGTTCACCATCCCTCAATTTTTCCCTGTAAGTCTGATCGATAGGTCAGTTTGTAGAGTGCTTGCATTTCATGCTAAGAGCTCAAGCTCGAATCTCACCGAGGGTTTCAGAAATGATTTCCCGTTTGGTGTTTATTTGAAACTCAAAATAAAACAACGTGGTTAATTTTACTCACAAAAAAAATCAGTCCCCTCAGGAGCTATGAAACTTCCATTTCAACAAATCTACTTCTGTAAATGATACAAAATCAACTAAAATTAATGTCACAAAATATGTGGTTGTGATAAAAAGTTAATGTTGTATATACTCACATCTCTTCTTTCCAAATACCCTTTAATGACAATGTATGCATCTCTGCTTCCAAAAAATTTAGTTCCACATTATTAATTATACTCTAAATGGTTCAATTTAGATGATGAATGCACTTTCATTGCATTGGTGCGTGCGATCCCATAGCATGAGTACCATTAATTACGCTCATGCGCATGAAGAATAGAGTTAGGCTCAGATGCGACCCCTGTGGAACGATTAGCTGTAATTTTAAACTCGAGAATGGGACCACAAAAAATCACATCGGTTAGCGAGTGGTGTGTATAGAAACAAGATTCATACCCGCATAATGCTAAGAGATTTCAAATGATTCTCAATGTGTCTTGAAATTTTCCTTATAATTCATTTTGCGTTTATTACTTCGTAGGATTGAGTTTCTCAAAATTAGAAGCGCTGTTTTTAGTTGCAGTGATTTGCCTGGAAAATATCTTAACATGATTCAAGAAGGATACAGAACCATTAAAAGCTTGAAAGAACCCAAATATGGGTTGGTGGTAGATCGGCACATGAGAATGAGCATTTGAAGAGGCAGTACTAGCAGAGATGATGGTGAAAACCAAGACTTACACCAGGTTGTCATGATAATAAAAATGAAATTCTTAAAAATCCTAAGAACAACACTGGAAAAGATTTTTTTTTTAAACCGTGGTGTTCAAACTGATTAAGAGCACAGTATTTTGTGATTTGAAGACTGCATAGTAGTGTCTTTCTTACAAGCAACACCCTTGGTATTTTTGCCAAGGCTCTTTAATTGTTTCAATGTTAAAACGTAGGTAGGTACATGGAATAAATATGAAATTTTGAGAGCGACGTGCAGATCAAAAACTTTATGGACCAAGCTGGGGGAAAGTTAAGCTGTCTCTCCATTAAGAAAGCCCAAACGCAAGAGGAACGTAGGAGTGACAACAGAAGAACAATAAAATACCAAATTTCAGGTTAATGGCAAAACTCACAAGAAGAATTTGTATTCCAATTCATGACCACTATGCGAAAGTATATTTAACAAAAAAAAACACTGAGTTTTATTTTCACAATTGATCATTTATTTGATCTCTAGTACTTTGACTTGCTTACGTCATTTTCAAGAGGACACTTCGCAAAATTGACAAGACGAAAACCGTAGAGAAATGAGAAGGATGAGTTTCGACAAACAGGTACAATTAGGTAATAACAAAGGCGGAGCAGCAGGAATCTGAACATTGACCTTATTGTAAGAATCACAATTTACATGTTTATGAATTTCCAAAGTCTCAAGGGCAATTAGTTGTTTGCCCTTTCATCCGGAATGGAGAACCTGAACACCGTCATTATTAAATTAATGGTCACGAGCCTTCTCTATGTCTTATCTGCTTGGTATCTTGCTTTATGAAGTTGATGAAAGACGCAAAGTTTGAGAAGCCTCTGGATGCGTAAGCGATCCTAATGAGGTGTCATACTTTCATGTCGCTTGAGTTATGGACCCACAACTGAAGGTTTGATTTATCCCTCATATAGGTACCTACACATGTAAGTCGCAGCTTTTCTAAGGCGCGGCTCTCCTTTAGAGACCCTTAAGGACACAATACTAATGCGACAGATTTTGACACCTTTTGCACTAATGCCATCAAATCTGCAATCATCAGTATCTTTTACCAATTGCAATATAGAGTTGCAAAGATGTGCAAATACACATTTAAGATTAATTAATAACAATATTTGGATGATTTACTTAGTGAGCGCTGTTTTTGTGTGAATCACACCTCTATAGCCCTCTGCGAGCTTGATCGTCGCTATAGAAAGCGCCAATTCTTCAACGAAACCCAGTTGCTGTAAGGCTAGATAGACATTTGCTGACCGGTCTTTGGGTAAACATAGGTTTATAAAATTTTCAACCTAGCGAAGAAAGAGCATATTTAAAAACATAAATGGTATTTTTTGTTTTTCGAGATTCGAACCCACAACCTTACGAGTCTGAAGCGTAACCACCACGTCCACTTGGTGCCTATTTGTCTTCTGTCCATCAGATGTAACTTCACATGAGCGATGTTTGTATATGTACTGGACCAATGTGTTTTTATTAAAACTGGAAATTGATTTTAAAATATTTAAATCAACTATCACATTATCGTGTTTAATGTTTTTCCTTGCTCAGATTGTGTACAATGTGATTTTTGAATGTGAACACAGTTTTAATACACAAACAATTTTAAAAACATAATACATTTGAGTACAATTTAGTAATTTATATTATTTAGTAATATCTCAGGGGATTAGATCTGGCCGTTAGACATGCCAACATAATGGCCCATTCAGTCTGCTATAATGGTTTTATTGTATGAAGAGATTATCATCATAAAGAAGTCAAATTGTCGGAGATCTGAGAGGAGTAACGAAGTAAAAAAAGAAACAGTCCTCGTAGACTATTGGATTAGATGGTTTCTAACTATGATTGAATAACTAATACGTTTGGATTAAGGAAAAATGTTAGAAAATATCGTAGGCAGTGACTTTTTATATTGTTCCGAATATGCAAGACATTTGACCGGTCCATAGTCTAGTGGTAGCGCTTCGGACTAGTAAATGGAAGGTCGTGGGTTCGAATCCCGGCTAAGCATAAAAAAATATACCACTTATATTCTCAAGTATAGTCTTTGCAGGGATTAAAATTCATATACCTTTGCCAAAGACCTATCACCAAAGGTCCATCTAACCTTGCAGCTAATGGGGCCATGCTTGAGAATTGGCGCTTTTTAGTGACGACCAAGCTCGTAAAAAGTCCGGTCGATAGCTCAGTTGGCAGAATGCTTGCATTCCATGCCGCGAGCAAGGGTTCGATCCTCACCGAGGGTGTGGGAAATGATTTTCCGTTTCGGTGTTTATTTTAACCCTAAAATAAAAACCGGTAAGGCTTTACTCAGCCTTCACAAGAAACGAGAACTACCCCCTCGGGAGCTGGGAAACTCCCACTTCAACTGAAGTGGTTGGCGTGAGGCCGACCCCCTTACCTGTAAAAATTAATAGGTCCCGAATCGCCACATGCGACCCCTTCAGGGATGACGCAGGCAAGAAGTTAGACTATATGTGTACATTAGTTTCGTTGCTTTGCATATACCTACGTGTATAACTAAATTGCATACCTAAGTTGGGTTAGGTACGTTTGAAATGATTTTTTTTCACAACTCTTTTATCTTTTTTTTCTGTGCTATCTTTTTTTGAAAAATACATTTAATATATATAAAAAATAAACAAGCAAGTTAATAAATACAACAGTAACAAAAAAATGTATGATCTCTTCTAAATGTTATAGAACCAAACAATTATACTAAAACACCTTTTTATTTTCACTCAATTTAATGTCCGGTCGATAGCTCAGGTGGTAGAGTGCTTGCATTCCATGCCAAAAGCTCGGGTTCGAATCCCACCGACGCGATGGTGTCAGAAATGATTTCCCGTTTCGGTGATTATTTCAAAAACCCAAAATAAAATACCGGCAAGGTTTACTCAGCCTTCACAAGAAATGAGTACCAGCACTCTCGGGAGCTGGGAAACCTCCACTTCAACTGAAGTGGTTGGCGTAAGGCCGGCCCCCTTACCTGTAAAAATAAATAGGTTCAACTCGCCACAAGCGACCCCTTCGGGGATAACGCGGCAAGAAGTTACACTATATGTGTAGCTTAGTTGCGTTATTAATTTTATTTTAATTAATAAACACAAACGCTTTCAATCTCCCGATCATCTTCAGGTATAATCAACATAATATGTTATATGGTTTTTCACAGTGTAATGAAAAAAATATTTACGTATTGCTATTAAAACTCAATATATTTCATATTATAAAGACTTCATACAAAATGCTAGGAAGAAACCCATAAAAATTGTCAATAAAATCCCCATCAATAGCAAATTATTATCTTCGGCATTGAATAGAGTCTATCGTTTACTAATGGTCGCCCGGATCACAAAGGACCTTTGACTTCCTTCGAGGATATAAAGGATATGGACATAACTTAGCTGCACATGAATGGAAGAAGGGACAAGAGGAGCATCCTGGGTGTCAGGAGTGATGAATGGAGACAGATGCTGCGAGTGTTTTGATCCTTAGCAACAATATTATTTGCGAGATTTTTTTTTACTGTGGCACATTTATTGTTAATATTTTTGAACACTTATTTCTGATAATAAAAACTAAATAAAACTTGAAATTGATGTTATGTTTCCACTTTCCGTAGAGCGCAAAGTCCATGGTCTGCTCTTCAAACCTGTTTACTTGATAAGCTTGGGGAACAGATCAGTCTTTAGATGTTTCTTGAAGTGACTGCTGTCGGCAATCTCTCGAACCACTGGTGGCAGTTGGTTCATTGCCTTTGGAGCTGCCCCTGCAAAAGCACGCTCATAAACATTTTTGCAGACTTGCGCAAAGGCTCATTGAAAAATGATTTGGCCCCACCGCAGAGCGCAAAGTCAATTTTCTGCAATTAAAACTGCAACTGTGTTTGGTGAGCGTGCTTTTGCAGTGCCTGCTCTAAGAGAATAGAACCAACTGGCATATGAGGTTCGAGAAATTGTCGACAACAGTCATTTCAAGATCCGTCCCAAGACCATGTGTTTACTGAATTTTTAGAGGCGCCATTGAAGTGGCAATGCCACAAAACGGCGCTAATGAAAAAAAAACAAATCAGTATTTTCGTCATATTTTTGTTGTTGTGGAGTTTTGACCCTTAAAAGAGAATTCATAAAAGTACATACATTCTTTTTTTTAAATTTCATTTTCAAAAAGTACAAACTCTTATGATTTATCAAAATGATTGTTAAAAACCAACCCTTTCAATGCCAGGATTTCAAAGGATACCGTGAAAAAAAAAACAAATTATTTTTTTCAAATTAGAAATAATATTCCATTGTCGAGTTTTCCGTTCGCGGCGTATTTTATCTTTAATCAGCTCTGAATGGAACCAGATTAAAAAAGAATTAATTCAGAAAATATCACATAATGAGTGTGCTCCTCGTTTTGTGTGACACGTCAGCGCTCACCAATATTTTTAAGTTTTTGCACCTCTCAAAAAATGTATATTCAATATGCATGTAGGTATTCACTTTTGCCAAAATTAAAACAATTTTCATGTCGGGAAAGTAAAGAAATACAGATTTTTGTAATAAATAGAAAAATACCGTTTTTTGGTTTCATCAGAATGAGAAACATTAAATAAGTCATGTTTTTAGTATAGCAAGATAAAAAAATCTTAAATATTTTGATGAAAAAACTGTAACAAACAATTCTTTTCTAATATTATGATGTTTTTTTGGGTTTTTATGTTATAAGTCCACATGCGGCGTGTGTAAACACGAACTAATACGTGTCTGTTTGTGGGATTACATTTAATATGAATCTAAAATGTAAAATATATATTTGTAACTAAGATTAGACTGGATTAGATCGAATTACGACATGGGTTTCTTAAGTGCATCCTGTTGCTGAACCTTTAATTCTTTATTTGAACTTTGATGTTTTGTAACTTTGAATTTTCCTTTCAATTATTCTTAATTTTTACCAAATGTGCTTGAAAGTTTCTTGGCGAATAGGTTGGTGATAGTTTAATATGAGGCTGACCTCCGTTGCTGTAAAAACATGGTTCACTTTTGACAATGACAACCTTGCTGCGGGGAAAGCCTGCAGGAATTTATATACACACTCATTATAAAAATACAAAAGATAAGATTTCCCATAAAAAATACTTCTAGCAAACTGTAGGTAGGTACCTACACGGAAAAATAAAAATTGTGCATCTGAAATGACTCGTGTATCACCGTTTGGCAATCTCTGCCATAAACAACACTGCACCCCGCTTCTATATTGTTAATTTGGGCTCCATGCGATAATGGATGACATTATTTATTGTGACTTGGTTTTTTTCTCTGGTTGTCTGTCGTTTTTCATACACGCCGGCACACAAATGCTCATCTGTCCCTTTATCCAGAACGCGCTGCCATTGTCGAGCTCTCGCCTTTATTCCTAAATACAAAATTTCAGAGCCGAATTCTGATCGCTGGCGGAGTAAGGGTTAAATAATGTTTTAGTGATAATTTGGATAGAAAAGGTACTAGTAAATATTGAAAATAGCAAATTCGTCAAGACAATTTATCTAGTCTAGTGGTAACGCTTCGGACTCACAAATGGAAGGATGTGGGTTTGAATTCCAGCGGAGCACAAAAAAAAACATTTCTATTTTCAAATATTCGTTTCGCTGGATTGAAAAAGTCATATACCTTTACCAAAAACCGGTCCTTAACTTACTAAACTACACATAAAGTGTAACTTCTTGCTCCGTTTCAACTGGAAGGGTTTCGCATTTGCGGATGGAACCTATTTATTTTTAGAGGTAAAGGGGGGGGGCGGCCTTACGCCAACCCCTTCCAGTTAAAGAAGGGGTTTCCCAGTTCTCGAGGGGGCTAGTATTCATTTCTTGTGAAGGCTGAGTAAACCTAGACGGTATTTTATTTTGGGGGTTGAAATAAACACCGAAACGGCAAATCATTTATGGCACTCTCACCTCGCCTCAGTGGAATTCGAACCTAAGCTTACGGGATGGAGTGCAAGCACTCAACCAACTGAGCTATCTACCGGACTTAGGTTGGTGATTGCATTCCTCTTCTCAAATCTATTTGAAATATAATTACTTATAAAATTATTATTCTCCAGTTCATCCCCTTCCGTCATTTTGTGAAAATCATGAAGTCGCACTAAACGGCGGCAGTTAATGTAGAAACGCTCGAGTATTCATTTTCTGTCCTCTATTCACCAACTGCGCAGGGGACACTCAATAATCATTTTATTATCATTTGATAGCGTCATTATAAAAGGTTCAGAAATGGCGCATAAGTTCTACACAATAATATGTTCAACAATAAATAAAAATCTGCTCAGTAGCGTTGCCCTTAAACGAGCTTATTTTTTATTAAGACTTTCTTACTTGTCTTGTAGTATAATCAATGATCTAAGTTGCACAAAATACGAGTATCTCAATTAATTAATGGTCGTACAACTGAATAAGTGACATACTAAGGTAGCATGGGTTTTTTAGAGAAACGCAGCTTTTTTACTATTTTAATCCTGTAGTGCAGAAGTTAGTTATGAGCAATTCTTTATAATTAGTTCACTTACTATGAGATGGTTCACTCAATAACTTTTTTTATCCACAATTTCTCAAATCAGTGAATCAGTATTCTTTAACACATAGGTTGGTATAAAGTTGACCACCCAAGCTGTATTTTTTTTTCACTTCTACCACTCACTTCTGTATCAGAGAAGTTCAAAAAAAGTTACAGGGTTTATGTTAATTTGAGGTAGATATGGTTATTGAATTGTAAGTACACATGCAGTATTTGTAAGTGCGAACTTTCACGTGTCTGTTTGTGAGAATTCATTTAAAATTAATTTTATATGTAAATTTATCTTCGCAACTTAAATTATAAACTATATGTAGTGTTGATATGCGACTAAACACCCATGCTGTTGAAAATGGTTCACTTTGCCAATGCCACCCCTATTTCAGGGAAAGTCGGCAAGAGTTGCAGGGTGTATGTTCATTTAAGATTCGGGTTTTTATATTGTAGGTCCACATGCGGCATGTTTAAGCGCGAACTTATACGTGTCTGCTGGTGAAAATGAATATAATGTGAATATTTAATGTTACATATATTTGCAACTTAGATTAGATTAGATTCTCGCTCTAGCTTATAGTGACTTTGCGGCACAATGTTGAAAGAGACTCCCTGGCTCTCACACAGCCACCACCTCTATTTATAGGTGCATACGGCTCATACCGTTGGTTCTCGCGTATTCGAGAATGTGCCACATACCTACTCCCATAATGTATTTTTTGAAACACTTCCAGTACCCTTAGTACGAGTTGCAAAACTTGAGTAATGTAAAGTTTACGGCAATTATTAAAGAGTGATTTCCCCCAAAGTCTGCCGTTTTTGTTTGTTTGAACTTGATTTTCTTCATCACTGTAACTCTTTTGCTAAGACCATCAAGTGTAAGAAACAAAAACGGCAGATTTTGGGAGAAATCACGCTTTAATATTTTCCGTAAACTTTACTTTTCTCAAGTTTTGCAACTCGTACTAAGGGTGCAGATTGTTCAACACACACCAGCGTGCTTAGGCGCACTTAGGTACTACGAATCTATAGTTCGTAACAATATATTTATTCAGTTTTACCTTTAAAGTATCGATATATTTTTTTTTTTTTAAGAAATCCTGTGCGGGAGACTCCCTAGATTCTAAAGACTCTAGGGGTCTATGACACTTGTTGTAGTGCCGCAGAGGTGTACGAGCTTGGTCGTCGCTACAAAGCGCCAATACTCAAGCAAGACCCAGTTGCTGTAAGGCTGGATGGACCTTTGGTGACCGGTCATTGGTAAAGGTTTATGAATTTTTCAACCCAGCGAAGAGCACATTCGAAATATAAATGGTATATTTTTGTGCTCCGCCGGGATCCGAATCCACAACCTTCCATTTACGAGTCCGAAGTGTTGCCACTACGGACTACGGACCGGTCCAAGTCTGTCCGATATGTAGATTGTAGAGTATTTTATAATTATATTTTGATTTGTTTGTAATTTATTTTATAATTCCTCACATACACTGGATTAACTTGTTTTTTTTTTCAATAAAATCTCGTCATAAGCATGTAACATAACCTAAAAGTGACATTTATTTGTAACACCAAAACAAACCGGTATCTAAATCTAAATCTAAATCTAAGCTGCAAGGATATGTATCATTTGAGGTTCATATCAAATGCATTCCCACAAGCAGATACGTATAATTTCGCGCTCACACATGCCGCATATGGACCTGCAATATAATAACCCAATTCTCAAATGGACATAAACGGTATAATTCATAGAAACAACATCTCCCACAATCTTTTTTTTCAAATGAACTTGTTTTTGTGTTTTGTGGCTAAACATTCAGCAATTAACAGTTAGCTTTATTTATTTGGGATAAAAAAAATTGAGTGTCCATGTCAAAAATTAATATTGTTGTTGGGTTTTTATACTGTAGGTCCACATGCGGCATCTGCTTGTGGGAATGCATTAATATTAATCTTAAATGATTTATATCTTTGCAGCTTAGATTAGATTAAATTAGATTACATACACTCAATACTGTAAACTAGAAATGATGGAGTTAGGTGTTATAAAAGAACAAGCCACCCTTATTCCTGCTGAGCCTCACCCCATTTTAAGGGCGGAAAAATGAGAGTCAATGTAGCGAATGAGCAAATTCGATTTTAAATGCCATTTATATTGTACAAGCAAAGTTCAACCGAATAAACCAACACTGAAGGGACTGGGCGACTGGTGAAAGGGGTCCGCGAGACCCGAATCATTTGAAAAACTATCCAGTCATCGCGTGCAACAAATACATATTTAAAAAATATTTCATTCTATGCTCTGGGTCTTGAAAATGCTCAATTGCCTCTTTTAAACTCTACAAACTTTTACCAGTTGCACTCCATTTTCAAGAAAAGGTGGTAGAAGTTTTGTAAGGGATGTTCATTTGAGGCTAGGTTTATTTTGTAAGTAGGTACACATGTTCCATGTGTAAGTGTGTCTGCTTGCATTTAATATGAACCTTAAATCATAATATTGTTACGAATATGAGAAGTTGTGATTGTCTGTGTTAGTGTAATTATAAGTCTCTCTAGAAATAAATAGACACTTACGTAGATTATTTGTATTTGATATTCATTTGTATTTGTCTGAGATTGGTTGAATCGAATGTTTAAGTAAAATCTAGCAAGGTGATAGTTACAGTACACACAGTTCAGTATAGCGCCAACAGACTGAGGACGTGCCAAAGAGCCATTGAAAGGACGATGCTGGGAATCAGCTTCAGAGACAGGGTTCCAAACCAGGATATCCGTAGACGCACTGGTGTCATTGATGTCATACAGCGAGTGGCCTGCTTAAAGTGGTGCTAGGCAGGTCACGTCGTAAGGCCAAACCATTACAGGTGGCCGAAAAGGATCGTCTAGTGACGGCCCAGGATGTCCAAGCGCGGAGCGGGGAGACCCCAACTGAGGTGGCTGGACTACATCAAGGGAACTGTAGGCAGAGGATGGCTGCCCACAGCAGCTGATAAACAGAAATGGAGAGGATTGGAGGAGGCTTACGTTCAGAAGTGGGCTGAGAAAGACAAAGTACAAGATTTTTGGGAATAGTTTGGTGAATAATTCTTTCATACATGTTGAATGAAGCCATTTTATTTTCAATTTCAGTACTATGAAAATACCTTGTGTTGCCTGATTTCACATTAAAACTAATGTTTTTTGTGTAAGTTCTAAGAATGCAAACATTCACACTAAATGTAGATTTTGTGAAAGCTAACCAGTTAATAATCTTCTTTGAAAAGGTCCATTGAATGAATGCGTGTTATTGCCGATTTAAAGTAACTTTTGTTAACAATTACTGTTGTAGTAATGATGGGTTCCTGTGAAAGCGAAATGATTTGCAAATTTCATTGATATTTTCACAATAACTTTTAGCATAGCATTAAATGCCAAATAAGATGTTTATTTTTTTTCGTTTCTAGTCAATATAAAAAGATTTACAAAAACTATTTCATGTATTTGAATGAAGTATACAAACTAAATGAAAAACACTCCAGGGGTGGAAGTCTCTACGGCCGACGGTAGATCTTACCGTAACTATTTAAAGATAGGAAGGAATAAACCATGGCGGTGCCTGAACAGCTGACCATTGTTCCTTATAAAATGTATCAGCTGGTGATGCGCCGCTATTTTAAAAATAAATTGTGTGAAATAAATTTGAACCGAAGTTTTTTAAACTTATGTTATGAACGTATAGGTTGGTATCACTTTGCCAATGTCACCCCCGTTTCAGGGAAGGTCGGAAAGAATTGAAAGGTGTATGTTTGTTTGAGATTTAGGATTTTATGTTGTAGGTTCACATGCGGCATGTGCAGGTGCGACTTATACGCGTCTGCTTGTGAAAATGCATAAAATGTAAATTCCCAATGCTACATACCTTTGCAACTTAGATTACATTAGATTGACAAGCAAATCGTAGCAGTGTCATACAAAATGTTGATTCGGTCGTTTAGGGTTACGATCGTATGACAACCGGTCGCCATAACTTACGTCAACAAAAACGTTAAACGAAAATCTGTACGTTAAATAATTGCCTGGGTGGGGTAGGCCGGACCCCAACCCCTAACTGGCTCCGTATTCTATTACTTATATCATTTATCATTCATGTAACCCTAACTTACTTATATACCAACAATATATATATGTATACATAAACCTTTTGTATATTTTATACTAAAGCACGATGGTGTATTTTTTAATTCTAAAATTATTTGAATACTATTGAAAAGACAAATACTTTTTTAATGATGATGTTGATGATGATGATGTCTCCATTCTTCCGGGATTGTAGGCCATGAAAGCCTTAAAACACTTATACTTTTTTAATGGTTTGTGTATTCACACTGTGAAAATTAAGTTTTATTCAAAAATATTTAAAAAAACAAGTTTTTTTATTTAAGTTTAAGGGTTTGCGTACCTATTGACATAGTGAATATTCATTTTTAATTCTATAATCTAGGTTGCAAAGATATATAAAAATTTCATATGAAATGCATAAACAGATACTATGTGTGATTGCACGCTTAAAAATGCTGTATGTGTACTAAAAAAAAACCTCAAATGAAGAACATTTCTTTACAGTATGGGTGGTCAGCCTCATACCAACCTATAAGTAAAGTCTAATCACTCTAAATTTCTGTTTATTAGTATCGTACCATTAACCTTTTTTCTGATTAGTAGCTGATTTTATAACCACTGAACTATTATCCATTATTATATCCACTTGATAAAAATTATTTCCTTTTAAGTTCATTTTGCTTTAACTAATAACACACGATAATATTTTTATATTGTCCATTATTTATCTTTAAAAAACTCAGTTGTGTCAATCTCAAGTCGACTCAACAATCGCTTGTCCCTTTTTTATGGTTTTTCTCGGACATTTTAGGGCAAAAAGACCATAAATCCATACTGCTTCAAGTGCCAGTCAATTAGTAATGATAACCTAGCGATTTAATGTTCACCGAGCTTAATATAATATTGTAAAAGTTTCATATAGCCACCTTAAAGGTAAAACTGAAAAGGTGCTAAATCAACGATTTTTTTAGAAATCGTGGATAAAACATTTTATTGGGTGCAACTTCTCATAGTAAGTGAATTAGTTACAAGAAAGTGCTCATGTAAAACTTTTAAACTACAGGATTTTTATACTTTTGTTGCGTTTTCTCTCGTCGAAAATAGGAAAAAAGATGCATTTATCTGAGAAACCCATATTAGCTTAAAATGTGACTTATTCATTTTTACCTTTAAGATATCCATACACATCAACTTTTTTCAGTTTTCCTTTAATCAATTGATAAGATTGTGTTGAAAATGCAGGGAAAAAACTTTGATTTATGTTTTCATTTAATTAAATTTACTGCAAAAGATATTGCCAGGGCTGGAAGACAAACAATGTTATTCACACAAAAAAAATCCATGATTCAGCTGCCGCCTAAGTGAATTTTCCACACAATAAAATAATCCATGGATCAACTAAGGAGTAAATGTCTTGCGGATGGCACTGAAAGAATTGGCATGAGATGGACAGATCCAGACTACATACCTTGTATCTTGCATTAGTGTCATGTATGATTCACTTTACCAACGTCACCCCTGTTCCAGGGAAGGTTGGCAAAAGTTTATGTTCATTTAAGGTTTTGATTTCAATTTATAAGTACCTACACATGCAGCATTTGTCTACTCGTATTTCTTTGTGCGCATGCATTTAATATGAATTTCAAATGTTAGTATATATACCATTTAGTTTATAAATTGTAGATTATTATGGTAAAACATCTTGCAGACGTCCTCCCAAGATACCTCAAAACTATTCAAGTTCCATAACATTCTTTTAATCAACGTGAGCACAAATTATAGACTGCCGTTACTCCAAAATGCAGAAATAATCTGCCAAAGGTTATGAATATAAAGAGGGAAATGTCTATTCTCAATGTGGTCTCCTCCACGGGTGATATCTTCCACCTGAGGTAGATTAGGTTTCTGTTCAGCTGATCCTGTTTATGTATTTATTGTTTTAAGTACACCAGAATTTAGATTTTTATACGAATTAAGCATTGCCCGTCATCAATGTATTGTCAAATTTAAACAATATTTTTTTTGGTCCTTCGAGCCTGCACGAAAGTGAAAAAGTTGAAAAGTCAGCTGGGTGTTAAAATCCTAGGAAAGCAGCAGCTCGCAATAAACAGATCAGCAGATCTACACATGCATTTAATATGAAGATTATTATTGGATCATAGATTAATAGATTCAAGTATTTTTTTCTACGTCAGATTATACTATAACATTAACTGAATGCTATACCTCCATTAATCGTTCCTATTGCATGGCATCTACTTTAAATGCTCACAATCTGTACATAACAGCTTATTTAGTGCATTTTCCCCTTCCCCCATACAACGCTAGTTCTCACCTCATTAATTGTGTCCACATCATTACACATAATGTCAATTGGATCTGATGTGCACTTCTCGTATAAAGCTGTACATTTGTCCCTTTAGTGCTTGTTTGTCTTATTCCAAAAGAGGTAAATTCAAATGAGCAATGTTTGTGTGTGTACTGTACCAACGTGTCTTATGTAAACTGAAAAAATATTTTACAAATATTTAAAACTACTCTTACATTATCGTATTTTCCATTTTTTACTTGGCTCAGATTCAGTTTCTTAAGGCAATTTGATTGAAAAGTCATCTTTGAATTAAATGTTAGATAAGCCAAAAAAGCACTGGCGGAATGATTTATACTCAATCAAAGCGTTTTTGTAATAAATATACCAAAATAAAACTCTCAGGAGATGTGCTGTGTTAGTTTCCATATATTTTTAGTAGATGTAATGTCGAGTGCAGACTTTAGATGTAGATCAGTGGTTCCCAACCTGGGGTGGAAGCCTCGACAGCTGTCGGTAGTACCTATTTGAAGATCGGACGGAATAAATCATGGCGGTGCCTGAACAGCTAATCGTTGTTCCATATAAAATAGATCAGCTGTTGATACGCCTCCTGTATATACTTTTCTCTACTGTACTACTGTATCCTGTCACCGTTACACGCGGGGTGGCCGGTACCTCTGTAGATACGTATCCATTTTTTTCTGTCCTCACATATCTCATCTCTTCAACATTCATCACTTTTTTCACGCATACTCTTCTCCTATTCTCACTCTGCACATCCCAGTCTTTCGCAATCTCACCTAGTCTATACATTCTTTTCTCGGCCTCCCCATTTCACGCTTTCCTCTGACATTCCTTCTGTATACTTTCTTAGTTAGTCGTTCATCCATTCTTTTAAGATATCCCATCCATCTCATTGTCCTTTTTTTGTACATTTATTCTCAAATTCTCTTTTATACACCATAGTTGCTCATCACCCGAGCAGTGCGAACTCTATCATTCAGTGCCTTTCCAGCATTGCTCTAAGAGTCTAGGGTAAGCCATTTCAACCGGTCATGCTTTCGTCTTATCTTCAAATAGATACGGTAAGATCTATCGACGATTGTCGAGGTTTCCATCCCTGGGGTCAATTTGGGCAAAAATTCGTGGAAGGTGATTGGGGGGCGATGAAGCGACAGGGGAGCGATAGTTCCCTGAAACCAGAGCCTACCCCCTCCCCGTCGACGATTTTTATTTAGGCTTAAGGGAGCGATGTGTTTATCCATTTACGCATAAAGGGGCGATGGGCCAAAAAAGGTTGGGAAACACTGTTGTAGATATATACATTTCAAAGGTTTTTAATACAAATAAAAGTGTTGGTTAATGTAGCGTGATGTGATGTATATTAAAGTATGAAAAAAATGAAATATATTTAAGGATTGTTTAAATAGTAATTTAATATATTGACAATGATTTAAAATGTAGAATAACTGGTTTATACAGTCCTGCGAACGAATAGTTTAAAGAGTTGTTAGAGCAAACAGAAATTATGATAACTTTTTTGAAAAACATAAAAAAGCGTTCATTTACAAAGAATTTGGTATTGTCTAGCGTTTGACTTTATGTATGCATCCTGCAAATTGATTTCTCGCACATTCACTGTTCTTATTTTCAGCAACTTGTGTACGCACACCAGGAAAAAACCTTTTTGCTTAATTTCACTGTGCACCTATCCCTATACTTTTCCCAACGCAACTTAGCTACACAATAGGGTAACTTCTTTCCGAATTCTCCACGAAGGAGTCACATTGGTCGAGTGGAACCTATTTATTTTTATAGGTAAAGAGTCCGGCCTCACGCCAATCTTTTCATTTGAAGTGAGGGCTTTGCAGCTCTCGAGGAGGCTGGTACTCATTTCTTGTGAAGGCTGAGTAAAGCCTCGCAGGTATTTTTATTTTGGGTTAAACATAAACACTTTATCAAAGAACGGTGATCAACAGGGACTTGGTGCTTTTGTTGAACCATCATCGCAGGTTTGTCAGCCCCGATATCCTTCAGCGTCCCTGAGATCTTCTCTCCTCAATCTTACCCTGTTGAAGAAGGAGATAAAGATGAGGAAGGTGGTATTTCTCATTTCCATAACGCGGCCGAAATACCTAATAATATATAAATATATAAATAAAAATCAGCTTTCTCTGACCAAGATCATTTGTGGTGCGCATACGTTGGAGGACTTCTTCATTTGTGTAATTATTAAACACCGAAACGGGAAATCATTTCGGACACCCTCGGTGGGATTCGAACTCGAGCTTTCGGCATGGAATGCAAGCACTCTACCACCTGAGCTATGGACGGGATTTTCGATGTCGAAATACCAAAATATATTTTTTTCCAAAGAATAAAGATCTCTAAATCTTGAATAGGTGTCTAAATTTTTACTTTATCAGTTATTTATTTGTCATGTGATTTGTTTTGGTGTTATATTTAACCAAGTGGAAATTAAAGATGTCAAAATGTGTGAAAAGGGTAAAAAAACAAAAAATTTGAAGCCTCGAAATTTCATTTTTTTCTCTGGTGTTGTTTGAGATTAAGAAACAGGATCAGGAACGTGTCAAATTTGAGAAAACAAAAAAATTATTCACCCCATTCACGTTATCTTTCTTAAAAATAGACAAAAACCCCAATTTACCCAAAAAAAGATAAGTTGATTTTTTTTGTTGATCAAATACAATAATCCTTTTAAAAGAAGGGTTGGGGTAAACTTTTCGTATTAAATTTTATTTTGAGAACACAAACACAACTAAGCTGCACATAAAGTGCAACTTTTTACCTCGTTTTCCCGCAAAGGTTTGAATGTAAAACCTATTTTTTGTCACAGGTAAGGAGGCCTGCATTACGACCACCACATTGATTGAATGGGTACTTTTCAAAAAAGGAATGGCTGGTTCTCATTTATTATGAAGGCTAAGTAAGCCTTTCCGTTGTTTTTTTTTGTTCGAAACTATCACCCAAAAAAGGAGTGATTTTTGTCACACCTTTGATGGTGATCGAACCCTAACTTAAACGATTGGTAGAAAACGCTGGATTTAAGTTGCAAAGATAGATAACATAAAAATTTAAGATTTGTTTAAACTCTTGCCCACAATGCAAGCTTAAAAATACTGCATGTGTACTTGCACATTAAATTACAAATCCCAAATGAACATAAGTCCTCCAACTTTTTATGACCTTCCCTGAAACAGAGGTGACATTGGCATAGTGAACAATTTTTACAGTATGGGTGGCCAGCCTCATACCAAGCCATAAGTCAAGGACTTAAAATATTAGTGATCACATGCCAATTTGAGAAAGCTTATGAAAAGATTTTTTTTGTGATTGTTTTTGACAGCCCTATCTGGCCATATTTTTTTTTGTCGTTACTTCGTGACCACATCTGTTATTTTTTGCCATGTTTTCTCTCTGCCCGGACACCACACACTCTGTCAGCTATTATATTGTATTTATTAACAAGTACCATTGTTCGCGACATTGTCTGCAACCAAAAGTCAATCCAGCCAGAGCCTGTCAACGAGGATTAAGTGCAAGGGCTACCAGCATGCACAGTAAAATAGACATTTCAAATATTATCATGCTTTCCTTTATTTTTATTTTTTTTGTCTATGTTGCACAAAATTTGCACACAACTTCGCACAAAATCGCAAAATTTGTACAAAACATCGCTACAAACAATGTTTAAGTAATTTCTCTGAGCTGTTACTGTTACTGTATCCTGCCGCCGTTTCACTGGGAGTGGTCGATACGTCCGCAGATGCATCTCCATTTTTTTCTAGCCATGTATATCTCTTTGATCTCTTCAACATTAATCACTTCCATCACTCATACTCTTCTCTTATTCTCACTCTGCAGGTTCCATTCTATCGCAATCTCACCTATTAGGTCTTTCCATTCCGTCCTCGGCCTTCGCCTTCCACGTTTTCCTCTGACATTTCCTCTGTACACTTTCTTCGTAAGTTATTCATCATCCATTCTTTCAAGATGTCCGAACCATTTAATTGTGCTTTTTTGTTTTGAAATTTGCATTTTTTGTTTTTCTTACAACCTTGTTCTTTCCTCAACTTGTAATCTGTCTGAGACTGACCATTTATACTGTAAAAAAATTGCAAAATAATTTTGCCAAATTCACCCCAGCTCTTCGGAAAAGCGGTATGGCTTTCAGAGTTTATATTCATTTGTGGTTCGTTTTTATTTGTGATCATACATGCAGCATGTGTAAGTGTGAACTTACACGTGTTTGATTTTAAGCATGCATATATTTTGAATCCTAAATAGTAATATTACTTAAACGATTCACAAACTACTAACAATTTTTCACTTTAAACCATAAACAAGAAAAGAGATTTTTTTTTTTAAATACTTCAAAGAAAACTTCGCAGACAAAATTCGATAACCTTTGCTAACCGCATAATATTAAATGATAAATAAAATGACAGCTTTCTTTAAATAAATTTGTTTTATTATATTCTAAATAGTTTTTGTCGCTTCATGATTTTGTCGGTAACACCAGCCTATCAAATGGCATTTGAAGGGTTTGTTAGGAAGGCTTCAACATTGGGTGGCAATGCCTGCAACTGTTTGCATGGATGTGAATTTGTACATAGTTCCAGTAAGTTAAATCAAAAGATTTAAATTTATTATTAACTAATCTACCAAATTTACATTGCAGCAACAACCTGTTAGTTTTTCACGATGAGATCCTTTACTAGTAGGTAAGTATGAGGCTGACCATCCACGCTGTAAAAAATGGTTCACTTTGTCAATGTCATCCTGTTTCTAGGAAGTTTGGCAAAAGTTGAAGTTTAGATTTTTAATTCGTAAGACACATGCAGCATTTTTAAGCGCAAACTTACACGTGTATGTTTGTGGATATGCATTTAATATGTATTTCAAATGTTAATATACCTTTGCAACTAAGATCCAAAGAGATTATATATACCATTGATGACTATCTTACCCTAACTTTCAAGCATGGAACGCAACCGCTCTACCAACTAAGCTATCGATTGGTACACGGTTCGTAAAATCCGTTTTTAATGCAATACAAAACCATTACATATTTGCATTTAAGTCTCAGTATAAATCTATATATGAACGTAGTGAATCTAAGTTGCAAACATATATGAAATTTAAGGCTTATACGCAATTCTCGCCCACAGGGAGACACCTTTACACATGCTGCATGTGCGCTTACCAAAAAAAAACCTTACATGATCATAAACAGTGCAACTCTTCCTGCCCGTCACTGAAATCGGGGTGGTATTGGCAAAAGTTAACCTAATAAAGCTACCCTGAAGTGGCCACTACAAAAATATTTTCATTTCAACTTCATTCCATTCAACGTTTCCATCTGTCACTGTAAACCTACAGAACCAGATTCCGTGAGACGTGTTGTATTCAGGGCGGCTGACAGCTGGTCTAATCCCAGATTATCTGTGCCTTTGTACGGCTTAGTCCCAGTAATTAGATAATCCCGTGTTTACACCGGGCCTTGACAGCCCTAATCCCGCGCCACTCTGAATACCGGGTAATTAATACTGCTGCACATCTAAGGAAATATTTTTAATAAAAAAAATGGAATTTTAATGAGGTCCAAACGTGAATTGGCATAAACAATGCTGTGTCGTCACCCGGCCGGTTTTTTTTAAGGAAGCCTGTGCGGGAGACTACCTAGATTCAAGAGACTCTAGGAGTATATGACACTTGTGATAGTGCCGCAGAGGTGTTGGTGTTAAGGGAGCTGTCCTTATCCGGTTGCTGGGCCGTTAGCTGCGCAGTGCTGTGATGTGTGTTGCGTTGCGTGCTGCGTTGCTTTGTTTTGAGACACTGAGAGGAAATGGCGATTGGTATTGGATTTGAAAAGGGTAAAGTTAAATTGGGATGGAAACACAGATACCGGTAACTCATTCCATAAGCGGGCAGTTTGGCAAAGGAATGGGTGAGGGGTTTCTCGGGAAAAGGCAAAAAAATGTTATGGGTTGCTAAGGACGGCAGTCCCATGTAAGACTGACGTAGGCTCGCTGAGAAAAAAGTTCCAAATTAAAAAATGTTCCGATTTTGACATTTGAACTCATTTTAGTCGTACAATTTTTTTTTATTTCGAAACGAAAACGAGTTATTTCAGCGAAACTGAAATTCATAAAAAAATAAAAGTTTGCAAGATCCGATAAAAATTACGATTGATCTGCAATGTTGATGGCTAAGGTTTTTATATTTAAATGGTTCATATTTCACAGATTTAAATAAAATTTATTTGTTAAAGTTCACAGTGAGTTTTATTTATTAAACACGACCGGTTTCGGGACCGCAGAACGCTCATCTTCAGGTGCAAAATATAACTAACACGAAACTACAAAAGCATGGTTAATAAATAATTATCTTTAGAAGGGGGCTCATATTTAAGATAGGTTTTTTGCTTTCCATAGATTTGTTTAAAGTTTTTTTTTTTGTGTAAAATTTAAACTTTAAACTATTGTTGTTTCATATAGTTCATTGTGTACGCGTTGTTGTTTTTGTTTCTTGACTGTAGCTATGTGTGAGGCTGACCACACCTACTGTAAAAATAGCTTCACTTAAGACAATGTCACCTCTGTTTTATGAAAGTTGGGCAAGAGTTGTAGGGCGTATGTTTATTTAAGATACGTTCATTTTCATAATGTGACACATGCAGCATGTGTAATCTCAAACTTATCCGTGTCTGCTTGTGAGCATGTTTTACAATTGTTCATAT
The DNA here is from genome assembly GCA_951799405.1 of Agapetus fuscipes. Taxonomy (NCBI): domain Eukaryota; kingdom Metazoa; phylum Arthropoda; class Insecta; order Trichoptera; family Glossosomatidae; genus Agapetus; species Agapetus fuscipes. The sequence goes on along the minus strand of OX637341.1, from coordinate 8,810,357 downwards.
ATTTTTGCAACTTATATTATTCCTTGACTTATAGGTTGATATGAGACTGACCACACATTACTGCCTAAAATGGTTCACGTTGCCAATGCCACCCCTATTTCAGGGAAGGTCAGAGAAGGTTCAAAAGGTGCACGGTTTATGTTCATTTGAGGTTAGGATTTTAAATTGTAAGCTTAAATGCAGCATATATAAATACGAACTCAAACGTGTGTAGGTACTTGTGTCATGTGTGCATCTAAATCTAAATCTAAGCTGCAAAGATATATTATATCATTTAAGATTCATATTAAACGCATTCCCACAAGCAGACTAAGTTCGCGCTAACACATGCCATATGTGGACCTACAATATAAAAACCCAATCTCAAATGAACATACGCCCTGCAACTCTTGCCGACCTTCCCTGAAACAGGGGTGACATTGGCAAAGTGAACCATTTTTTACAGTAGGTATGTGTGGTCAGCCTCATACCAACCTATAAGTCAATGAATGAGCAAAACATATTTAAAATATATGTATATTTTTGCAACTTAGGTTTTAGTTTATAAACAAATGTATCCATGGCACTTATGGTCAACCTTTTTTTTTTTAAATAATTCTTTGAATTCTTAAAAAAAACCTCAGACCACACACGCTTCAGTGACAATAGATGCAAATTAGGAGAAGACTCATAATCCTATTGAATAACAAGAAAAGAAGAAAATAAAGAATAACAGGATAGGATATTATTGTAATCCTTTTTGCTAACCGGATTATTTTCCATTCTTTAGAAAACACAAAACCAATATGTCTTGAAATTGTATTTTGACACTTTTACAAACAATGTGTTATCTTCTTTTGAACAAAAATACCATATTGACACTTTATTCAAAGTATTTCTAGGCTCATAGTTAGCTATGAGACTGACCACTTATAATGTAAAAATTTAGTTCACTTTTAGTCCGCTTAGTGCTTCTTTGTCTTATCTCCAAACAGAGGTAATTTCACATGAGCAATGTGTACTAGACTATTGTGTCTTATGAAAACTGGAAATTGATTTCAAAAATATTTAAAACAACTCTCACATTCTCGTGTATTTGATTTTTTTGTATCACTCAGATTGTTTGGAATGTGATTCTTAAAACAATGTAATTGAAAGGTCATCTTTGAATCAAATGAAAAATACATCAAACAAGCACTGAGGGGAGGATTCGCAAAGTGAACTAATTTTTAAGGACTTAAATGTTTGACGTCAGTCTCATACCAACCTGAAAGTCAGAGCTATAATTGAGAAAAAATGAAAAGAACTCGAAGGTAAGGGACGTTACTTTTTCTTATCATTAAAGTAAATTACGAAAAAGTTGAACTTTTTTTTGCTTGGTTCAATCTTTTTAATTTAATCTAAAGGGCGGTGAATTTTTTCAGCCATGAATCACGTTAAGGGGCCATCATAATCAGGGTCCGCCAGGGTCTACTCGGCGCGCAGTTTTTAAATAATTATTTCCCGCGAAAAACTTTACTTTTTTATGAGTTTTTTTTTCATCAAATTAAGAGCGCTCTCCAGCCACAGCTTCAAAATGTAATTGCAATGGTAAAGAGAAGAAAGAAAGTCGAAGAATCAACGTTTTATTACAACTTAGATTATATATTTTAGATAGAACGTCCAGCAGAACAAAATCACTTTTGACAATAAAATAAAGGTTCATGGGTGGTATCTCTTCGAAACCATTATTTGTTGCTGTACAAACGCAAACTTAATTAAGCTTCACATATAGTCTAACTTCTCTCCGCGTTATCCCCAAGTGTTTCGCATGTGTATTTTTACAGCTAATTTATTTAATTTTACAGCTAAGGCCTTACGCCAAACACTTCAGTTGAAGTGTAGGTTTCCCAGCTCGCGAGGGGGCTGTTACTCATTTCTTGTGAAGGCTGAGTAAACCTTGGGGGTAGTTTATTTTAGGTTTTGAAGTAAACACTGAAACGTGAAATCATTTCTGACACCCTTGATGGGGATCTAAACCTAGCCTTCATGCATGGAACTCAAGCACTCTGCTAACTAAGCTATCGATTGGTACACGGTTCGTAAAATATGTTGTTCATTCTATACAAAAAAGACACGATTATGCCGTCACCCGGCCGAGTTGCTAGGAAAAACTTCACGTTAGTGTTTTTTTGTCTTACGTCCATCAGAGGTAAGAGCAATGTTTGTATGTGTACTGGAACAATGTGTCTTTTGAAAACTGGAAATCTATTGAAAAAATATTTAAAACAACTCTTACATTATCGTGTTTTATGTACGTTTAACGTTTCTAGAATTGTTTCTAGAATGGCAGTTCAATACGTTTGCTTGCCGAGAAAAAGTTCCAAATTATAAAAGTTTCCAGTATTTTATTTTAATTTAAGTGTGAATTTAAAGATTATCTCAAAATGTTGGGTAAACAACTTAAAGCAAATCATTTAGTTAGTAAATTTCACATAGCAAGGAAAGTGGCATATCCTCTACGTTTCTACCACAGTATTTTCTCCACTTTTCTTTAAGGGTTTGTGGTAGAGGGAGAGCGCGGCATATATTATTTGGCGTCCCTCTCTAGGCGCGCAATAAACGCGGGCTTTCACTTAATATCCCATTCTTTATATTGAAAATAACCTAATAAAGATGTCACCAAGTATTAACTGTCATGGGGCGACCACGCTCCAAGGAAAACGCAAAAAAGTGTTATTAGTTGCGAAGGACCGTAGTCCAGTACAAATGTGACGTTTTCTCACCGAAAAATGTGTTTTTATGTCGATGGTGTGGTCGAGCGGATGAGGCATTGGTACTCGAATTCGCATTATTTTAGCCTCTGGCTATCCAACTAAACTTTTAACAAGACTGCGTATAAGTGTATCGACCGAAATTTACAAAACCTTAAGAAAAAACAAACATAAACATGTAAAATTCGCTCTCGCTGGTATGGTCGAGCGGAAAAGGCATCGGTGCCAACCCTTTGCGTTATTGAAATAAGCGCATGTTTGAATCCTGTCATGTGTTATCGACAATAACTTTGGCTCTTGTTTAACAGATATCGTCAGGTCATTATAAATTTATAATTCGTTAAAATTTAAAACAATGAATTATAAATTGATGACGTTACTAGATACCTATTTCAGTGCAAGAAAATTTGTTAGGTGAATTGCACAAATTCTTCACATTGCCAATTTGTTAGGTAAATTTCATTTCACTTAATCTATTTAATAAAGATTGTACATTAAAACTCAGTCTTTTGTTTCTCGATAATTTGAAGAGTGACTTCACAACTTTTTCCCAACTTTTGTCCCCATTTTTTTTCGGGAAAGTTCAAAAATAAAAATGGTCACCCCACCCATAATTTTCAGAGGTTTGAAATTGGAATGCAAACGACTCTGAACCGCAAACACTTTTCCACTTTCATACAACGTTATATAGACGTGAATTACTTGAAGGAATAAAAAATATCAGGTTCCTAGTTAGAACGACATATTGACAAAACAACACATGACAGAACGAAACAGGCTAAATGGGCTGGGCATGTGCAGAGAATGCCGTCTTCACGGGTACCATAAATGATACTTAAGGGACATCCGGGTGGGAAAAGATGGGTTGGCAGACCTAGGTGAGATGGGAGGATGAGGTGAGGAAGGACGCAAACCAACTACTGCAGGTGACAGACTGGAAAGCCGCATCGGTAGACAGGAGGAGCTGGAGGTGAAGGCTGATGGAGGCCAAGCGGAGATATGAGCTGTGGGGCAATCGAAGAAGACAGAACGACACATGATAGAACAACGCATGATATAACATAATATGACATGACGATATATGATAGAACAACCCATGACAAAACATCACTATGTCAAAATATCACATGAAAAGCATCACATATCTACCTAAAACAGAACATACACTAAACGGCACATGAAAAAGCATCACATCAAAACATGTGATGTTTTGAAATTGGGAAGTATTTTATATGTTTTTTTGTCATAGTGACGTTGTGCCATTGTGATGTACTATCATTGTGATGTTCTGTCATATGTCGTTCTTTCATGTGTTGTTCTATCACCTGTCGTTCTTTCATGTGTTGTTCTGTCACGTGTCGCTATGTCACGTGTTGTTCTCTCACGTGTCGTTATGTCACGTTTCGTTTTATCACTGTGCCGTTCTACACTGTCATGTCACCGGGAAAATGATGTGGTGGAAGGGTGTGAGGGGGGGGGGAGGGGGGAGGGGGATGGGAGAGACAATAAAAGACCTAAAGTTTAGCAATGAAAAAAGGCAATTTAAAAATTCTTACGACATCTTTAGAAATATAGCGTTTGTTACACGCGGAGTTTTTTTGTGCGGTTTGAAACCGTTGGAAAATCTTTTTGATACTTGTACTAAAGAAATGAAATTATTGATAACAAATAAATGAATATTGGGATGGTTTATTTCGTGAGCTTTATTTATTTAGTTAGTTGCCAATACGCTGAATAGACCTTTAGTGGCTGCTCTTTGGTAAAGGAAAATATTTTTTCAACCCCTACCAGTCCGTAGTCGAGACGTGTTTACACTTCGGACTCGTAAATGAAAGGTCATGGGTTCGAATTCCGGCGGAGCACCAAAAATATGTTATTTATTTTTTCAAATATGCTATCCGCTGGGATGAAACAAATTTATACCTTTACCATAGATTGGTCACCAAGGGTCGATAGAGTCCTTTATAGTTCAAAGTCACAATAATAATTAATAATATTAGGACAATTATTTATTTGGTGAGCACTGTTTCTGTGTGAATAACACCTCTTAAGCCCTGTGCGAGCTTGATTGTCGCTATCTATATTCTCAAGAAAGACCCATTCGCTGTCAGGTTGGATGAGATCTTTGGTAAAGGTACATGAAGTTTTCAACCCAGCGAAGAACTTACCTGAAAATCAAAAGAAATATTTTTGAGCTCCGCTGGGACTCGAACCCACGACCCTCCATTTATAGTCCGAAACGGTACCACTAGACTACAGACCGGTCAAATGGAGTCCTAACAAATAATTGGAACTTCCATGAATAGATTTAAATGTGTGACATACTCCATTCACAAGTCAAATAGTGTATGTCACGCTTGTTATTCTGGCACATTTGGAGTGGAAACAAACAGGGAAGTGATGCACAATCGATGCCTGAACCAACCCCTAACTTAGGGAGCTAATTCAGGAAAGTAGAATCACATAGAAGACTCATGCAGAGCTTAACTGCAAAGATTTAGACCGCTCCGTAGTCTAGTGGTAACGTTTCGGACTCGTAAATGGAAGGCAGTGTGTTCAAATCGCGGTGGAGCACAAAAAACAAACCATTAGCATTTACAATTAATATGCTCGTCGCTGGGTTGAAAAATTAATATACCTTTACCAAAGACCGGTCACCAAGGTTCATCCAACCTTACAGCAACTGGGCCTTGATGGAGAATTAGCGCTTTCTATAGCGACGACTAAGCATGCAGAGGGATCTTGAGGTGTGATTCACACAAAAACAGCGCTTACCAAATAAGTAATCCTAATATTATTATTAGTATTCACAGTTAAAAATAGAATATTCTTCGAAGTCTATGCTACTTCATCTCCTTGAGGGGGTTAATAATAGCAGTCCATAAGGGTGCAGCGGCTAACTGCATTTTCTGGGGCTGCCAGTCTATTGCGCACTAAGCGGTGAAGATAACCGGCAGCTAGCGCAAGTACTGCCTCCCCCTGAACTTAGGTTACTTCCCTGTATATAGTAAACCACCCCCAACCAGGGACGCAACTATAGGGGGCTTCTAATCTAATCTAAGTTGCAAAGATATGTAACATTGGGGATTCACATTACATGCATTTTTACAAGCAGACACGTACAAGTTCGCGCTTGCGCATGCCGCATGTGAACCTACAACATAAAAACCAAATCTCAAATGGACATACACCCTGCAACTCCTGACGACCTTCCATGAAACAGGGGTGACATTGGCAGTGAACCTAGAATGAACCTGAATCTAGAGCCTAAAAAAATGCAACTAAGCTACACATATAGTGTAACTTCTTGCCGCGTTATCCCCGAAGGGTTTCGCATGTGGTGAGTGAAATCTATTTATTTTTACAAGTAAGGGGACCGGCCATACGCCAACCACATCAATTGAAGTAGGGGTTTCCAAGCTCCCTAGGGGGTTGGTACTCATTTCTTGTGAAGGCTGAGTAAACCCTGCTGGTATTTTATTTTGGGGTTTGAAATAAACACCGAAATGGAAAATCATTTCTGACACCCTCGGTGGGATTCGAACCCGAGCTCACGGCATGGAATGCAAACACTCTACCATCTGAGCAATCGGCCGAGGTTCACGTCAGAAATAAAACATCCAGATTAATTATCACTATGAGTCCGACCGGTGTAAAGTCTAGTGGTAACCATGCACACTCCCAATCGCGAGGCCGTGAGTTCGATTCCCGGCGTAGCACAATTTTTTTTTTTTTTTTTTCAAAAATGCTCTTCGCAAGAATGAAAAATTCATTTCCTTTCCTAAGACCAGTCACAATAGGTCCATCAAGCTGTACAGCAATAGGATCTTGCTTGAGAATTGGCGCTTTGTAGCGACGACGAAGTCTGTTAAAAGTCCAATCGATAGCTCAGTTGGTACAATGCTTGCATTTCATGCCGAGATCAAGGGCTGGATCCCCACCGAGGGTCAGAAATGATTTCCGGTTTCAGTGTTTAACTCAAACTTATCCTCAAGATCTACTCAGCATTCACAAGAAATGAAAACTAGGCTCCTTAGGAGCTGGGAAACCCCTACTTTAACTAAAGCAGTTGCGAAAGGCATTTGTAAGCTCGAAATGAAAAAATCTGTGTTTGGGAATACATTAAATATAAGCCTTAAATGTTAGTTTATCCTTGACTACTCAGATTATAGTTTGTTGATATAGGTATACACAGTTCTTTTGTTTAATGCAATCCTCGTAAAATCAAAATTACCCGTTACGCCAATGCTCCCCAGTTAGGATATCCCCCCAGTTTAGGGGAAGTCCCCCAAGCTTAGGGACGTCCCCTTTTTTCGAGGGACATCATCCCCTAAACGTCGATTAAGTTAATTAAATAAAATGAGCGTTTGCGTTGAGGGGACGACATGCTCTGACAACAATGGGCCTTGTGTGTTTGCATTGAATTCAAAGATTTTGCGATGTTATTTGTAAATGAATATGTGCCAGTCCAATAATGAATTAAGAGCCAGAAATCAATGCAGGCTTAATGGAGTGAATTGGGATTGACGAAAAAAAAAATACATTGTACATTAAATTATTTTAGGATACAACAGTAAATTTTACTTAGGCCCGGTATTTTTAACGTTCGCATAGCGACTTTATACTGAATGAAAAGGACGCGTTTATGTCGATCGTGTGGATAATTTTGTTTATAGTTTTAAGTCACATATCGCCATATTCAAGGTAAAAGTGGTTAAAATAGAAGTTAATTTGAAATTAATGACGATAGTCATAATTAAGTCATTTTCGGATGAAAATATTCATGTTTTAAAAAAAATTGAATATAACAATATTATAATGTTAAGGAAATAAAATTATAACTAAAAATTAGATTCAGCTGAGGTTAGAATATTTTCATTTTTTTTTTTTTTTAAAAACCAAATAAAAATGTTACTCCACTGCTTCGATAAAATACAAAAATTCCAATTGTTTTCAATGACAGAGACAGACAATGCAAACACACGAACGCCAGAACGAGACGGCATCAATTTATTTTATTGGCGGGATGAAACAGCAAGATGTGAAACTTGCTCAGGTGTGAAAGGGACGCACATAGAGAGTTCCAAATTTGAATAAAGGGGCGGTAACCATTTTACCAACAAACATGGACTATTACAAAAAAAAAAAATGTTATCTATTTCTTTCTTTTATTAGGATAATTTTGAATTAATTCCCTTGTAGTAATTAATATTTGATATTATAACTATTTTTTTAACAGCTAGAGCACATGGTTACTCATCAGAGGCGAGCATTCCTTACAGATACCTACTGCATCTATAATCTAAGTTGCAAAGATATATTACATTTGAGATTCATATGAAATGCATTTCCACATGCAGACACGTATAAGTTCGCGCTTACACATCCCGCATGTGGACATACGACATAAAAAAAATCTAAAAAAAATAAACATAGGCCCTAACTATTGCCAAACTTCCCTGAAACAGGGTTGACATTGGCAAAGTGAACCATTTTTTTTCATACATAGGTATACCTAAGTCAGTGAAGAAAAATAGTAATTAAAAAAATAATACAAAATTTTGTTTTACAAGTAGATAGTAACTTAAATCAAATGCATTTAAGTACCTCAAATCTTAATAATACATACGTATAACTATTAACCGCTCGGTAGTCTAGTGGTAACATTTCGGACTCGTAAATGGAAGGTCGTGGGTTTGAATCCCGGCGGAGCACAAAAAAATACCATTTTTGTTTTACCTACACAATTACTTATCCTAAAGATATCAATTTTTATATCGTTCAAATTCTTTCTTGACTCTTAATTTTTTTTTCAGAGTTTTAATAAGTATGTACCTATCTACCTACATATATATTGTATCTCGTTTCCACGCGGCGCCTTCTTAACCGTTACAAACCGCCGGGTATTTACTAGTATTTTATTAGTTTAGTCGACAGTACCTACTTACCTGTCATTCCGAGATGCCAATAATTATAGATTCTTTCCAACTTGCTTCGTGTTAACGGCCCTTTTTCTCCGATTCCAGTTGCCTATACACACTGAGACAGTAGCTAAGTGAGTAGATGGGTATTTGTAATAGATATTTTAAATGTATGGATCCGAACTAAAAAAAAAAACGTATTATTAGTGCGGTTGATAGCTCAGTTGGTAAGTGCTTGCATTCAGTGTCGAGAACTCGGTTTCAAATCGCTCTGAGGGTATCTGAAATTATTTTCCGTTTCGATATTTGTTTCAAACCCAAAATATAATTCCTGCAAGGTTTACTCAGCCTTTACAAGAAATGAGTTCCAACCTCCTCGAAAGCACTAAAAAACACAAAATAACTAGCGTAAGGCCAGCCCTTCTTCTTTTCGTGCTACTTCTATCGAAGATCGGACATCATCATTCTGTTTTGACTTTGGATGCTGCGGCTCTAAACAGGGACTTGGTGGCCAGCCCCCGACCTATAGAAAGAAAAAGGTTTTACTCGCCACATGTGACCCCTTCAGGGCAAAAACGGCAAGAAGTTATTTGTGTATCTTGGTTGTGTTTTGTGCTATTTTTTTATGAGGATTGATTGCAGAGATGAGAATTTTTTCTGACGGTGGTTTAAAAGCAAGATAATAGATTTTTCTAAAAACACAAACACATTTTAATGCTTGTTTGTGGCTCGATTGTTATTGCTTTCTGCAAACTGCGTACGTGCTCAAAAAATATACCTATGTCTCCATTGATTTCTTTTTGTACAAACTTAGGTACATAGGTACACACGCAACAATAAAGTTTTCGTGAACGCTTTAGTGTTTTGTAATCTCCTTCTTAGATGCAATGCATCCCTCTCCTTTCCTCAAAATATAAAAAAACGCTAACACGTATTATGTACAGAGTTCGATTCCCAGAGGAGCTCACAGATATAATTCGTCATTTTTTATTTTTTTTTGCTCCGCCAGTAATCAAACTGACAACCTTCCGTTTACGAGTCTAAAGCATTAACCAATAGGCTATAGACCAGTCGTGTATTTTCTTCGTTGTCAGTAAAAAATGTCGGCACTATTGCGTCTCTTTGTGTTTAAAGTTCTGTCATGGAACGAGAACAAGTTGTGTGGCTATATTTTTATTGCCCGTATAGCTGTACGATATGTGTGTTGGCGCAAAAAGGTTGGTGAGCACTGCGACTGTCATTCCAGCACTAATTGCAGATTAAGTGCAACTAAAAGCAAATGCCGGAGATCGCGAACCATCGATCTAGAAACAAAAATGAAAACAAATCTACGAGTATTTAGATTTAAGCATTGAAATACATACTTACTTTAATTTTATTAATGACCAGCAAGTGGAACAAATTTCTTGGCCATTCGGCCGAGTCAGAGGCGAAGATCCAAGCCACCCACCTACTTCACTGCTCCTGGTTCGTGGAGGTCTTTCAGGCCAGGAGGTTGTCTTCTGATAGGACACTCCTCCACTATTCCGAATAGTCTGGTTCTCCGCTCCATAGTCACATCCTGGAGCAAGGAATAGATCTATCTAAGTAGGTACATAGTTTATTATGATTTCCCGAGGTCTTTTATAAGGTTTCTATAAGAATGTTACATACTATAAACTTGGAATCTGACTCATAAACAAGAGAAATCTTTTCAGGTCTAAGGCCTTGAATTTTGAAGTTAGCAAAACGACTTTATACTGAATGAAAATAATGCATTTATGTCAATCGAGTGGATGTTTTTTTTCTCAGTTTAAATCACATAAGGTAACGTTGAAAACACCGAGCCTTAGAGATTAAATTCATATCACATTCTCGGACCTGTACCTCATTATAGGGGGTGGACACTGAGGTCAGCGGGGAGTGGTGCTGTCAGGTTGACTCAGCCTCGCCGTCAAATACGCACTAATTTTGGGGATCGCGCTTTCCGGATTACGGGACCGATGGATGGAACAGATTGCCATTCGAAGTTTGTTGGCATTTTTTAAGGAATATTAAAACCGCACCATTATAAAGTATATTTATCGTTATTCGGAAGGCCCTTGAAGTATGACACACATAAAAATGGCGCTTTTTCATCATTAAGAAAATAAAAAGAAATAAATCATCCTCATGTGTACATATTATATTAGTATCAACTTAATTAGAAAAATATAAATTTTTAGTCTCGGTTCGAAAGCCAGCGGTTGGTAAACAACGCCAGAAGACGTTGTGGAGTTTTTGCAACTCTTGCCTCGCGGAAATTGAAATTGCACACTCCGATATGATAATGCGCATGTCCGGCCATTTCCAGTCTCCGCGACGTCAGAGCTGCCAATATGGCGGAGAAAAAAAACACACACACACACAACGCCATGACGCTTTAAAAATGGCGCGAAGGCTGAAAAAAGACTACAAAATGGTGTGACTTGATAGTTGGTACATATTTGCATGGGTATGAATTTGTATCCTGAGAGAAATCAAATAAAAGGAATTAGATGTATCTACTTGATTGTAACTGCAACTCTGTCGCCATTCCGCTAGAGGTGGCCAGAGCCTCTGCAGATTTGCTTACATTTTTTCCAATCTTTGCGCACCTCTTTCAATTCATTCATGTCCATCCCCTTTTCTATAAATTTCCTTCTTTTACATTCGCTGTGTACATCCCATTCTTTCACAATTTCACCAATCTGGTCCAGTTATAATTTTCTTGATTTTCTCTTTCGAGATTGTCGTCTTGACCCTCTTGGCCATAGCGCTGACATTTATGCATGGAACAAATATGTTTTTATAATAAAAATATATTTGCTATTGGAACATTGGGCAGAAATGATTTCACATTTCGGTGTTTATTTCAAACTCAAAATAAATACCGGCAAGGTTCACTCTGCCTTCACCAGAAATGAGAACCAGCCTTTTAATAGTTTTTTTTGTTATTTAAATCTTTCTGATGTCATCCCTGTTTCAGGGAAGGTCGGCAAGAGTTGCAGGGCTCGTGTTCATTTCAGATTGGGTTTTTATATTGTAGGTCCACATGCGGCAGGCGTTAGTGCGAAATTATGCGTGTCTGCTTGTGGACATGCATTTAATATGAATCTCAAATGAGATATATATATTTGCAACATAGATTAAGATTAGATTAGATAGGCCGATATAGAACATTTCGCAATCGTTACATTGTATTTTGTAATATTTTCACCATACACTTTAAAAACTAAACAATATCAACCAAATACAATGTTTTCACCTGAAAGTCCTAAAAACTGTCCTCATCATTTTCTCATACAATACACTGGGGGATAAAATATCACCAGAGCCGGATCGGGCAGGGTGTAGCCGGAGTTTTTGCCCTTGGCCCCATCCTTGCTCGCAGTAATTGGCCGCACCGTTGACGGGCGGACGTTTGGGGAGTTTTTGTAGCGCCTCGGACAGACAGCTGCGGACCTGGCTTTTTGCGACAAAAGCAGGCGCGCAGTAAGGATTTTCAATAAGTAAGATAATGCCACAGGCTCCAGAAAAAAATATAAACGTGAAAGATAATTTCTCTCGTTTTGTAAATTAGATTTTGCGTACTAAAGTCTACAATCTGTAATGTAAGTTGCAAAGACGTATTTTTAAAATTCATATTAAATGCATGCTCATAAACATGCACATGTTCTGTCGCGCTTATCAATGCTGCATGTGCACTTACAAATAAAATCTAAAGCTCAAATGAACATAAACCTGCAACTTTTGCCAACCTTCCCTGAAACAGGGAAGACATTGGCTAAGTGAACATTTTTTACAGTATGGATGATCAGCCTCATTCCAACCTATAGTCAAGGAACGTGAACACAAAAAAAAGATTTCTCAGTGATAATCCTTCAAATCTATTACTATCTTTGTTCTTTAAATATCTAGAGTTTGTATCACAGATTACCATTTGAAAACCTCAAATATTTCCTTAGTTGTATATCTGTTTTCATTAATTGAATTTTAATGTATCCATAATTCACTAGTCTATTTTTCTACCACTAGCCTACAGGTCGGTCAAAGTTATACATATAAACTAGAACAAACAGAAGAGATATAAGAGTATAGACATTAATTATTAAAAAGCGCCCTTGGAGTAACAACGATCACATAACGGCGATATACCAAGTAACCAAAGCATCATCAACATCATAAAATCACTATTGAGTTAATTAGTACGGATCAAAACAGCTCTAACTGACCGTAGTAAAAATCGAAACAAACATCGATGTCTTGTAACACGTCACTTATGATGATTCAATATGATGTTAGCTGAATTGCCTACATTTAATAAGTATTTTGTTGAATACAAACAAAATAATACCCATTGATTTTAGGAGTCTGAAGGCATCAAAGTCATGATTAGCTGTCATCTAAATTCATTTAAAGGCGTGTACTCGTACATCTGTGAGAGCAAATATTTTACCATGGGCTCCAAATTCCTGTGCCCATCTCTATCGGCAAGAACCGCTTCGCCGTTTTATTGTTCCTCGCCTTATACGACGTTGATAAGTAGTGATGTATAATGAGGAACAAATAAAAGGAATTAATTTAACATTACGACCTCATACATACGGAGCCAATAAGTCCGCGTCAATTTGTGATTTAATGCCCACCATTTCATTCTATTTATTTTTTATTTAAAAAGCTTACAAAAATATACTTTTTCGCAATTCTCAAAGGTGTCAGGGGTACTATATCGATAGCACTCCTGGCGGAAGGTTTTTAAGCTAGCAAGAGTATAATCATTTTTTATCGATCTGCGTTATCAAGAGTCTGTATCGCTCCATTGTTCTACCTTTCTGCAAAATATATACGCACGTAAAATTTACAGGATATTTTTTTGGTTAGTCGGGGCTGTGTGTCAAGTCCAAGAGTGTCGTTTTCGTAAGCAAGAATCATTTTCTATAAGGCCGGATGAACCATAACTAATTGGGACCGATCTGTAGTCAAAATCCTAACGTGAGTTATCCAAGCCAGCGAAGGGCATTTTTGAAATATCAAATGCTATTTTAATGATTCGCCGGGAAAAGAACTCACGACCTTCCGTTAACGAACCTGTAAGCATTATGAAATATATGACTAAAATACAATCGGTTATGAAATTAATCCTCGCGAAGAAGTCTCGATCTCGAATATCTAACACCTTTTCTTTTAAATAGATAGAAAGCGATAAAGTATGTCCGCGTGCAATCAGCTGACCTCACTGTCAAATTCCTCCATTCAATTTGTATGAAGAAGATTCGACAGTCTGTTCAACCATTCGCGCGCCGCAATTTTGTTTTTTATCGTTTTCTTCAACTTTTGGATATATTTTAAGACAACTAGGGTAGATCGACGTAAAAACCGCTTAACTATCGAGCTAACGATATAGCAACTACTTTTAAAAAAAATTAAGCTTAATTGGGTACATTAAATATATTTTACGACTTCTTTACAAGTTTTGAAACAAACTAGATGCAAATTTTCAGATAAGCTTTATTTACAACGGGCGATTATTACAAAAATTTCCCAGTAAGGCATTAATTGAAACATAAAAATTGTTAACGTTCAAATCTACGCCAGTAAATTCGTAAAATTTCCCGACAAATGTATGAAAAAATACTTGAATATATTAAGGCAAGTTTGAAATAAAAAAGTGCATTCGCTATTGACCGTACTAAATCCTTAAAAAAAAAAACATAAAGAAGTAATGCCGGAGTTTCTGAAAATTAAAAAGTCCAAGGGACCTTATTATCGAAAAAGAAAACTTATAACGAATGAACTTAATTTAATTTTTTTTTTCAACATATCAACTCATATGGTGTAACTTCTTGCCGCGTTATACCTGAAGGTGACGCATGTGGAAAGCGGAACCTATTTATCTTTACAGGTAAGGAGGCCGGCCTTACGCTAACCACTTTAGTTGAAGTACAGGTTTCCCAGCTCATGAGAGCATTTATTTTGGGTTTGAAGTAAACACTGTAACGGGAAATCATTTCTGACACCCTCGATGAGAAAGAGTAGATACTACCAACTGAGCTGTCGACCGGCTTTAGAAATATTGTATTTTTTTTTAAGGAACCCTGTGCGGTAGACTCTCTAGATTTCAAGAAATCTAGAGGTCTATGACACGTGTTGGAGTGCCATACAGGTGTGGGAGTTGGTGATGTGGCGGTTAATGTCCTGAACCTTTATAGCAGGGGTGTTAGCTGTGTAGTGGTGTGTTGTGTGTTGCATTGCGTTTGTTTTGAGACACTGATAGGAAGTGGCAATTGATATTTGATTTGAATTGAACAAGGTTAAATTGGATTGGGAACACGCACACCGGTAACTCGTTCCATAAGCGGGCAGTTTGACAAAGGATCGAGTCGTGAAAACACCAAGTTCTCATAGTTTTGATATCGACTGCAAAGGGATGGATGGAGTCGTTCTACGAGCTGCCCTTGTTGTGACGAGAGGAGGAGGTATCTAATCTAATCTTATCTAAGCTGCAAAGATATATATCATTTAAGATTTATATTAAATGCATTCCCACAAGCAGATATGTATAATTTCGCGCTAACACATGCCGCATGTGGACCTACAATATAAAAACCCAATCTCAAATGAACATAAGCCTTGCAACTCTTGCCGTCCTTCCCTGAAACAGGGGTGACATTGGCAAAGTGAACCAATTTTTTTACAGTATGGGTGGTCAGCCGCATAACAACCTATAAGTCAAGGTATAGGTGAGGATATTTCATCAGATCAGAACGGTATTACATATTTCTTCACCTTAAACATGCCATTTATTTTAGGACCACAAGACCGCAGTTTTTCGCTATTTTTGTGACACCTTTGCTCTGAACTTTTTAATGCTAAGTAAAGAAGTATTATTTTTTCAGTAGGTAGTTATAATGTTTTCTTTTTGCAACCCTCATATTCTCGTTGACATGAGTTCGGCCTTGCCACATTTCGCATATAAACAGATACCTATTTAAATTTATTTACTACACGGCTCGTGAATGGTTCATTCTCACGCTATCCAACATGGCGGAGGGTGTGGGCGATAAGAGGAGGACGAGGAACAAGGGGAAACCACCCACTTACCTTAATGTCTACAGTTTTGTACAATATAATTTATTCAGTTTTGTGGAAACAATAATTTTTAATGTTTTAGAAATGATTGCAATGTTTCTTACATATTTGCCGTTCCAAATGTTGTCGTTTTTTTTTTTTAGTTTTCTTTTTTGAAAATCAAACTTAAAATCAACGATTACTTTCATTCTGTTTTCGTCCACGACAACTCACCACAATCATCCACAAATTTAGCTCCTCTTTCTCCAATATTAGACCTCTCCTCCATAGATATTACTCAACACCAACTTGAAAATTTGCTTAAAGATATCGATACTACAAAAAGTATGGGATCCGACAGAATCCACCCACTATTGATAAAAAATTGTGCAAATGAGCTCTGCCTCCCTCTTACAATCATTTTTAAGAAATCACTATCTGAAGGAGTTTTTCCTAGTATTTGAAAAAAGGCTCTGGTAACACCAATTTTTAAAGGTGGAGATCGGCATGACATTAAACAATACCGACCTATTTCAAAATTCTCCATTTTCGGCAAATTACTTGAAAAATTTGTAACTCAAATAATAGCCTCAGCCGTTTCGTGTCATATACCTCCGGAGCAGCATGGATTTACCAAAGGACGAAGCGTTGACACAAATTTAATAACCTACACAGACTTCATCCTCAATACGATGGACCGTGGTTTTCAGATTGACGCTGTGTATACTGACTTTTCTAAAGCTTTTGATAAAATTAAACACCACACGCTTCTAGAAAAATTACGAGGAATTGGTATACATGGCGACTTACTGAGATGGCTAGCATCTTATATCGGAAATCGAACCCAAGCTGTATCATTAAGAGGTTATACCTCAAAATCTTTGCCTGTCGAATCGGGCGTACCTCAGGGCTCACATCTAGGCCCTCTCCTCTTTAATCTTTATTTAAATGATATTAGTAGCCCTTTTAAAAATTCATCACATCTTTTATATGCTGATGATACAAAAAAATTTAAGATTATATCTTCAATTGAAGATTGTTATCTACTTCAGAACGATCTCGATAATTTTAATGAATATTGCAAACTAAATCTAATCTAATCTAATCTAAGCTGCAAAGATATATATCATTTAAGATTTATACTAAATGCATTCCCACAAGCAGATATGTATAATTTCGCGCTAACACATGCCGCATGTGGACCTACAATATAAAAACCCAATCTCAAATGAACATAAGCCCTGCAACTCTTGCCGTCCTTCCCTGAAACAGGGGTGACATTGGCAAAGTGAACCAATTTTTATATTATGGGTGGTCAGCCGCATAACAACCTATAAGTCAAGGAACATACATGACAAATTGCATTTTTTAAAATCAAAGAATAAAAATAACAATATATACATGGACATAAAAAACTAAATCATAAAACCAAATTCACTTTAACAAACCCTAGCCGCCAACATCACAGATCAACCGCCATTTCTTTCTATCCTTGCATACTTCTTTCATTTCCTAATCTAATCTAATCTAAGCTGCAAAGATATATATCATTTAAGATTTATACTAAATGCATTCCCACAAGCAGATATGTATAATTTCGCGCTCACACATGCCGCATGTGGACCTACAATATAAAAACCCAATCTCAAATGAACATAAGCCTTGCAACTCTTGCCGTCCTTCCCTGAAACAGGGGTGACATTGGCAAAGTGAACCAATTTTTATATTATGGGTGGTCAGCCGCATAACAACCTATAAGTCAAGGAACATACATGACAAATTACATTTTTTAAAATCAAAGAATAAAAATAACAATATATACATGGACATAAAAAACTAAATCATAAAACCAAATTCACTTTAACAAACCCTAGCCGCCAACATCACAGATCAACCGCCATTTCTTTCTATCCTTGCATACTTCTTTCATTTCCTCCAGAGTCATAACCTTCTTCATACAAGCTCTTCTTTTATTATGACTCTGGATATTCCATTCATTCGCAATTTCGGATATTTGGTCCATCCATACCTTTCTCGGTCTTCCTCTACCACGACATCCATCTATTCTACCAACATATACTTTCTTCGTCAGTCTTTCCTCATTCATTCTCTCCATATGCCCAAACCATCTTAACAAACTTCTTTTAATCTTCACTTTCACACTTTCTTTTGCACCACATTCTTTTCTTACAAAATCATTCCTCACCCTGTCACTCCGTTTTTTCCCAATCATACTTCTTAGAAAGTCCATTTCAACAGTATGGACTTTACTAATTTCATTTTCATTCACCGTCCAGGCCTCGCTTCCATACATCAAGGTGGGTAAAAGTATGCCACTGCGTACCGCCAATCGAGCATTTTTAGAAATGTTTTGATTTTTGGCGATACAAGCTGTGGCACCCAGTACACACCTGCCCTTCATTACTCTTCTTTCAAGTTCACCTGTCATTCTTCCATCTTTCTCAAACTTACTTCCCAAGTATACAAACTCATTTACCACATCAACATTCATTCCGTTTATTCTAAATTCGTAGTTCGTATTTTCTTCATTTCTTTCAAAAATCAAAACTTTCGTCTTACTTGCATTCAATTTCAAATAATTACCTAGCAGAGCTTCGTTCAATCTAGAGAGCATCGTTTGCAATTCTACTGCTGAGTCCGATACAAGAACAGCATCATCCGCATACAGTAGAACACTCACTTTGCTCTCTCCTATCATTAATCCACAATCATCAAGTCTAGCATCTCGAACACACTTGTCCATGACTATGTTAAATAGCCATGGGCTCATCACACATCCTTGCCTTACACCCTTAAAAACTTCAAACCATTCACTATACTCATCATCAATACGAACACATGCTGTACTATTTTCATAGTTTGCATGCACCGCACCTAGGAGAGCCCCATTCACTCCGTATGCTTTCAAAACATCCCATAACATACCTCTGTCTACTGAGTCAAAAGCCTTTTCCAGATCTACAAAGGCCGTGAACAGCTTCCGCCTCACCGACAATTGTTTTTCAACAAGTTGTCGTAGAGTAAAAATCTGATCAACACAGCCTCTACCGGCCATAAAGCCGGACTGTATATCGGAAATCCTTTCACTAGTAGTCAGAATCACATTTTTTATAATCACCTTACAGAAGACTTTTCCTGGTATACTGAGTAGACTGATTGGTCTGAAGTTCTGACAGTCTTTTTTGTCCCCTTTACCTTTGTAAATGGGAACAATGACTGCCTTCCTCCAATCCATCGGTACTACTCCTGCATTCACACAAAGCTTACATAATTCGTACATCCAATCTATCACGCATTCACCTCCTGCTTTCAACATTTCACCATTTATTCCATCAAACCCAGCAGACTTTCCATTCTTCAAACATTCAATAGATACTTTTATTTCTTCTTTCAAAATCCTAAATTCATTCTCTTCTGTCATTTTTCTAAACAAAATTCTTTCGCCCCGACCAAAAATCCCTTCAAAATATTCTTTCCATCTCTTACACAGTAGCGTGACTATCATACAAGCTAAAAAGCTGAGCATGCGTACCTTCAGAAATTAAAATAATTAATATTTTTGAGTGGATTAAAGATATTATCGTCATGCGTCTTTTTAAATTTCCCGCCGTCAAAATTCATGCTACTGCCATTTGTGTGAGACAGTACTAGGCTTTTATTATTGGTCATTGTCGAACAAAACTGTATTGATGTGTCAAGCAATATACCTGTCTTTGTCTAACGTATGAAAAAAGCTAAAAGTCGTAAAGCTTGTATGGAGATGTACACACATATACGATAGAGCTCTTTGCTCATTCGATATGACACACATACATTCACATATCATATGTGTCGAATACACAAAATATTAATATCAAATATGCTTAGCTTTTGCTATGGCTTTTTCCTTTTAGACGCTTGCACGTTCACAATATTATGAATGACTCATTGTATATTATATTTACATTGTATTTCGTATTTATATTATTGAATACCTACACTGTCGCGTTAGTTCGTTTCATACCAATATCAGAATAATTGACTTATTGTTTGCGACTGACCACCCATACTGTAAAAATTTGTTCACTTTGCCAATGTCACCCCTGTTTCAGGGAAGGTCGGCAAGAGTTGCAGGGCTTATATTTATTTGAGATTCATTGGATTGGGTTTTTATATTGTAGGTCCACATGCGGCATACGTTAGCGCGAACTTATACATTTATGCTTGTGGGAATGCGTTGAATATGAATCTTAATTGATACATATCTTTGCAGCTTAGATTTAGTAAACGCAACTTTAATTATCCAGCATGCGTACGGCAGAAACCGAAGGCACGCCACTGCTCTTACATACTTCATCCTTCTCCCATACCATCTCACCAACAGCACTTTTGATTCCTGGGGTGGTCAATGCAGAATCTTTATTCCTATTGGCACCGACCCATCTCCAGAATTCCTTCCTACTGTCGGTGAAACTCCTGTTCATTTTTTCATCAATCTTTCTCTGTTCATTCGCTTTGCTTTCATAAACTACATTCTTCGCCATTTGCTTGGCTATCTTATATTCATCTTCTAGCTTTCTATCATTCCTGTCGTTCAGCCACTTTTTGTAACATTCCTTCTTCACTTTCACAGCCTCTTTTACTTTAGCATTCCACCAGGCATCCCCTTTCAATCTTCCACCTTTCGTTTCTCCACATACTTTTCGAACACATTCAATCATTCCTTCTTTCATAAACTTCCACATGCTTTCAATATCTTTTTCATTAACATTCTTTTCAAGTTCATTCACACTTAACTTTTTTTGTATTTCTGATTTATACTTCACTTTCACATTTTCATCACTCAGACTTTCTACTTTTATTCTTGGCTTTCTTACTTTCTTCTTACGTTTCTTCTTTCTTACTTCTCCAATCATTATTTTAGCGCATAAGAGATAGTGGTCACTGCCTATTTCAGGCCCACGATAGACACGGCTATCTCTTACGGCTCCTCTCAGTCTTTCATCCACACAGATGTAGTCAATGATTGTGCGACTTCCCACAATCTGCCTTGTGTACAGATGCACATCCTTATGTCGAAACCATGTGTTTGATGCAAAAAGGCTGTGCTCTGCACACAAAGCTATCAGGTGTCGCCCATTATCATTGACTACACC
This sequence comes from Agapetus fuscipes, assembly GCA_951799405.1. Taxonomy (NCBI): domain Eukaryota; kingdom Metazoa; phylum Arthropoda; class Insecta; order Trichoptera; family Glossosomatidae; genus Agapetus; species Agapetus fuscipes. The sequence goes on along the minus strand of OX637341.1, from coordinate 8,789,480 downwards.
TCGTCCACTAGGACCAACAATTTTCACACACTCATCTCTTTGCGTACCTACCCATCCATTCATATCTCCCAAAATTATAATGTATTCATTCTTCTTGCTTTCGCGCACAACTGCATTCAACTCATTCCAGAATCTCATTTTCACGTCCATACACTCTGAATCTACAGGTGCATAACAGGCCACCAAGAAAATTTTCATCCTGTTTGTTTTGAGTTTAACAGTCAAAACTCTTGGAGAGATTCTTTGGTAGCCCGTTATGCATCCTTTTACATTCTCACTTATAACCACACCCACACCCTGTCTTTCATTCCCATCTTCCACACCTGACCAGATATACAGTTCACCATTCATTAATACTTTTTCACCATTCCCTTTCATTTTTGTCTCTGTCACACCCATCACTTGTATTCTTTTTTCATTCATCACATTCACGATTTCCTTCTCCTTACACTCATTCATTCTTCTGACATTCCAAGTTCCAAACACCCATTCATTCTCTCTGAGCAAGTTTATGGCGGTTTTTCTGCAGAGTGGAACTGCGTTTATATTGGCGAACATGGGGTTTATTAATTACAAAAATAAATTAATTATATTAAATAATAACAATTATTATATTTTATTTTATTTTATTTTATTTTCATAGGACAACAAACAGCGTTACATAAGAAATATAATAGTAGCAATTACAAAAAAACATGGCCAATTATATGTTGCCACGGATATAAAATTTAGGAAGTTGGAAATAATTACAAGATGATAATTACAAGTAACTAATTACAAGAAAAAAAAAAAAAATACTGCTCTCAAAACAGAATATGATGTGAAAAAAAATGTAAATTTAAAAATAAAGAAAATCAGTTCTCCCTGAGTGAAGCACCCACCGCTTTGCGAAAGTGCGCCGTCTCTAAATGAAAAATATCAATGCTACTGAAACACTTGTTATAAGTTTCACAGACCCGGTAAATTGGCGCGCTCTGAGCATAGTTAGTGCGACACACAGGGAGATGAAAGAGTTGGTCTACCGTGTGCCTGGTTCTGCGAGTTGGAATGTTGAGGGATAACATACACAAGATATCAGGGTTATCAATTTTGTTGTGCAAAATGCCGTGGATTAACATCATGTCGCAAACAACACGCCTATCCTGTAGAGAGTCCAGCTTATGATAGTCAAGGGCTGACTTGTAATCAGGAAAAGATAAGTTAAACTTATAATTTATGTGTTTTATAAATCTTTTTTGTACTCTCTCGATACGTTTTATATGCACCGCATAAGAGGGGGACCAAACAGGGGACATGTACTCAAGAAGTGAGCGAACCATTGTTGTGTAGAGAACTTTTAATACCGTAACTTTTTTGAAGGGTTTGCAAGTTCGCAAAATGAACCCGAGCACCCTGAATGATCTCTCCAAGACATTGTCAATATGATTCACGAAGGTGAGTTTGCTATCCATTATGACACCCAGATCTCGTACCCGGTCAACAGACTCGATAGGAAAATTGTTAATATAATAAATATGATTTAAGGGTGAAAGTTTACGTGAGAACGAGACCTTGTGACATTTGCTAACATTAATGGATAGTCTATTGGCAGCACAATATTCTGAAAGCCGATCGAGATCTAATTGAAGTCTTGCACAGTCAGATGAATCAGAGATTCTCAAAAAAATCTTCATATCGTCAGCAAATAGGAGATGCTCTGCATGAAGAAAACAGTCACCAATATCGTAGATATACAAAGTAAAGAAAAGGGGTCCCAAATGCGATCCCTGGGGAACACCGGAAGGAATGGTGACAAAGTTTGATTTGTAGCCTCCTATTACCACTGCCTGACGACGATTATGGATATAGGATTCTATCCATCTTAGAAGATCACCGTGGATTCCGAGCTTACTCAATTTGCTCAACAGAATGTTATGATTTACTCTGTCAAAAGCCTTGGCATAATCGGTGTAGATAACGTCGGTCTGCAGTCCACTGTGCATGTTAGAAAATACATAGTCAGTGAAAGGTAAGAGATTAGATAAAACAGATCTATTGCGAAGGAAACCGTGCTGTTGGTCGCTGAATGATGATTTGAGAGAACCATAAAGTTGGTCGTATATTACACGCTCGAAGAGTTTACTTATAGCAGACAAAATTGAAATCGGACGGTAGTTTTTGATCAAATTATTGGGACCAGATTTATAAATAGGAGACACTAGAGCCTCTTTCCATATGTCAGGGAAAATACCCTCTCTTAAGGAGCGTGAGAAGAGTATGGAGAGCGGCTCCGCCACAACCTCAGCACATCTGGCAAGAAGCAGAGGCGGCACCCCATCACTACCAGCACCCTTCGTTACGTCAAGGTTGGAGAGATATGTAGTTAAAATATTTCTGTCAGTAGAACAACAACCAAGGCCAGTCAGGTTAGGTTTTCCTGGCTCAGAAGAATGAACGGTGGAACTATGGGTGTCATGATCAAACATAGAGAAAAAGTAATCGGAGAAAGCGATGGAGATTTCCTTGCCACCATTAACAGAATTTGTTCCATCAGTAGACATACACATGGGAATTGAATTATTTTTGCGTCTGCTTTTAACAAAGCTCCAGAATGCTCTAGGGTTTTCTTGTATGTTAGTTTCAGCGGAAATAATGAACTGAGAAAAGCACTCCTTGGCCATAGCTTTCTGACGGGATCGTAGTAATGTGAAAGTATGATAGTCAGAAGGGTTTTTAAATTTCATAAATTTATTATGGTAGCGAATTTTTTCCCTAGTGATCTTTATCAAGGGTGCACTATACCATAATGGAAAATGGTGGTTGCGGTTTAAGCGTCGGGTAGGTATGAATTGATCAATGGAGTAATTTAATATATCATAAAATGCTGTCACAGCGGTGTTAAGGGGAGATGCTGTCAAAACATCGGACCAGTTGACCTCAGCGAGAAAACCTCCTAGTGCCTTGTAGTCACCCTTTTTAAATAAGTATATAATGCGTTGAGGTTCATGTAATTGGAGAAGTGGCTGGGAAGACAAAACCAGTTCTATCGCTGGGTGGTGAGAGTCTTCAGGTACGAAAGGAAGACCAGAATGAATTATCCCCGACACTAGAGGAGCGTTACACAAAATAAGATCAAGAGTACGATTAAGGGAGTTTTTGATGGAATTAAATTGATAAAAGCCGAGAAAAGACAATGTATCTATGAAACTACTCGAGCATGAAGAAGAGTAGTTAGTGGGACAGAGAAACTGCTCACCCGGGGTATCAGACCACTCGATATCTGACATGTTAAAATCACCAAGAATTAAGAAGATATCATCTGGTAGGTCTTCTGTAAGTTTGGAAAGGAGCTTAAGGAAGCTTTCGATATGCGAATTGTATTCAGTGCCTTTAGGTACATAAACATAAACAGGTACATAAATATAAAGTGTAAGTACATAAAAATGTCAAAATAAAAATGTCAAATATTTAAAACAATCAAATCATTATCATAATCGTTAAGGTATTAAAAAAAATATTAAATTATAAATATAAAATAAATCGGGCAAATATCGGGGGGGAGTCGGCAAGCTCCTTGCCGGAGTAGCTCCTGGCAGGCTGTCCTCGCCCATGCCCGCGTCTCTACGCTGGGCCCTCTTGCCGTGCAACACCCAGCCTCCTGTAGCTTGGCACTCCTTGGGGCTCTCATCAGAGTGGTCGTCGCAGTCGTCGTCCTTGTCACACACCCAGGTGCAGGGAATGCAGCGCCCGTTGGCGCACTGGAACTGACGGGCGGAGCAGCCGGTGGTGTCAGATATGTGTCCAGCGCCAGCAATCACGTAACAAGTCCCAGTAAACAGTGCACAGAACGAAAACACAAACCACATTTTACATCCAAAAATCAATGCGAGGGCAGACTGCCTCTCGTTGGAATACATGTCGAGAATCCCGCTACAATTCACTGTTCACACTTGAATTTTTGTTTGGAGTAGAATACACAGCTTGAATTTTATTTGGATTTGGAACGCGTACGCCGATATCTAGTATGAATTATTGACTTCAATGCCTGCATTTTTTTAGAAGTTGCCAGAGTTCAGTTGTAATTATACTGCATGAAGAGGAAAGTTTTATATTTATCAGTTCACTCTGAGTATAGCACATAATAAACGTGATAAATCAATCAATAATTTTAAATACTGATAAATGTCACACTATAACCTTCACAAGAAAGCATATTCCTATTCATTATGATTATAAATTGAATAATAAAACAATCAAAAGGGTTAACAATGTCAGGGACCTGGGCATAATTCTAGATTCAAAACTGCAATTTAACCTTCATATATACCATATCGTATCCAAAGCATTCAAAAGACTTGGTCTAATTCTGAGGCTATCAAAGCCTCTTAAACGGGCTTCGTCATTAAAAATTTTATACTTTGCTTTAGTTAGAAGTATTTTGGAATTTGGATGCGTAATCTGGAATCCACAATATTCCGTGGATACAGATCGAATTGAAAGATTGCAAAATAAATTTCTTAAATGTTTAGACTTCAAAACAGGAAACAATTTCTTAAATTATGAAACTGCTGCAAAGCGGCATAATCTGGCCACGCTAGAGAACAGGCGGAGATTTTTGGATAGCATTTTCCTTTACAAAATAATAAACAACCAAATTAATTCGGCCCCCCTTTTGGAAAAGATTTTATTGAGAGTTCCTCGTATGTCCTCTCGACATAAACAAACTTTTCATATACCATCCTGCATCACTAATTATGCTAAAAACACATTTTTCAGACGTGCAACTACTTACTTCAATCAATGGCTCTCAGATGTTGACATTTTTTCAAGCTCCATAAATTCTTTCCGGAAAATGGTGAAAGAAATATGCCTCTGACAATATAAGTGAAACTAGTTTATTCTTCTGTTTATTTTACTTTTGTTTCTTATTTTTATCATATATTATTCTGTATCCATAACATACATTAGTAATACTTTTAATGGATCTCTAGGTTTAAATTTGATTATTTTTTTGTTAAATTTAAAATTGTAAACAACTGTTTGTATCCTAAATAAAATAAAAAAAATTAAAAAAATATATATATAATTTGGTATTCCAATACGGCTGCTCAAAATTTAACATAACCTGTTTCATTTAAAGAGAGCAAGCAATAAAACATGGCGGCGCGTTAACAGCTGATCGCTATACGGGGGGTTTTTTGCTATGGGGGTTTCAACATTCCCGAGGGGGCTGGTGCTCATTTCTTGTGGAGGCTGAGTAAACCTAGATGGATTCTTATTTTGAGTTTGAAATAAATACTAAAGCGGAAAATCATTTCTGGCAACCACTCGGATTTACTATGGATTTTAAAAAATGTAATTTGTCGTGTATGTGCCTTGACTTATAGGTTGGTATGCGGCTGACCACACATGCTGTAAAAATGGTTCACTTTGCCAATGTCACCCCTGTTTCAGGGAAGGACGGCAAGAGTTGTAGGGTGTATGCCCATTTCAGAATTGGTTTTTATGTTGTAGGTTCAAATGCGGCATGTGCAAGCGCGAACTTGTACATGTCTGCTTGTGAGAATGCATATTATGTGAATCTTCAATGTAACATATCTTTGCAACTTAGATTAGAATAGATTAGATTAGACTGTGAGGATTGAACCCTAGCCTTCTGGAATGAAATGCAATCGTTTTACCAAGAGAGCTTCTCGTATCGACTGTATCCAAAACGGGAAATCATTTCTGAGACCGTCCGTGAGGATCGAACTCTAGCCTTCTGGTATGGAATGCTAGTATTAACCAATAATCAAATTAAAGTTACGGGGCCCCCAGATACCCGATCGTGTGACGACAAATCTGTCGTAGGTACGTATGGATTTTTTTGACTCCATTTAACGACTGAAATCACATCGATTTTCGAAGAAAAACAAAAATAAATAAAACCGCTTCGCTCGGTCGCCGTTCGGCGGGTATCGGACATTGACGAATGGCAGCCAATCAGCGCAATGCATCTTTATGAATCATGCGCGCGCAACGTCTGTCGCGGGGTATATATTTACTTAAATTGCTTAAATGAGGGCATTAAGTCGGCAGCCGTAATGGCCGGCGGTAGGTAAATTGGACAGGCCATTTTCTCGGAGACGTAACAAGAAGCATACTATAATAATATGAGGACCTGGCTTTATGACCTCGTCATGAGTCCACCGGAGGTACCTACGCATAATTCCTCCATCTCAGAATACGCAGGGAGGTAACTTCTACGTATATTATTTCCGTAGCTTTTTAATGCACACACGGTAAAGAAATACGTGCGGTAGAACTGTTTGCAAATGGGTGTATAACTAGCGTATCTACATTTAATCGGTGACGGGATAGAACGGCACAGTGACCAAACAATGATAGCGACACATTACAGAACGACACGTGACACAACAACACACGACAGAAGGGCACATAACAAAAACTCCCATGACATTACATCATAGGAAAGTACATCAATATGACAGAACATCACAAGACGAAACATCACAAAACCGATCCACTGCTATGCCGATAAATGAACAATAGGTACATGAGGGTTTCTCTTTTGCAAAGCCCCCAAATATTTCTGCGATATACATTGCTCGTGAATCATTAGCTTTAAAGATCAATGTAGATCTTAGGGCTGTCAGTCGTTCACTGATAACCTTGTTAAATTCAACAGCAAAAAGACTCAAGCATGTCTGATATCCTTAAAGATGGTTCCAAGTAACTCTCTTCCAATCTTCGACAACGTCTCCCTTCCTTATCATGAACATTTGAATCTTATCGATGTTTTTCTTTCATCAGAGTTACAATACTATAATAATGCTTTTGAGTCTCGCACAACTTCCGCTTTCCGGGCTAAATCAGCTGTTTACAGACCCCCATGTTTTATTCCGTCCTATCTTTAAAAAGACACGGTAAAATCTATCGACGGTCGTCGAGACTTCCACCCCTGGGAGATTGTGGTGCGGGAGGTCCTGAGTCTTTAAGAGTCACAGAAATCAAGTAAGTGTTGGCACATCGAGAAATCGGCTACGCTAATGCGTGTTTGCTACTCGGCAGGCTGTACAAATGAAGAGATATCCCGGCGTAATGACGGACATATTCAGCTGGAGAGTCAATAATAGTAAATGGCAAGCATGCCGTCCCCTAAGTGCTTGCTTGTCTTATGTCCATCAGAGGTAATTTCACATGAGCAATGTTTGTGTGTGTACTGGACCAATGTGTCTTATGAAAACTAGAAATTTATTAAAAAAGCATTTAAAACAACTCTCACATTATCGTGTTTTACGTTTTTCCATAGCTCAGATTGTGTAGAATGTGATTCTTAAGACAATTACATTAAAAGGTCATCTTTGAATCAAATGGCAGGTAAGACGAACAAGCACTGGGAGGACGATGCAGCCTTTGTGGGTGGGGTGGGGGGGACAGGGAATGAAGACATAACTCGCAAATAAATGTTGAATGCTAGGCGAACGTTGAGCGGACTTTGCTGAAACATAAAACTTTATAAGGCAAAACTGAATAAGTGACATATTAAACTTATTTCAGATTCTCAGAGAAGTGCAATTTTTTCCTATTTTGTACGCGAGGAAATACTAAAAAAATGTGAAGATTCTGTAGTTGGGAGTTTTTTTATGAGCACTCCTAAGTTTATTTTATATTTAGTTCACTTAGGTACTATAAGAGGTTACAACCAATTAAATGTTTTATCCACGATTTCTCAAATCAATGAATCAGCACTTATTCAGTTTTACCTTAAAGTTGGCGATATATTTAGGTATGTAGGACGTAGGTACCTACTAAAAATAAAAAATATAACAAACAATTAAATTAAAGGTACCTAATTACATTTTATTGTATTAATTGATTCCACTGTAATTGTAACTAACCCTGTCAGTCTTGACGTGTCTGCTTGTGGGAATGCATGTAATATGAAACCTAAATGAAATATATCTTTGCAACTTAGATTATAGATTGCGCGTAGAGGAAAATCATTTTTTTATTATTCATGCCGAAGACTTTGGACTCAATTACGTTGTTCAAAAATGGAAAAAAAAAGAATACTTTCTAGAAAGAGGCTTATGAATTATTAATGGTGAATAAAACATACGATTGAATTCGCAAAAAATTTGCAACGTCGACCTGAATATTCCCAAAATTAATTAAAATTACGCAACGATAATTTGAAGAATAATTAAACGGATTACAAAAGATACAAAATTCAATTAATTTTCGATGCAACACGTTTTACTGATTTTTAATCCAAAGGTCGGTGGCCTTTTGATTATGTGAAATTATCATAATTTATTTTCAAAAAAAAGGTTGTCCATGACCTTTTCATGACCCTCTGTACTCCAAGTATGAAAAATTATGTGAATACGCCACCATCGCGTAAAGGCTAAAAATGTATGAAAAGTAAAACTCTCAATAGAGGCGCTGCCGTAACTTTCAAACATTTTTTTTAATACTCAAAAGTATATCACCGTTAATAATGATAATTATTTTTATTTTTTTGGTATGTTTAAAAAAATTAAAATATACAGTTGTATGCCCTTTTTAATTTATTTAAGAATTTCTTAATGTGACAATGCTCTCATTAATTAGTGACCTCTACCTACCCCAAGTAAAAACTTAAACCATAGCGTTTGCGAAAAATATACGGAAACCAAAGCAGCACCTCTGAATGAATTTGTTTTACAGAATCACCGGACTAATTATGGAAAAACTACGTATAATATATTTTTTCCATAGCATCCAACATGAACTAAAACGCATGCTTATAACACTTTGATATATTTTGTATCTGATAAAACACACCTCAAGGGCTCTTTGCAAGCTCAATAATTCCCAGCATATAGGCAATGTAAATAAAAAATACGTTTTATTACAACTCTTACCGCCCGAAGAGGAATGCACAGGTATTAATATCATTAATAATTAATTCATTATTGTATATTTTAATGATTTATAAATTCATAATTACCCAATGACATTTGTCGAACCAGGATCAAAGTTATGGTCAAATGACCCAAGCGGGGATTGAACCAGCGTTATTCTTTTTTAAATACGCTAGACAGATCAGCCACTTGATTCCCTCGGCCATAACACCGATAGCTGGACCTATTCCTGGAACGATGAGGTCCGAACATTTTTGAATTAGGAACTTTTCTCGGCGGGCAAACGTCAGTCTTGTATGGGACTGCCGTACATCTAGTACCTAATTAATAATAAAATGTTTGTTAACGTTTTCCCTAGCGACCCGGCCAGATGACAATGTTTATTTTTGCACCTTTTCTATGTAATTTTCTGACCTCATTATTAACTGTGAAAAATGGTTCACTTTGCCATTGTTATCCCTGTGTCAAGGGAGGTCGGCAAAAGTTGTAGGGTTTATGTTCACTTGAAGCTTGGATTTAATTTGCAAGTACACATTCAGCAGTACGGTTTTCCAAAATGATTCGAAATAAATTAAGGAGTTTTTATTTGAAATTGGAATAGATTTTTTTTTTGTTGCTGTTGATAAAAGGATGTCAAACATGTGTTTATTTTGTGAGTTGTACAATAAATACCTTAATGATTGATAGATAAACAGCCCTCTTTTCTTTTCCTGTGACAACTTTTTTTTTTCGACAAACGCTCCCTTAAACGCCTCCCAGTCTGGCAGAGTCGCACCATACCAAAAATAGTGACAGGGTAGAACGGCGCAGTGACAAAACGACACATGACAGAATGGCGTGGGTCCTTCTGACACATACATGTGGGACGGGTATGAGAAGGGTTTTCGTATACATGACAGAACAACGCATGACTGAACGACACAAGACAGAACAACACATGACAAAATATCACAATGACTGTACATCACAAGATTAAATTTTACTATGACAAAACAACACAGAAACTATATCACTATGATAAAACATCATATAATGACAGAGGAGAACGTATCTAACAGAAACGGCACATGAAACGGTATTGTCTTGTGATGTTTTGCCATTGTGATGTACTTTCCTATGATGTTTTGTCACAGTTATGTTTTGTCATTGTGATGTTGTGTCATGTGTCGTTATGTCTAATCTAATCTAATCTAAGCTGCAAAGATATATATCATTTAAGATTTATACTAAATGCATTCCCACAAGCAGATATGTATAATTTCGCGCTAACACATGCCGCATGTGGACCTACAATATAAAAACCCAATCTCAAATGAACATAAGCCTTGCAACTCTTGCCGTCCTTCCCTGAAACAGGGGTGACATTGGCAAAGTGAACCAATTTTTATATTATGGGTGGTCAGCCGCATAACAACCTATAAGTCAAGGAACATACATGACAAATTACATTTTTTAAAATCAAAGAATGTTGTAATGTTCTTTTTTTCACTGTGTCGCTCTGTCATGTGTCGTTATGTCATGTGCCGTTTTGTCACTATCTTGTTCTGTCATGTGTCTTTATATAATGTGTCATGTTGTCACTGTGTCGTTCTATCATGGAAAACCACGAAAAATATTCACTAATTGGGTCGAAAAGTTAAGGGGCATTCCGACGAGTCAAGGAAAAAACTGTGTGTTGAAGATAATTTAAAAATAAAATGCTTACTTGAATATGCAAGCTATGCCAAGCTCGGATTTCAAAATATTTTCAAAATATTTTGTAGCTGCAAAATGGTTATTTCCTGTTTTCATTCTAATTTTTGAAGGAATAGAGTCTGGGCTGAGATTTCATTGACTGTCACATTTGCGATTATTGCATTAAAGGAAGATAGATGCATGGAAAGTATGCATGTGGAAAGTATGCATAGATAGCAAAAAGTGTAAGCGTTCACGAATGGTTCATGGCTTACGATTGTACGAGTTGCGTTGTAGAAAAGTATAATAATGGGTGACAGTTATCATCGGCAGTGAGGGTTGGCAGCAGTGCTATGACAAGTTGACGCAACGACTGCGTAAAAAAAACAAAAAAATGAAGCCATGTCAAAGCGACAGCGCATTAAAATAAAACTGTTAAGTGTACTAAAATATCCTAATAGCGACAATATCTGACATAATATATGTCTGACATAAGATTCATGTTAATTGCATGCCCACAAATACACACGTGTTTGTTCGCGCTAAAAAATACTGCATGTGTACTTACAAATTAAAATCAAACCTCAAATGAACATACACCATGAAGCTTTTTCCGAACTTTTCTGAACCAGGGTGCATTGGCAAAGTGAACTATTTTGTACAGTGTGAGTGGTCAGCCTCATACCAACCTGTAAATCAAAGGATACGAATAAAAATAACATGATTTTAAAAAACATATTCGCTCTCCTAAATAGTTGTTTATTTCGTTCACTCTATACCAGTGCTAAAACACTAGTAGCCTTTTTAATCTAACAAACATAGTTGCGTTTAACATAAAGTCAACGATTTATTGGCGCGTTTAAACATTAGTTTTCTTAGGTCGTAAAGATGGCGTTAATTGCCCTTAATTAAGTTATGTAGAAATACATAAATACGTATATAACAGGGCTGTCATGCAGCTGCCTACCTTTCTATGGAACTAGGGGTGACCAGGCTTTCGAGACAGGGGTGGGGAAAAACGCATTCCCGAAACTAACACGGTAAATCATGGTGACAACAACTGTCAATTTAGTAAACACACCAGTCTAGAGAAACCAAATCATTGATGTGGAATGAAAATTCTGGTGTCACGACAGATAGGCGAAAGGTAACTCGTCCACAGAGAGCTCATCCATGGACAAATCGGTCACACGATAGTTGGTCAACAACGTTTTGATCAGATACAATTTAGATCCACAGTCAATTCACACAAATTCAACACTGAAAACTTGCTCTCCGAAAAAACCTTTGTCATTATGTACTCGTAGTTTTCTTGGATGGGGCTGTATTTGGACTATTATAATGTATTTGACCGAAAAGTCACGTGGACTCACTGTCGTGTGACCCATTGTCCGTGACCAATGTGCCTATGAACGAGTTATCTATGGCCGAGTTGTCTGTGGCTGAATTGTCTGCGCTGTACTGTCGTATGACCGCATAGCACGTGACCGATGTGTCTTCGAACGAGCTATCTATAGCCGAGTTGTTTGCAAACAGATTGTCTGTGACCAATTTGTTGTGGAACCGAAAATTCTACATAAAGGTAAGTAAGCAATCTTCTTCTTGTGGTGCCAGTTCTATCGAAGATCAGCGATCATCATGGCTACTTTGATTTTGGATGCTGCGGTTCGAAAAAGGGACTTGGTTCTTTTGTTACACCATTTTCGCAGGTTTTTCAGCCATGATGCCCTTTGGCGTACCTGAGTTCTTCTCTCCTCAATCTCACCCTGTATGATAAGATAGAGATGGTGGTATTTCTCATTTTTCAGAATGTGAGCAAAGTACATCAGCTTTCTCTTCTTAATGGTTGGCAGAACGTACCCCCAGTGCTTTTTTTGGCTTATCTTAAATTTGATTCAATGATGACCTTTCCATGAAATTGTCTTACGAATCACAATCTACACAATCTGAGCTAAGAAAAAAAGTATAACACGATAATGTGAGAGTTGTTTTAAGTACTTAAAAAATCAAGTCCCACTTTTCATTAGACACATAGGTCCAGTACACATGCCTACAAACATTGTAGATGTGAAATTACCTCTGATAGACATAAGACAAACAAGCACTAAGGAGACGAGTAGTTAATCTACGAAGTGTAAAAGACAAACAGCTACAGTTGCAGGGTTCCTGTAATAATGGGGTGACCACTATTTATCAAAACATTAGCACAGTGGAGGTATCGCGTCGGATATCTGGCGGCACAATGGATGTGACAGTATGAAAAATTGATGTACACTCGTAGGACCAGTCTGTAGCGCAATATCGTGCGTCGCATAAAGGAGCCGTTCACGGGAAACGAGCGATAACTTCATAAATATAAAATCAAAAAAATTGTAACACACAATGATGCCATCATGGTCACACTAATATTTATCTTTTTTTTTATATAACTGTTACCAAACAACTATTTCACTATTCGCGAAACAAAACGTACCCGCGTTATCCCCGAAACGGTCGCATGTGGCGGTTCAGGACCTATATATTTTTACATGGAAGGGGGCCGGCCTCACGCCAACCACTTCAGTTGCAGTGGGTGTTCCCAGCTCCCGAGAGCAGGTTCTCATTTTGTGTGAAGGCTGAGTAAACATTAATTTACTTTGGGTTTTGAATTAAACACCGAACCCTTGCTCTCAGTATAGAATGCAAGCATTCTATCAACTGAACTATCAACCGGAATTTTTTCGAGTTTGGTCTTCGCCACAAAGCGACAATTCTCAAGCAAGTCCCAGTTGCTCTAAGGCTGAATGGATCCTAGGTGAGCGTACTTTGGTACAGGAATATGAATTTTTCAGCTCATCGAAGAGCATATTTGAAAATATAAATGGATTTTTTTGTGCTCCGCCAGGAATAGAATCCACGACCTTCTATTTACGAGTCTGAAGCGCTAGCCACTCGACTACGGACTGGTGTATGTTTATATATCTTTTCATCTTAATTAACACATTTTCTTCACGTATGGAAAAGTTATTCAAACATAGATAAATATAATTTTTACATCAACAAATTGAGATCATAAAATATTTATGTAACTTAATAAAATGAAAAGAAAAAACACTTTTAAACTCCTAAAACCCAAAAAAAAAAACTACAAGTCATGAAAAATATGTTAATAGAAACCTTGAATGGGTCCCAGAATAGTTCGTGAATGGTTCCTGAATGGATTTGGAGAGCAAATGACTCGAGAGTAAGTCCTTCACAGAGTGTGGCCGACTCAAATGGTCCAAAGACCTTTTAAATGGTCCAAAAGTGCCTTTTATGGACCAACAGACGTGTTTAATGGAGTCGTAGATCCAAAGTCGTGATTAACTTCTCATACTTTGAAACGCATTAACTCTGCAAAGACCAGAATGGACCCGAAATTTTGAATGCTGTTTTTTTTACGCATGGTCCATTTTTGTTTTTTTTTTGCCAATGTCATATTTTTCATTGATGCAGTTGCATATTGTGTTAGAAACAGGGTTGGCACAAGAAACCATATCAGAAAAAAATATGGTTTTGAAAACATATTATGATTTTTCATTTATTGTAAATTTCAATCGTTATCTATAATTAAAGTTGCCAAGATATTTTCACATTTAAAATTCCTATACCAATTATCAATTCAGTCAATTTCACCTATGTTGCAGGGAGGGCTTTCAAAGGGCTTATGTTCATTTGAGGTTTTGTTTTTAATTGTAAGTAGGTACACATGTAGCATTTGCAAGTGCAAACTTACACGCGCCTGTAAGTGGGCATGCATCATAAATTTTAAATATTGATATGTCTCTTTGCAACTTGGATTATAGATTATATATAGATCTAAAGATTATTTATTAAAAAATACATTTTAAAATCTTAAATATATTTATCCCCCTATAATATAAAATTCAACGGCCTCCCCATACAAAATAATTGTGCGTTAATGGATGACAAACTGAAGAACTCCTGAACAGATGCACGTCATATTCACAAAAAATATTGTTCAGGACTTGGGATGTGCTTCCTCATCATTAATAGATTTTTAATTGTTGTTTTTTAAATAAATAAACATGATCAATCACAACACCTTTTTATGTAAAACCTTTGCGAGAAACAAAACTCATTTTGACATTCGAATTTCAAATAAATTGCCAACACTTCAACATACGCTTCAAAGTTGCCATACAAGTCGATTCTTTTTCGGTTGAATTCCGTTGAGTACCTACCTATATTCTTTATTTATTTCAAAATTATACTTCAACCAGTTATAACATGTATTTTTTAGAAATAATGACGATCGATTAGGTCAACTTTTTATATGAAACCATACTTATTGCGGCATTTAATTTTTTTTAAGTATTATTATAATATACAATCTAAGTTGCATAGACGCATTAACATTTATAATTCATATTCAATGCACTACTCCACGGAGACACGAGTGAGTTTGCGCTTACAAATGCTGCATGTGTATTTACAAATAAAAATTTCAGCCTCTCATGACCATAAGCCCTGCAACTTTTGCTGACCTTTTCAGAAACAGGGGACACATTTGTTAAGTGAACCCATTTATGCGATATGGGTGGTAAGCCTCATACTAACCCTTAAGTCAAGGAATTTGATTCAACAACGTTTAATTTAATTTATAATCTAAAGTTGCAAAAAAAGTTATTTGATGATTCAAATTGAATGCACGCCCACAAACTGGCAAATGTCATTTCACGTTAACATATAGTTGTGGCGCTTGATTTTTTATAAATATTAGAATATATAATCTAAGTTGCATACATACATTTTATAATTCATATTCAATGCATGCCCCCCTGGAGACACGAGTGGGTTCGCACTTATAAATGCTGTATGTGAACTTACAAATTCAAATTAAGGCCTGTAATGAACATGAGCCCTGCAACTTTTGCCACCCTTTTCAAAAACAGGGGAAACATTTTTCAAATGAACCATTTTTTGCAATATGGGTATTCAGGCTCATACTAACCTATAAGTCAATGAATTTCTAATCTAATCTAAGCTGCAAGGATATATATCATTTAAGATTTATATTCAATGCATTCCCACAAGCAGACATGTATAATTTCGCGCTGGCACATGCCGCATGTGAACCTACATTATAAAAACCCAATCTCAAATGAACATAAGCCCTGCAACTCTTGCCATCCTTCCCTGAAACAGGGGTGAAATTGGCAAAGTGAACCATTTTTCACAGTATGGGTGGTCAGCCGCATACCAACCTGTAAGTCAAGGATTTGAGTTTGAAAAATCCTTAAACAACGTTAATCTTAATTTATAATCTAAAGTTGCAAAAAAACTTATTTGATGATTCAAATTAAATGCACACCCATAAGCTGGCAAATGTCATTTCACGTTAACATATAATTGTGGCACTTGATGTTTTTAATATTAGAATATAAATCTAAGTTGCATACATACACTTTATAATTCATATTCAATGCATGCCCCCAAGCAGACATGAGTGAGTTTGCGCTTACAAATGCTGCATGTGTAACTACAAATAAAAATTTCAGCCTCTCATGACCATAAGCCATGCAACTTTTGCCGACCTATTCAGAAACAGGGGGAACATTAGTTAAGTGAACCCATTTATGCGATATGGGTGGTAAGCCTCATACTAACCCTTAGGTCAAGGAATTTGGGTTTGAAAAATCCTTAAACAACGGTTATCTTAATTTATAATCTTAAGTTGCAAAAAGAGTTTTGATGATTCAAATACAATGCACACCCACAAGCTGGCAAATGTCTTTTCACGCTAACATATAATTGTGGCACTTGATGTTTTTAATTTTAGAATATAAATCTAAGTTGCATACATACATTTTATAATTCAAATTGAATGGATGCCCCCAAGCAGACATGAGTGAGTTTGCGCTTACAAACGCTGCATGTGTAATTATTACAAATAAAAATTTCAGCCTCTCTTGACCATAAGCCCTGCAATTTTGCCGAACTTTTCAGGAACAGAGAAACATTCGTTCAGTGAACATTTTTTTAGGTATGGGAGGTCAGCCTCATACCTCATGCTTCATACAAGAATCTCAGAATATGAAAGAACTAAATAACCCTTTTACCGCAATTTTTTTTTCAAATTACTTCTTAAAGCATTTAATTACTATGAAGGAGGTGTGAGGAAAAATTATTGCGAAGCCAGACTCACTCTGCCCGAAGGGCCTAGCAGACAACCGTGCGCAGCACGGTCAGTCTGCTAGTTTACTATACATTCTAACAGGGTTATTCACAACAAGTTGTATACGTAGCTGATCCATGGTATATTATTTTTTTTAAGATAATTCACGTGAGGTGGCGGTATAGCAATGGATTTGCTACATTTCACAAAAAAAAATAGTAGGCATATTCAAACAATTAAAACGTCAGCTTGCCCGTTTCATTTTTTTTTTCATTTTATTGGTGTCTGAATAGCGCTATTTCAGTTATTTACTTTGGAAACACAAAAAATATTGTAAATTAATGAAATATAAATAAGACAAAAAGTTTTTCTTCACGATTTGATTTATTTCCAATGGTGTGATAACACCGAAAGCGCTTGAGGAAATAAATCACCTCTTTAAGAAAAACTTTTTTTATTTTTACATTATAAATTGAAAATGAATCTTTACAATGTCAATACACTAACCCTTAACCTTCAAATAATATTATTTTCACGAATATCTTACAAATAAATGTACTTTTTTTTTTTGACAACCCTGTTTGACTTTGCAACGCGCCAGTGTGTCTGCCTTGACAAAAGAGATCGGGTGGTTTTCCTTTTCATTTATCAGGGTTCCACTCTTGTATATTTATAATTTATCACAATCGCCTATTCATCAAAACTTTTCTCTATTCTTTTTCCCTAAAAATATTATTTTTTACGACCCAAACTACATCCATATAAAATGAATGCAAGAATAGACCAAGGAATGCCATAAACCTAAAATATCATCTTTAAATGAAATATTTCTGTATTCTTTTTTGTTATCATTCATTGTGGATAATTTTATAGTGTGCCATTTTGAAAAGAATCAAAAGATTGATAACCTGAAAAAAAGTCATAAAATATAAACATGTTCTTAATGTTCCTGTTCCATAGACGCTTGGAAATGATCGTTGATAAAATAAAAACGCAACTAAGCTACACATGTAGTGTAACTTCTTGCCGCGTTTTCCTTAAAGGATTTTCATTTGGCGAGTGGAACCTATTTATTTTACTGGTTAGGGGACATGCCTTACGCCAAACACTTCAATTGAAGTTGGAGTTTTCCAGCTCCCGAGGGGGGCTGGTACTCATTTCTATACGAAAATTTTGAACCTGGTTCTACAGATGTCATTGTGTTATTATTAAATTAAAATTCACAAAAATAAAATAAAATTATGAATTATTTAATAATAATAATATTAGTAGGTAGGTACCTACCTGTTTCTGGCCAGACAAAATATGTTGGTGTATTGCATTCTTATATTTGTAAAAAAAGAGACTCGTCTATAATTTACACTCTAAGTTGCAAAGATATATTAAATACATACATTAAAAATTCAGTTTAAGAATTTGTGTATTGACATTATAGTTAAATTCATATTACCTGCATTCCCTTATACAAACACGTATAAGTTCACGCTAACACACGCCGCATGTGGACTAACAACATAAAAACTCAATCTCAAATGAACATAAGCCGGGCAACTCTTGCCGGCCCTCCCTAAAACTTCGTAAATGAGACAAAAAATAGAGTCCACCCATAATAGAACCAAAATCATGAATGGTTTCTATAACGACCATTGTAATTTTTTTTCACCCAATAAAAATCAATAAATTACCTCGGAATTCTTGCTTTTTTTCGAGAAATAAAGATGTCCATGACAAAAGTATGATTGCATGAATGAGTGCAGAAAAATGACGAAGTATTCAGAAGAAGGAATAAAATATAATCATTGTGAGAGACGAACTTTTTTCTTCGTTTTTGTGCGTGACAGATTCATCGTTCTTGTGCGTGACAGGTATGGGCCCATTAGAATTTGTTTTGTGTGAACATAACTCGATCCAACAATCGGATTTTTTCATAAAGTGACTTGGTCCTCAGTTCCATGTTAGAACGACATAGTGACAAGATGATACATGACATAACGACACAGGACAGACAAAACATCACAGGAAAGTATATTGCACTGACAAAACATCACAAGATAAAACATTACATGACAAAACGTCACAAACCGAAAACAGAACATACATACCATAAACGGCACATGAAAAAACATCACAAACGACATGGAAAAAAGTGATACGTATGAGAAAATGGAACTCCTGTATTTACTATTTGGTACAGCTTACAAAAAAAAACCAAAAACGCCCCCAATTATCATTATTAGATAAAAATAAAACTAACTAAGCTACACATAAAAAGCAAATTCTTACCGCGTTATCCCCGAAATTCGACGCTCTCTCCACCTTCACATACTGCTACTACATATGTACTGCCTGTCACTAAATATAGTGACAAAATAACTTATTTATTTGTATTATTTATGCGCATTACTATATTTTATGCACAAAAATATAAAAATTGCCGTAAAATCTCACTTCTTTCTTATATTATTAGCCCTCATGAAAAATGATAAAAATGGCATTTTTTCGAAACTTTGAGGCCGATTTGGAGACAGATGATTATTATTTTCAAGGAATTTTATTTTACACACGTAATTTGAACATCATTTGACACCATATTTTCACTATAAGATGCGTATTATGCAAAATAAAAAAAAATCAGCCCTCCTTAATGTGGAAGCAAAACGTTTGTGTTGTTTGTGATCTAAGTGATGTTTTGTCATGTGATGTACTGTCATTGTGATGTTCTGTCATGTGTTGTTCAGTCATGTGTCATTATGCCATGTGTCGTTTTGTCACTGCGCCGTTCTAACCTGTACCCGACTTGGTTCTCCAGGTTGTGTGTATGCATTTGTTTTCGTTTTACAAATGCAGGTAGTTTATAAATTCTTACAATTTCATTTTGTGCACAATACTTGGTGAGTAGAAATATTGAGAAAAAATGCGATTGAAGCAAATGCTCTGTCAACGCCTCCTGCGGTCAAAATAATTATTTAGTACTTTTACCGATTACTTGAAGTGTGCTTAATTTCCTTGGGAAAAAGTGACAAAATATAAGTAAATAAAAGGTATATTTTTTCTTGTAGTTGTTTTTTTCAAGATCTAAAAAGGCAACATTTTTTTTTTAAATAAATTTGTGAAGAGCAATGCAATTCACCAACCTGTTTTTTTCGGCCACAAACAGGTATTAACATTATCAATCAAAAAATCTTTATTTTAATTATTTATTAATTTACAATTACCCAATGACATAATATGTTGAACCAGGGTTAAAGTTATTGCCGATAGAAGAATAAAATAAGTCAATCTGAATTTAAAAAAAATAGATTTTGCCCTTAGAGTCTCTCGAATCTAGGGAGTCTCTCGCATAGGCTGTCTTAAAAACAAAAAAATATAAAAAAAAAGTCAACCGGGCGTGTATTAAAATGATAAATACAACTTTTGCGATGTTCTTAATTCATTTTTCAGCATAAAAAACCTTTTAAGATAACAAACTTAAAAAGCCATAAATCCATCGTCCATTTGTGATTGTTTCCCATTCTGTTATGAACACATCTTTATTATTTAAATATGCAAACCTCATGCATATTCATAAAAAAATTTAATGCACGCACACACTTCCAGTGTCTACTTATCAGCGTTCATTAGTCAGTGGATATTTGTCGTTAAAAATATGCGATTTGTTTCGCATTTAATTGGCAATTTATCTGACAAAAACTTCCGATGATTTTATTAATTAGTTTACCTTTAGATTGGCCATTTTGATGGTTTTTATGACCGAAGAACGTGGCCAAACTCAAATTCTCACTAGAGGCTCTGCTTTAATTTGTATATATTTTCGGTAAAAGGCTTTAGTTGAGTTTACGAAACGTTTTATACTAAGGAGATAGTTCGGTAGCCAAAGTGTCATGGACTAAAATATACAAAATAACCAAATTCTTTGATAAAGATATCAAATTCATTAACTGAAATTTATCTCATTAGGAATGGAATTGATTTGCAAAAAGTCGTTGAAATTAAGGCCCGACACACTGAACGTGACGTCATTGAAGTTTTTATCTATAATTTAAGTTGAAAAGATATGTTACATTTAGGGTTCACAGTAAATGCATTTCCACAAGCAGAAAAGTATAAATTCGTGCTTACACATGTCGCATGTGAATTAAATAGTCCTGCAACTCTTGCCGACCTTTCCTGAAATCGAGGGGATTTTTTTTTAGATTATGGCTAGTCAGTGGTCAGCCACATACCAAGTGTGATGACAAATAAAAGAAAAAATCAAAGCTGTCCCCCCCCCCCCCCCCCAACACTGCGTAGATCGCTGGCACCCATAAAACTGATCGACAGAGGGAAAAGTGACCCGCAGTTCCTGGCTTTTAAGGACATTTCAGGCCCCATACGAACGCTTAAGTCCAGATATCAGTTATTCCATCGGGACAGAACATAATGAAGCATCAGAAGAAAGCAGAAGCTTGTCCGAAACTGAAGACATCGTCACATGGAAGAGGAGACGGTTCTAGAGGGACCATGTAGACCGCATGAGGGAAAGATGGATAACTTGAATCGTCGCACAGGAAATACCAGCCAGCGTCTACCAGGCCGTCCACACAAAATATTCAAGACGCATCACAAAAGGAAGTCCCACATTAAAAAGTTATTATATCTCATACAACAAGAAGAAAGGATGATCAAAAGTAACTAGTGTTTTACTTCATTTGTAGTCCACATGGGAGAAGTAAAACCACTAACTGATCATTCATCCTCACCAAAAGTTCACGATGTTTTAAGACGGCTCTGTCCAAAAATTGTCCATTGTTTTTAAAAATATGCTATTTATTCTTTATGGTCTTAGTAAAAGAGTAACATTAATGAAAAAATCACGCGTGTTTTCTGATTATTTATATAAATTATTAAGTTAAAATTCTTTATATAACCTAAAAAATGACGCCACAAAAAATGTTTAAGAAACACATTATTTGCGTTTTATTTTGTTGCTTTATATTTTGGAAATCTTTAAAATTATAGAATGATACAATGTGTAGAAAACGATGGTATTTAGTTTAGGTAATTTGAACAGTTTTCGACAGTCCCCTACGCAAGACTCCCTCCTGGCCTGACAGACTTCTAAGAAGCCACGCAAGAAGCAATGGAGTAGATGGAGAGCTTAGATCTTCACCTCTGTCGTAGCTTAAGAATTTGTTGCGCTTGCAACCAGTGAAAAAGTCCATTACGCCAAATAAGACATTTTCGAAGAAAAGTTAAAAAGCTCAGTCTCTTCTATAGGTACCTACTACTGCAAGCACTCAGGCCTTAATCTATCGGTATGCTAATTGGCGGTACCGCAGACCAAATGTTTTACCGCTACCGTCTTGCTACTTGAGAACACATTAAGTCTTAAGATGTCGCGAAATTTAAAACACATTAAAGTGATAAACGCTCCAATCGTTAGATCCGCAATCCAGTTTTTGCAATAAAAACATTCATTCATAAAAACGGTAAGTGATGCGACACTACAAAGACATTACATAATTTTATGTCTTCTACTTTTATACCATATATAAAATCTATGTTGCAAAGGTGTATTAGCATTTGAAGCTCATATTAAAAGTATGCCCACAATCAGGCACATGTCAGTTCGCGTTTACACATTCTGCATGTGTAGGTACATCCAAAATAAACCAAACCAAACCACACATCAAAATTAACTTTGTATCTCCTGCCGGGTTTCCCTGAAAACGGGGTGGCATTGGCAAAAGTGAACCAAGTTTGTGCAGCATGGGGGATCAGTGTATAATAATATCTAATTAACCGACCGTAATAATTGCATTGGGTGCGCAGGATTTGCGCGCAGACAAGACATTGTAGTAATGCCACCTATACAAAAAATTCTAACGACTGCTCCTTTTGCCTGTTAACAAAGTGTCGCGACTCGGAGTATCACTGTTCCCTGTCTAACCAACAAAGATTTGTCTTAAAGTAGGTTGAAATAGATATAGTGTCTAATTGCGTCAAAATACTTTCGACTCCACTTCAATAGACTAAATATCTTGTTCGAAATTTCATTCATTAGAGCTTTACATACATATTATGAAGTACAAACTAATCTTTGTTTTCTGAGACCGGTATTTTTGAAAAAGAGTAGGCATATAAGACGTATCTGATACTCTATGGCAAAGCTGTTTGTTTATAATAACTGGATATACTATAGTTGCGTCCTCTGGAACAAAAAGCACAGTCGTTATTACACAGGAGCCGAAACACGTCCACTTGAAAAATTGGTATCGAACCTGCTACCGTAAACAGGGGCGCACTTTACCACTCAGCCGAAATTATTCCCATAAAAAAGGCATAAGTGCACAATTTTTACTACACCCATACTGTAAAAAGTGGTTTCACTTTGCCAATATCACCTGTGTTTCAAGGGTGGTCGGCAAATGTTGCAGGGTTTATGTTCATTTGAGGTTTGGATTTTAATTTGTAAGTGCCTGTTGCACTAACCTCTAATCAATATTTAATTAACACATCAAATTTGATTGCTTAATTCTGGTAAGGACCTCGATTAAATAATAAAATGATAGAATTTGAACAGGAAAGATGATGTGTATCAGCTGATTTACGTATTTGCAACCATTTTTTTTATTTTTTGGGAGAAATCACACTTAATTTTGATTTTTGTCTGATCGGAGTTTGGTGCAACAAGCCCTTAGTATACATTCAGTATTTGTAAGGGCGAACTACACGTGCCTGTTTGTGGGTATGCATTTGATAAGAACCTTAATTCTTATATCTTTGTAACTTACATCATAGATTAAAGATAATAGACATAGGTTCAGATCACATTTTGTTTGTTTGGGAGCTGATAATAACGAGGAGTCTGAGTGAGAGGAGGCTCACTCTGCGATGTGCCGACAGTGCTCTTACCTCTGTCAGCACACAATGCAGAAATAGAAGCACAGTGTTCGGAGACCACGCTTTCGCCGTTGCGGGATCGTCCACATGGAACCAGCTGCCTCCTGAAGTGAGCGCCAAGGAAGGGATCGAGAGCTTCAAGAAGGGAATGAAGACTCATTTCTTCACCGCCGCGTCAAGCCTGAAAGCGCCCTTGCAGTGGCATTAGTCACGAAACGGCGCTATACAAATCATCATCATCATCAATATTCATCTCCCCAGTCCCTGCCTGCCCGCGTTGGTCTCCTCATTAGTAGGTATCCCGCGCCTAATTGGCCGCACAGAGCCCGCCGCAGAGTTGTGACATTAATTCACCCGAGCAACAGCCACCAGCGAGCGTCCACACTCAACAAACGCTCGGCCGAACATGTGACCGATGTGAGTTGGGGACATTTTTTAAAAATACTAAAAAAAAAAAAATGCTCATGAAAACTTCTAAATTACAGGATTTTCACACATTTTTAGTGTTTATCTCGGATAAAATAGGAAAAATAGGGTGAATTTATTTGGGAAACCCGTGTTAGCTTAATATGACAATTATTCAGTTTTACCTTTAAGGTATCGCTGTATAAATTCAAATGATTTACCTAGGCACTGTTTACACATTTACTAGGCTATTCCTTGACTTACAGGTTGATATAAGGCTGACCACCCATACTGTAAAAAATGGTTCACTTTGCCAATGTCACCCCTGTTTCAGGAAAGGTCGGCAGGAGTTGCAGGGCTTATGTTCATTTTAGATTAGGTTTTTATATTGTAGGTCCACATGCGGCATGTGTCAGCGCGAACTTATACATCTCTGCTTGTGGAAATGCGTTTAATATGAATCTCAAATGATGTATATCTTTGCAGCTTAGATTTAGATTTTAGATTTAGAACTACACGTGTTTGTTTGTGGGCATGCATTTGATATGAGCTTTTAATATTTATATATCTTTGCTAAGCTTAGATTATAGATTATAGACAGCCTGAAAGTATGAAGAAACGTGTTGGTTGGTCGTGAACAAGCGAGCAGATGGGGCTTGGGCCGCGGTGTCCGTCGTTTTGGACCCTGAGGACCAGCGTGGCTTCTATTGAATCTGCCCCTGTTTGGGGACCTACCACTCACATAATATACCTGCTTACATTTGACCCAAACAACCGGCTGAGGTCCTGAAACAAAGCAAACATCAACTCACTACACAGCGTATTTCTATGAAAAGTTGTGAGGTTGGTAAAAGATTGTCTGCGCTTATGTCAATCAGCTTAGATTAGATCCATTGACTGATGATATCTCATCCTTTTCTTTTTATTTATTTTATTTATTTATTTATTTGAGAAAACTACAGCTTTATAAAAGTGATTACAATGGTGTTCTTAAAATTAATATAAGCCAAAATTGTTTCTTCTATTTAAAATTATAGAGATAGAATAATAATTTGATCAGTATGCTGAGCTTGTATTGACATATCATAGAAAATTGAGAAGACAAGAAAATAAAAAAGAAAAGGAGAGCAAAACAAAAAGCAAAAAACAAAAAGCAAAAAAGACACAAGTTGTCAAGCAACAAAAAAGAAAAAAAAAAAGAAACAAGGTGTAAGAAAAGAAATTAAAAGTAATTTCTTGGTTATATCCTCTTCTGTTTGAATAATTAATGCAGGAGAAGTATTGTTTTTCCGAACCCATATCCGACAATTTCTCGTCCATACATATAAAAAAGATTTTTCCTTTACTGCCTCACGTGTCTTTCGTAATAATGCTTTATTCCTTGGAGTGAGATGTTCATTGATAAATATTTGTTTGGGATCACCAGAGAGCCCAATATCATTTGATCTAAGGCCTTTGATTTTTCGAATGGATGTCAATATCGTATTTCTTAGGTTATTGTTTCTAAATTTGACTATGATGGGTTTAGGCCGAGAGTTGTTTGCTGAAGGTATCCTGGAGGCATATATTATATCATCGTCTTTGAGATTAGTTTTCAATTGTTCGGCAATGTTTTTTATAATGTTAATTGGTGATTCATTATTTTTTTCAGGTATGCCGAAAATTTCTAGATTATCTCTTCTGGAAAATTGATTCATGGTGTTTAAGGTGTTTTCCAAGTCACTTATTCTTGTTTCAGCCTGTGAAATATTGTTACGTAGTTCTTCATTTTGCTTAGTTATAATTTTGAGTGACTGCAGAAGATTTACATTCTGCTGTATTAATTCCTCATGTTTGTTTTTGTATTCCAGTATAAGACTTGATAGTTGTTCGATCTTGGCATCATTTTCAGAAAATTTTCCGTTTAGGAATGCGAAAAGGTCATCTCTGCCAATAATCAAATTAGTGTTTCCTTCTTTATCGACATATTTATTCTTGTCTAAGACGCAAACCTCTTCTTTGTTTTGAAGTTTTTCTGTAATTTCACTAGATGGTTCTCTACTCTTTGACAACTTGCAAACTTGACATCTATAATTATTTCGGTTTAGTTTACTCAGTTTGCGAAAATTGCTCTCTTTAATATTTTCGCAGTTAAAATGATATATTTGTTTACATGAGGTACAAACTATGTCGTCTGCCTCGTGTATTGTCTTTTTGCAGGAATAACAATTCATTTTGATATGTCAGTGTTTGACAGGTAGGTTAGTTTTTTGTCCTTTAAATAATATATTTATTGGTTAAATCTCTCTGTTTACAATTTATTAGCACAAAGAATTAGCAATAATGTTGATTTCAATACTAATTGAGAGTTATATGTGCAAATATTTGTATCTTAGTATATCTTTAAAATGACAATACCTTCGTGTGTGCAAAACTTAAAAAACTTCGTGGCTATATCAAGCTATTTTGTTTGCAAAAAGTATCAAATTCACTACTCAGGTTGCTCAGGTTGTCGCAAACTCACACTTGTGCTATTTATATCAATTTAGGTGGGTTTACACTATTAAAATTATTTTTTAAACTGGAGCGATAATAATAAACTGCTCAGCGATAGCTGTCACTTTGACATTTTTCGTGCTTGTTTGTCTTATATTCATCAAAGGTAATTTTACATGAGTAATGTTTGTATCTGTACTGAACACATGTGTCTTATGAAAACTGTAAATTGATTGAAAAATATTTAAAAAAACTCTTACACTATCGTGTTTTACGTTTTCTTCTTAGCTCAGATTGTGTTAAATATGATTGATTCTTAACACAGTTTCATTGAGAGGTCATCATTGAATCAAATGGTAGATAAGCCAAACAAGCACTGGGGGGACGTTATGATATCTGTGGAATAGAAACAAGTTTAACGAAAATATACACTATTTCCGTTTCAACTTACTTAACCGAAAATCGTCCGTAGAAAGAGAACAGAGATCTTTACAGTGTCATTTTGTTGTCAGCAAAAAAACTCGGGTGCAACACAAAATCTCTCAAGAAAGTTGGTAGCTTTGAAACTCGCACCTGCGCGAACATTGGTGCGCACGCGTTTTAGATCTTTTGATCGGTAAATTTGACAAATTTTAAACCTAAAAGGCATTATTTTAAGACATTATTTACTGGGTGCCGAAACACAAAACAAAGATAGCAGGAAAATATGTCGATCGGACTATTACCCCCAAATTTTATCCTTATTGTTATGTTTTTTGGTTCTATTTAATAAAAACTGCGGTATATTTATTTCGCAAAATTTATTTATTCCCTTTCGGTTCAGAGCTACATGTGCACAGTATAGTACAACGGCTGATTCACTTCTGACACTACATGGGATTCGGGTCTTAAACTTAAAGTAAAAATAAAGATCATTCTCGGAACATGGAGCATCGCAACTTGCTAGATTTTGCCAGAAGATTCGATTCAACCAATCTCAAAGAAATTATTATTATCATTATGAGTACCGAACATTTACTTATTTCTAGAGAGACTTTACATTCACTAATACAGACAAGTCACGACACACAACTAAGTATTCGTAGCAATATTTAAAATAACAGGTCTCAAAATGGTGTAGGCTTTGCTTTCTTCGCCGTCTGGGTCCGTTATCTGATAAGGAGTTCTCAAGAAACACTTTTTCACGACTCTTTGGGGTTTTCTGGAATTCTCTGCGCTAACTGTGACCTTACCGTCTTTATCACTAAACCATCCCAACTTCTTCCCTTTACAGGTAACACAATTAAGTAAGCAAACGAATAAGTGCCATTTTTTGGAAATCTACGCCTTAGCGCATGTATATCTTATCTGCAATAGAGGTAATTTCACATAAGCAATGTTTGTATGTGTACTGGACCAATGACTATTACGAATAGTGGGAAGCTATTTTTTATAAATATTATAATAAAAATAACTCTCACAATAATGTGTTGTATGTGTTTTTCTTAGCTCAGATTGTGTAGAATGTGATTCTTAAGATAATTCCATTTAAAGGTCATCTTTGAATCAAATGTTAGATGGGCCAAACAGGCACTGGAGGGACGAAATAATAAGATTATGTATCCGTATATTTATTAAAAAAGTAAAGATTTTAGTTTCTCGTGGGTTTTCGGAACCGCGGGCTAACACACGGGTTAGCCGTTGCGTAATGACCATTACGCAACGGGTTGTTGAAATTTTTGGCATTGTGATACTGTTAGTCGGTTTGTACTGAATAAATTACCGAATAGAAAAAAACTTTGAATCAGTTCGAAATTTTCGAGAAAAAAATCAACATAAAAATTGTGTGAGAATAATTTTATACACATATAATGCCATCGTATACAAAGTGAATAACTCGTTAATTGTTACACAATTAATTGGAAGGAAATTGCTGGAAAAATGTATGAAATTCAATTGATATTTATATGAAAAAACAAACAAGGGAAAATGTTCTTTTGTTCAACAATAAATACGGTCCATTTTGCCATCTGGGGACGACAAAAAGAGAAAAACAGCGCGGCGACAGCATTTTTCACTGCCGACAAAATTTTAAATGCACTTCAAATTATTGTGTCTCTTTTTGTCAGCGGTGAATTGTGTATCGCCGTCCCGCTCTGAATTATCCCGAGGGAAATTACTTCAAACAATAAAAGCCTTTAAATTCCATACAAATAAAGGATATTTTCCCTTGAATCGGAGACAAGATTATTTTTTGGCGATGGCATTTAAACGAGGCGACCATTTTAAATTCGAGAACAAAAGGTCTTATTTGAATTTGGAACGGGCCGGCCATCTTGGATCTTGTCTTTGGTCACTAAAAGGCGGCAAATCGGAAACGCCACCCGTTTTGCTGCGAGTTTCGTTTTCGGGTTTCCTTTTTGTGTCGGACATTTTGCGCTGCCGTTTTTGGAGGAATATGGACGCTTATTTTGAAGAAATTTATTGGACCAATTAGAAGCGTCTTGCGGGGTTTTGAGTTTTTTTGTCCGCTCCCCGAGACGGGCTGGCATCCTGCGGGAATGTGACGAAACGTGTGTTGCTATGACAACGATAAGTATAATGCAACTAACGACATCCGAATTCCTCGCCGAGTGGTGGACTAATGGCTCTTGACGTGGCGCACGTAAAGAATGATTGCAGAGACGCTCCGTTTCGTACAATTACTATACATTGTAATTTTGTGCTGACAATGGACTCGGCACAAAAAAATGACGTCACTTGGCCGGGCTAGAGGCAGGACCGAGAGTCAAGGACAAAACTTTGGATAACTGTCACCCGGATAACTTTCTTCTCTCATGGCCTATCTATTTAGCTCTCTCAATGGCTCCATTTCCTAACCTCACAACAGTTCCTACACAACATTTTTTTAGGACCTTTTTGGCTCCTATCCATCCTTCATTTATCCTCTTTTTGGTCCTTTTTATAGCTCATCTATTTAATCCTCTCTATGACACCAGTTTCAAACCTTGCGATGGCTTCATGCCATAATTTTCTTCACTAACTTTTTAGCAACTACCCAGCATTTTGTTTGGCTCCTTTTTTCTTATTTCTTATGGCCCATCTATCCGACCCTCCTTCTGGTACCTGTTCATCCTTTTTTTAAGTTCATTTT
Source organism: Agapetus fuscipes (assembly GCA_951799405.1). Lineage (NCBI taxonomy): Eukaryota > Metazoa > Arthropoda > Insecta > Trichoptera > Glossosomatidae > Agapetus > Agapetus fuscipes. Next base: position 8,759,866 of record OX637341.1, on the reverse strand, counting down.
CACTATCCAGCTTTTATTTAGCCCCAATTTCCTTTTTAATAGCCCTTATATCCGGTCCTCTCCATGCGCTCTTCGTTTCATACAGCCTTAGTTTGGCTCTTTTTTTCGACCATTTTATGGCTCGCTTATTCGGCTGTATGTATGACTCCTGTCCAACCCTCTAAGCACATTTTTAGCCGCTACCCTTATTATGGTACCCAGCCTTATTTTGGTCCATCTATCCAGGCCTCTCCATGCGTTTTGCCCTACCCTTTCTTAAGCACATTTTAACTACTATGCAGCCTTTACTTGGTCGAGTTTTCCTTCAAATTATGGCCCCTTTATCCAGCCCTATGTATGGCCCTTTTATCCGGCCCTGTGTATGGCCCCCTTATCCGGCCCTCTCAGGTTAACATCTCAACTTAACGCGCGATTTGCATCCCAGTCCGACTAGTGAGGGGAATAAAGCAATTAACGACTTAATGATGTAATCATTCTCGGCATGATTTGTAAACATCATTAGCGGGGACAGAGGCGTAGCATGTCACCATCATTATGGCCCCACCATCATTCACTTCCATGACTTATAGGTTGGTATGAGGCTGACTATCTATCCTGTAAAAAAATATTCACTTTGCCAATATCACCCCTGTTTCAGGAAAGTTTGGCAAGAGCCGGAGGGAATTCTGCTAGATAACGAGTTGCGTGAAGAGTATAATAAAAATAATAATAGTAAGAAGAATATCGCTGAGATGGTCGCGGGGATAAGGTGTCAGCGCTCCAATTTGCGTTATTGGCACTAACGCTGGTTCGAACCCCGCCTGCGTCATGTTCTATCGACAATCACTTCGACCCTGGTTCAACAAATCTCAGTGGGTATTTATTCATGAATAATTCATTAAAAGTAGTAAATAATGAATACAAAAGGACTAGATAAGAAATTGATAACGTTAATACCTGTGTCTGGAGAGGCAAAATAGGTTGGTGAATTGCATTTCTCTTCAAAAAACTACTGAAAAAATTATAATCATAACGATAGTCTAATGTAATCTTATCTAAGTTGCAAAGATATGTAACATTGGGGATTCACATTATATGCATTCTCACAAGCCGACGTACGCACAAGTTCGCGCTTGCACATGCCGCATGTGAACCTTAAAACATAAAAACCAAATCTTAAATGAACACACACCCTGCAACTCTTGCCGACCTTCCCTGAAACAGGGGTGATATTGACAAAGGGAACTATTTTCTATGGCATGTGTGGTCAGCCGCATACCAACCTATAAGTCAAGGATTACTATGAATCCGCTGAGGGTGCAGCTTGGCAAAAGAAGCACAAAAACGCTCAATGGCTGAGATATTGGATTTGGTAGCAGGGTAGATGTTTAATCTAAGTTGTTACTGCCTTGGTCCGCTGGCACGCATTGTGGAGTTTTGTCATTCACTCAGCCGGGGAATCGAACCGGTCCCCGCAGATACGGATCTGTCTTCGGAGGAAGTCAACACTAAATTACACTGATAATCCGCTACCGTACGGGCCTCACTCAGTCCCACCCGAAACACAAGACCGGCAGCGGGCACACACAGCTCACAAAAACAAAAAATCTAACAAAAAAAAAATGGTTCACCTTAAAAGCCCTATCGTGTTCTCGAATCAAATGTAACAAATCCACATTTATTATGAATCTTTGCATTTTTTTAAAGAGCAGGAGCGTGCAATGGGTAGCAGCAAATAAAATGCAACTAAGCTGAACGTATAGTGCAACTTCTTACCGCATTGTCTCCGAAGGGGTTACATGTGGCGTGTCTAATCTAATCTTATCTAATCTAAGTTGCAAAGATATGCTATATTGGGGATTTACATTACATGTATTATTACATGTATGTAAGTTTGCGCTTGCACATGCCGCATGTGAACCTACAAAATCTCAAATGGACATAAACCTTGCAACTCTTGCCGTCCTTCCCTGAAACAGGGGTGACATTGGCAAAGCCGCATACCAACATATAAGTCAAGGAACATTTATTAACAGTCACCCAAAAAAGCCGGTTTTACGCCAACCATCTCATTTGAAATGAGGGGTTTCCAGCTCATAAGGGAGCTGGTTTTCAATTCTTGTGATGGCTGACTATTTAAAGGTATTTCAAATTTGATTTGGTTGTTTCTGGACTAATAAAACCACTCATACTGTGCAAAATGTTTCACTTTGCCCATGTCACTTTTGTTTCACGGAAGAACGACAAGATCTGCAGGGTTTATTTTCATTGATAATTGGAGTTTTCTTAGTGCTCACAAATATTTGCGACTTAGATTAAAGAATCATAATAATATTAATATTGGGATGATTTATTTGGTGAGCGCTGTTTTTGTGTGTATCACACCTCAAGAGCCATTTGCGAGCTTGGTCGTCGCTGTAGAAAGCACCAATTCTCAAACAAGACCCAGTTACTGCAAGGCTGGATGGACCTTTAGTGACCGGTCTTTGATAAAGGCAATGAATTTTCCAAACTAGCGAAGAACATATTTGAAAATATAAATGGTATTTTTTTTGTGCTCCGCCGGGATTCAGGATACCTTCCATTTACAAATCAGAAGTGTTAACCACTAGACAATGAACCGGTCCTTATAGTAGAAATAAAAGCCTGATAATATGAATAAAAACCATATTACACCATTTTGGGTATCAAACTCTTGCTTTCTAGAATGGAACTCAAGCATCGTAGCAAGTAAGTTTTCATCGTGTTGATGTTGATCTAAACGAAGAAGAAGTGATAATCCTGTTATGCAAATAGTAGATTAATATAGGTGTCCATCTTAGGCAGCAATAATTATTATAGGCTTAAGAAATCTACAAATGAAATAATAATGTACTCTCGAAGCTGTCAGAGCGGTCGGGAGTCTTCTGGTAAATTGGTCCCTAGAGACTTCTGTTTATGTGGGTATATAAGGCGCAAATTTGGGCGCATGAGAGTAGATAGATATTCGCCTTTGATTGAAGAACAAGTGTGAAGTGCTGAACCGTGAAATAAATTTGAGTTGCTAAAAGTATTAAAAAGAAATATAAATTGTCAAATTAATTAAGTGTAAATAAATATCCAAAAAGAAAACCAGTTTTTTTGTTTAAAGTCTATCCGAACCCAAAAACACAACAATACAGTCGGTACCAACCTTTTTTGTCACCCGAACTCCTGGCACCAGCAACGCCTCGTGGCTTCTTTCTGAACGGCAACCCGTCTGACCAGTATGCATATTAATGAGGCCCAGTTCTAAGAAGTTAATTTCACAAATTGCCTCGGCTACCGGAGTTGGGCTGGGCGAGGATTTAATTAGTGCGGTCCTGTGTGCGACAGAAACCAACCGACTCCCCAGTGGTTGTAGGATTCGCTTTATGAAGTGTGTAGCATTCGTTATTTGAAGTGTGTAGGATTCATGTTACGATTTGTTATTTCATAAAGGCTTCATCAAGTACATACTCGTATATGAGAGTTAATGTTTTTGAGTGTGTGAAATTTATGTTGTGAATTGTGTGGGATTCATGTTATGATTTTTATACTGCGCTATGTATATGATTTGTTATTTCATGTAGGCTTCATCAAGTATGTGGGTTTTTGTAATTTTGGTAAGTAAAAATAATAAAATTATGTTTTCAGGATTTGTTTTATGAAGTGTGTAGGATTCATATATGATTTGTTGTTTCATTTAGGCTTCATCAAGTATGTGGTTATTTGTGATTTAAATGTGTATTTTTATGAAGTACCTAAGTAGGATTCATGTTATGACTTTTTAATCATAGGTTATACCTATTAGGTATACCCTTCATTTCTTCAATTTTGGTACCAAGGTGTTGGTTTTTATACGTGTTTGAAATTTATATTCTGAAGTTTGTAAGATTTTCTTTATTAAATGCGTAGGTTTCATGCCATGATTTGATTTATCTTAAGTGATTCATCTCTTCAATGATGGTAAGATTCATTTTGTGAAGTGTGATGGTGATTCTATTTTTGAGTTTGATAAATTTATAAGATGAAGTTTGTAGGGTTCGATTTATGAAGTGCGTAGGATTCATGCCAAGTTGTTTTTATCATACAGGCTTTTTGTGTCAATGCTAAAATTAATTTTATGAAGAACACTTGAATTTGTATTTTTAAGTAGGTACGTAACATTCATATTATGAAGTTTGTAGGGTTCGTTTCATGTAGTGTGTCCGATTCACGCTATGATTTGTTGTAACATATATGCACCGTACCCTCGATGTTCGTAAGATTTATTTTGTGATGTATGTAGTAATCTATTTTATATTATTTCTATGAAATTTACCTTATGAAGTTTGTAGGATTCAAAAAGTGATAACTATTCATTTTTAAGTAATGTAGGTAAGACTCATTTGAGAAGAAGTCTAAGATGAAAAATTCAACCAGCACATCAATAGTCACCTACAGTACAAAAGTTCCGTAGACATAAATAATACCACCGTAGCAAAGACTATTCTGATACAAAAAGTCCGGGAGCAAAAGAGTTATAAGAGCTATATTGATGAGTCGATTTTTTTTGGAGAGGAACTCTCCTGTTTTGGTCTACATGCTACATGACCGGTCCGTAGTTTAGTGGTTAATGCTTCTGACTCGTAATTGGAAGGTAGTGGTTTCGAAACCCGGTTGGGTATAAAAAAATAATCTACCTTTACCAAAGACCGGTCCCCAAAGGTGCATCCAGCCTTACAGAAACTGGGTCTTGCTTGAGAATTGTTGCTTTCTATAGCGACGACCGTGCTCGCAGAGGGCTCTTGAGGTTTGTCTCACACAAAAACAGCGCTCACCAAATAAATCATCCCTAATATTATTATTTTTATTATTAAGTGTCATAGATGTGTTAGTTCCCTGAAATCTAGGGAGTCTCTTGCACATGCTTCTGTAAAAAAAATATCAAGCGTAACTAGGTGGAGTGCTTGCGTTCCATGCTGAGAGCTCGGGTTCGAATCCCACCGAGGGTGTCAGAAAAATGATTTCTTGTTTCGGTGCTTAATTCAAGAACCCAAAATAAAATACCTGCAAGGTTTACTTAGTCTTCAGAAGAAATGAGTACCAGACCCTAGGGAGCTGGGAAACCCCTACTTCAGCTAAAGTGGTTGGCGTGAGGCTGACTCCTTACCCGTAAAAATAAATAGGCCCCGAACCTTCACATACTTTTCTATCGGGAATAACGCAGGCAAGAAGCTGCACTACATGTGTAGCTTATTTGCGTTGCGTAGAGGTGACGAAAAATGTATCTAAGGACAGAACAAATTGGAAACACAGCTGTGGAAGTATTGACCACCCCTAGCAGAGCGGAGACTGGGTACCCACCCATATATGGGTCTGGTATATACTTCTTTATGTACGTTTGCGTGCCGATTGGCCAGATATGCCACGTTTCTCTTTTTTCCGGTAGACTGGCAATTATTTTTATTGCTGACCCCACACACCCACTGTCCACACACACAACCACACTCTGCAGACTCACCTGCCGAATGTGCGCCGTGTACATGTGTGTCTCGGGCAATGGGCCCTCTCGTATCCACATTCCTTCATGTACTACACGTGAGAGACAATGGAGCATAAAGAATGGTTGGAGATGAAGCAAATAGTTCATTTTTTATTATAATGACAACATTTTCACAAGCAGATAACCTTTTTTCCAGTACAGTTTACTTCGTTTAAAATAAAGATCTGATCACTTTTCTACATCACGATGTCCCAGGATTTAATCTGCGGAGATGATTGTGGACGACCTTAACTGTTTGCTCCATAGACTGGAATGAGCTCCGTCTCCAGGGTGTGACTGTGGGGTGGTCGGTGGTAAACCAGACTGTTCGGCACATAGTGGAGGAGTGCCCCATGAGAAGACACCCTCCTGGCCTGAAAGACCTCCACGAAGCTACGCCAAGAGCAGGGAAGTGGATGAAGAGTTTTAATCTTCGCCTCTGATTCGGCACAATGGCCAAAAAGAATTTGTTGCGCTTGCCGGTCATGCAAAGTAAAGTAAGTAGTGATCATATAGGTTCCTAAAATATTTAAGATCCAAATCTCAAATGAGCATATGCCATGCAATTTATGCCAACTTTCCAACAAACTAGGTTGACATCCTAAGAAGTTTTATACCTGCATATAAGCTAAAGAACTGTTTCTATAATGTAAATTGCAAAGATACATGTATATTTTAGATGAATATTTAAAGCATACCCGCAAGCAAACACGGTTGGCGTTTCAACATGCTACATGCTTACATACACAAGAAGTCAATAAGCATTAACTCTGCAGCAGATGCAGCATGCAGTTGGTCGGGATGCATTAAATATGAATCTAAATGATAATTTATTTTTTTCAAACCTCGATTACAAATTGAAGATAGAGGGAGTGATGTTAGCCACGAGGTATTTTACATTCTCTAATTCAATTTATCAGTTAATATTTAAATTCGCATCCAGTTGAACAGTCACACATTCCCAGTTATTTTTCAGCACAGGTGCTCGGTGAAGACAAATAAGGAGCTAATTATTATCAGCACAAGAAAATATGGCGATCATTTTTATTGCAAATAATAACAATCATTATAATAAACTTTTCTTTTGTTGATATTCAAAATGGCGATACCAGAATGTATCAATATATTATTTTCACCATCGCTTTTTTCAGCTTAAACGTTGGTAGATCTAGCGCCTAAATATTTTTTGTACAGCCTAGTCCATGGTCTAAGGACAGACTGGAAAGCAGCAGCGGTAGACAAACGCAGTTGGGGACGAAGGTTTATGGAGGCCAAGGGGAGATATGAGCCGTAGGGCTATCGAAGAAGAAGAATCCATGGTCCTCAGTAGTAGCATCTCGAATTTTAGGCCTTAAGTCATATGTTAAGATGCTCAGAATCACTTTGCATTTTTGTTTGTAAATTTAAAATCATTGAGCCCTAAACCCTCACGGCTATAATCTTTCAGTGATTTCTGAGCCTCCGTTGCTTTGTGTAAACACTTGGGAAAGTGTAGCTTCACGGGAGGGCCTTCTGCCACTCGTCCCTCACATAACTTTTGCATGCGAGTCCTGTGACACATCCCCGGATGGGATGTATATACAGGGCGTGTGTCAGGGGAGAGGAGACTAACCCTGAGAGAAGGTGTTGGTCCAATTCTAGGAATTCAGCATCATAGATAAATATATGGAAGATTTATTTGGTGAGCGCTGTTTGTGTATGAATCACACCTCAAGAAAGAGCTCCATGCAAGTTTGGTCGTTGCAATAGAAGAAGCTAATTACACAAGCATAACCCAGTTGCTGTAACCGATCTTCGGTAAGGCATATGAATTTTAACCCAGCGAAGAGCATATTTAAAAAAATGAGTATGTAATGATTATTTTTGTGCTACGCCAGGAATCGAACCCATGACTTTCATGTTTTAGTCTCACCCCAATTCTCCAGGACTCTCTGTCTTGCTATTGCGTTCCAGAGCTTTCCACACACTTAAACTATCATCTTTCAGAATTTCAAACCTATAATAAAATACCGCCAAGGTTTACTCAGCCTTCACAAGAAATGCGCACCAGCCCCCTCGAGAGCTGGGACACACCGCTTCAACTGAATTGGTTGGCGCAAGGCCGGCCTCCTTACCTGTAAAACTAAATAGGTTCCACTCACCACTTCGAGTTTTGATAAATCCATAAACGAAGAAGAAGCTATCGGGAATAGATTAAAAACGACAAAAAAAAAATTAAAATGAAAATAAATAAATAATGGAGGTACAGTTTTCGACTGAATGTCTGCCACCCTCATAACTTGCCAACGGTTTCCAATTAAATTAAATTAATCGTGTATATACATATTTTCGTTATTTAGCTACGCGGCTGCCTCTCCGCCGCGGCCGACCTCCCCGTTTAATATTCAATAACAATTTACAATTGAGATGTAAAATCAAATTTGGTGATTTATAATGATTAAACCTCAAAACAATATATGTATTGAAAAAAAAACATGTATGGAAGTCTTTATTCTGTAGCAGAGATCGGCAAGTCCAAAGAGAAAATATTATTTATATTTATTTTCTATATATTTATGTTTTTCTATATATTCTATTTACACCTGGAAATGGGAGGTACTGCTTCTCCCGAAACTGGTAGGGAATCAAACAAATAAAACTCATGTGAAGTAAAATAGAATATTTTTAATTTTAATCAAATCAAATAAACTTTCACGATGTCACTTCCGCGTTGTTCCTGAAGGGGTCATAATTATGTGGCGTGAGACATCTATTTTTTTTACGGGTGAGGTGCTGGCCTTACGTCAACCACTTCACTTGAAATGATTGTCTATAAATTTTCCAGCTCCCGAGGATTTTGCTTCTCATTTTTAGTGAGAGCTGAGTAAACCTTGACGGTATTTTGGATTTTGGTTTTGGAACCAAACACCGAAAGGCGAATCATTTCTGACACCATTTATGGGACTCGAACACTAGCCATTTAGATGGAATGCAACCAAATTAGCTATCGACCGTACTGTTTTCTCGTCAAAAACCCCATTTTCTCCATAATTACATCCAGAAAATTTCCCAAAGTATTTCAAATTATCTTTTTATGCTTTATCTTGCCGTGTTGTCTCCGAAGTGAAAGAGTGCATTCGGTGTGCAAAACCTCTTTATTTTTTTACGTAAGGCAACCGCCCTTGCTTGAATTTGTGAGCTTTTTGTGAAACGTGAGCACTTACCTTTTTTCCTGTTTGTTTTTTCCCAAAGAAGCAGGTCCTGATTTCTGTGAAGGCTAAGTAAACCTTGCCGTACCTTTCGGTGGCAATGCGTGAAAATCAAACATTCAATCTGATGAAAAATGATTTTTTTTAATGATTTAAAAAAAACATAGCAGGTTTATGTTGCCTATCCCTGTACCTACAAAATTAATGAAGGTGCCCGAAAAATCGAGTCAGAAATTTTAAAGGCAAATTTGTATAAAAAATAATTTATAGCACTGCAAAACATAATAATAATATTATTAGGATGATTTATTCGGTGAGCGCTGTTTTTGTGTGAATTACACGTCAAGAGTCCAAGTAGCATCCGCGCCCAATTTTGCTTCGGTGATCTGATGAGAACCGGTGCTTTCAACATGGTATCGTCGTTGATGAATTTAAGGTTTTCCCTGAAATTTGCAAAGTGAAACATTTTTTACAGTGTGGGTACCAACCTATAATTCAAGGAATTCATCATCAAATAAATGTATTGAACGCATAATATTGCATTGATTCTCCAAGGTTGATTGTATGAAGTAAATAAACAAATGCACATAATAGCACGGCTCGAGGTGCGCTCATGCCTCTCCCCGCCACCAGGACCGGACTATCTGTGAGTAATTAATAATTCTTCCCTCGGTATTAGTGCCTGGATATGCAATTAATTTCAGTTCGCGTGACCGCTTGTACGCAGCGCTATACGCGTATTGTTTTATAGCGCTGCGCGAAGTCGGGCCAAAATAACTCGGCTTAAATATGACAAAAAACGTGGTAAGTGCTCTATAAACATACAAATAGGTAAGCACTTACTCATTAATCTAAAATATAAGTCGCAAAGATATCGCCACCGTAAAGATAAAACATAATTAGTGCTTATTCACTGATTTGAGCTATCGTGGATAAAAAAAATTGGGTGTAACCTCTCATAGTAAGTGAACTAATTATAAATAAATACTCCTAAAAAACTTCTAAACTACTGAATCTTCAAATTTTTGTAGTGCTTTCTCTTGTATAAAATAGGAAAAATGGTGCATTTATCTGAGAAACCCATGTTAGCTTAATATGACACTTATTCGGTTTAACCTTTGGGGTGGTTGCAAGTCGTGCAACTCTTGCCATTTTTTTCTGAAACGGGCGCATTGGCAAGGTGCACAATGGTAAAAATTGCAGATAAACGCAATTCTCTCTGTCTTTGCAAACTTCTTTCATTTCAAAGATAAAAAAAAAACAAAACGACTTGGTTTTAGATTACCGCGAGTAGGTGTAAGTACAGAAGATGTATTTTAAAAATGAAGATGCAAACAGATTGTTTGCAAAACCGATCGTGGAAATGAATATACTCGCCGTAATCTAAAAAAAAAACCGTTTTTATTTTTTATCTTAAAAGATAAAGGAGTACAAAGTGAATGGCTCTACAATCAATAAAATTCTTTCATTTCTTTCAGATGCATAATTTCTTTAATTGCTCATGTTACAAATTATAAAACAATCACCATCTGCCAGTTTGCTGTTGTCGCGTTGATTCCGCAGCGGGACCGCCCAGTCTGATTGCATTTCGCATCCCTCTCCCCGCAGACCGCCAAGGTTCACCCGGTCTTCCCAGAGAGCCGCAAATAAACAAGCGCAGGGCCGGACGACACCGAAGAGGCGTGAAGGCCTTAATGACTCACTTACGGCCCGAGTGCGCCCCTGGCACGCAGATGTGTTTATTAAAATCACTTCTGACAATTATAATGGTGCGCCTCTGGATTTATTGGCGAGCCTCGCTCTTAAAGAACAGCCTACCCACCCTTTCCAAAACATTAAAAACTATCATCATCATCATCGACGGCACGAAAACTTGAGTTGAGCCTTAACCTCCTTACCTGACTATCGTCTTTCTCCTACAGCCCTATAATCTAATGTTACGAATGTGTGATTGTGTGTATGTTTGTTTTTACTTGTGACTTGTGACTGTGCATCTATGTGTGTTTTTTTACTTGTGTGAAAGTGTCTCCAGATGTAGGTATTTGCCTAATTGTAAGTACCTACTAGTGTTTGCTTGAAAGTTCCTACCTAAGAATAAAAAAGTTTTTTTATCATTTCAACCCCTATTCCTTCAAATTACAGACTAAGTACATTTATTAGAAGTCTTATTTTATACATCTAAAAGTACATTAAAAATAGTAATAATGAGTGTGAAACAACGCAAAAGTTTCTACAATTAACAATTAACACTCTTCGGATTTTAAACGAACTGTTGCGGGAGAAGTTTCATTATTTTTGGCGTTTCGCCTGCATAGTAGCCAACGTATTCAGGAGGCACCCTTTCAGCATGACGGTTGAGGATGAACTCATTCAAATTGTATGTATGTATACAAAGTGAGTGTATATCAAGAAAATGTATAAAAAAAGGTGTTGGATCTGGATGAATTGAAAGCGGTGTGTGCAGTGTGAGGATACGAAAAAATGGAAGCAGCCCTGCAGAAGCTCTGGTCACCTCTAGCGAAATAGCAACAGACTTACAGATTACAGAAACAACGCAAATATTTACAATAAGTTATATTATTTTTTAAATTAATCGCACTCTTCGGATTTTAGACGCACTGTTGCGTTTAAACTTGCATTATTCTTGACGTTTCGTATGCACCGTATCCAACGTCTTCAGGAGGCAGCCTTTCTGCACGACGGTTGAAGATGAACTCATTGAAATTATCTGAGGACACACTTTACCTATTGATGAAAAATCTTTCAATTCCCAGATCTGGAAAATAAATTTAATTAATTTTTCAATTATTAATAATTACATAAATTGCCGCGTTCCGCCTCTGGATTAAGGGGCCGCCTCCCGCGGGCCTCCTTAATTAAAACATTAAGGCATCTCCATACGATGAAGCCATAAATATCATATTTTGACAAATTAATTTCGGACCGGTCCCTCCCGGCTCGTAGAGGCCGGACCGAAACTCACAGGTCGATCCCCAGTTATTAAAAGTTTTAAATATTTACGATATTTTTTTTAATATGCCGTATTAAAAAAAACTATCTTGATGCTGGAGAAATGTTTTTCGGGATGTGTTGTAGTCTGTGAGAGCTGGAGCTTCCGGACGTTTCGCCCACAGTTTCATCAAAATCATCTTCATAATTTCATTTTCACGCTGAAGAAGCCCATCATAGACATGGACGAAACGTCAGGAAGCTCCAATGTGTGACGTCCCACAGACCACGGCAACAAATCCCGGAAAACAACTCTCCAGCATCTTCAGCTGGCCGTATAAGCCTAAAACTCCTATTCAAAAACTATCTTGTCGAATTTAAAATAAACACACGGCAACTAAGCTACACATATGTTACAACTTTTCACCGTTTTGTCTCCGAAAGGATCGTGTGTGGCGTGTGGAACCTATTTATTTTCGCCAGTCTCACGACGCCAACCACTTCAGTCGAGGTAGGGGTTTCCCAGCTGCAGAGATGGCCGGTTTCAATTAATTGTGAAAGCTGAGCTAGCCTTGCCGGTAGTTTAATTTGAGTTTGAAATTAAAGTTGAAAAAATAAATCCGTTTTTGTAAAAAATCTTGGATGCATCGAACAAAAATGTTCCACAGTTTTTAAAGAAGACGCGTGCACTGGGTAGATGCAATATATTTATTATTAGGTACAGAATATATATTTTTTTCTTTTCCTATAAAACTAAGCTTTACATATAGTGCAACTCCTTTCCGCGTTGCCTTCGAATAGCACGTGGAGTGTGGAACCTGCTATTTTTACAAAAAAGGGGGGCCGCCTTACACCGACCACTACACTTCACACCGATATTTCCTAGCTCCCGAGAGGGTTAAATTTGCGCTTTGTAGCGACAACCAAGCCCGTAAAAAGTCCAGTCGATAGTTCAGTTGGTAAAATTCTTGCATTCCATGCCAAAATCTCCACCGAGTGTGTCAAAAATATTTTACCGTTTCGGAGTTTATTCTAGCCCAAAATAATACCGGCAAGGCTAACCAGCCTTCACAAAAAAAATGAGAACCAGTCCCCTCGGAAACTGGGAAACTTCAAACTAAACTGAAGTTCAACTGAAGTGGTTTGTGTGAGGTCGGCACAAGCAACCCCTTCGTGTATAAGGAAGGCAAAAAATTACACTATCTGTGTAGCTTAGTTGCGTTACGTTTATTTTTCAGATATAACTTTATAGGTAGGGACTATGTTACATACATGGCAATAGGGTGTCCCTCATTTCCCACGGTAACGGAACTGTTAAAAATATTTTTCTCTGCGCGCACAATTCGCATGAATAATGCATGCAGCCAAGACTTATTCCGCAATAACCATCCCGAGAGTCCGAAGCATTTCTGCACATATATGTAAGGAGGAGTAACACACAGCTGCAATTAAATACGGGCATTCCCACCGTGTCATGACGAATCTGCCAAAGATAACTCGTCCACAGGCAGCTCGCCCATAGACAAATCGACCACACTTCAGCTCACCCACACAAAATTTTGGTCAACGGCATTTCGGTCACACAGGATTTATAATAATGATATTACGATTATTTATTTGGTGAACGCTGTTTTTGTGTGAATCACACCTCAAGAGCCCTGTGCGAGCTTAAAGTTTACAAGACAATTTAGTAGGATGGACCTTTGGTGACCGGTCATATGAATTAGTAAAGGCATATGATTTTTGTATACATCGAAGAGATTTTTTAAAAATAAAAATGGTATTTTTGTGCTCCGCTGGGATTCGAACCCACGACCTTCACTTTACGAGTCCTAAGCGCCAACCGACAGCTACATTACAAAAAACCTGCCTCCAAAAATCGTAGATAAAACATTTTATTGTGTGTAACTTTTCATAGTAAGTGAACTCATTAAAAGAAAGTGCTCATGAAAAACTTCTGAAGTATAGGATTTTCACTTTTTGTTGTGTTTTCTCTCGTAGAAAATAGGAAAATAAAGGTGCATTTATCTAAAAAAACTCATGTTAGATTAATATGTCACTTATTCAGTTTTACCTTTAAGGTATCGATACATTGAATATGACCAAATTGTCCGTGACTGTTGTGTCTGTGGACGAGTTATCTGTGTCCAAAATGTCGTTGATTAAAAAAACGCGTCGACGAACTGTCTTGCGACCGATTCGTCCATGGCCAAGCAATCTGTGAACGAGCTGTCTGTGAACGAATTCTCGTGGAATCCATTCCCACCGCGGCCTGTAACGAATGGTGGCACTACAAAAAATCCGAGAATACAAATAAAATCAACGTTTCTCTCATTTTTGAGGCCACTACACACTTCTCATCTTGCAAGATGTATGATGGAGTCGTGGAAAAAAAGGCAGGGGAAAAATTGTGACGTGTGGTTGCTGGAGTGCTAAAGTAACATAGCTTTCTATCCCCCCATCACACTTAACGAATTCTGCCCGGATTATCTATTGTTTTTTTTTTTGTATTCGTTGCAAAAGCTTGCACACGGTTTGACCGGCGGAGCATAGATAAACCGGACAAAATTTGTGCGGTTTGAAAAGGGCGTATAGTTCTTAGTTGCGACAACCTGAGGAGCTATGTAAATATTAATTGTCTTTAATTAAGCGTTTAGCGGGAAGGAAAGGAACGGATGCATTAAAAGTTAGCAAGTGCGTGGAAGACAAGTCTAAATCTAAATCTAAGATTTAGACTAACAAAGTAACACAAGTAACAAAGCGAAAAACGACCATTACAGGTTGATTGCTTGCGCGCGTACACAGTTTGTAGAAAGGAAGAACAATGGAGTGAGTCTAAATCTGAAAATCCGGAAAATGTGTACAACATATAATATTCTTTATTATTACTAAGTTATAATATTCTTGTTTGCTGAGAGACGTTGATTGAAAAAACAGCCCCGTGACGCACTGGAGAAAATTCGAAATATTCCGACTCCATCCCTTGCAGAATATCTGTTATTTCTTCTTCTTTTTTTATTCGTAACTAGGCTAACCATTAGTCGAGTCTATAAACAGCCGGTAGAACGCTTGCGTTTAGAGCCATAGGTTAACAATGTTGTTGACATATTGGTCCAAAAAATATAATTCATTAAAAAAATAAAAAGTACAAAATGATATAAATTATTTAAGTGGCAATACTTTAAAAAGAAAACAATGAGGAAACTGTACTCCTAGAAAACTTAAATTAAATTCATTGAATTCCATCTCTTTCTTTCACAAATGCGTTTCAGTACCAAAGCTCCAAGACAGAAAGAGACGCAAAATTTTTAATTATATTTAAACGATTCTCGGTTCATCTGGAAAGATGAATCAATTAAAAAATATACAAGTGAAAGTTATATGACGTTCGATTATATGCCTTATATAAAGGGGCTTAAAGTTTAATCTTGTGCGAGGTTATTTTGTAGTTGAGATGTTGTGGATGTGAATGGGATTGATATAAATGACAGAGGTAATAAAAATGAATGAAGAGAAATCGAAATATGATGATGTTGTCAATACAACGTTCCCACATCAAGATTTCATATTATTGAGTTATTATGAAATAGGCAGGCCATCCTCACAATATGAAATTGCAGCGTTCAACCTATAATATTGCTACCTTAAAAAAAGCAAAATATAATAAGTGCTGATTCACTGATTTGAGAAATCGTGAATAAAACAATCTATTCGGTGTTACTTCTCATAGTAAATGTTCTAATAACTATAAGAAAGTGCTCATGAAAAGCTTGTGATCTACAAGACTTTCACACTTTTTTAGTGTTTTCTCTCGTAGAAAATAGGAAAAAACGGTGCATTTATCTGAGAAACTTATGCAAGGTTATTATGTCACTTATTCAGTTTTATCTTTAAGGAATCGACTTATACTTTGGATTAAAAAAAACACATTCATTTAATGATTCAAAGGCTTGCTGATTTTATCCGTACGCTTAAATCTGATCAACCAAACTGTGAAAATTGGTACACTTTGTCAATGTTACCACTTTACAAGACAAGTAAATTTCTTACGGGGCTATTCTTAGACATTTAAGTCGTCGGTTGAGCTCACGCTTTGACAATCTAATAATAATCTTGGGCTGGAAGTTTCATCACCACGGTCATTCTTACCTACCGAATTTGGTAATATTTTTATGAAGACAAAATAGCTGTTCACTTGCGACCATCTTGGATTGACAGATCTTCATACAAATGCATCATTAGTTTGTCAAAAATGGGTCTATATAATATTATTTATTTTAACTCCTTGAACTATAGTAGCAATACTTAATCTCGAAAATCTATAGTCTAAGTTACAAAGATAAAGGCTCACATCTAATGCATGCCAACAAGCAGGCACAAGTAAGTTCGCACTTATACGTCATGTTGCATGTGTTCATACAAAATAAACCAAACCTTTCAACTCGTGCCACCCTTTCCTATAACCCGGGGTGGCATAAATAAAAATTAAAGTGAAAATTTTCATGAAATAAATTTAAAACTAAGACCTAATTATCCCCGTACCTAGAACCGTAGTCCAATAAAAGTGTGACGTTTTCGCGTCGGAAAAATAGTTCTTAATTCAAATATGTGGTGGGCGTATTTCTTGGAATCGACATAATATTGTGTAATTCAACTTATTGTTGTAAATATTTTTACAACAAACGCAGTGGATAGTCAGCCTCGTTTCTGAACACATAACAGTAGGTACGCTAATATTGCGCTATAAAAATATTCCCCGCTTTTTTATAATATTTACAAATCAAAATAATTACCTACTCCACTACCACATGGAGTAGCGACATCTAAGGGAAATTATAGCCTTGTGTAATTGTCGACAATTTCATTTTACGACAACTCGGCAACGAATCGATGCGCGGAAAAACTATTGAATCAAAATATTGGTATGTTTTTTAGCGGGTTCTATTTAATCCAAACTGCGGTTCATTTTTTACACAATTTATTTTCTCACTTTAGGTCATAATAATCAAATCAAATCAAATAATTTATTTTCAAATTTGTATGCATTACATAACTTTTTGACGTCACAATCATAAATAGTCATAAATATCATAAATATAATCATAATCATAATCATAAATATAATAATACTAATAATAATAATAATAATGCAAGATTTTTATAGCGCCTTTTCATGACTTTTGATCATCCCAAAGGCGCTTGCTCATATAAGCGCGCGAACAGGTGGGTCTTCAACCCCTTTCTAAATTTGCTCTCCAGATCCATTTCGCGCAGGTCATCTGGGAGGCCGTTCCATATCGTTGGAGCAGCCACCTTGAAGGCTCGATCACCAAAAACAGTCTTCTTTTCCCTTCTTGGAAACTCTATCCGACTGCGACATGATGCTGCTGATCGCAGTGTTGCTGTTCTGCTGCTTGTGGTGGCTGGAGCTATCATATTTTGTAAATACTGCGGTGCGGTCCCGCGCAGGCTCTTGAAGACCAGCAACCCTATCTTGTAAAAAATTGATTATTTTTCAATAAAAAATAAAAAAATAAAAGAAATTAAAAACTTTGTTTTATTCCACTTTTATTGTTTTTGAGTATGTTACAAACGTTTTCGGAATACCTTCCATCATCGGGTAACAACAATTACTAAAATCAAACTTAAAAATTAAGACATGGGTGTGGGATCTATTGGTGGTAAGGGAGGGGGTAGCAAGGTAGGTACGTGGGAGGAAGATGGTGAGTTTTGGGGCGGAGCTAATATTGTTAGGAGAGGAGACGTAATGGCGGGAAGTTGAATATTTAGCATATTACTTTTATTTCTATGTTTATTTATCTCTAATATTTCTAATATGTCCAACTTTCTCCCTTTTTGGCAGCTATTTATTAATTCTAAATTATCTATATTAAAACTGTGTCCTTTTTCTCTCGCGTGTTCTCCTATTTCAGAGTGAATCAAAACGTTTTTGATTGCTTTTTTATGCTCCATAAACCTTTCAGATATTTTTCTACCTGATTGGCCAATGTAGAACATATTGCAATCATTACATTTTATTTTGTAAACTCCACTGTAGTCTTTTTGCGGCAGTTTTGATTTGTTATTAAGGATGTACTTTTTAATATTAGAGCTAGTGTAATTTAATTTCTTTTATTTTTTTATTTTTTATTGAAAAATAATCAATTTTTTAAAATGAATTTCCACAGTGTTTCACAAAAATCTTTTCAAAATTCCCTATCTTGTACTGGACCCGTTCATGAAACTTCAGCGACGACAGAGCTGTCCCCGAAAGGGTCATTGAAGTGGCTCTATATGTGCAGCTTAGGCCCGGCACACAAGTGCGTCCTTTTCATTCAGGATGAAGTTGCTTTGCTACCGATGAAAATACCGGGCCCTAGTTGTGTTTACTTAATATTGCACGGTTATTCTCAAAACCAATTTGTTTTGTCCCTTTTGATTGTTAGTTATTTAGAGTGGTAGCATTGGCATGTCGGCCATCTTGTCGTCTTGTTAATGAGTCAGGCCGTGCGCGCGGAATGTTTATTGCTTTTACTCGCCGGCCTTAAGTGGAGAGTGGCCACATGGCCTGCTGCATTGGCCATACAGTGGCCAGGCCTGCGCTCTACCCTGGCGAATCTTTATTATTGTTTAATAGGAGATGTGCGTGGAATTATTTGTCAGGTGGATCGCCTGGCGACTCTTCCCCTCAGTGGTTGTTTGTTGTATGTCCATCACAGGTAATTTCACATGAGCAATGATTGTATGTGTACGTGGAAGTCTCATCACCTCAGTAATTATTACCTACCGAATATCGGTTATATTTGTATGAAGACCTGCCAATCCAAGATGGCCGCAAGTGAGCAGCTGATTAGGCTTCATCCTTATATTACCGACATTCGGTAGGTAAGAATAACCGGGGTGATGAGACTTCCAGCCCAGGACCAATGCGTCTTATGAAAACTGGAAATTTATTTAAAAATATATAAAATAACTCTCACATTATCGTACTTTAGGTTTTTGAATTGCTCAGATTGTGTAGAATGTGATTCTTGAGTCAATTTCATTGAAAGGTCATCTTTGAATCAAATGGTAGATAAGACAAACAAGCACTGAGCGGACCGACTGTGCGAATGTGTACACGGGGCGCAGTGGCCACGCGTGGAGATATAATAAAAATAAAAACAAAAAAATTCAACGAAACTTTTCAGCTAAGGTGCACATATAGCGAAAATTATTACCGCATTGTTCTCGAAGGGGCTGAATTTGGGGCGTAGAGCCTATTTATTGTTAAAGGTAAGTTTTTTTTTATTTTTTTTTTATTGTAGCAAAATAATGCTAATTTAAACAATTACATATCAAGTCAAAACAAAAACAGTTATGTCAGAGGCGCTGTGCAAGAAGGAACCTGACCGCTTTCTCCTTAAATTTAATTACGTCACTAGTTTGCTTGATTTCCGCTGGTACTTTATTTTATTTCCCATTTCAGTTTGAAGGGGGGTTTTTCCAGCTCCCGAAGGGGCTGGTACTCATTCCTAGTAAAGGCTGAGTAAACCTCACAAGGTGATTTTGGTTTTGAAATGAACACCGTAATGAAAATCATTTCTGACACCCTCGGTGGGGTTCGAACGCGAGCTATCGGCATGGAATACAAGCAGTCTACCAACTCGACCGGACTGAGGTGAGGAGGATTGTTTTTAATTAAGTTTTTCTTTGTAGAAAAAAATGAAAGAAGATGAATGATTACATATTTTTCTTGTAAGACGTTGCACTATATGTGTAGCTTAGTTGCGTTGGATTACCTTCACGCCCCGCCACTGCTCGGAGGAAGCTGAAGCGGTTTTTTCTGTTAGTGTCGCAGCTGGCATGCCGGACAATAAAGTTAAAGCTTTGACTTTTTCTCCTCTGCCTGGGCATGAGCTAGATGACCAATAGCGCAGGCTTTTATGGTCCTGTCCTCGGAAGCCATTGCGACCATGGACGTCTTGTGGATGATGACCATACCTTTTCCATTCCAGGTTATATCTAACAGGGAAGCTTTGCATTTTTGTAAGGAATCCTGTGCGGGAGACTTGGTTTCACAAACTCTAGGGAACTATGACACTTGTTGTAGTGCTGCAGAGGTGTTGGTGATGTGACGGTTGATGTTCTGATCCTTTGTAGCAGACCTGTTAGCTGCGTAGTGTTTTTTTTACGGCCTGTTACACAAAACTCCAATCAGACATAATGAAAAATCATGTGTGATTTCTCCCATCAAATCAAAAATTTGTTTACATATACGTAAACCAGCTGATGTACATCATCTTCCCTGTCTGTTGTCGCTGCAAGGGCACTCTCAGCGTTGACGCGGCAATGAACTGGATTTCCAACCCTTGTTTTGATGATTCATAACTTTTTCCGGCTTACACGTCTGAGAGCAGCCGATTCCAGGTGAACGATCCTGCAACGGTGAACGCGTGGTCACCAAAAACTGTGGTCAATTTTATAAATGGTAAAATTGTCCTCTTGGTGCTTGTTTGTCTTTTGTCCATCAGAAGTAATTTCACATTAGCAATGTACTGGACCAATGTGTCTTATGAAAACTGGACATGGATTTTAAAAAGTATATTAAAAACAACTTTCACATTATCGTGTTTTACGTTGTTTTCTTAGCTCAGATTGGGTAGAATGTGATTTTTAAGACAGTTTTATTAAAAGGTCATCTTTGAATCAAATGATAAGCCAAACAAGCACTGAGGGGCGAACTATAAATCTTTAATCTATAAGTTGCAAAGATATATTGACATTCAAAACACGTATCCAATGCATGCTCACAAATAGAAATGCTGAACGTGTAGGTACTTACAAATTAAAACTAAACCTCAAATGAACATAAGCCCTGCAGTTTTACCAACCTTCTCTAAAACAGGGCTGAAATTGGCAAAGTGAACCATTTTTACAGTATGGGTGGTCAGCCTCATACTAACCTATAAGTCAACTAATACGATTCCTAATATGATTCTTAAGACAATTTCATTGAAAGTTCATCTTTGAATCAAATGGTAGATTAGTCAATAGTAAACAAGCAGTGGGGGGGACGAACTATAATACTAGTTTTTTTAATCAACAATTCAAATATGGACATATTTTCTAGAACATAAATAATAATTTCAAAACACAGATGCTTAAATAAGAATACTATCTCAAAGGCCGCACAATTAGTAAGACGTTAATTAAAAAATACGATTGGAATGTTTTTCTCATACAAGGCGGCCTAATCCTATGCAGATTAGAACACGGCATATTCAGGCCGCAATTGATAAATCAAAAGCCAAAGTTAATAACTTAATGGTGATTGTATATTTATTGATTTTACCAAATTGGTTCGGGGAGTCATTAATGCAACCCGCCGCGAGCGCGACGCCCGATTTTGTAAAAAAAAAAAAACAACAACAACACTAGACAGAGGTTTCTAAATCAAAACAACATTTACGAGTAACACATCCTTTTAAGTATAAAAATATGATAAGCAATAAAAAAAACAATGTTAAAAATATCGATTTTACCTATGGGAAAAAGGTAGTGTCTGGAATCTATCTGGGATATATCAAATAAGTTAAAATTTTGAGAACTATTCAGACATATCACCACCTTAAAGGTAAAACTGAATAATAACTGATTCACTGTTTCGATAAATCGTGGATTTAACATTTTATTGGGTATAACTTCTCAAAGTAAGTGAACTAATTGTAATGAAACACTCATATCAAACTTCTAAACTACAGGATTTTCACACTTTTGTAGTGTTTTCTCTCGTAGAACATAAGGAAAATGTGTATTTATCTGAGAAACCCACGTTTGCTTAAAACATGTCACTTATTCAGCCCTTTGAAGTATCAATATTATTTAATCCACTGACTATTTTAAAGTACAAAAAATATTTTCATATTAAAACAAAGTCTAAAAATGACGCCTCTTAAATGGTGAAGCAGGATTTTTTCCTGAAAAAAAAATTATAGATAAATTAGAGGAACTTAGGGGAACCAAGGTGTTGGATAGGGGAATTCTTGTCAAGCTTGCTTACAGAGAAAGGATGAAATAAAATAGTCCCCGCAGGTCATTAGGTAGTCACTAACCTGTCTGGTAAATGTGATCACTTTTCAACAACTCTTTTCAGTACATTTCCTTCTTGTACAATGTACATTCACTCTGTATATCCCATTCGTTGAGGTTTTCTCGAATTTGATCAAACCATACCTACTTTCCTCGGTCTTTCCTTTCACATTTCCTTATTGTAAAGGCGCATCTTCAATTATTGTAAATAGGTCCCGAAGCGCCACATGCACCGCTTCTAGGAATAACGTAGGCAAGAAGTTATACTATATGTGTAGCTTAGTTGCGTTTTTGAGTTTGCGGTGTATATAAAAACACACACGCAACTAAGCTGTGCGTATAAAGTGAAACTTCTTACCGGATTGATTCCAAAGGGGTCGCATGTGGTGTGTGTAACATATTTATTTTTACAGATAAGGAGGCTGGTCTTACATCAACCTCTTCAATTCAAGTGGGGGAATGGATTTTTAAATTTGTTTTCTTCTGTGTTTATGTAACTTGATGTCCGGTCGATAGCTCAGTTGGTAGAGTGCTTGCATTCCATGCCGGGAGCTCGGGTTCGAATCCCACCGAGGGTGTCAGAAATGATTTCCCGTTTCGGTGTTTATTCAAACCCCAAGAAATACCGGCAAGGTTTACTCAGCCTTCAAAAGAAATGAGTACCAGCCCCTCGGGAGCTGGGAAACCCCCAGTGGTTGGCGTAAGGCCAGCCCCCTTACCTGTAAAAATAAATAGGTTCAACTTGCCACATGCGACCCCTTCGGGGATAACGCGGCAAGAAGTTACACTATATGTGTAGCTTAGTTGCGTTTTTTTTTATGTACTTATCTAGGTTCCTCACCAACCAATCACAAACGATTGTCTAGCAACCCGGTCATGTGACATCACAACTGTTTTGAAACGTGCAGACTTCATGGTAAGCTGAATTGAATTTGTAATATCCCTGCATGTTTCCCTGGCAAGCCGACGGTCTGACGTCACACTTTTTTTGTCATTTTCGAGTTTGTTGCCAGATGAGTTGAATTTTGAATATCCCTGTCGTTTAATTATTGTGCTCGGCCATGATTGAGACGGCTCGGAGCAAATTACCTCCAGATGGGAGGAGCGCAGTCAGACCAGCAACCCGGCTGGGCCTACCTACCAGTGATTTATTACATTTGAATATGCCACAGATGGAGGAGAGACGCACCCTGAGCGTTCTCCCCGCGGGGCCATTAGTTGGGAATATTGGGCAGAGGTGAAGGAGGAAGCTGAAATATTGATTAGTAGGACGTGTATGGAAGTGAAGCATGGACAGTGAGTGACAGTGAAATGAGGCAAGTACGTACGGTGGAAATGAAGCATTTGAGAAGCATGCCAGGAAAAACTTGGAAGGATAGAGTTAGGAATGAATGGTTAAAGAAAAAATGTCAGTTGAAAGAGGATGTGATAGTTGAGGTACAAAAGAACGTAATGAGATGGTGTGGGCATGTGTAAATAATGAATGATGATAGGCTGACGAAGTAGGTACATATACAGAGGAAGTGTAAAAGGAAAAAAGAGGTAAGGGATGACCGAGAAAAGTATGGAATGATCATATTGAGGAGGTTGTGAAAAAATAGAAACACAAAGTGAGTGTAAAAGAAGAAAATTTATGAAAAAGTTTATGGATATGAATGATTGAAAGAGGTATGTAAATATAGGAAGAAATGGAGGCAGCTCTGTAGAGGCTCTGGTCACCCCTAGCGGAACGACGATAGAGTTACAGTTACAGGTTTATTTTGGGCGGGAAATCATTTCTGACACCAAGGGTATCAGAAATGAGTGCAAGAATTGAATTATCGGCCGGTAATACTATTTTGTGCTTTTTTTCATCGACCATTCATTTTTACACAACTGAAGTACCAAACGCCTTAATACTATGGACTAAAGCTGCCAAAACCATACAACCTGAAGATTCTTAAAATTAATAAAAAAAACAACAGGATAATGTTCCCATTCCATCCCTGTAGAATTTGAAGTCAATTAAGTGTTAAACAAATGAGTTGTGCCTCGTTTGAGGTCCGCGCTGCACTCACCCTGAGTCCTGACCTGTTAATGACGCAGTCTTAATTAGCACCCCGAGTATAAAAATAACGCTTAAAATATAAAATAAATAACAGGCTGATTTATTTTAAATTACACATGATAAGAGAGCGCCGTTTTTGTGTGTGTCACACCTCAAGGGCCCTCTCCGATCATGGATAAGACTTTCTAAACAAGTGTGTCTTGAGTGCTCCTCGAAATACACCCACAGATTTGGAGTTCTTCACTCCGGGTGGCAGTCTGTTCCACTCCACCGGCCCCGCAACACGGAAAGCGCGGTCTCCGAAGTTTGTACGAATCTGACGGCGCGGCTGAACCAAATTGACTACTCCATCACCCGCAGATCTGAGTGTCTGCCTCCTAACACCCATTTCAACAGGTGAAATCATATCAGCCAGATAAGGTGGGGCCAAGCCATTGATGGCTTTAAATACCATTAAACAAACACGGAAGACCACCCTCTCCGGGAAACGAAGCCAATGAAGTTTTTTTAACAGCGGGGTGATGTGAGCGAATTTGGGAATCCCGAATATGAGTCTTGCTGCCGAATTCAACACAGATTGAAAGCGATTAAACTGTTTCTTCGGCTGACCACTATAAAGCGTCGAGCAATAGTCAATCCGAGACATCACAAACGCACTCACCAGGGTCTTAACCGCATCTGACGGCAGACATTTTCTTATTGCCTTTATTTGGCGAAGCGAAAAAAAAGAAGAAGCTATTGTGGCATCTATTTGCCTATCCAGTGTCAGGTTACGATCCAGTAAGACTCCTTTGACTTAAACTGCCCTCGATGGCGTAAATTGAAAAATGTATTGAATATACGACGGCACTCCTAGTTAGCGATTTAGTTTTCACACATTTGATTTACGCAATAGAGAGGAGCTTACTCATTTTTTTATTCATGGGGCTTAATATCCAAAGTATTAGACTTTACGCTGAAATTTGCGTTTACCAAAAATACATGGAAGCATAACTCTCACTAGAGGTTTTACTTTGCACTTATTTGTAAAACGTTTATTGGAATTTTACACGTAGTTTTATTTACTCACGGTGCAGACTGTGCTAATGATCTGGAATATTCTGCGTGAAAGCCTGAATATTAACACCAGCAATGGCATTCCAGCAGGAAAAAAATCACGAAAGGCATGCAGTTCACAAATTTATTTTGAAACAGATGGATACCTCGTTACGTCTCAAGATTTATGATTCAGACTGGAAATAGAGATCTTTGTTTTATTATAAGCTTAAATTGATCTACAATATATAATTTAAGTTGCAAAGATACATTTATATTTTATGCAAGCCCACAAACAGGCAGATGGAAGTTCGTTCTCACACATGATGCATGTGGGAGCAAAAATACAAAATAATGCAAACCTCATATGAATAAAAACTTTGCAACTCCTGTCGCTTTTCCCTGTAAACAGGGTGCCATTTAATATTTGAATAAAGTATTAACAAACAATGATTCAATGACATCTGTTAAACAATTTTCAAAGGTATTGTCAATAGGACACTACGCAGGCGGGGCTCGAACTTGCGATTTCAGTCACGCACTAGAAAAACGTGTGTCGGGTCAGATAGTTCCAAATAAAAGTAATACGTCTGGCTCACTCATCCTTAATTACTGTAAAAAATTTAACAAGCCGAGGCACCTACCTTGTTAATTTGAGAAAAAAGTTTTTTATTCTGGTTTTGTGGGTCGTGAACCCTAATAATTACTCGTTATTAATCTCTTCATAATTACTTTCAAATATCTTCTTTAATTACCCAAAAAAAAAACTATACAAAGCGTGAACTCTTACAATGAACAATACTTTATTTTTCAAAAGAAAAACGGTGTTATTCACCCACAACAAATCCATGACTAAGCCGCCACTTAATGTGAATTTAGTCTAGTGGTGACGCTGTGGACTCGTAAATGAAAGGTCGTGGGTTCGATAACCGGTAGAGCACAAAAAATTTACCATTTATATTTTTAATTACGCTCTTCGCTGGGTTGAAACATTCATATACATACCTTTACCAAAGACCGGTCACCAAGGTCCATGCAGCCTTACAGGAACAGGGTTTTGCCTGAGAATAGTGACGACCGACCAAGCTAGCAGAGGGCTCTTGAGATGTGATTTACACAAAAACAGTGCTCGCCAAATAAATCATTCTAATTATTATTATCAGCTTTAGATCAAATGTGTTGTGAATAACCATGAAAGAACTTAAATAAAACTAAAAGTTCACTCTATTTTTTTTTTTACTAAAACTTTACTAAGAAACCCATAAAAATTGCTGAAAATAAATCAAAAAAGTCCTTTACTGAATCATGCAGTTATCACTCCTTTGAAAAATCCACAATTCTTTGAAAGGTCAAAATAAAATCTTTCAAGAAGACCTTAAGACCGATATTTTCTCCCAATCATATGGACAAACACCTTCGCAACGGCTCCCTGCCATAAAGCGTGCCTTACAAATGCTTGAATCTATCTCGTCACCCCCAGTGTTTGTTTGGCTTATCTACAATTTGATTTTAAGTTGAGCTTACAATGAAATTGATAAAAGAGTCACATTCTACGCAATCTGAGCTAAAAAAACATAAAACACGATATTGTGAGAGTTGTTTTTAATATTTTTAAAATCAATTTTATGTTTTTATACGACACATTTTTCAATACACATAAAAACAATGCTCATGTGAAATAACCTCAGAAGGGCTATTCTGGTAAATGTCTTACACTTTGCATATCCATACAAGTCGAAGATTGCTACCGCTTGCGAAAGAACTCCTTAGATAAAAAAAAACACAGTACACATTATGTTTGGACACGAATCGCCAGTTTGTCGCCTTAAGGTCGTAAGGAATTTAGCAGAATAGCGCTTCTGATGGACATAAGACAAACAAGCACTAAGGGACTATCTATCCACTCGCACCCTTCTGCCCGCGGAGCCATCCCTTCAAACGGGAAATTGGAATAAGAAAATTTGGGTGTAAAATGAAAGATAGGCGACTGGTAATTTCCGTAAGGCGTCCTCTTCTCGCGCACGGGGTGCGAATAGGGAGGCTCCATGATAGAATAGCACATTGACAAAACAACACACGACATAACGACACATGACAAAAGCTCACATGAAGTTAAATCACCATAACAATACATCACATGAAAAAACATTACAATGACAAAACATCACGTACATAAAATAGAACATACCATAAATGGCAAATGAAAAAACATCCCACGACAAAGTATAAAAAAACAGAAAACAACACCATTAATGCCGCATGTGAACTTACCTTCCCTGAAACAGGGAGGACATTGGCAAAGTGAACCATTTTCTACAGCATAGGTGGTATAAGCCGCATACCAACCTATAAGTCAAGGAACATACTAAACAAATTACATTTTTCAAAATATCCAAACAATATTATGTAATATACATCAAAACAAATACAAAATATAATAAAAAAAAACCTGTGATCTACTGTTATTGTGATGTTCTGTAATGTGATGTTTTATCATGTGTCTTTCTGTCATGTGTCGTTTTGTAACTGTGCCGTTCTACCCTGTCACCGCGAGTGGGGGAGGGTGGTGTCTCGCGCTGCCAGGGTGGGCCCTGGTGCTGGTGTGAATGCGTTGGTGGTGTAGGGGTGCAGGGGTGCAGGGGTAGTGGAGGCTGAAAGGGGGGATGAATTGCTGTACTCACTATGTGACGAGATAAAGAGTGCTGTATTTCACAGACAGACGACCAAAATGCAAAAAAAACTGTGTTTTTTTTGTTGTTGTAAGTTCGCTGTTTGGTGGACAGACTAATGAGTAATGAAGACTACAGGGGAAGAACAAGGAATATCAGTTGAAGAACATTCTGAGTATAACAAAATGAAAAATTTGAAAGTCTGTATTTTTCATGATTATTGCATGTCAAAAAACGGAAATACCGCCATAAACTGTGATAGCGGCTGATGTTGCATTACAAAATTTGCAGAGCTTTAGATACACACAGATGCCACTAGATAGCATTATTAGTTTGCTTTCTTATTTTTGCTGATATTCCTTGTTTTTCTTCTCCTGCAGTCTAATCTAATCTAATCTAAGCTGCAAAGATATATATCATTTAAGATTTATACTAAATGCATTCCCACAAGCAGATATGTATAATTTCGCGCTAACACATGCCGCATGTGGACCTACAATATAAAAACCCAATCTCAAATGAACATAAGCCTTGCAACTCTTGCCGTCCTTCCCTGAAACAGGGGTGACATTGGCAAAGTGAACCAATTTTTAAATTATGGGTGGTCAGCCGCATAACAACCTATAAGTCAAGGAACATACATGACAAATTACATTTTTTTTAAATCAAAGAATGTATTTGTAATCAAATGTATTTGCCTTTTATTTGCAAGTTCAGTGCTGAAGGAAATGGCTGTGTTTTTTTTTCAAAACAATGATCATTATGATTTGCTGTTCAGCAGTTGATTAGTATCAAAGCATTATTTTCTCTTCTTCCAGTACTCAAGTCCAAAACTGTCCACAGGAAATAACAAATTACCCTCTACAAAACTATAACTAGGACAGTAGTGACTTATGGGCGTGAAGCGTGGGCAATGACAGCAAAGTCTGCAGAAATGCTGGATACATTTGAGAGGAGAGTGCTAAGGAAAATCCTGGGACCCGTGAATGATGGCAAAACCTGGAGAATAAGATATAATGAAGAGCTTTACAGCATCTATGAAGCTCGTAGACTCTCGGTACATGATAAATTAAACAGGATAAGATGGGCCGGACACGTGCAGAGAATACCGTCTTCATGGTTACCAAAAAGGATCCTTGAGGGACATCCGGGTGGGAAAAGAAGAGTTGACAGACCAAGGCTGAGATGGGAGGATGAGGTGAGGAAGGACGCAAACCAACTACTGCAGGTGACGGACTGGAAAGTTGCAGCGGTAGACAGGAGGAGTTGGAGGCGAAGGGTGATGGAGGCCAAGACTCGATATGAGCTGTAGGGCCATTGAAGAAAAAGAAGTCGGACTGTTAGTAGGTACTTTATAAGACTTATACAAGATGCTGGTGGGAAAAAAAAGATCGAATAGTTGACCACCTTGAAAAATGCTCTCTGAGATCTATCGATAGTTAATAGCAGAGATTTATTTTCTCCTCCCATGAGGTGATACAGTAAGTTACCAATGATTAGCATATTATGTAGAGCAAAGTAAACTCGCCTTATTATTTTGGTTTTTGTAATATGGCGCAATATTTTAAAAAACAAATATCAATTATCTAATTCTCTCATAATACTCCAATATGGTTTTTAAAAAAAGGTTTTCATCCATTGTTACACCTAGGTTTGATTTTTATGACGGGGCACATACATTGCCTGTTATTTCGATCTTTGCAATAATGAGCTTTCTAAAATTAAAAGAGGTCTAATACTTGAAATGAAAATTGAAAATGTAAATTACCACGCCTTCCATTGCCGTCACTGTACCACCCTATTCACTTCTTCCATTACCTCCCTCTACCTCCCACTGTCTCCCACTGCCTCCCACTGTCTCCCACTGCCCCCCTGTGAACAGCCACAGTGGCATTTTGTTATTACACTGTCGTAAAGTATTATATTGCACAAGCCGAGACAGTACCGGCTCAGTGAGACAGTGATCAAACTAAACTAAAATATTCTTTTAAACAGGTATATAGCTTTTTAAGTCACAGGGTTTTATTATTACAAATTGAGCATTTATTTCACCTCAAGTACTTTCGTTTCCTAGCGACTCATACATTTTCAAGAGGATAATATCTTGAACATAAACATTGCAACTCCTGTCGCCTTTCCCTGCAACGGGGTGGCATTGGCAAAAGTGAATCATTTATTTACAACATGAATGGTCATCCTCACACAACCTATTAGTTACGATACACATTTTTTTGGAATCATCAAACTTCACACGAACCATTCCGAGAATATTAAACATGTTTCTCGAAAACTTAATTAGAATCGGTTTTGGATTCCATAGGGATCATAAATGAATTGTTAATTTTTTTTAACGTTGAAAATTGTCTTGAAAATTAAGGTAACTCAAGTACATAATGCAACCGAGATTTCTTAAAAAACAATTTATACCTCTTAGTGAAATGTGTACAATATATCGCTACCTTAAAGGTAAAACTGAATCAGTGCTGATTCATTAATTTGAGAAATTGTGGATAAAGCATTTTATTGGTTGTAACTTTCATAGTAAGTGAACTAATGACAAGGAAGTGCTCATGAAAAACTTCTAAACTACAAGATTTTCACACTTTTGTAGTGTTTTCTCTCGTACAAAATAGGAAAAAGGTGCATTCATCTGAAAAACCTAAATTAATAAATAAAAACTTTAGCTTAATATGTCACTTATCGATATGCAAAGAAAAAAAAAGAAGAACAGATGATTCCAAAATATTCTAAATAATAATAATAAATCCAAGATGTCTTCCAGCCCGGCTATTTCGGGCCGGAAGCAACACGCGGGATGTTTTTCCACCCCGAAGTCGAATTTCCGGTGGGTGGAAATTTTTACAGCCCCGCCCCCTACAGATAAATGGTAAACCAATTCCCAACTGAACACCATCCGACAAAACACTTTGTTTGCTCCAAAGCCTTCATATATTTTAAATAGCCTGAATAAACTGAAGGGTTTGTAACTGTAACGTCTTTTCCACTGGTTTCTTTACCATTTTTTTTAAATCGAGAGTAATCTTTTGTTCAAGATTACCTAGTATTTGATAAAATAATATGGTGGTTGATCTGCGATATTAGCGGCGATTCTTTAACTTATATTTTGGTGTGAGACTGACCATCCATACTGTAAGAAATGGTTCACTTTGCTAATGACACCCTGATTCAGGGAAGGTTGGCTAAAGTTGCAGGATGTATGTTCATTTGAGGTTTGGATTTGCATTTGTAAGTACACTGCAGCATTTCGATACCTCATAAGCAAAACTGAATAAGTGACACATTAAGCTAGCATGGGTTTTTCAGAAAAATGCACATTTTTCCATAATTTTTACGTGAGAAACTACTACAAAAGTGTGAAAATCCTGTTAGAAGTTTTTCATGAGCCCTTTCTTATAATACGTTCACTAACTTTGAGAAGTTACACACAATATAATGTTTTATCCACAATTTCTCAAATCCGTGAATCGGCACTCCTTCAGCTTTACCTTTAAGATAGCGATTTGTAAGCGCAAACTTACACGTGTCTGTATGCGTTAAAGATTAATTTTAAGTGTTAATGTATCTTGGCTACAGAGTATAGTTAAGTTCAAACTTACAAGAGTTTTTTTATGTATTCTTTAATTGCATTTACATGTATTAATTTTTTAATTTCTTATAACTTAATATATTTGCAACTTAGATTAAAGTTTTTTTTTCGGAAACGCTTTTTACTTTGAATAAGAAAAAGAAGAAAAAAATATTTACTTCCCAAAAAAAAATATATCGATAGCTTTTACAGCACCCGATATATAAATACAACCAGGCCCGCATTCAGTATATAAAAACCATCATTACACAATAATAATAATAATTAAATACAATTTCATATTGCTACCCCTGTCGCTGCTCCATTTCGCCGACAGGGCCGCATTCAATGGGCGCAGATAACGCCCGCCGAGCGACAATTACAAGGAAATTACATGAGAACTGCTTTCACGAGTTCCCCCCTGGTCCCCGCCGAGTAATACCGAGAAAATAGAATAATATTATCTGCCTCCCAATTCCACCCTGTGGAGTTTATAATTATTGTTTGAATGCATTGATACAGGATGCTCCGAATTTGATTTAAAAAATATATTGTTGAGAATGTGTAATTGTGTGTCATTGTGAGTTGGTGTACGCTGTGTCTGTGTGAGTCTGTGAAGACTATAGATGTAGGCACAAATAATTATACTTGTATTTGTTCTAAATTTGCGAGTGTTTACTCGAATATTCTCTCTTATATCCGTTTATTTATCTCATCACCTTTGATTTTATGCGTCCGCAACTAAGCTGCATATATGTAGTGCATTTTTTTTGCCGTATTGACCTCGAATGGGTAACACGTAAAAAGTGAAACCAATGTAATGTGGACGGCTTTACGCCAACCCCTTAAATTGAAGTGGTTTTTTTCTGCTCCCGAGGGGGCAGGTTATCATTTCTTGTGAAGGTGGAACCCTTGATGGGGATCGTACTCAAGCCTTCTGGAATCGAACACAAACGTTTAACCAGCTTAACTATCGATACCCTTTTTTGAACACAATCGGTGAAGTCTATAACCTATAAACTAAGTTGCAAAGATAAACTAATAAATCAGATTCATATGAAATGCATGCCCACAAACAGACACGTGTAAATTCGCGGTCACAAATACTGCATGTGCACAAAATAAATAGTACCTACATAATCTTAAATGAACATAAACCCTGAAACTTTTTCCAATCTTCCCTGAAACAACCTCGGTTAACATTGGCAAATTAACCTATTTTTTTCTAGTACCTACCAATCGGGGTTAGCCTCCTACTAACCTGTATTAAGTCAAGGAATAAGTTGAGGCGGAGTAAAAATATGAATTACATAAAAATGCAGGAAATATCCAATTACGTACATGTTTAAAGAAAAAAAAGAAGTAATTAAACGAATTTTTCGAGTATCAAAAACGGCAAATTACGAGCGAGTACAACAATCAACTGGGATAATTAAATGATAAAAAAAAATTAGGCATTTCAAATTAATTAGACTTGTAAACTTAATTATATTAATTAAAATTAATAATAATATTTGTTTCCTGTCTTCTTGTACAAAAACAAGGGTATTGTTGCGTGTGAAATGAAGCCACAATGCATGCGTCATCTCTTTCTGGCGTGAAGGAAATGCCAGTGAAAGAAAGAGAGATCAATAAAATTGTTGCTCACACTGTTGTCTGGAATGGTTGATGAATTAAATGGGTGTGCCTAGTTGATAAGTTAAATATATAAAAGTTAATTGAATTAATTATTTGTTCATAAAAATACATGAGACCTATATTTTTTATCTCATCTAATTTTAAACAGCATTACTATAAGATACTGTTATGTAAATATAAATATTGAAATAAGTATGGGTAGTTATAGTGTTATGTAAATATAAATATTGAAATAAGTATGGATAGTTATAGTTATAAGAATCCTCAAAAGTATTGGTAGGTAAGATCGATAATTATGTATAAGTGTAGAATTCTCTAGGCTAAGTAGGTATTTGTTATAATTATAGGAATACTGTGTTACATTTGTAGGTAGGATTTTGGTTGTATCTCTAGGTAGTACGTGAAGCGTCGAGAAGTAATAATTACTCTGGAACCGTCTAGCAACTTTGGTTCTAGATCATACTGCTCTACAGAGTATAAAGGTGCGAATGGCCTGCAGAGCGGGCCAGTATCATAGCGACGAACAAACACATCGAAGCCATCTGATCAGTGAACCGAAACCAAGTAGAATAATCGAGAAAGTAGTGTGAAAATAAATTTTGTAACTGTGTAAAATAAATAACTATTGAAGAAGACCTGTGTATTTTTAATTTGAAGACAATTGAACCCTAATTTCGTAACAATTGGCGTCAGGTGCGGAATTGTCAAGAAAAATTAAGATCTTCTTCCTAAAAATAAATAAAATAAATTAAATAGTGTTAAAATAAACTTTATTCAAATTGAACTTTGTGTGAACTGACTTTTGTGAAAACAAGTGTTTAAATAAATTTTTGTTAAAAGAAAAGACGCAAAAGCAAGTTGCTTATAAATTCTGGAACATCATATGGAACATAATTCTGGACATAATTCTGGACATAACATAATGACTATTTTACCGCATTGAGAAAGTCATCAAATTGGACCATAGTTTTTTTATTATTGTGTGTGATTAAAAAATAAAATAAATAAATAAAAATCTTGAAAAATATTACAAAAGAACGTTCCAGATTCATCGAGAAAAAGTTTTTGAATAACTGCCCTTCGTTTACAAGTGTGTGAATGTACATTAAGTACCTACCTGTGTGTTTGAAAGACTTGAGACGAAATAAATAATTATGTACTATCAGACATTATTATGTAAAAAAATATTGGTGAATTAAAAATAAATATTAAAAGACAGTACCTACTCACAGTGTAATCAGATAAATTATTATTTTTGCTAAAGTACGTATTCAAAACAGCTATATATATAAAACTCAAAACTTGTATTAAATAAATTTGAAAATATTTTTGTTTTGACGTAAATTTTGAAAAAAAATGGCAGCTAAGGTGAACATCAAGGACCTCAAAGTCACTGAGCTTAAGAATGAGCTTCTGGAGAGGGACCTGGAGACCTCAGGAGGGAAGGCGGCCTTACAAGCACGCCTCATGGAAGCTCTAGAACAGTCAGGCGAAGACCCGGCATACTTTGTCATGGCATCTGGGGGAGACCGCGCCCTTGAGGAGCTGAACCTCAGCATCAATGGAAACTTGAAGGAAGGCCTCACTACCATGGAGGAGAAGATGACCAGTAACCTGACAGGACTGAAAGTGGAGATGGCTGACAACGCCAAGACCCTGGAGGAGAAGATGGCTGACAACGCCAAGACCGTGAAGGAGGACCTGACCGGGCTGGAGGAGAAGATGGCTGACAACGCCAAGACCCTGAAGGAGGACCTGACCGGGCTGGAGGAGAAGATGACCACCAACCTGAAGGAAGTGGTGACCGACCTGAAGGTGGAAATGGCTGACAACGCCAGGAATCTGGAGGAAAAGGTGTCCCGAAATCTCACAACCCTGAAAGGAGAAATGGAAGAGAAGATGACAGCCCTGAAGGGGGAAATGGAGACTCGTATATCAAGCCTGGAGGACCGTCTGCGTGCCGAGCTGGCTGACAAGTGCCAGATGGAGTCCACCAGAATATCCCCCAAAGACGGCCTTCACGACGAGACCGACCAGGGATGCTCAACTCCAACCAGGGTCACTAGAGGGGATGACGACCCTTCGCTGTCGAAGCACAACCTTCCGACCTTCGACGGGAAGACGTCGTGGGAGGAGTATTTGACCCTCTTTGAGACGGCTGCCATGATGGGAGCCTGGAGCCAGCAGAAGAAGGCTTCGGTTCTCAGCCTGTCGCTCCGAGGAGACGCTCTCAGGGTTCTGCAGGCCATACCCCTGGACAACCGTGGTGACTTTGGGCAGCTGAAGCAGCGCTTGGATATGCGCTATGGCCACAAGTGCCTGGAGCAGCTGTACAAGTCGCAGCTGAACACAAGGGTGCAGAAGCCCAACGAGAGCCTCCAGGAGTTTGAAATGGACATCGCCCGCCTGGTACGAGACGCTTACCCGACAGCCTCCGACGACATCTGTGAGAGCTTGGCAGTGGACAAGTTCCTAAATGGATTGCGGGAATGGGAGACGCAACAAGCCGTAAAACTAGCCCATCCCAAGGCTTTGAACGAGGCGCTCAGCCAAGCTCTCGAGTTTGAGGCTGTCAAACAGTCCATCAGGGGCCACGCCAGGGTTCGTGCAGTCGAGGCAGAGGAGGTCAAGCTACCTACAACCGAGGAGCTAATTGAAAAAGTGCTGGAACGTCTGAGACCTCGAAGACGAGACCCACGCTGCTGGAACTGCGGACAGCTGGGCCACCTTAGCACCAAGTGTCCCAAGCCTCAGAAACCCAGAAAACAGGCTGCGGAAAACTAGAAAGGGTTAATGGGAAGGGGCAACCGTTGACCCACGCTGGAGAGGCCCTGAAATCTGCTGCTACTGTCGCAACCGTGAGAGGAAAAGCCAGCAGCATTTTTATCAATGGCATAATAGATGGAGTAACTCGTGAACTACTGGTGGACACGGGAGCAACCAGGACAATTCTGAGACGCGACATAGTGGCACGAGGTAAGCAGATTGCACCAACAAAGTGGTCTCTGCACACCGCCACGGGAGAGTCAGCACAGGTGTATGGGGAGACGATTGCCACCTTCCAAATTGGCAGCACCACTTTTGATCATCGGACGTTGGTGGCCAACATTGAAGAAGACGTTATATTGGGAATGGACATACTGGACAGATTTGGGTGCAGTTTAAATTTAAAGAAAGGGTCCATTAAAATTGGAAATGAAGAAGTCATCCTGCAAAGACGGAAAGAACTGGCTGCACGTGTTATCCTAGCCAAGAATACCGAAGTGAAGGGGCGATCCGAGATGATAGTGAGTGCCCGCCTGGATTCCAGTAGTACAAATGACCAAATCTGTATGATAGAACCGGAGAACATGGACAATGTTAACAAAGGAGTCATGGTGGCAAGAACAGTGATTCGCGCAAAGGAGACCATTCCTGTCAAGATCATGAATGTGAACAGCTACCCAGTTAAAATGAATGAAGGTTTTGTTTTGGGCAGATGTGAGAGGATAACTTCCATTGTGCAACAGATGACAAACATGTCATGCGAAGGAAACAAATTGTCAACACAATTGGAAGCCCTGGTCCACGACGCTTCCCAAGGTCTAACCGAGGAAAACAAACGGAGTGTGAGGAGTTTGATCTGCCGCTACCAGAACATTTTCGAGGACTCTAATGGCCGTCTGGGAAGAACCAAGGTAGTGCGACATAGCATAGACACCGGAGAAGCGAGACCAATAAAACAGGCTCCAAGAAGACTACCCTTTGCAAAGCGGGAAGAAGCTGACAAGATCATCAAAGACATGAGCAAGGATGGCATCATAGAACCATCAAGTAGCCCTTGGACATCCCCGGTGGTACTGGTGAAAAAGAAGGATGGTACCACGAGATTTTGTGTGGACTACAGACTGCTCAACGATGTTACGAAAAAGGATAGTTACCCTCTGCCAAGGATTGACGACACCTTGGACACATTGGCAGGATGCACCATTTTTTCCACATTGGACCTGAAAAGTGGCTTCTGGCAAGTTGAATTGGATGCCAAAGATAAGGAGAAAACTGCATTCTCGACTGGATCTGGACTTTGACAGTTCACCGTGATGCCATTTGGCTTATGCAATGCCCCCGCCACGTTTGAAAGGCTGATGGAGAATGTGCTGCGAGGACTGTCATGGGAAACCTGCCTGGTATACTTGGATGACATAATCATCCTGGGAAAGGACTTCAACCATCAGTTGAGAAATCTGGAGCAAGTTTTCGGGCGACTACAAGACGCTGGACTGAAGCTCAACCCGAAAAAGTGTAACCTGTTCAAGAAACAAGTAAATTACCTGGGACACATAGTTTCTCAACGTGGAGTTGAAGTTGACCCTGCCAAAATCAAGGCAGTAAGAGACTGGCCCGTGCTGAAGGACAAACATGAAACTAGGAGTTTCCTGGGGCTGTGCACTTATTACAGGAGGTTTGTGCCAAGATTTGCGGACATTGCAAAACCGCTCACCAAGCTTACGGAAGAAAACACTCGCTTCCATTGGAGTGATTCCTGCGCACAAGCATTCGAAGAGCTTAAGGGAAGATTAACAAGTGCCCCCATCTTGAGCTACCCACGAAAAGATGGAAAGTTCATCCTGGATACCGACGCTAGTAATGTGGGGATAGGAGGCGTCCTTTCCCAAATACAGGATGGGCATGAGACTGTTCTGGGTTACTTCAGTAAAGTGCTTTCCAAGCCAGAACGAAATTATTGCGTGACCAGACGAGAGCTTCTTGCCGTGATAAAATCAGTGGAACACTTCCGCAAATACTTGTACGGGAGAAAATTCACACTACGGACTGATCATGCTGCACTGGTTTGGCTTCTGAAATTCAAAAACCCAGAAGGGCAAGTGGCTAGATGGATTGAAAGGCTCCAGGAGTATGATTATGACTCCGAACATAGACCTGGCACGCTTCATCGAAATGCGGATGCATTATCCAGACGACCATGCGCCAGTGACTGCAAACATTGCAGCAAGATGGAGGACAAGGTAGCAATTGTCCAAAGGACGACCACCGAAGATGAGGACTGGCAAGATGAAAAATTGGCGCAAGACCAACTGAATGATCCGGACTTGAAGTATGTGATGGAATGGGCGCGAGAAGGAGAAAGGCCAACCTGGGAAAAACTCGCCCCCTTATCACCAACTGTCAAGGCTTATTGGGCTCAATGGGGATCCATAGTGATAGAAGGAGGGTTTCTGAAACGAAAGATCGAGAAGGAAGACGGCACACTTAGAAGAAAGCAAACCCTCGTTCCGAGGAGCCGAGTACCGGAAATCCTTGGACTGCTGCATGGAGGAACTTCTGGAGGACATCTAGGCGTTAAGAAGACGCTGGAGAAAGTGAAAGAGCGATTTTACTGGATCAACTGCAGCGAAGACGTCAAAGATTGGTGTCGAAAATGTGTAACCTGTGCAACGGCCAATGGACCGCAAAGGAAAAGGCGAGCACCAATGCGTCAGTACAATGTTGGCAGCCCCTTTGAAAGAATTGCCATCGACATAGCTGGCCCATTTCCTACAACTGAGAAGGGTAACAAGTACATCATGGTGGTGATGGATTACTTCAGCAAGTGGGTGGAAGCCTACTCAATCCCTAACCAAGAGGCCGTAACCGTGACTGAAGTTCTAGTTACCGAATTTATCAGCAGGTTTGGCGTACCCCTGGAATTACATTCTGATCAGGGAAGGAACTTTGAAGCTGCTATCTTCCAGCAAATGTGTGAGCGGCTAGGGATCTACAAGACCAGGACCACTGCGCTACATCCACAGTCTGATGGAATGGTGGAAAGGATGAACCGTACCGTGGGGAGGTACTTAGCCAAAGTAGTGTCCAGCCATCAGCGGGACTGGGACCGACATCTGCCTTTGTTCTTATTGGCTTACCGGTCGGCTGTTCAGGAAACGACGAAGAAGACTCCCAGCAGCATACTGTTTGGGCGAGAAATGCGACTTCCTTGTGATCTCAAATTTGGCTGCAAACCAGGTGAAGACCTAGCCGGAGAAGACTATGTGACAGACCTTCGCAGGAGGCTGGATGACATCCATGATCAGGTCCGCATGAACATCGGGGAAGCCAGCGATCAAATGAAGGAGCGCTATGACACCAGAGCTGACAGCATGGGGTACAAAGCTGGTGACTGGGTGTGGCTTTTTGACCCCAAGAGGCGCCAAGGATACTGTCCGAAACTTCAGCGTTCCTGGGACGGGCCGTACGAGATCTTGGAGCGCATCAACGATGTGGTCTACCGCATAAAAAAGAGACCAAACGGAAAACCAAGGGTCGTGCACTACAATCGCCTCTCACCATACCTAGGCGATAATGATGACCAACCAGCCCAAAAAGTACGACAGTGCGTCGCATCCGAAAGATCACCAGCCTTTGAGACGTTTTGGGAGAACGCGAAGGCAGGGCAGAAGTTTCGCCATGGAGTGACCACAGAAGTCCACAAGGACTTATTTGAGGTCACTAGGGACCACACACTGGCATGCAGTGTACCGGAAGATCTAGATATGTCTAGAGGAATTGCACGGGTCTTCCGATACAAATTCGGAGAACCGCAACCCTCGAGTAGCCCGCAAGGAAGAGCTCTGAGACTACCGAAGGGGCGTCAACAAGCATACTGCCTGGTTGTCCCGGATTCCAGCAACCTGGAAGAGGACTACAAGGCATTGTGGGACGGCCTTGTTGAGCTGCGTGACTACATGTTGGAGGATCAGCAGGCGCGTCTGGCAATACCGAAGATGGGTGGCGGCCGCGCTAATCGAGACTGGCGGATAATCCGGAGTATGATTGAAGCAGTGTTCTCGGGAGTCGGCATCAGCGTCATGGTGTGCTGCGAGCAAGCGCAGCCGAGAGCCAGTGGGGAGAAATCCGTGGACTGCCACTTCTTCCTGACCACAGGGTGTCGACGTGGATCAGCATGCCCCTACCTACACAGAGTCAAGACTGTTCCGGGACGAAACAGTCTAGGTGGGGGGTAGTGTTATGTAAATATAAATATTGAAATAAGTATGGGTAGTTATAGTGTTATGTAAATATAAATATTGAAATAAGTATGGATAGTTATAGTTATAAGAATCCTCAAAAGTATTGGTAGGTAAGATCGATAATTATGTATAAGTGTAGAATTCTCTAGGCTAAGTAGGTATTTGTTATAATTATAGGAATACTGTGTTACATTTGTAGGTAGGATTTTGGTTGTATCTCTAGGTAGTACGTGAAGCGTCGAGAAGTAATAATTACTCTGGAACCGTCTAGCAACTTTGGTTCTAGATCATACTGCTCTACAGAGTATAAAGGTGCGAATGGCCTGCAGAGCGGGCCAGTATCATAGCGACGAACAAACACATCGAAGCCATCTGATCAGTGAACCGAAACCAAGTAGAATAATCGAGAAAGTAGTGTGAAAATAAATTTTGTAACTGTGTAAAATAAATAACTATTGAAGAAGACCTGTGTATTTTTAATTTGAAGACAATTGAACCCTAATTTCGTAACAATACATTACTAATTGGTTGGTATGAGGCCCACCCTCAATGCTGTGCAAACTCGGTTTTCTTTTGCCAATGCCACCACGGTTTCAGGGAAAAGCGGCACGAGTTAGAAAATGATCAGCTGTTGATACATCACCATGTTTTATTCCATCCTATCTTCAAATAGATACGGTAAGATCTATCGATGGTTGTCGACACTTCCACCCCTGTTCTTTCAAGAGGATCAACAATTCAGGATCGTCAGATTTTATTTACAGTTAGTACCTACACTACCCCGCCTCACTCCCAACGTCTTCATTGTGGGCTTTGTACTGCAAGCGCGTGAATACCGTGGAAGGAAATACATTTCATTATCAATATTTTGCCATTTTTCTTGAAAATAACACAAATTACATTAATTTGATTGCTAAAAATAGCTCAAATTGAATAAAAAATATGAAATGTAAATCTTAACTTCAAAGCTTAATGCACATTTCATCAAAATTTGGCTACACGTGCCTGAATGGAATACACACGCCTGGAGTACTGAGTAGGCTGAACTTTAGGGAGTACATTTTGCGATGTACCGACAGTGCACTAACCACTGTTGGTGTGCCATGCAGAAAAAGGAGCACAGTGTTCGGAGACCGCGCTTTCACCATTGCTGGACCGTTCACCTGGAATCAGCTGCCCTCAGAAGTGCGCGCCAACGAAGGAATTGAGAACTTCAAGAGGGGAATGAAAAGCCACTTCTTCACCGCCGCGTCAATACTGAAAGTGCCCTTGCAGTGACAGTACTCACGAAACGGCGCTCTATAAATCATCATCATTTAGTCGGTGTTATGGTCGAGGAGGTGAAATCGCTGTTTGATTAGCGTATTTGGAACAGAATGACGCTGGTTCGAATAACGTTTGGCCCATTTGACCATAACTTCGACCTTGGTTCAGCAGATGCCATTGCATGCACACAAGCTTCTGCTTTCGAGGAAAGACAACATTCCAGGCAAAATAGGTAGGTGAATTGTATTCCTCGTCACAATTTTTTTTTTAAATCATCATCACCAACATTGAGGGAGTTTCGTGTCGCCCTGTGGCTCGCAGTGCAGTAGCCGCGCCACTGGGTCGCCTCATTTGTAAGTTGTTGGTAATAAAGGCGCTCAGACGAGATAGCGAGCCAGACATGTACTCGCAGCTACCGTGTGATTGCAAGAGAAGTATCCAATCATTTAAAATCTTATTATTCACTTTGTGCATCGCAACTAAGCTGATCCCATATTGCAACTTTCTATGCGATCTCATTTTGCGAGTGGATCCTATTTATTTCACTAGGCAGGTTCCTTCACCGAAAGGTTGGTGGTAGTAGGGACTGACTACCTATGCAGTAAAAACTTGGTTCACTTTTGCAAATTACACCCCAGTTTCAGCGAAATGTGGCAGGAGTTGCAAGTTGTATATTCATGTGAGTTTTGGTAAATTTAGTAACTACACATGCAGTTTTCGTAAGCGCAAACCCACATTGCCTACTTGTGGGCTAGGAATTTAATGTCAATAAATCTTTGCAACTTAGATTATAGATTATATAGTAGTCCGGTAGATAGCTCAGTTAGTAGAATGTTTCTAAAGTCCTATGCCAGAGGGTCAGGGTTCGATCTCCATGTCTGGTGTCAGAAATGATTTTCCGTACAGTCACGTCCAGCAAATGGACCATCAGAACCTGGGAAAGATGGTTGTGATGATAGACCTAAAGGGGCGCAGAACAGTGGGAAGACCCAGATTAAGGTGGTTGGACGGAGTGGTGGCAGACACCGTGCGGTAGGAGTTGGAAGAGGAAGGCGTTGGCAATTTAGGCAGCGGTGGCTGCGGTCGATCAAGATGGCCACTCATCCCATTGAATAAGTGTTTTTTTTAATCATTTAATAATTGAAAACGGTCGTGGCCACATTTTCAAGCACCTGCCAGCTCAATGCTCCATGGACCATGATCTCACCAGTTAGGTCATAAGACAGTCTCTGCAAAACTGTCACCCGGTGTTGATTTATTAGCCAATTAGGATCGTTCCCGCGCAAAAACGTGACCAATGGCGGTCAGATACTAACGGCGTTATTCCGAGAGAGCTAATCCTTGGATCTTCCGACGCCTAAAGTGAATTTTAAAAACAAAAAACAATGATGCGTAGATCATGCATGGATTTAACGTTCTTTAATAACATTGGAAGATACTAATTGACCTTAGTTTCACAGTATCAAAAGAAATGAGTTTTGTTAGGATCTGCACTTAAAATATCCTAATCAAAACACCACAAAAAATATAAGCAACTAAGATGCATTTTTAGTGCAACTTCTAACTCCGTTGTCCCCAAAGGAATCGCATCTAGCTCGTGGAGCGTCTTTGATTTATGGCAGTTTATCAAAAGATACAAAACACATATAGTAACTTCTTATTCTTCTGGCCGCGTTTTCCCCGAAGGTGTCACACATGGCGAGTGGATCCTGTTTATTTTTACACGTAAACAGGCTGGCCTTACGGCAACGAATTCAGTTCCTACTAAATGGGGGTTTTCCAGCTCCTGAGTGGGCTGGTACTCATTTTTTGTGAAGGCCGAGAAAACCTAGCCGGTATTTTATTTGGGTTTGAAATAAACACCGAAAGTGTAAACGAGCTGGAAAACCCCCACTTAAACTGAAGAAGTTAGCGTGAAGCTGGCCCCTTGACCTGTAAAAATAAATAGGTCCCAAATCGAACCCTGTAAAGATGGTTGTGATGAAAGGCACTAAAGAGTGTAGGACACTGG
Organism: Agapetus fuscipes; assembly: GCA_951799405.1. Taxonomy (NCBI): domain Eukaryota; kingdom Metazoa; phylum Arthropoda; class Insecta; order Trichoptera; family Glossosomatidae; genus Agapetus; species Agapetus fuscipes. The sequence continues at coordinate 8,716,896 of OX637341.1, read as the reverse complement.
AAGACCCAGATTAGGGGGCTGGATGGAGTGCTGACAGACTGGATTAAACACCATATTTTTGACTTGACGTGGCACCCTAGATTTAGGGATACGATATCTGCCTGAGTACCTACAAACCTGTTTGTTCTTTTTCCTCCCCCATTGATTGTTTGGCCGGTATCGATAATAATAATTTAATTCAGGACTTGGTATTTACTTACTGACAAACATTCCTTCTGTTTGGATCATTAGAATTTCTATATTATCTCGTCGGGACAAATCTCCACTCCGAAAAGCATCTACAGACAGACCTGTAGGATTTAATTTACAAAAAAATCTTTTCCGGTCAATAGCTCAGTTGGTAGAGTGCTTGCATTCCGTGCCGTGAGCTCGGGTTCGAATCCCACCGAGGGTGCCAGAAATAGTTTCCCGTTTCGGTCTTTATTTCCTTATTCATTATTATATAAGAGAGATGGCAGATTTTCTTAAACGTGTAGAGAATGAGAGCAAGTCACTGGGACTAGGATTAAGACCAAAATCATGATTGTAGGTCGATCAAAAAGGTTTGGTGATCTTGGAAATTCATTCAAGGTCCCAAGATCATAAACGAACTTCAGTTCATTGGATCTCAAATAAGTAAAGAAATGAACTTGCGAAGGAGAGATCAGACATCGTATCGCCATTGCCAAAAGTCTAATGTCTAAGCTGGACCAAATATGAAATGACCGGGGTGTGAGTAATAGAACCAAGATAAAGCTTGTCAGGAGTCTGGTCCATTCTACTTTTCTCTATGCTGCTGAGACATGGACCATAAAAGCAGTAGAAAGGAGAAAAATTGACGCTTTCGAAATGTGGTGCTGGAGGCGCATGCTCCGTATACCATGGACAGCTAAACGTACCAGCGAGTGCATTCGTTTGGATGGCTTGACTTTGGCCAATAAATTAATTTACATTACGTATTCTTCAGTTCTTCAGACATATTGTCCGCGGAATGAGGATAACCTGGAATGACTGAAAGAGAGGAAGAGGAAGACCCTCCATACAATGGACAGATCATGTAAAGACAGCAGCATGCACCTCGGCGGTCGCAGCGCTGCGGGCAGCGCTGTCAAAAGAGAACTGGAGAAAAATGGTTGCTTCCATACGGGTCACAGCCCTCAGTAATGAGGAACAAGATAAAGAAAAAGAAGAATAATACCGGCAAGGCTTAATCAGCCTTCACAAAAAATAAAAACCTTAACACTTAACATAGGTACAAAAAATGCAGTCACGACCTGCGCGTAGCCTCTTCACAAATCTCCAAATACTTTCAGGTAGCCGGGCCGGAATAGAGCTCCTATCTCTTATAATAAATACCAATTAGCATATGTCACTACCTGGGGCCATTACAGGTCCCTCCACCCTACCTCAACCTCTTCTAGAGCTCCAAAAATAAAAATAAAAATGTATTGTACCTTAAACAACGTCTCTAGTGAGCGTTTAGGTTTTCATAAATTTTAGTAAACCGCTGCGGTTAAGTGTAAACGTACAGGTGTATTTTTTGGGGCGCAGGTACTAAACGACCAAATTAAAAAATAAATAAACTTGAAATAAACCGAATTTCCTTCCACCATTTTGAGTTGCTACAGTTTTTATTTATTTTTTAGCTTTTTTTTTACAGCCACCCAATACGATGCAAGCAGCGTTTTTGTCTTTATTTTTTTCTAATCTAAAAATCAAAAAGACTTTAATGTGATGGGCATGTAGCACTTGCCGATGACTCCAGCATAATCAGAAATGTCTTGGATGATGCCCCCTCCGATGTCAGACCACTCGGACGTCCCTGAATATGGGGGCAGACATGTTGAGGTTGATGCAAAAGTCCTGAGAGTAAGGGGACCATGGAGGGAAGCGGCACAAGACAGAGAGTCCTGGAGAATTGCGGTGCGGGAGGCCCTGAGCCTTCAAGGCTTGTGAGCCGAATAAAGTATACAAGTAAAATGAGAACCTTAAATATTTTATTGTACACCTTTCACAACGCAAGTCTCTGAAATTTCACAATCGTATCATACTGTATTTTCCTAGAAATTAAATTAATCAATTGGATAAACCTATGTGTTGACTGCTAACTAGTCGGTGTTACGTTCCCTCACGAGTAACATGCACCCGCTGTATTAGCTAAAACCCGGGTACAAAAAAATAATACTACAGAGAAAAAAAAACATTATTGCTGTCGTCCAACATTTCTTTTCTAAATAGAATACCGCAATTTATTATGTGCTCAACAACTACAAATCTATGTGTACAAGCAAGTAGTTTTAATTAATTCAATAATAAAAGTCTGTGACGTTTGTCGGCAGATTTGGATCAGGAATACAGGTAGTCGTGGGTGCCACCACCCTAAACGTAAAACACATTAAACACTTTACTGCGCCGGCCAAACAGGGAGCTGATAAACTATCAACACATTTATGGGGTAGAGATGCGTCCTGAGAGGACGGTTTGGTCCACACATTCCAGATTTCAGTTTCCTAGCTGCAACTTTCAAAGGCTTTTTAAATATTTGTTTGTTTTGATCTTTACTAAATATAACAGAGCTAAAACAAATAAGTTAAAATACTGTTTTATTTTCACTGATTAGTAGTATACACTAAGGGTCTGTAGTACCAGCCTCCAATAAATATTTGATTGACACATCAAATTTGGTTGCTTATTCTGGTAAGGACCTTGGCTAAATATTTCTCGGAAGTGGGTAAAAATATGATGGTATTTGAACAGGAAATATGATTTACATCAGCTGAATTACGTATATGCAACCAAAGTTTCTATTTGAAAGAGAGAAATCACATTTAATTTGGATTTTTGTCTGATGGTCTGGGGTTTGGTGCAACAGACCCTTAAGTTTTAGATCTCTCGATCATCATCAGGTATAATCAATTTGTGTTTTTGCCGATAATGTGATAGTTGGGAGATAATGTGAGAGGTGTGAGATAATGTGAGAGGTGTTTTAAATATTTTTTAAATCAATTCCAGCATTTATAAGACACATTGGTCCAATACACATACAAGCATTGTTCATGTAAAAATACCTCTGTTGGAGATAAGACAAACAAGCACAAAGGTGACGAAGAAAAGAAAAAAATATAATGAAACTATGGACAATGTTGCCAATGCTCGAAAGGACAATATCAATCTTGCTGGAGTGAAGTTTTCCGGGATCTGTTGCCGTGGTCTGTGGGAGCTGGAGCTTCCGGACGTTTCGCCCATTTCTACGATGGGCTTCTTCAGCGTGAAGTATGATGATGATGAAGATCTTGATGAGAACTGTGATGTCAGTGTGTATGCAATGAGGGCTTATATTTCTACCATCTTGCTTCTACAGTGTGTGTTTGTTGTTTTGAAAGCACCATCTATGAATTGCATTGCGAAACTATGAATATATGTAAGAGAAATTACACATATAAGGACTTTTTCTACATATCATCACCCCCTGTATTATTCGTCTTCTTCCGTTTTTCGGCCAAGCGTTCAGATTTCCTTTGGGACAACTGAGCATTGGAGTGAGGAGAGTGGTTTTCCAGCCCACAGTCATTAATGTTTGTTACATAATTTTTGTTAAGACAAGGCTTCAAGGGCTTGATTGTGCAGCGACGTAGAGCTGGATTCATCATACTTCACGCTGAAGAAGCCCATCGTAGAAATGGGCGAAACGTCCGGAAGCTCCAGCTCCCACAGACCACGGCAACAGATCCCGGAAAACTTCACTCCAGCATCATCAGCCGGCCGTGTAAGCCTAAATCTCTTATTCAATATCAATCTTATCTAATCTAATCTAAGTTGCAAAGATATGTAACATTGGGGATTCATATAATATGCATTCTCACTAGCAGACACGTATAAGTTTGCGCTTGCGCATGCCGCATGTGAAACTACAACATAAAAACCCAAATTCCATATGAGCATGTACCCTGCAACTCTTGCCGACATTCCTTGAAACAGGGGTGACATTGGCAAAGTGAATCATTTGCTACAGCTTGGGTGGTCAGCCGCATACCTAACAACCTATAAGTTTCGAGGAACATACACAATAAATATCATTTTTACAATTAACAAATAATTAATATTATCATAAGCAAAAGTTTTTTTTTTTTTGCCATTTTAGGTTTGGGCCCAATCGCCCAATTATTCAGTATTTTATGACTCCTTGGCCGAATAGAGATGTAGCGTTCGGCAAACTTAAAGGCGCCCATTTCGATTCCCGGCAGCACATTAAACCTTCATCTCCAGGCAATAATAAGGCCATTATCTCATGAGGCAGTGTCATCACACCTTCTCTCCACAGGAAACTGCACAAAAAATCTAATAACATTCCATGGTGTACCTGTGGCCTTGGCATCAATCCCACTACATTTAAAAAAAAAAAAATTGTGGAGAGGAATGAAATTCACCAACCTATTTTTGCCTGGCCGGATGTCTTGATGCGAAAGCAGATAGCTTGTGTGTTACTGCAATGATATAATATGTTAAAGAACCAGGGTCGATGTTTTGGTTGAAGGGTCCAACGTGATTTGAACCAGCGTTACTCTGTTCCAAATGAAGTCTACAGGGGAAGAACAAGGAATATCAGTTGAAGAAAATGTGAAGTAAATCAAAAATATGAATTTGAAAGTCCATATTTTTCATGGTTATTGCATGCCAGAAATAATTGGAAATACCGCCATAAACTGTGATAGAGACAGTGATTGTTGCATTACAAATTTTGCTGAGCTTTCAATACACACAGATGGCACTAGATAGCATTAGCAGATTATTTTCTCATTTTTACTGACATTCTTTGTTTTTCCCTCCTTCAAATACGCTAGTCAAGAATAGCGACTTGACTCCCTCGGAAGTAGCACCGATATTTTATCACATATAAACCAATAATTATGGAAAAGGACAAATCCAGTCCCTTTTCAACCGATCTGAACCGGTTCCGGATTAGAAGTCGCGTAGTGTGTGTAGATGTTTGTCAGCTTTCACACAATCCGGCGAGGTTTCTCCGATGATCCCATGTATATCTCAACTAGATCCGGACCGTGTGAATAGTGGTGAGAATCCCCAGATCTTAGGTTCCAAAAGTCAAAAGGATTCATAAAAATAAGGTAGCGATTTAAATTCGTAAACAAATCATTTTCCCTGGACCGGTCACCGCAGGTTCACCCAGCCTTACATAAAATGGGTCTAACTTAAATAAAGAATAGACGCTTTATGCAGTGACAACCAGACTTGCCGTAGCTCTTGAGGTGTGATTTACATTAAAAAAAGTCTTGGTTTGAAGCACCTGAGTTTTTTTAACCATTTTTAACAGGGACACAAACAGCATTCTTCGTTAATAAAGTAATATTTTGGTACTTACTGCCTCAACAACTCATTTTTTCCGAACGGTATGAGATGGATTGAACGCACAAGTAGGTACGCTCTTTTTTAGTTAAAAAAAATTGTCGTCATTTTTTAAGTCACCTTCTATAATCTATAATCTAAGTTGCACGGATATATTCATTTAAAGCTCTCAGATGTATGCCCACAAACCAACAAGTGTAGTTCGCGCTTACAAATGCTGAATGTGTACTTACAAATAAAATCCAAACCTCAAATGAACATAAGCCCCACAACTTTTGCCGACCTTCCCTGAAACAGGGGTGACATTGGCAAAGTGAACCATTTTTTACAGTATGGGTAGTCAGCCTCATACCAACCTATAAGTCAAGGAATATGAATAATAAATTACATTTAAATATAAAAAAGAACAAAACCTTACAAAGAAATCTATACAAAAAAAGTCGAAAATTTCCTATGCAAAAAATGTAGCAAATGAATACACCAACATTAGAAATCAACATTGCAGATTAGCCGCCACTTCTTCCTGTCCTTGCATACTTCTTTCATTTCATCCAGAGTCATAACCTTTTTCATACAAGTCCTCCTTTTATTATGACTCTGGATATCCCATTCATTCGCTATTTCAGAGATTTGATCCTTCCATACTTTTCTCGGTCATACCTTAAAAGTGAAAAACATGTTTTAAAAGCAGCGGAACATTTTTGAATTTGGAATTAATCAGATATTTTCGACAACAACACTAGATAGAGGTAAATAGGAGGTTGTGGGTTCGAATCTCGGCGGAGCACAAAAAATATACCATTTATATTTTCAAATTTGCTCTTCGCTCGGTTGAAAAATTCATAAACCTTTACCAAAGACTGGTCACTAAAAGGTCGATCCAGCCTTACAGCAACTGGGTCTTGCTTGAGTATTGGCGCTTTGTAGCGACGACCAAGCTCGTAAACACCTTTGCGGCACTACAACAATTGTCATAGACCCCTAGAGTCTCTGAAATCTAGGGAGTCTCCCGCACAGGATTTCTAAAAAAAGGAGTATTCATATCAAATGCCGTTGCTATGGTGGTTTCATAGGTTTCTATGGTATTATGTTCATGCATAGAAGACGGAGTAGAGACTCGTTGCTTACCTACATAGACAATGACAAAAATATTTTAAATGTCGTGAGCGAGACAGCACTATCAACAATATCTGGCGTCAAAAACTGGTGCAGCATTTTGTTTGGAGCTAAATCACATTCATAGATACTCAATGGAATTACTACCTCCATGACAACAATAACCGAAAATATTTAAACAAGTATAAAATAATCTTGGCTTGCGCGCGTTCTTTTTTAATTGTTTCAATTCCACAACTCCTATCAATATTATCCAATCAAAACATCATCGGTGGCCTAAACCACTAAACCAAAACACAAAAAGATCAGCTCGCTTCAGACCTCTTGAAAAATGACCACAGAATTAATTGGCCTCCGTTTTCTGGACTGAATCAGTAAGCGTCTGTTTTTGATAAATCAGATGTCTTCAACTTACTTTTTTGACTTCTTTTTTAGATTGGGTCCCCCAATGCTTGTTTGGTTTATATACCATTTGATTCAAAGATGACTTTTCAATGGTATTACCTTAACAATCACATTCTACAAAATCTGAGCTAAGAAAAAAACGGAAAACACGATAATGTGAGAGTGGTTTTGAATATTTTTAAAATCAGTTTCCAGTTTTCATAAGACACATGAGTCCAGTACCTACACGTACAAACATTGCTCATATATATTTGTATATATATATATATATATATATATATTATATATATATATATACAAATATGTATGTATATATATATCAGGCTTATTTATTTTTAATTACACATGATAAGAGAGCGCAGTTTTTGTATATGTCACACCTCAAGGGCCCTCTCCCTCTCATGTGAAATTACATCTGATGGGCATAAGATAAACAAGCACTAAGGGGACGATTGGTATCCTCACTCCTTCCACATCATCTGAAAGTCGATCAGATAAGACCTGTGGAAGGGTTTTCTGGAAAAAAATATAAAAAAACAAACAAACTAAAATTCCACAATTTTATTCAATGAATTTCGGAAGCCTTTTGATAAGGAGCTGCTTAGTAATTGATACAACCGAAATTCAATGTGTTTTTTTTTTGGTTTCCTAATTGAATTAATTAACTTCTGAAAAAAAACATATAATAATCTGTAATCTAAGTTGCATATATATGTTCAATTTTAAGTTGTCACGGATATTATTCATGTAGAAAGGGTTTCCGGGTAATCCGTTGACTATTCTTGTTTTAGAGCCGACGTTTCAAATCGATCACACGATTCATCATAATATATCTATATATATATGTTCATATTAAAGTTCATATTAAACACAAACACACTTGTAAGTAAGCGCTTACAAATGCTACATGAGTTCTTACAAATTAAAATCCAAACCTCAAAAGAATATATGCCCTGCAATTTTTCCGACCTTTCCTGAAACAGGTGCGCCATTAGCAAAGTGAACCATTTTTTAACTGTTTTTAAATAATAAGAATAATGGATAATAAATAACATTTATTTATATAAATACAACAGACCCCTAAAAAGAAAACCTAAAAACTTTGAAGAAAGTTTAATTCTACACAAAATAATAAAAAAAAGTGTTTTTAATTTTTTTTTTTTTTATTTAATTTAATCTTATTTTAATTTTATTCTACAGCTTATTTCTATATATATATAAAGTAAAAATCTCGTCGTATAAACGTAAACAAACAAAAAAAAACATAATTCTGATAGAAATCTGTCGTGTCCTAATTGGGTGAAAAGGTGCATACGGCTAGTATAAAACATAACACAAATTCCCCACACTCGCGTAAGTTAAAAAGTGTATGAACGACGCAACAGCACCCCTAGTGAGTGATTTAGTTTACATACATTTTATCTATTTACTTGATGGTGGGGATTCACGCGGTGTTTTGTACTAGGGCCTAGGGATACTGGAGTCTTTTGTTTTTACGTTTCTTTGGAGACCATTCTCAGAACAATTTAAAGTGTATTTTTTATCCAGAAGCAAATACGTATACACCTTTTTTTTCTATAGATCGTTCGATAGCTCAGTGGTTAGAGTGCTTGCATTACATGCCGATAGCTCGGGTTCGAATCCCACCGAGGGTGTCAGCAATGATTTCCTGTTTCGGTGTTTATTTCACACCCAAAAATAGGTTTACCAGCAAGGCTTACCTACAGTGAGTACCATCCCCGTTGAGGGTGGGAAAACCCCCACTTCATCTGAAATGAATACTCGGCAAGAATTCCTACTAAAAAATAGTTTTTTCGCTGGCATGGTCGAGCGGATAAGGCGTCGAATGAGCGTTATTGAAACAAGCGCAAGTTCGAACCCCGCCTACAATACCAGTATAACTTTGACCCTTGTTCAACAGATGTCATCAGGTTATTTTTAATTATAATTCATTAATGTATTAATAATTTCACTAATTGACAATGTTACGCTAAAACGCTACTATTAGCTACACACATAGTGTAACTTCTTGCCGCGTTTTCCCCGAAAGGGTAGCATTAAATTTGGTGAGTGGAACCTATTTATTTTACAGGTAAGGACGGGCTTTCACCACCCACTTCAGTTGAAGTGGAGGTTTCCCAGCACCCGAGGGGGCTAGTACTCATTTATTGTGAACAAGTAAACCTTGCCGGTATTTTTATTTTGGATTTGAAATAAACACCGAAACGGGAAATCATTTCTTACATCTTCGGTGTGATTTAAACCCGAGCTCTCGGCATAGAATGCAAGCACACTACCAACTGAGCTATCGACTGGACAATGTTAATACCTGTTTTGGGCCAGGCAAAATAGGTGAGTGAATTTTATTCCTCTTCACAAAACCTATATATTTTTTAAACTGGCTCTTACAAAAAACAATATTGTCACCGGATATAGCCAAGGATTTAAAAAATGAACATCGTTACGGCTTCCGCTTTCAAAACACAACATTATTGTTTTTTTTATTAAAATAAAGGACCTATTGTTTAATGATTCAATGACTTGGCTGATTTTTTATTGATTTCTAAGGTCGTAGGGTCCCTATTAACGAAAGGAAAGAAAGGGTCACGCGAGTCAGAAAAAAGGGCCAGCAATCGGTTATATCGAGGACAAATGGATAGTTTAAAAAAAACCTTTTTTCTTGATTTCAATGAATGTATATCAAACAGGATAACTTCCATAACTATGTATTTTATGTTGAATTTAAAAACGGATATGGATACGATTTACTTTGGGCTCAATTTAATAAAACATTGCTTGAATTTATTTTAGAATTTGCTTACATTAGGTTCACACTTAAAGTCTTTTGTACTGGTGGTTTTACGGCCAGTGTACTAATGGGGTACTGACTCCTCATAAGCATTGCAATCCGTATTTATAGAATGACTAAAGTCTAGTCTAGCATTCACCAGAATATGCCAAAATGATCTCGGGTAGACGCTTCGAGTAAACACAAGTAGGTACAACCATCAATACTTAAGTCTATACACACATATACAAGTAAGTAAAAACACATAGACACAGAATCATAAGTAAACATGCATATACATAAACTCATACATTCGTAACAGTATGAAATAAATTAAAATATATGTTTTCAATTAAATAAAAAAATTATACAAATGTGTTTGGTGATTTCTTTATAGCGCCGTTTCGTGTATTCACTCCAAGGGCGCTTGTGCAAATAATGCCAGAAACTTGCTTGACTTCAGTGCATTTTGGAACTTTCCATGGTCCTCAAGGTCTCTCACATTATGAGGCAGGTGGTTCCAGGCCAGAGGACCAGCAACTGCAAATTCACGCTCTCCAAACACTGTGTTACTCTTCTTATCGGCTCTTCAATACGTGACTTGGCTCCGGTTTCTGCCGAGCGTAGTGTGAAGTTTTTTTCCCGAGGGCGACGGGCTTGATTAAATCAGCGAGATATTTGGGTGTCTTTCCAAATGAAGCTTTGTGGACCATCAAGCACACCTTAAGCTCTCTACGGAGCCAGTGAAGCTTCTGGTTAGATCTCTAATTAAAATAAATGCACTTCCTACTTCCATCGACATTGTATGCAAATAGTACATAGGTAGGTAGTAATCAACTTATAGTTATAATTAGAGAGGGCAATGAAATTATCAAATGTAGCCCTTAATTTCCATAATTAAATCCGATGTCTACCGCGAGTATAAAGCATTGACATGAACTCCTTCGATAGCGTGAATAGAAAAATATATGAAAACTAAATCACTCACTAGGGGCGCTGTTGTATCTTTCATACATTTTTAAATTTACGCGATCTAGGGCAGTTCACGTAAATGTTTTACATTCCGGTTCAATATACAGAACGACACAGTGACAAAACGACACATGACAAAACGACACATTACGTAACGACACATGACAGAACGATGCATGACAAAACACCAGAAGACAAAACCGTTTCATGTGCCGTTTATGGTATGTTCTGTTATCGGTATGTATGTTTGTCATGTGATGTATTGTCGTAGTGATATTTTTTCATGTGATGTCCTGTCATTGTGATTCTTTTACGTGTTGTAATTTCATGTGTCGTTCTGTCAGGTGTTGTTCTGTTGCATCTTGTTCTCTCAAGTGTTGTTTTGTCATTTGTCGTTCTGTCATGTGTTGTTCTGTCATGTGTCGTTATGTCTTGTGGCGTTTTGTCACTGTGCCGTTGTAACCTGTAACCGTACATACCTATATCTGATTCACACAGTTGAATGCACTCACAAATAATTAAAAACAAAATGAGTATTCACATAAATTAATTCGATTTCCTGTAAAGCTATTGCATTAATTCTCAAAACATTTGAAACCGGTCATAGGCCAATGGTTGACGCATTAGACTTGTTACGAAATGTTAACAGTTCAAATCCAAAGCACAACTAAAAACGCAACCAAACTAAGCTGCACAAAGAGTGACATTTCTTGTCGCGCAGTTCCCAAAGAATGCACATGTTGGGCGTGGAACGTTTTTATTGTCGGAGGCAAAAACTTGAATATTGGCACTTGAATATTTTTAGGATTTTCCTTGTTCCTGGGGGGAGAGGATCTCATTTCTTGTCAAGGCTGACTAAGCCTTACCGGTAATTAATTTTGGGTTTGAAATTATATCAAAACGGGAAATCACCGGTCAATAGCTCAGTTGGTAGAGTGCTTGCATTCCATGCCGAGAGCTCGGGTTCAAATCCCACCGAGGGTATCAGAGATGATTTCCCGTTCCGGTGTTTATCTCAAAAACCCAAAATAAAACACCGGCAAGGCCTACTCAGCCTTCCCAAAAAATGAGTACCAGCCCCGTCGGGAGCTATGATATCCCCACTTCAACTGAAAGGCTTCCTTACCTGTAAAAATAAATAGGTTCCACTCGCCACATGCTTAATCCTTCGCAGATAACGCGGTAAGAAGTATGCGAACTATATGTGTAGCATAGTCGTGTTATCATTTGCGATTTCGGTACCATCGGGGCGATCGAACCCTAGGCCTTGGCATTCAACGCAAGCGCTCTACGAATGCCATGTATTTACCATGGGAGTACCCAGGATCAAATTTAGAGGGGGCAGGTTTTGGAAAATTAAAGATTATCGTCCCCAAACTATTTCGTCGACGGGGGGAATGACACGCAAATTGGTCTGATACTCCTAATCGAATTTTTGGATTATCAAGACCTGCGCCAAGGTCTGTGTCCGTGGTCTACTGGTTCACACTATGTACTACTCGTACTAGTAATTTGAAAGACGTAGGCTCGTTTTCTGATGGAGCTACAAAAAATCATTTAATGTTAAAAATTTGCTCTCCGCCGTGTTGAACAATTCTAACGCCAACGGGGTCTTGCTTGAGAACCAGCGCTTTCTATAGCGATGACCAAGCCCACAGAAGCCTCTTGAGGTGTGATTTACACAAAATCAGTGCTCACCAAAAAAAATTATCGTAATATTTACTTTTATGTTATTTAAAGTTTGTGAATTGACATTTAATAAATAAAAAATAACAAAAAAGTAAAACTTCACGAGTTGAGTTTCTTCTCGTGCGCTTTTGGAGTGTTAACACACAATTTTCAACTGTCAAAAAGACAAATATCTAAAAACTACAATAGTGTATTCAGAGTTTTAGGGGGTGGAGCTGAGACTAGGTGAGGAAAGTGGCAGGGTTCTAATGAAAATGTTGTGTTAACACTCCGAAAGCACTCGAGATATTAAATTAACTTGTGAAAAAAAGCTTATTCTTGCTTTATTTATTTAAAATAAATCTTCACAATGCCACAATACACAAACCCGTAAACTTTAAATAAATAAAAATTAGGATTTTAAATTTTTTTTTTTTTTTGTTTCTAGTATATAGTTCTTTCTTATTTCAATGCTTTATACAATTTCCAATCAAAGCAATATAATTCAATCACTTTTTCTCGTAACCGTTAATGCGTGAACCTTTAAGGCCGGTATTAAAGAATAAATGATTAACACTTGAGCTGTAAAATTTAAACGCCTGATTGTTATGCAAAACCAAACTCAGACTACATCGTTAAACACAGTAGCGCCTAAAAGATTTCATTTCTTTTTTTTTTGTTCTCTGAAATACACATTATTTTTCCTGAAACTGAAACTAATAATATGTTGGTCCCTTCAGTGCTTGTTTGTCTTATCTACAATCTTCAAAGATGACCTTTCAAAGAAATTGTCCTAAAAATCACATTCAACACAATCTGAGCTAAGAAAAAAAAAAGAAAACACGATAATGTGAGGGCTGTTGTAAATACTTTTTTCTACTCCCATTTGGTAATTTACTAATTACAAAACGGCTAACGCAATCACAATGCCATACATTTCTACACCCGTTGCATAATGTTACATTATGCAACCGGTAACCGTGTTAAAATGAACATGTGCGCATGCGCATTGTCAGAATTGGAACCATTTTTAAATTTCAAATGTCAACCTTGTATGGGGGTATGAAGACCTGTCAATCCAAGATGGCCGCAAGCGATGAGCTGATTAGGCTTCATACAATATTAGTGATATTCGGTAGGTAGGAATTACCGTGGTGATGAGACTTTCAGCCCTGTTCAGATGAAAATAAATTAGTATATTTTATGTGTAGAGTCAAATAAAAATTGTTAATAGTGCTAAAATTTATCGAACTTATTTATCGGATTGCTCCAAATAAAGCTTTCCTTTTTTCAATGGAAAATAAAAGGCTTGAAAGGAAAACAATACAAAAAATTTCACCGCAAAAAATAAACAAACTCAAAAAGTTACTTGGTTAATAGGTGAGTATGAGGTTGATCACCTATGCTGTACAAATTTGGTTCACCTGCCAATACAACTGCAGGGCATATGTTTATTTGAGTTTTGGGTTTGAATGTTTAAGCTTATATGCAGGATGTAAAAGCGCGACCTTATACATATGTGTCGGCTTGTGGGCATGAATTCAATATGAAACCTAAATATAATTTATTTTTACAACTTAGGTTAGATTAGATAATCGAAGGGAATGATAAATCACACGTTTTGACAAAGGTAAGGTTTTAATTACTTCAAATGGACGAGTACATTATAATGACTATTATTCACTATTTTGTTAATTCTCTCATGGTCGTAGAAAAAGTATTGTATGCCACCGCACGTAATTAGTCTTTGTAACACTCGTGCTTTCTATTGTGCCATTCGGCTGCGCCTCATGGCACAAACTAGCACTCGTGTTAAAAAGACTATCATTACTTGGCAGTGGCATAAATAACTATTTAAATCAATTTCCAGTTTTCAAAAGACACATTAGTCCAGTACCTACACATACAAACATTGCTAATGTGAAATTACCTCTGATGGAGATAAGACAAACCAGCACTAAGGGGACGTGTTGACATTGTGCTAGGGATGTACAGAGCCTCTGCAGGGCTTCATTCACTTCTCATTAATTTAATATTGATATTCATTATGCAATATTGTAAAAAAATGGTTTCCTATGCCAATGTCAACCACGTTTCAGGGAAGGGGAAGTTTCGGTAGTTACAGGGTTTATGTTCATTTGAGATTTAAATTTTAGTGTGTAAGTACACATGCAGCATTTTTCTGACAATTCCACGTGTCTCTTTGTGGGAATGCATTTAATATAAGTTTTAAATCTTAATATGTCTTTGCAACTTAAATTATAGATTAAAGATGATATTTTACTACCACTGCTTGCAAACATCTTGATATAGGTCTCCAAGAATCGGCTCCAAATTTTTGGTTTGTTGCAATGAAATCCGCAACTGGTCTTACGCGTGATGGAGCATACACAATACATCACTTACATGTACGAGTATTATTGGAATACGATTTGAAGTCGTTAAGGCCCGTTGAGAATTGGTTTGTCGGAGTCGCGGCACGGAGTTGCTTTTTACCATGACGGCGTGGCCTGTGTCCTAAGTAAGAAGCATTTAACCAAACCGAACCAGAGTTTTACCAAGAAATGTATTGAAAATGAAACAGCATATCTGGTTAGAGTTTGCGTCTCTAAGCATTTGGATGTCCAAGACGCAACGATTGCGTTAAAGAGTATAGCGTTTAATGTGGTGTTTTGGTTCACCAAAACACTTTATGTGATAAGCCTCAAAGACTAAGTGGATTCCGCCAAGTGTGACTAATCCACACCATAATATCGACTCTTTTTCCACCATAACACCAATAACAACCACTTTTTTTTCTTGGAAAATGATTATACCAACTCCATTGGAAATCCATATGAGAGGAGCAGAATGAAAAAACACAAATTGATCACTCTGCCACACCAGGAGATCCAAGGGTGTGTTATCTTTTGAGAAGACTGTGGACTGTAACTTTAACTGTAGCTCTGTTGCCATTCCGCTAAGGGTAGCCAGAGCCTCTGCAGATTAGCCTCCATTTTTTTCCTATCCTTGCATACCTCTCTCAGTTCGTCCATATCCATAACCTTTTTTAAACATTTCCTTCTTTTACATTCGCTTTGTATATTCTATTCTTTCACAATTTCACCAATTTGATTCAATCATACTTTTTTTGACCTTCCCTTTCCTCTTTTTTCTATCACATTTCCTCTGTATACACACTTTGTAAGTCTTTCATCATCCATTCATTCTACATTATTTTGCACCACGCCTTTTACATCCTCTTTCAACTTGCATTTGTCTTTCATCCATTCATTCTTAACTGGAGGAGAGCGGTTGCTTCCACACGGGTCACAACCCTCAAATATGAGGAGCAAGATTCCTTGACACATAAGTTGGTATGAAGCTGACTACCCATACTGTAACAAATGGTTCACTTTGCCAATGTCACTCCTGCTTCAGAGAAGGTCGGCAAAAGTTGCAGGGCTTACCTTCATTTGAAGTATGGATTTTATTCGTATATAAGGCGAAACGTCGAGAACAATGTAAGTTCTCCACTATTGATGCGTCTGATATTGGAAAGGTGAACTTAATCCAATTGAGAGACAAAATAAAAAATGAAACAAACCGACAAAAAACAAAAGTCGTCGATATTGTTGATGAGTCTCCAAGCTGAAATGGTAATGGGTTGGTCATGTGGTGAGGTGAGAGGATGGCAGGTGGACTTCCAGAATTCTTGAATGGAGGCCTTGGGAGGACAAGAGAAGTGTGGGAAGTCCCCAAAAGAGATGGGTTGACGATATTGTCGAGCTGTTGGGAAAACAATGGTATCGCGTTGCTTGAGATAGATAAATGTGGAAAAGTTTTGATGATGCCTAGCAACAGAAAACAAGGCTAGCAGTAAGTAAGTAAGTATTTAATCATGAAAGTAAATAATAGAATATATATATATATATAAGGATAATTTATTTTAATGTACACATAATTAAAGAGCGCCGTTTTTGTGTGTGTCACACCTCAAGGGCCCTCTCAAATCACGGATAAGATTTCTTGTAAAGATGTGTCTTTAGTGCTCCTTTAAAGACACCAACAGTCTTTGCCTTCCTCACATTAGGTGGCAGTCTGTTCCACTCCATTGGTCCCGCAAACCGGAAAGCACGGTCCCCAAAATTAGTGCGTGTCTGACGGTGTGGCTGAACCAAGTCCACCACGCCATCCCCTGCAGATCTGAGCGTTTGGCGCCTCAAATCCCTCTCAACGGGTGTAAACATGTCAGCCAAATATGAAGGAGCTGTACCATTTACAGCCTTATACACCATCAGACAAACACGGTAGACCACCCTCTCCGGAAAACAAAGCCAATGCAGTTTCCCTAACAATGGAGTAATGCGAGTAAATTTAGACATCCCGAATATGAGTCTTGCCGCTGAATTCAGCACAGACTGAAGACGGTTGAACTGCTTTTTCGGCTGACCTATGTACAGCGTTGAGCAATAGTCAACTCGTGACATCACATCAGAATGTAGATATTGAATATATTCACCAGTTCTTCCCTGTTTGAGTTGCACATTTACAATGTAAAACGCCATGTCTGGCCATTAATTATCATGTAAAGGTTTAGTTGTCTTCCCCCCGGGCGTCCCGACGCCTCGCCCTCTCAAGGGCCACCACCGAGTAACTACTTAACAGCTCACACGTCAGTGCGGAGAGACGCACAAGGATGCTGCCGGTATTAATAACCACTGCTAAACTGTCATCTACTGCGACACAAGACTGTCAAACTGTGAAATAAAAAAAATAAAAATACTATTGGGTAGATGGGTATTGGAGTCAGAAATGAGTGTATTCATCACAGTTTTCATCAAAATCACCTTTATTTCGCGCTGAAGAAGACCATCGTAGACATGGGCGAAATGTCAGGAAGCTCCAGTTCCCACAGAACACGGCAACAGATCCCGGAAAGCATCTCTCCAGTTAATATTTTTGTTTCTCTAGATTATTCATCTGTTAGTGTTGAAACATTCCTCTTAATAATGGTGCCATAACATAGAAAAAGCTAAAAGCAAAAGAAGTCAACTCGTGGAGAAAAACTTCTTGTTTTATTTTTACATTATTAATTTCAAATTAATCTTCACAATTTTTTAAACTTTTGTTATATTTTAATTCAAATGTACAATTTAAGTTGCACAGATATATTAACAATTAAGATTCATATTAAATGCATACCCACAAACAGAGACGTGTATGTTCGCGCTTACAAATGCTGCATATGTACTTACAAATTAAAATCCATACCTCAAATGAACTGGCCCTGCAACTTTTGCCGACCTTCCCTGAAACAGGAATGACATTGGCAAAGTGATCCATTTTTTTACAGCATGAATGGTAAGCCTCATATCAACCTACCAACCTTCAGTTTGAATTATTAGGGTGATATTGAATTAATTGAAAATCGACAACACCTTCAACGTTTCAGAACTGCTGAGTTGAGCTTCCTCCAGTGAGGCATATCTGAGGTATTCCGGCGCGCATGGGTGCGCCGCTTCAGATGTTAATTTGAGCGGAGAAGAGGAAGAAGAAGCGTCTGGGAGGGGCTGGCTGCTATTAAGGAAACATCCAAATCAACGACAACAAACTAAAAAAAAAATCCCCGCGGAGTTAATGGCTGTGCACCGCTTAAACGGTTAGCCGCAAATGCTGAGATCTTTCTTCGGAAGAAATGCAGTCGACGGGCTCGCCAAATGTACTCACTCAGTTTAGAAAAAAAAAATAAGTTGACAATTATTTATCTCTGAATTCCTTGACTTATAGGTTGGTATGAGGCTGGCCTGATACTGTCAAAAAAGGTTCACTTTGCCAATGCCACCCCCGGTTCGCCCCGGAAAGCAACAGTTGCAGGGCTTTTCGACAACAATTGCAGGGCTTATGTTCATTTGAGGTTTGGATTTTGATTTGTAAATATACATTTAGCATTTGTAAGCGTGAACCTACACGTGTCTGTTGCGGGGATGCATTTGATATGAGTTTTGAATTTTAATGTATCTTTATAACTTTTATTATAGATTATGTATATAATGATTAGGTGGGAAATTTAACAAGGTTTTCTACGAGATGATTTTCTTCTTCTTTTGATGCTACTTCTATCAGCGATCATCATGGCTATTTTGACCTTGGATGCTGTGGCTCGAAACAGGGACTTGATTATTTGCTGGCTTCCGAAGAAAACATTTTAAAAATTGACCAGCATCAGTTTTAAAGATCATTTTAAAAAAGGTTCTTGAAACACATAAAATTTTAAGCCATTTCACCTGACAAAATGTTCACGTGACCAAATGTCCACCGACATAATGTCTACAGACAAAACGTCCACCCGAAATAATGTCCACGCGACAAAATTTACACCGACATAATGTCCACTGAAAAAAATTCCATCCGACATAATGTCCACGCGACAAAATGTCCACCGACATAATATCCACGCAACAAAATGTCCACCGACATAATGTCCACGCGATAAAGTCTTATTGTGTGGGTGCGCATTCTGTCAATGGACATTTTGTCGTGACACTGTTTGCGTAGATATATTTTTTAAATCCTTGCAGAAGCAGAGTATCTTTACCAGACACATCGTCCACCTTCTCTGTCTGTTGAGTATATGTTTAGTAGGAGCATCCAGTCCACGCTCGCTGACGTTTACAAGTATATTATATTATATTATTTATATGTGATCATACATCACGGCAAACACATTTTTCATTAGTTAAACGCCTGCCTTACATTCTAACGAATGCAGGATCGAATCCCACCAAAAAACATTTTACTTAAAAATTCATTAATTTTCTTAACTTGAAGAGACATCCAAAATCCAAGATCTTTTTAATTTGATGAATTAAAAATCTCATTTCTTCATTTAACATTCTTTGACTTATAGGTTAGTATGAAGTTGACCACCCATACTGTAAAAAATGTTTCACTTTGCCTATGTCACCCCTGTTTAAGGGAAGGTCAGCAAAAGTCGAAGGGCTTATGTTCATTTGAGATTGGGTTTTTATGTTGAAAGCCCACATGCAGCATGTGTAAGCGCCAGCTTATACCTACATGTTTGCTTATGGAAATGCAAAACGCAACTAAACGCAACCAAGCTACATAATAGTGTAACTTCTTGCCGCGTTATCGCCGAAGGGGTCGAATGTGGCAATTCGGGACCTATTTATTTTTATTGGGGGTTCCCCAGCTCCCGAGGGGAATGGTTTTCATTTCTTACAAAAGCTGAGTACACCTTGATGGTTTTTTTTTATTCAAGGCTTAAAATAAACACCGAAATGGGAAATCATTTTTGACACCCTCTGCGGGATTCAAACCCGAGCTCTCGGAATAGAATACAAGCACTCTACCAACTGAGCTATTGACCGGAATATTAAAATTAACATGAAACTTAAATGTAAAATATCTTTACAACTTATATTATAGGTATAGATAGAAGAGCAGATTAAAAAATGTAAATGGTGTATTTTTTGTGCTCCGCTGGGAATCGAACCCACTCACAACCACAGAGTATGTAGGTTTCTCACAACCTTCCAATCACGATTCCAAAGCCTTTAGACTACGGGTCGGTCGGTTATCTTAAACACAGATGATTATTGAATTTGTTTCTGGTCAGTTATAATTAATTACCCGATCCCGACTTGTAGTATTTTTAGAACAAGATGTGTGCGAGAGATGCGTCTGAAAAGCTAAACGAGGAAGCCATTTTTTGCCTCACAAATATTCCGAAACAAATTAATCATGGATGAAGAATTTGAAATCTGCTCTTTACATCTTTGCCTGTCACAATGCTCGGAGATCTCAGATTATTTATATTTTCTACACAATTTAAAAATAAAGTGTAATTCAAGATTTTAAACATGTAAACATAATTAGAACCAAACCATTTGAGATTTATTTTACTGGAATTGTAATTTTTTGTAAATGGAAGGTTGTGGGTTCGAATCCCGGCGGAGCACAAAAAAAATACAACATTTATATTTTCAAATACCTATGCTCTTCGCTGGCTGAAAAAATTAAATACCTTTACCAAAGGCCCGTCACTAAAGGTCCATCCAGCCTAACAGCAACTGGGTCTTGCTTGAGAATTGGCGCTTTCTACAGTGACGGCCAAGCTCACAGAGGGCTCTTGAGGTGTGATACACACAAAAAGAGCGACCACCAAATAAATCATCCTAACATTATTATAGTTTAATATTTAAGTTTTAGCCCAGTTGGTCGTGCTTCCATTTCATGCTGAGAGCTCAGGTTCAAATCCCACCAAGGGTGTCAGATATGAAATCCCGTTTCAATGTTTATTTCACACCCAAAATAAAATACCGGAAAGGTTTAGCCGGGAAGCCCCTACTTCAACTGCAGTGGTTGGCGTTCTATTTGTTGGCATCATTACCAAAGATAATAACCAGTCCAACCAGTAGATCTATAGATAATGGTGTGATAGCACCGAAAGCGCTCAAGAAAATAAAACCACTCGTGAAAAAAACACTGTTTTATACATTGTTAATTTATTTAAGTATTTGATTCTTTTATACAGTTTAATGTGTATGATAGAAATTATTAATCATTCACTTTTAGGTTGGTATGACGTTGACTCCCCATGTTGTACAAACGTGGTTCACTTTTGTCGCTGCCACCCCGGTTTCAGGGGATGGTGGCATGACTCGCCATTTAATTTTTGTATATTAAATACTTGGTGCATTTTGGACGTCACTGTTCCTTGACTTAAAGATTGGGTTCCTTGACTTAAAGGCTGATATGAGGCTGACCACCTATACTGTAAAAAATGTTCACATTGCCAATGACACCCCTGTCTCAGGGAAGGTCGGAAATAATTACAGGGCTTGTGTTCATTTGAGATTGAGTTTTTATGTAGTAAGTTCTCATTCGGCATGTAAGATTCATTTAACATAAATTTGAAATGTAATTTATCTTTGCAACTTAGATTATAGACTGCTCGACAATTAAATGTTACCGGTTTGGGATGCGCCCCGCCGGCGATATGTCTGTGAGATTAACTGCTGGTCGACATATGTCACAACACGTGTTCCCGGGTAGCCGACATGTCACATTATGCTCAAAACTCGCCGCATTTTCACAGCAAATCAACTAAGCCATAATCTAAGCTGCAGACAGACATACCGAAATATTTGGTTGCTCTTTTTTTAAATTAAAACGCAGATTTTAAACCAATATTGATTGACCCAATGTTTGTTCGGCTTTTCGACCATTTGTATCGGCTTGTAAAAAATTGGATGATGAAAGAATTACAAAGTGTAAATAGA
Organism: Agapetus fuscipes; assembly: GCA_951799405.1. Taxonomy (NCBI): domain Eukaryota; kingdom Metazoa; phylum Arthropoda; class Insecta; order Trichoptera; family Glossosomatidae; genus Agapetus; species Agapetus fuscipes. The sequence continues at coordinate 8,695,323 of OX637341.1, read as the reverse complement.
GAGAAAGTGTGTAAAGGAGAAGAGGAAACGGAAGAGCAAGACTTCCGACTTGCTTATGTCATTTTTGTCCACTTGATTGTCCTCTTCAAAAAGACGTAAGTCGTAATTAGGTAACTGTAACTGTAACTCTGTCGCCATTCCGCTAGGGGTGGCCAGATCCTCTGCAAAGCTGCCTCCATTTTCTCTTACCCTTACATACCTCTTTTGATTCATTCATATCCATCACCTTTTTCATGCATTTTCTTCTTTTACGCTCACTTTGTATATCCCATTCTTTCACAATCTCCTCAATCTGATCACTACATACTTTCCTCGGTCGCCCATTCCCTCTTTTTTCCGTTCACACTTTCTTTGTACATATACTTTGTCAGTCTATCATCATTCATTCTTTCCACATGCCCAAACCATTTCATCACATTCTTTTGTACCTTAACTTTCACATCCTCTTTCAAATTACATTCTTTCTTTACCCATTCATTCATAACTCTATCCTTCAGAGTTTTTCCTGTCATGCTTCTCAAATGCTTCATTTCCACCGTACCCACATATTTTACTCATTTCGCTATCAATCACCATCCATGCTTCACTTCCATACATCAAAGTCGCTAACAATATGCCATTGTGTACCGCCATTCTCAAATCCATCGTCAATCGCTTGTTCTCTGCTTTTCTTCCTATTGCACTGACCCCTTGCTGCGGTTAATTTGCATTAATGCGAATTAAATGCGCAATTTGTGAAAATAATAATCAGTGTTTTTGAGAAATAAATATACCTTGTAATAATTAGATATTTCGCTGCCTTAGTTTTTGTTTACCGTATACGCCATTGAGACAATTTTACATGAGCAATGTTTTCATGTGTACTGGACCAATGTGTCTTATAAAAACAAGAAATTTGTTTTAAAAATATTAAAACAACTCTCACATTATTGAGTTTTACGGGTTTTTCTTAGCTCAGATTGTGTAGAATTTGATTCATAAGACAACTGCATGAAAAAGTTATATTTGACAAGATTGGCGTAGGTATACGGTAAGGGGGAGCGATTTGTGGACCCTTAATAACTATAGGTACAACTCAACAAATGTGTTCAGCAACCAAAAAAATATGTACACTCGTAACAACCCTTAATTATAAAATGGGTAGACCGTATTTATAAAGGGGTTTTACGACGGTTTTAATTGCAAGCACTTTTAATTGGTACATTATTAAATCAATCAAAATAATTGATTTGTCATTCGGATTTTAATTAAAAAATAACACAACTGTTAAAAATAACACAAAAAACTGACATCCATCGCGGCTGGTCAAGTCTACAGATTACAATCTAGATGCTATGTAGATGACATACACTAGATGCCTCACATTCCTTCTGACACACTACGTCTACGTCCCCTTGGTGCTTGTCTGTCATATGCCCATCAGAGGTAATTTCACATGAGCAATGTTTGTATGTTTGTAATGTTTGTATGTGTACTGGACCAATGAATGAAAACTAGAAAGTAATGTACAAATAATTAAATCAACTGTCCCAATATCGTATTTTACGTTTTTTTCTCAGCTCAGATTGTGTAGAATTAAAATTTGATTTTTAAGACAATTTCGTCATCTTGTAATCAAATGGTAGATAATCCAAACAAGCGCTGGGACGACGGTGAATAAAGTGTTGTATTTATATATATTGGAGTTGTGTAATAAAACTAGAAATGTTGAATTTTATCGTAAGATTTAAGGTGAAAAATATTATATCGTTGTGTTTTTCTATCCTGTTACTTTGTCACCATTCCGTTAGGGGTGGTCAGAGCCCCTGGAGAAGCCTCCACAACTTTCTATCTTTGTGAAAATAAAACACAGAGTTTTATTTTCACAAATTTCAAAAATCATTATTTTATGATTTATTCGCAGGTATTTATAAATTTACTTAACTCACAAATCAACCTATATCATCTCATTTTATTTCTGCATTTCGTCACCTTAGAGTATTGTTTGTCTTATCTCCCAACAGAGATAATTTCACATGAGCAATGTTTTTAAATGTAACCTTAGTACGAGTTGCAAAACTTGAGAAAAGTAAAGTGTACGGAAAATATTAAAGCGTGATTTCTCCCAAAGTCGGCCGTTTTTGTTTCTTACACTTTGTGGTCTTAGCAAAAGAGTTACAGTGATGAAGAAACGTCAGATTTTGGAGAAAATCACTCTTTAATAATTGCCGTAAACTTTACATTACTTAAGTTTTGCAACTCGTACTAAGGGTACTGGACCTCAATGTAAATGTATGAATGCTGTAAATCGATTTTAAAAATAAATAAATCATCTTTTACATAATCTTATATTTCTTAAATAATTACGAAACGGAAAATCATTTCTGAAACCCTCGGTGGAATTCGAGCCCGAGCTCTCGGCATGGAATGCAAGCACTCTACCAACTGAGCTATTGGCCGGGCCTGAGGAGGAGAATAAAATAAGGATGATGTTTATTCACAAAGAAAATAATAAAATAAGAATATTGCACGAAAAATATATATTTTAATAAATAAATCCTTAAAAACAGTTAGTAGTATTATTTATGCATTTGTTATTACTATAGTAACGGATTTGACATAGTACTAGTTTTAAAATTGGAAATAAAAAAAAAACAGAAAATTTTAGAGACCCTACTACATTTTAAACTTAATTTGAGTTCACTTAAAAGCATAAATGTTTTGAGTTGATCTCAAGTTAGATGAAAGTTGTCATTTAGGGAAGCGAGATTTTGATGTAATTTTCTATTCGCCGCTATGGCTGTCTTCGCAGGAGTGGGAGTCATCATCATCGTCGGCCATGGCGCGCACGACGGCCATCTGAAAAAAATAAAAATACATATTCAACCATCGATATCTAAGTAGGTACTACTCGTATATGAGCTAAGAAAGCAATCCTTTGAGAATTAGGAATGCGCTAACCCACTCATCAAAAAAAAATCCAAATTCAGTCTATTGGTAACCTTCCAACTGTCAACAGGTGTGTTACCTAATTGAAAAAAAAATCCATGTGTAAATGCCGAACTGCATATTTTCTAAACGTGCCAACAAAAGAAAATTAATGTTTATACAATATGAAATAATATATCGCACGCTTAATAATAAAGAGCAATAACTCAAAAAATAAGAATGTTGGGAAATCACGTTTGAAGTTCAGACAACCAGTACAACTTGTATGGGATGAAAAAGGTGACCGATGTTTTATCTCGGTCATATTCGTCCAAATTGAACGGCTGTCGCATTCTACCTATTCTTCTCGCATTGTTCTTGCGTTTTATTACAAAATCTCGATTTTCTCAATTTTTGAGTTATTTCTCTTTATTATTAAACGTGCGATATCACTTAAAAAACAACTTTCATGAAATTTATTTTTAAGTTCTCGAAATATTGTGCTCGCAAAAGTGACAGCCATTTCTAGAACAAGTGATATTCAAGTACAAAGGTACTTGCTTGTTCAATAGCTATTATGCTCGCGGTTTTAGATACTTGTGAAATTCATCCCTGACACAATGAGGCCGGAACATTTTTGAATTCGAAATTTATCACATAATAGCTGACCCGGCAGATTTTATCCTGCCTTTATTTTTATAAATGAGATTCAATAGTTTTGTGGATTTGTAAATTTGGGAATGGCTGTTCTTCAGAAAATGGAAAAGATGAGCGAAGAAATCTTTTTTTTTTTTTTTAAATAGATTTGTGAAGAGGAATGCAATTCACCAACCTATTCTGCCTGGCCAGAAACAGGTATTAATATCATCATGTAATAATTCATTATTGTTTATTATTAATGAATTATTAAATAATAATTACCCAATAACATCTGTCGAACCAGGGTCAAAGTTAAAGTCAAGTGACCCAAGCGGGGATCGAACCAACGTTGTTCCATTCGAAACACGCTAGAAAGATCAGCCCTCTTGGCCCCCGCGGCTATAACCCCGACATTATGCATGTCTGCTTGTGGGAATGCATTTAATATGAATCTCAAATGATGCATATCCTTTCAGCTTAGATTTAGATTAGATTTAGATTAGGTAGTAGACAAATAAGATTTCCCGAAAAATTGTTACGAATCTAGAGAACGGTTAACTGGCTTGAACGGTAAGCAATATTCCATACCTACATTAAAAATAAATAAGTATAAAACAGAAAATTTAAAATTGTTTGTTATCCGATCGACATCAAACTTCACAAGAATCATGTTATTATGGATTTTGGTTTGATAAAATCATTTTTTGTATGAGCCTGTAAGGAATTTATCGCCAACTTACAGGTAAAACTGAATAAGTGCTGATTTACTGATTTGAGAAATCGTGCATACAACATTTTATTGGGAGTATTTATTACTAATTATAATGAAGTGCTCATGACACACTTCTAGACTATAGGATTTTTACATTTTTTTAGTGTTTTCTCTTTCGCAGAAAATAGAAAAAAAGTGAATTTATCTAAGAAACCCCTGTTAGCTTGCTTTGTAACACTTATTCAATTTAACCTTTTAATTATCGATATACTATACATGAATACATTAAATTTCATAGAATCGAATTAAAATTAAAAAAAAACTGGGTAAAAGTTGCAAAAAATATTAATGAAGACTTACGTAGATGAAGAAGACAACGTAGACAAAGAAGTTGCGGTTCATTTTGAAGGATTGGTTGTGCTGTGTTCCAATGGATGACACCTCAAGAGACTGATGCAAATGTTGGGTGCAAAGTGTCTTTTATACCCAGAAAGATGCGCTTGCAATAAAAAAAAATACATGTGTACAAACACTGCAAAAAATATGTGCTATGCAAACGTGTGGTGATCGATATAATATATATGGGGTTTCTTTTATTTTATTAACGCGTTTAAATAAAAAATATAAATTTAATTGAAAAAAAATACTTACCTCAATAATTGTGGTTTTTTTAGACATGGATACGTATTTTTTATAAGATAAGACAAATCAAATGGTCGACCTTAGTGGTGATCTTTTCAAATTAATGGTGAGCTTTTCGTATCCCATTTTCCCACATTCGCTTTGCATATCCCATTTTTTCACAATATCACCAATCTGATTAAGCCATACTTTTCTCGGTCTTCCCTTTCCTCTTTTCCTTCCTACATTTTCTCTGTATATACAATTTGTAAGTCTCTAATCATACTTTTTTTACACGCCCAAACCATCTCATCATTTGAGTCGATCAAAGGAATAGTGTATGAAAATTAAATCACTCACTAGGGTTCTGTTAAATCTTGCATTTATTTTCGTGTCACGACATATCCGTAAAAGACAACTCGTCCAACGACAGTTCGTCCATTGACAAATCGGTCACACGACACTTCGTCCACACGGCTTTTCGGCCAACGACATTTCGGCCATAGACAAATTGGCCAACGACAACCCGTTGTCGTTGACCGAAATGTCGTGTGGACGAAATGTCGTGTGGACGAAGTGTCGTGTGACCGATTTGTCTATGGCCGAGTTGTCTTTGGACGGTTTGTCGTTGGCCGATTTGTCTAAGGCCGAAATGTCGTTGGCCGAAAAGTCGTGTGGACGAAGTGTCATGTGACCGATTTGTCAATGGACGAACTGTCGTTGGACGAGTTGTCTTTTACCGATATGTCGTGGAATCATTTATTTTTATGTTAACACGATCGAAGGGAATGCACGAAATGCTTTACACTCGGTGTTCTTGTCTCCGATTTGTACTTATACATAATTTGCTATGTTTCGGACTTTTAGTTTACGATTAAATGTACGAGAACCGAAACAAAAGATCGTCGCGTCAAGTTGAGGTTCTGCAGTAATTCGCGCTTTTATTATTTATCGATCATTGCAACAATTGTGTAAACAATGATGAAAATTAATCATATAACCAAGTCAATGAAAAATCAATATTTTATAATTTATGCGCAGGTATTTATAATTTTACTTAACTCGACAAATCAACCTATATATTCTTATTATATTTCGTTACCTTATCGTACTTTGTTTGTCTAATCTCCAACAGAAGGAATTTCACGTAAGGAATATTTGTATGTGTAGGTACTGGACCAATGTGTCTTGATTTTGATAATATATTTATATTTTTTAAATAGATTTGTGAAGATAAATGCACTTCACCAACATATTTTACCTGACAGGATGTCTTCATACGAAAGCAAAAGCTTGTGTGGATGCAATGGCATCTGTTGAACCATGGTCGATGTTCTGGCCAAGCGTGATTTGAACCAGCGTTATTCTGTTCCAAATACGCAAGGGAAGAATAGCGACTTGACTGCCTCGGTCATAACACCTACCTAACATATATTAAAAACAACTTTTACACTATCGCGTTTGACGTTTTTTTCTTAGCTCATATTGTGTAGAATGGATAAGCAAAACAAGCACTAGGAGGACGATTTGACAACGTGGTGAAAATCTGAATGACATTATTTGAGCTCTGAATACTGAAGGTCATTGCATAAATAAAAATATGCACAGAAAATAATTGAAAATGGTGACAAAACGTCCCCCTAGACTCTAGAGCAATGATACTCAACCTTTTTTGTCTTCGGGCCACATACATATATTTAAAAGGCCACGTGGGCCGCAACCCTATACTGGTACGACGAAAAAAATCATGAAACCCCTAAACCCAATATTTTTGGAAAACAATTTCAGATTTTAAAAATTGCAAACTAAAACAGAAAAATAATAGTAGGTAGGTACATATCAATTATCATTTTCAGCATACGGTTCCTTAAAAATTACAGTAGTGAAAAAAGTTAAACTCAAAAGTAACATGAATCCAAGCGTTTATTTCAAAGGTAGTGTGATTTTTTTTAACAATTTTAGACTAATCGGGTTTATAATTGCTGTATGCTATCCTCAATACGTCATCAAGGTGAGAATCAGTAAGTCGATTCTTGTATACGAAATACAGAATGCCAGATTTTGTAAATCACGTCCCTGATAATAAATGTGTTTAGGGCCGCACAAAAAAGCTTGTCGGGCCCCAAGTTGAGTATGGTTGACCTAGAGCGTGTTTGGCTCATCTACTATTTCATTCTAAGATGATCTTTAAATGAAATTGTCTTAAAAATCACATTCTACACAATCTGAGCTATGAAAAAAACACGATAATGTGAGAGTTATTTTAAATATTTTCAAAATAATTTTAATCGATTGACATAAGTGCTTCATTCAGTATCTAATAAAGTAGCTATGCTAACGTTGAAAATAACTAATAAGCCCTGTATTTTCAATGTTGCCATAGTAACTTTATACTGAATGATTAGGTCACACATATATCAATGGTGTGGGTTGTTTTATTTTAAGCTAACGTTGAAAATACCGGGCCTTGGCGTACATAAGTACACGTCTATTAACTTTGCTAAATTATACTGCGTAGTTTTTTTTATTAATCACATTCTAATAATAATTAATTGGTCCAGTTTGTAATTAATTATTAGACTTAATTCGTTGGCCATTTTTTGTGAGTGCTACTCTTCTGTGAGAATGGAGCTAATTATTGCTGAGAAATTCGATAAAAAAAATACAGTAGCTAACTCCAAACAGCACGACCGGGTGCTATCTAAATAATGTACATATCGACGGTTAAAAGATAATAGGGCATAAGCGACAAAAACTAAATTGTCCAGGAGAGCAGTTTAAAGATTGAGATTGCAGGAAAATGGCATAACTTTTTTTGTTTTATCACATTGTTAATCAAAACAGCTCTTAAATTAAAAAAATAAAGGCATTTATTGGCATTCCTATTAATGTGGTTTTACAATATTATACGATTTTTTTATGTCACAAGAGCCTTTAGGACAAAAAACGCCAAGCTTTTGTCGGTTACACCAAAACCATACTTCGAAAACGCAGTTGTTTGCTTGGGCATAAACAACAACAAAAAATCATCGTAGAGTGACGTAGAGCTATGGAATATGGCGCATTAGAAAGAAAGGAAATTTTTAAATAGGATGGTATTCATAACTCATTTTTGACCAAAACGTTGCTTATGCCCTACTTCCTTTTAACCGTCGAAATGTATATTAATTTCCTACTGTATGTTTGGTGGCTTAGAATTATAAGCCTCCAAAGATCAAAAAGTAAAAAAAGTTTATCTGTACCCCCGTGTATATAAAACATTGTGTAAATACTCAACCATCGTTACTGTTACTGATACTGTTATTGTTACTGTATCCTGACGCTATTTCACTAGGGGTGGCCGGTACCTCCGCAGATGAGCCTCCACTTTTTTCTGTTCTTGCATACCTCTTCAACATTCATCACTCTCCCCATACATACCTACTCTTCTCTTATTCTCACTCTGCAGGTTCCATTATTTCGCAATCTCATCTATTTGGTCTATCGATTCCTTCCTCGTTGGGTTGAAAAATACATATACCTTTAACAAAAACCGGTCTCCAAAGGTCCATCCAGCCTTACAGCAAATGGGTCTTGCTTGAGACTTGGTGCTTTGTAGCGACGACCAAGCTCGTAAAAAGTCCGGTCGATGGCTCAGTTGATAAAATGCTCGCTTTTCATGACGAAAGAAATGGTTCAATCTCCCCCGAGAGTGTCAGAAATGATTTTCCGTTTCGGTGTTTATTTCAAACCCAATATACCGGCAAGGTTTACTTAACTTTCACAAGAAATGAGAACCGATCCCCTCGGAGCTTGGAAACCCCAACTTCAACTGAAGGGGCTTGCGTAAGGCCGACCCTTTCCTGTAAAAATTAAACAGATCCCGAATCGGCACATGCAATTCTTTCGGGGATAACGCGACAAGAAGTTTCGCCAAATGTGTAGCTTAGTTGCGTTTCATTGATAATACCTATATCTGGTAAACACAATTATAGCCCTCGATCGAGAGTACACAATAATTTGTGACATTTAAATCAGTTCCTCCTGAAGACGTTAGCTACGTCGCCAACGAAACGTTGAGAATAATGTGAGTTCTCTGATTTTAGTATTTGATGAAATTGTTGCATACAGCGTTGTGGTTGTGGCCTTGCGCGATGGTAAGCAGAGATTTGTTTTAATTAAGAAGTCCGGTCGCTGCAGGGGCCACACTGATCCTAATTACAGAATTACCGTGCTCTGTTATCGCTCAAATTGATTGAAGTGTAGTCGAATGTAAGTACCCGCCCGACAAAGACATTTCTCATCGCGGACGGCCATTTTTCTTCTCTGTTTTGTAACTAACAGCAGAAAATCTACCTACAAATCAAACGAACATATCGCCACCTTAAAGGTACAACTGAATAAGCCTCAAACTCTTAGTAACTTGTTACAAGTTCATGAAACAAACTCTTCTAAAAAAAAGTAACTAGTCATATTTTTCAACACGCGTGCATCCCATACAGGCACATGCGCCTAATAGGTAGGAAATATATGGTAAAAAATGCATTTAAGCTTGATATTGAGATTTTAAATTTAAGTTCGATTGCAGCCATCGTTAGCACTTCAGTCAATTTTCAAAGCCCGGGCCAACATGTTGACTGGGGATTTCTGGGACGGGAGGACTCTACACCAGCGGTTCCCGAATTCTTTTGGCTACGGAACCCTTTTTGGCTCACTGTTTTTGTGCGGAACCCTAGCTAGGCCCTAGAGTCTAGTAGGGCCTAGAGCTCAAGTAAGAAGTAAACTAACTGTAACATTGTTTTTTTACGTGAGATCACACCATACTGAGGCTTTTTGGCTTGGTGTTCGCATCTTGTAAGTATAGTTTGACTTTAAAAGAAAGACTTTTTAAGATAAAAATATTTATTTAGTTATAACAAAAATATATTTACTTTAGTTGGATGAACTTAATGTCAAGAATGAAATCTTTTCATAGTTTTTGACAAATAACATTGAAGTCATGTTTTATGTCTGACAATTGGATTCGGAGGTCTGGTGCAGCATTCAGCCTACTCCTAAACTTATTTTTCGTGCAGGCGTAAGCTGAAAACCCAGCCTCGCATCTATAAGTTGACACAAATGGAAGTAACGCCATGGCAGCCTTTTCGACGATGCCCGGGTATTCGTTTTTCAGGCCAAACCAAAATTGGCTCGGGTTCGTGGTAACTTTTGCTTCGAAAAGTTGTTTGAGTGTGGATAAATTTTTAATATCAATTAAATTTTTATACTCCGACACAGTCAATGTTGAAGGTTGGGTATGAATCCTAAATGGATTTCGGACCCATTCGATATCCTGTAACTGTAACTTTTAAACTAAAAAAAACTTATGTTTTTATCTTTGAGGTGAGGATGATTAGTATCTAGGTGACGCTTAAGTTTTGCAGGCGCTAGAGAAAACATCGAAATCTTGAATATTTTCGCGGAACCCCTAAGAGCCTTCTACGGAACCCCAGGGTTCCGCGGAACACCATTCGGGAACCGCTGCTCTACACTATGTGAGTGTGGAGCTCAGCAAACTATGGAGCACCTGCGGTGTTGTCCCTCCTGTCCGACAAGCTGCTCCATGGATGATCTCTTTGCGGGAAACCAAAGAACTGTAGACATTGCTCGTTACTGGGCCAATACGGTGTGAAGCTGACACGAAGAAGAAGAATTTTCAATGAGTTATTTTGAAGGAATGGGAGAAAAAGTTTATTCGGAAATGTATTTGCCTTTTTTTAGATCTAATTCCTTGACTTATAGGTTGGTATGAGGCTTACCACCCATACTGTAAAAAATGGTTCACTTTGCCAATGTCAACTTTGTTTCAGGGAAAGTCGGCAAGAGTTGCAGGGCTTATGTTCATTTGAGATTGCGTTTTTTTTATATTGTAGGTCCACATGCGGTATATGTGTGAGCGCGAAATTATGCGTGTCTGCTTGTGGGAGTGCATTTAATATGAATCTCAAATGATACAAATTTTTGCAACTTAGATTTAGATTTAGATTTATTTCGATTCAACCCTGAGTTTCAAATATGCTAAGCTAACTGTTTTACTGTTGATCTATCAACTATGCTATAGAAAACGCTATGCAAGTATTGTTGTTTACTTTTTCTCAGAAAATTATTTGTCTTGATTTACTGTTTAGGTGTCTAGCATTATTGCAAAGAAAATTAAATTCTTAGATTAACAAATATTTGTATCTCTTCTCTGCCTCTCTCAAAAAGAGGTGACTTTGACAAAAAATAAATATTTTAAAATCAATAATTTTTAATGTAATTATATTTTATTTACCTAGCTGGCAGGCAGGCAGGTAGGTGGTGTGACATATCATACTCACCTGTACAAATAAATAGGTGCTCGTGTATCACTCGACATCGCGACCAAAAAAATATTTGTTACCATTATTACCGACATTCATTAAAAGTTTATCTTTCTGGCATCTCCAAACGGTAGCCCGGACTTTTTATCAACCAAAAGTAATAAAAACACTCAGCCCGTCTCTTTCCTGAAACCGTAAACCAAACCTAAAAAGAAAGAGATAAAACCTACGACTTTATACCGGCTGGTAATTGGAACAACTCCATACAAGAAATTCCAGAAAGATGTACCGAAACAAAAAGGTTACAAGTGCCACGTAAACTTGCGGGACTTGAGACATTTTTGTTTCTGTGCGTGATAAGTTTATAGTTTGTTTTATATTCTATCGACCTTCGTTTGCTTTTAATGGACCAATTGATCAATATTTATTTTAAAACTGTATTTTAAATAAGTATTTTAAAAAATTATGATGTTTCTTTTAAGTAATCAATTATGAGATTTAAAATTTCATTATATTATATGTTCTAGATAAAACTCAAAAAACTTTTTCTACCCATGTTCTTGAATAATTATTTTAGTGCGGACTTTATTTGCAAGGGTAGATTTACAAAAAAAAATCCTGTGTCACATATTATTTATAGGCCATACGGTCTAAAGCTATTTACCTATACCTAAAGCGCAGGGTCTTAGAATCATGCGTGCTTCCTGCATTCACTTATGGCTTGGAAACAAAAGGGCTCACTCAGTATAATAGTATAGCGCCAAAAGACTGAGGACGTGACAAAAAGACATTGAAAAGAAGATGCTGGGAATCAGTCTCAGAGACAGGGTTCCACACCAGGAGATCCGTAGATGCACTGGTGTCACTGATGTCATACAGCGAGTGGCCTGCTTAAAGTGGCGCTGGGTTAGTCACGTCGCAAGGCAGGGCCATGACAAATGGCCGAAAAGGATCATCCAGTGGCGGCCCAGAATGTCCAAGCGGGAAGTGGGGAGACCCCAACTGAGGTGGCTGGACGACATCAAGAGAACTGCAGGAAGAGGAGGCTGAACACAGCAGCCGATAGACAAACATGTTACATGTAGAAGTTTGAAGGAGGCCTACGTTCAGGAGATTCAACCAATTTAATAGGCGTATTATCTTACTTTGCATTACAACGACGTGCTTACATTATTTAATCAGTGTGTTTAAGATTTTAACATATAAAAGATTCGACAGATAGGAAGGGTTTATATGAATGAGAGACAAACGCCTCTGACAGTCAGATTGTGAAGCAATCCGGTCGAATGACGAAGTTTATTTACGCGTCCTTTTCATTGTAAAAAAACCTTTATTTTTACCATCAAATTACTTCCATCAACACGTAGGTAGGTTTTAAAGAACTGAAAATCAACTGGTAAGAACGAAAAAAATAACCCGTTGTTTTAATGGGTTATTTTAAGGTAAATAAATAGTCCTCTTAGTGATGTAAAACGACGTTAATAAATGGCGTAGGGCAGACATTGTTTGGATAGAGATGTCCCCTCTCGAATATCTCACAGATTAACCAACACTTACGCGGGAAAACTACAAAATAAGCACTCACAGAACATCCCTATTCCTCCGCGTAGCTATCAGAGTTTCCCCATCAAAGGAATAAAGAGTCAATAAAAAAATTTGCAACTTTAAAAAAAAAGTAGAACAAGAAAAATATTTTTGTTGTGTATTTGTGCAGTTAACTTAAAAGTTGGTATGAGGCTGAGCACCCATACTGTAAGAAATGGTTCACTTAGCCAATGTCATCCCTGTACCTACCTGTTTCAGGGAAGGTCGGCCAAAGTTGCAGGGCGTATGTTCATTTTCGATTTGGATTTTAGTATTTTTATTTTATTTGTTGTGTTATTACACATTCAGCATTTTGTAGATACGAACTTACACATGTCTGCTTGTGGGCATGGATTGTACATGAATCTGAAAAAATAATATATATTTGCAACTCAGATTAAAGCTTATTATAGTTAATAATTCCTTGACTAATAGGTTGGTATGAGGCTGACCACCCATACTGTAAAAAAAATGGTTCATTTGCATGGAGAATCAAATTTTGACATATCATTAGCTCTGCAACTTTAATTAAAGACCAATTGCATATTATTCTGACTTGGTTTGCGGTGAAATTGCATTTTTTTTTTAGAATTTAGAAAACAATAAAAATAGACGCAGACCAAAATTTATTTATAAAAAATAATAAAATTTTTGATGGTTACTTTTTTCCTGACACAGCACTTTTTTTTTGTATGTTGCAAATGCTTCGAGAAGTACCTAATAGTTTGAGGGCCGTTGGGTTATTTCATCATTTTAGGATGGAAATATCTCTGTTGGTGTTAATGGTGAATTAATGTGTCCTAAAGAGCGAAGCGCTATATTACTGCACATCACTACTGAATACAGAGGCGTAACACAATTATAATAATAATATTGTTCTGAGTTGCTTGGGTTACTTCAATGAAATTTATTTTTCACAATATAGATTACAATGTACTCTTCACTCTGTACTCTCTGCTTATACGTCTTTATCCCCGATTTCTCAAATCAGTGAATCAGCACTTCTTTAGTTTTACCTAAAGGTATTTTTTATTATTTAAATTAAATCACCACCTTAAAAGGTGGCGATTTAATCTAAATAGCAAAGCAGTGTCAATATTTGTCTAAACTGTAAACCTATCAGTGTCTATAGACACAGTGGCGCATGTGTACCTACTTACAAATAAAAATGTAAATGTCAAATGAACATAAGAACATTTGCCGAACTTTCCTAAAACAGGAATGGAATGGCCAAAGTGAACCATTTTTAACAGTATGTATGTGTGATCAGCCTCATATCAAGCTATACGTCAAGGGATTATAATAACGCGATAATGTATAATCTAAGTTGCAAAGAGATATTAACAAATAGATACGTTTTATGATTAATGCATGCCTGCAAACGTACACGTGTACCTATATGCGAACTTACACCTGCTTCATGTGTAGGTACCTACCTAACTACAAAAAAAATTAAAACCCAAATCTCAAATTAACATGAACCTGCAAGTCTTTCTGCATTTCCCTCAAGCAGGGATGACATTAGAAGAGTGAACTAAATTTTACAATATGAGTTGTCAGCTTCATACCAACCCATAAAGAAATGAAAAAAAACCTACGTGCAAATCAGTTGGTGCTTCTTGGATTGATGAGGTCGGAAAAAACATTAAAGAAACGTTGAGAAACCTATTCTTCTTTATATATTATACCTACGGTTTGCAAAATCCGGTTCTTCAATTTTATACCTAATCTTAAATCTAGCATACCTACCTACCTGACTTTTTCTGCATATTTTTCTACTTTTGTATCTCTTTCTCAATCAAAAATAAAAATTGCCCCGCTTGACATCGAACTTACAACCTTCCAGTTACGAATCCGTCGTGTTAACCATTAGATTTCGAGATAATCTAGTAGGTACTAAAAAAGATTTTCTGCCAAATAATAAAAAAGCAAAAAATAATTAATCTAAATAACGAAAAAAATACCAATACTTATTGTTTCAAAATAAAAATAAATATGAATATTAGAAGTAGGTACGTTATACGCCTCTGAACAAAAAAAGAAAATAAGGGGATGTCGGGGTTTTTAAATGTTTGTTTATAGCGCTCATCCGGTAGCTGAGATAAGTGAGGGACCTGGAAATGACTTCATTTAGCTGCCGCCGTTCCCCCAAAAGCACTGAACAATTTTTACACCAACAAAAAATAAGAGTTTTATCGGTTCCTTTCAAAACCATTATTTTTACTGCTTTTTCCCAAGTACATTATAATTCTCAAAACATAAAGTTGTACATTATTTTCAAAATCAGAATACGTTGTCATAAAATGGATGTTTTTAAAAAGTACTCTGTTGAAATTTTTGCGAAGTTTTCATATTTTCTATTACAGACTCGAACCATAATGACTCACCAATAAAGCTTATACTTATATTTACAAGATGGCAGTACTCCCAGTTGACTCAGAAGTTTGGATACTCTATCATGGATGTCGCTGTACTCCCAGACAAATTATTTTCGATATCTACAAGGAATACGATTTCAATATCAATACGAGTAGGTACTTTGTGTATTAAATTATTTATCAAGCACATGTCTTATACCTAGGTACCAACACTACCAACGCATAATTTACCAATTGATAACTTATTGTAGTACATACGTACCTACTTTGTAAGAAAATTGGTTGATTAAAATGAAAAAAAAGATTGGTTGCCCATCCAAGACGTTTGCATTTGTTCGCCAAAAAAAAAGATCCATTTTTAAAATATTTGGACCTCATTGTGAAGGGTCGTGTCATAATTTATATTTTTTGTAACCGTTTCAGTGTAGGTACATACATAAAAGGAATTATATTAATTTTGAAATGCAATATAAAGAAATCCAACGCAATAGAACGGAGCAGCACATAATGGAATGGAATAGAACAAAAATGCAAATAGAAATACCTACTCGTAGTTACCTAACAATTGAGCAGTTTTCATATAAATTTGACACAACATCTTCCTTGTCATGTAGGTACATAACATTTAAAATATGTATAGATTCGTACAAAATATCTGCACACTCGTAGGTACTTTATTTAGAAAAACTCGTATAATAATTAAAAAAAATTGTACAATATTTAGGAAAACTAGTAATTTTTTTAGGAAAACTCGTGCTGTATTAAGGTAAACCCGTATAATATGTAGAAAAACTCATGCATTATAAAGAAAAACTCTACTACTACAATAATTAGGAAAAGTCGTGCATATTTAGGAAAACTCGTACAATATTTAGGAAAACTCCTGCTATATTAAGAAAACCTCGCACAATTATTAGAAAACTCGTAAATATCTAAATATGTCCTAAGGAAAACTCGTGCTTTATTAAAGAAAACTCGTACGATAATTAGGAAAACTCGTGCATTTTTATAGAAAACTCGTACAATCATCAAGAAAACTCCAATATTTAGGAAAATTCGTACAATATTTAGGAAAACTCGTACAATGTATAGGAAAACTCGTACAATATTTAGAAAAACTTGTACAAAATTTAGGAAAACTCATGCATTATTAAAGTAAGCTCGCACAATAATTAGGTACACTCGTACAATATTTAGGAAAACTCGTAAAACATTTTTTTAGTGGAACTAGATAAAAACTTTTTTGCCACTTTGGGTTGCGGATATACTTTGCTTACGAGAGACATTTTTTTTTAATAAATGAAGTCTGAACGTTTTTGGCACAGATTTTGAAATTCTATTTTTTTCTCTACCTACGTGAGAACGCTACAAATCATAAATAGTAAATAATTATTTTAGCAACAACCATTAACAAATAATGATTAGTTAGCCATTTCCCTACTAATTACCATCACAACTTTTTTTAAGTGTAAAATGTAGGTACAGACCTCTAATTGGTTCTAATTTCCTGTATGCGGAACCAGGAAAATCCTTCGCCAACTCAAAATAAATTAAAATAAATAAAAAAAAGGTGTAAGAAGTCAATACACAACAATAACCCGGAAGTGTTCTACAACTTGCTGCTTGCATTGTTATCCACACACATGTCTGGTCGATAGGTCAGTAGGTAGAGTGCTTGCATTGATTTCCAGGCCGTGAGCTCGGGCTCGAATACCACCGAGGGTGTCAGAAATGATTTCTCATTTCGGTGTTTATTTCAAATTCAAAATAAAAAACCGGCAAGGTTTACTCAGTTTTCACAAGAAATGAGTACCAGCCCCATCGGGGGCTAGCAAACTCCCACTCCAACTAAAGAGGTTGGTGTAAGACAGGGGTGTGCATCCCATACAGGCACATGCGCCTAATAGGTAGGCAATATATGGTAAAAAACACATTAAAGCTTGATATTCAGATTTAAAATTCAAAATTTAAGTTCAATTGGAGCCATATTTAGCACTTCAGTCAATTTCAAACGAGCTTTTTAAAAGGAATAGCGCCCCGTTACCTAAGACAAGTTGTTTTTTATTTTTATTTTTTATTTTCTGAAAATATTTATTCTGAAATGTATTTGCCTATACCCTATGCACGCGCCTGCTGTGAGTAATAATAATAATAATAACATCAGGATGATTTATTTGGTGAGCGCTGTTACACAAATGTGAATCATGCCTCAAGAGCCCTTTGCGAGCTTGGTCGCCGCTGTAGAATCAAAAATTCTCAAGCAAGATCCAGTTGCTGTAAGGCTGGGTGGACCTTTGGTGACCGGTCTTTGGTAAAATTTTATGAATAGTATTTTATAAGTAAGAGCGCAAGTAAAATTTCCGATTAACTATAGTTAATTTTACACGATGATTAATTTCCACAGAATTCGTGTCAATTTATTTATTAGATAAAAATACGGAAAAGACGAACCGTTACTTTTCGTTTATACAGCAACCAACTTTCTAAGGAGATACCTTTTCTGTGCGGTGAGTTCATCCCTGTTCCACACACCACAGCAAGAATATTTTCTGAAGAAGTTGGGTACGAAACCAACGAAACGTCGAGAACGAAGTTTTCGGTAAATACAATATTTTATTTGTTTTTATTATTCAACATACAGAACAAAACAATAATGGATAGGATACTTAAGAATATAAAAAAGGATAATGAAATAATGTATTGCTCCAATTACCTACATGTTAACATTAAAAGATACCAAGATACTAAAATAATAAAACAGTTACACTCATATAAATAAGTAAAGTAATAAATAAAATAAAAATAGTTGCGCAAATTTACCCATATAATCATGGAGGAAGTATTAAATGGAGGGGCTGTAAATGTTATTTAGTACTAATCAACATGATGCACCGTCTTTGACACCATACATTGTTTAAAATGCTGTCTCGCTCACGACATATGAAATGCTTTTGATATTTTCTATGTAACCAACGTGTCTCTACTCCGTCTTCAATCTATGTACATATCACCATGGAAACATGACATCACCACGGCAACGAAATTTGTTACTAGTGTTGTTGAATGTATGAAAATATCTGATAAATTCCGAATTCAAAAATGTTCTTACCACATTGTGTACGGGATGATTTTCACAAGTATCTATTACCACGAGCATAGAAGTAACATACTTCAAGAAGCAATTACCTACATATTTGAACATTACTAGTTCTAGAAATGGCTGTCACTTTCGCGAACAATTAAATATTTTGACAAACGAAAAATAAATTTATCAATGTTTTTTTTATATAAAATAGTGATTAATGTGAAATATTATTCCATGTTCTATAACACATTTACTTCCTTTTGTAGGCACGATTAGAAAATACCCATTTTGACATTTATTTGTATTTTTTTTCCGATTAGGTAACACACCTGTTGCCAGTTGGAAGGTTACCGATAGAATGAATTTGGATTTTTGTATGATGAGTGGGGTAGCGCATTTCTAATTTTCAAAGGATTGATTTCTTAGCCCATCCAGTTCTATATATCCATGCATACAATGAATCAAATTTACAATAAATAGATTGCAGAACTTCTCACACACACACCCATATACTCACAATAAATTTAGTGAAAATCTGGTAAACATTGGTATTCAATAACAAAAATAATGAAAATGTAGATATTCAACATCCATAATCTAGGTATAATCTAAGCTGCAAAGATACATAATATCCCATTTAAGATTCATATTACATGCATTCTCCTTTAGTAGACACGGATAAGTTTCATTTACATTCATTCAGAATATATTTCAGAAAAGCTAAAGCTACAGTTTGCCTATAATCTGTAATCTCAGTCGCAAAGATATAGGTAGGTATTAACATTCAAAACTCATATCAAATGGATGCCCAAAAACAGACACGTGTAAGTTCGCGCTTACAAATGCTGAATGTGTACTTACAAATTAAAATCCAAGCCTCAAGTGAGCATAATCCCTCCAACTTTTGCCGACCTTCCCTGAAACAGGGGTGACATTGGCAAAATGAACCATTCTTTACAGTATGGGTGTTCAGCTTCATACCAACCTATAAATCAAGGAATTGTGAGTCGTGTGAATACAAGAAAATTATATTATGCGTTTCCTTATTCTACATCAACGCCAAAAACAAATAAATAAAAACAGCTGCAAGAATGCATTTTTTTCAACTTCACGGTTCATTTAACAAACAAGATTCCATAAGAAATCAGACAAAAATGTTACGCACCACTGAACCTACGTAATATTGTATTGTATTCAATGAAATCATTTGATTCTTTGATTCACTTTTAAGCAGCGCAGTTTGAAGAATATTGTCAGCTTGATTCGAGATTAAAATAGGTACTATCGAGATGACTGTGAATAACAAAAATATCAGGTGGACACTGTTTTTCTTGTAGGAAAACCATTTTCAAGTCCAATGTCGTGACCTTGTATGATAAGTTATATAAACTTGATTGTAAAATATTCATTGCAGATGCAAACAAGTATTGCACCTACAATCAAGAAAATTTCCCTTATACCTACTACGTATTATTATTTCCACATCGTTAGTAAATACCTACACACCAAGTAGGTAGGTATTCCATATTTTGAAATTGGAATGAAAAACAATCCATTTGTCAAAGTTTGAATAAAAAATATAACAAGAGTGCGATGGCGCCAAGTTTGAATTACGAACCCGTGTCGGACGAGCTCGGGGAAATTTTGAATGAAGAATTCGTGACGTCATTTCGCTCGGGATATTTGACAGCTGAGGGAACAGTGGTTCCCGAATATTTTCAAGAGTTTGGCGAGCAAATACGCAATTTACGAACGAGAGAAGACGACGTTTGGGTGTGCAGCTTTCCAAAATGTGGTAAATATTTGTTTATCTTATCAATACATCGATATTCAGAATTTCAATATAATCTAATCTAAGTTGTAAAGACATATTGGCATTTAAGTTTCACGCCCACAAACAGACATGTGTAAGGTCTCGGTTACTAATGCTGCATTTGTACTCACAATTCATAAGCCAAACCTCAAATGAACATACACCCAGCAACTTTTGCCGTCCTTCCCTGCAACAGGGGTGACATTGTCAAAGTGAACCATTTTTTACAACATTGGTGGGCAGCCTCATAGCAACCTAATAAGTCAAGGGATAGACCACCCATACTGTAAAAAATGGTTCACTTTGCCAATGTCACCCCTGTTTCAGGGAATGTCGGCAAGAGTTGCAGGGCTTATGTTCATTTGAGGTTTGGATTTTATTTGTAAGTACACAATCAGCATTTGTAAGCGCGAACTACACGTGTTTGTTTGTGGGCATACATCTGAGAGCTTTGAATGAATATATCCTTGCAACTTAGATTATAGATTATAGATAGATATTGAGAATTATTCATAATCATGAAACTTCTTCTTTTCAATCTAACTTAATTAATATGGCCATTGTTTTAGGAACAACATGGTCGCAAGAAATGATATGGTTACTGTGCAACGATTTGGACTACGAAGGTGCCAAAAAATATCTACCTGAAAGATTCCCATTTCTGGAGTAAGTTTTGAATTTTTCGTATTTTATTTTGTTGATAATATAAATTCAAGTACGTTATAGACAACAAAATTGCGACCTCCCACGGGCGGGTTGCTAGGGAAATATCGAGCAAAATTGTATTATTGGTTGCTGAGAGGTGCTACGTTTACAGAAAGAAATACATTATTAATTTTCTTTTCAGGCACTCTCCCCTGTTTGACTACAGGGAAATTTCCAAAAAGTTTCCTGACTTTGAGGTTCCAAAGTTTGTCACTGATTCCGTTGGATACATCGACAACCTGGAAGGTCCGAGGTTCATAAAAACTCACCTGCCGTATTCACTTTTACCTGAACAAATCTGGAATAACACAAAACACCCAAAGGTAATGCTAATATTTAAGTAACAATAAAACTTGTTACTGACAAATATATTTGTGGATAACAGAAGCAAGCAACGACGTCAACGACGTTACCATGTTGAAAGCACCGGTTCCCATAGATCACCGAAGTTAAGCAACATTGGGCGCGGATAGTACTTGAATGGGCTACCGCTCAGGTACACCGCGTGTCGGCATCTTGGACCGGTCCGTAGTCCAGTGGCAATTCTCTTTGGACTCGTAAATGGAAGGTTGTGGATTCGGATCCTGGCGGAGCACAAAAATATACCATTCATATTTCGAATGTGCTCTTCGCCGAGTTGAAAAATTCATAAACCTTTAGGTACCAAAGACCGGTCACTGAAAGGTCCATCCAACCTTACAACAACTGGGTCTTGCTTGAGAAATGGCGCTTTCTACAGCGACGACCAAGCTCACAGAGGGCTCTTGAGGTGTGATACACACAAAAACAGTGCTCACCAAATAAATCATCCTAATATTATTATTATTAAGCACTCTTTACAAACTACTAGGTACAAAGAAGGCAAGGAAAATAAACTTTTCGCGATTACTAGTATTAAATATTAACAAAAGGATTATTTATTTGGTGTTTTGGTGTGAATCACACCTCAAGAGCTCTCTTTTTTTTTTTAAGGAATCCTGTGCGGGAGGTTCTCTAATTCTTGAAAGTCTTGGGGGTCTATGTCACCCTGGAAGGGTGCTGCAGAGGTGTTGCTTGTGTTGTTGCTTCTGTCGTGAGGCATGGCAAGGAAGTCGCGATTGATGTTGGTTTTGAATAAAACCGGATTAAATTGGGAAGGGAACACTGATACTGGTAGATCATTCCATAAACGGGCAGTTTGGAAAAATAACGAGTATGCGAGCTTGCGCCGATTCTCAAGCAATACTTAGTTACGGTAAAGTTGGATGGGACTTTGGTGACCGGTCTTTGGCTAGGTTATAGGAATTTTTCAACCAAGCGAAGAGTTTACTTGAAAATCTTTTTTTTATGCTCCGCCGGGAATTGAACCCACAAAAATTGTTACAATTTCAGATAATCTACACCAGTCGTGACCCAAAAGACTGCATCATCTCTTATTACCACCATTGCAGACTGATGGAAGGGTATTCCGGAAACTTTGATGATTTCTTCAAGCTTTTCCTTGGTGGAAGAGGTAAGTTATCTTAACCGCCATGTCATTGAAATTTCAGAAAAGAAAACTCTAAAAAATGTTTAGAAATCAAATTTTATTTTAATTAATAAATACGAACGTTTGCGATCTCTTGATCATCTTCATGTGAGAATGAATTAATAATTAACTAAATTGAACATAAGAATGAAAATTAATATGAATTTTCCCATTGTTACACAAACCATACAAAATATATTTTTACAATGCTTTTTGCTAATCATGTATAATTCGATTATCCTCATTTCCTTTTCAAAAAATATGTTAAAGCTTCTTGCTTCTCTTTTGTAAACAATAGCCATTTAATGTATATTTAGATCATTATTTCGCAAAGCAGTGGGTGCTTCACTCAGGGAGAAGTGATTTTCTTTATTTTTAAATTTACATCATATTCTGTTTTGAGAGCAGTATTTCTTTTTTTTCTTGTAATTAGTTACTTGTAATTAACATCTTGTAATTCTTTCCAACTTCCTAAATTTGATATCCGTGGCAACATATAATTGGCCATATTTTTTTTGTAATTGCTATTATTATATTTCTTATGTAACGCTGTTTGTTGTCCTATTAAAATAAAATAAAATAAAATTATCAAAAAGTTAGTGCAGTTTTTAATTTGATTTTGAATATTTGGAACTCGTGATGTTACCACGACTAAATTTATTTGGAATTTACCGATTTAAATATTTCAAAAGCAGTACTTGTAAATTAAAAATGAATATTCATCTTCCAGTTTGTTTCGCTCCATTCTGGCCGCACGTCCTCGGCTTCTGGAACCGTCGTCACCAGGATAACATTTTCTTCCTGAAGTACGAAGACATGAAGGCAGACCTTCCATCCGTTCTTCGGAAGGTCTCCAACTTCCTCGGGAAAACCTACACGGACGACCAGCTTCAGATTCTAGCAGAACATCTCAGCTTCGAAAGCATGCGCAAGAATCCAGCTGTGAACTACGAACCGGTTTCGGAGCTGAACCGAAAGTTTGGGCTGATCAATGCGGAAGGTCACTTTATGAGGTCAGGAAAAGTGGGAGACTACAAGGTCCACATGACGGAAGAGCAGATCAAGCAGGTGGATGACTGGAGTCAAAAATTCCTGGAGAATAGTGGATGGGAATGAAGTTCAATGAAATTTGGCGAAAAAGTGACCGTAGCGTTAAAATCAATAAGTACTTAAATTTATTATCCACCTACGCATATAGGTATTTTATTAAACTTTTTTATGTTAGTAACAAACTTTTTTATTATAGCCAAAATACTCATTAATAATTAAAGGGGAATTATTGTTTTACTATTCAATATTTCATGTAAATAGTATAAGAAGATGAAGACGTTTAATGCACATATTATTAAGTGAACATTATTGCATAATATTAAAACTGGAAATATATTTTCAAAAATCCTAACAACATTTTAAATTGTAGGACATAATTTTTTTTACAGTGAGTAATTGTTTCTACTATTCCATTTATTAAACTAGTGTAGAGGTAGTCAATTTCAAAACTTAGAAGGTAAGTACATAAAGTCTACTTTTTATAAAGAATATGTTATTTACGGTGAAAAAATGTGCTTACTAAGTACCTACTTGCATGGTTGTCTCATAAGAATACTTTACGCAATTCTCACTTGCACAGAGAGGAACTTGTAAATAAAAAAAAAAAAACAAAAACAAAAAATCATGACAAATACTCTCCTATAAAATAAATATTTGATTTTAACAGTACATTACTTCTATCTTTGCAATAACTACTCTAATTTCCAAAATAATGAAGTATTAAAAAAAGCTTAATTCACAGATGATCCACGGTTTTAATAGTGTTTTAGTTTTTTGCTAAGGCGTCATAAATGATCTATGAATACAGCATTTGGATGAATTGTCAGAAAATGAAGTCAAAGTAACAAGTACATCTGGGGCTACAGCGACATCTATGGATGTATCACCGAAGGTTAATAAAAATACCTACAACTTTCGACCTCGATCAAACAACAATAATTCAACAGTTCGTGGTTCCTCCTTGAGGACACACGTCTCCTGAGGACGTCGGATATGACTCCGACGAAACGTAGAGAAAATCGTTCTTCTCTTTTGCACGGTCAGTAAAATCCGTTTTTTTTTCATTCTTTAAAATGTCTAACGACCGTAATCATAATTTAAAATCTTTAATCAAAGTAACAGGGTCTGAAAGAAATATAATCTATATCTATAATCTAAGCTGCAAAGATATGTTAACATTTAACCCAGATAGCATTTTAAACTTGCATCTGACTTGCAACAAGTTTGATGTGTCAAAAGTGAAGGCTTGCTGCAAGTTCGCCATGGCAAGTATATACACTTGAGGCAAGTTTGAATCAAACTTTCTAGTTTCCCAGCAACAAGCTTGCAGGAACTTTGTCATAACAAAGTTCCCGCAAGCTTGTTATGACCAATTTGCCAAATGTTTGCTTCTGCAAATCATATACATTTTTTTATAATATTTAAAAAAACAAAATTAGAATAAAAAGATAAAATATTTTAATTTTATTTTATTTACAGTTCGCTTATAGTAGTAACAAAGTTTTATAATAATCACATCATCATCATCATTGGCACGACCTCCCTCAGCAACCGCTGCCACCGCTGTCTATCCAACGTCTTCCTCCTCCAGCCCCACTGCACGACAATCCGCCACGACTTCATCCAGCTATCTTGAACGTGGTCTTCTCACTGTCCGCCGTCCCTCCGGGTTCGTCATTACAATCGTCTTCTCCAGGCTATGATGGTCTAATTGCTGAATGTGCCCCAGCCAATGCAGTCTGTTGACCTTTATTGAGCGGACCACATCAGCGTCCTGGTACAGCTTATACAATTCGGAGTTATATCTTCTTCGCCATGTTTCTAGTCACACTCAGGTACATTATTCCCCTAGCCCCGTTGCTTTGTCTCTCGGCTCTGTAACAAAAAAACAAGGATATTTTTAGTAATTATATTACAAATCATTTATAATTAAGGATGTAATATACACTAAGTACTGATTTCATTATAAACAGTTTTAATTTTCTTTTTAGAAATTTGTTCCACGGTACTCCGTTTTCTTAGAAATTATTAAAGCAAATATTATAAAATACCAAGATCGGATTGCCCTGTAAGGAGTTATTTATGGAAACACATAAAAATATAATATCCGATGAATAAATTTTAACTGTGTACTTATTTTTATTGCAAATAGGATGATACTTCTTTATGGAGTCAGACGCTACACAATTTTTGCCCAGTGTCGCGCAGCTTTCACCGCTCTATCGTTACCCTCTATTAGGTCGGCCAGTGTGCAGCTTGTTGGGCAGGCCGAACAGATCCGAAGATGATCCATGAACTGTTGGGCTCCGCATTCACAGAGCGTGGTGCCATCTTGATGTAAGATTGCCCAGGTCATCATGTTACAATGCGCTCTGCCAACACCCGTTCTCAACCTGTTTAGGGCCCTCCATAGAGACTACTCACGATCCTGTCCAGGTGGGAGCTTCTCGCTCGGCTGCACAAAGTTATCAGGTCGCTCCAAATTCCACAGACACAGTCTCTCCCACGCCAGCTCCATAGTCAATCGGTGCACAGAGCTCAAGAAACTGTGACGCCACAATGTCCAAAAAGGCAGTGCTGTAGATTCTTCAGGGATTTTTGTTGTCAACCCTCGAGGCCTCAAGGGAGAGGAACTGAAACAAGTGTAATAACAATCAGTAACTGTTGGGTGTTCTTTGAAGCTTCTAAATAAATCTTGAGGTATGATTCACACTAAAACAGCGCTCATCAAAGAAATTATCCCCATATTATTATTGTTATCCGGGGCTTAGTTTCCCTAGCCACGGACATCATATTATATTATAAGTCTAATCTAATCTAAGCTGCAAAGATATATATCATTTAAGATTTATATTAAATGCATTCCCACAAGCAGATATGTATAATTTCGCGCTAACACATGCCGCATGTGGACCTACAATATAAAAACCCAATCTCAAATGAACATAAGCCTTGCAACTCTTGCCGTCCTTCCCTGAAACAGGGGTGACATTGGCAAAGTGAACCAATTTTTTATAGTATGGGTGGTCAGCCGCATAACAACCTATAAGTCAAGGAACTGTACTGCCAGTTTTACAGGCCAGTTTTGTAGTTTTGTTTGGTTTTGTTTGGCACAGGCCAGTTTTACAGGTTTTACTGCCAGGAATAAGTACTGCCAGTTTTATCAACACACATCAAATGGCTTCATCGAACTAATTTTGCAACTTATTTTCACAGAATATGTCACATTTAGGTTACAAACAACTTTGCTGAAATTTACTTTCAAATTTTTACGTGAAAATATTTGAAATAAATAAAAACGTAAGTTCAAAAAGTTAGTGCCAAAATCTAGATAATACACATTTCTTATTTCTACAAAAAGTACATCAAACACGTCCTACTAAGTATTCAAAAGGAAATAGTTTTACATACCTGGTAAATATGATGTAGGAACAACATGCCGAAACATTTTAAAAGACGTTAGTACATTACTAATCGTCAAATAAACACGTATCTGATTCCTTTAACTTCCGTATTGAAACAATGAGGTACATAACAAAGGCGACTGGACATTATAAAACGCAAAAATGTAAGAAATTCACAAAGCGAGCTCGTATACAAATAATGGCGGCCGGCCACTCGCCACACGCGGTCGCGTGGGGGTAGGGATACCAGATGAAAAATTTAAAATTCCTGACAAAAAGCCTAATTTCCATAGAAAGTCCTGACATTTTGTTGCAAACGTAATTAAACACTGCGTACTTACTTAATAAGTACAAAGCTAAAGCATAAACAAATATTTCAAACTAACTTGTGTTTCAAATATTTTTCTATGCTTTGACTATTAAAAAATTGAAAAGTCCTGATACTTCCGAAATCCGGTCGCAATCCCGACAAGAGCCTAAAAATCCTGACGTATGGCAGCCCTACGTGGGGGGTCTCTCGTGACGTCATTTCAAAGTTGTTTGAGAAACAGCCACAGAGAGAGTAAAATTCAGAAATAATGTTGCCAAAACCAAAATATGCCCAAAGATTTCTAGGCATGCGCGTCACAATCTGTCAACTCGTGTCTGATCAGTGCTGCCGCTGGGAAAAAGTCGCGAGATTTAAAAAAAGCAAAATAGCAAAATCGATAAAACGGCAACACTGCTAATCGTATTTTTGACAGCCCGTCACGCAAGTTTGTATCAAACAAAAAGCAAACTTGTTTATTCATATTTGAAACATAATGCAAAATGCAAGCTTGCAGCAATATTGCAATAAACTTATTTTGTCATATTTGACATGACAATGTAAAATCAAGTACAAATCAAACTTGCAGCAAACTGACCTGCTATCTGGGAAGCCTCATATTAAATGCATGTTCGTGCCTGCACATTCTTCATGTGTGCATACAAATAAACAAACCTCAGATGAACATAAGCCTTGCAACTCCTGCCGCCGTTCCCTGAACGGGGTGGCATTGGCAAAAAGTGAACCGATTTTTACAGCACGGGTGGTCAGCCTCATACCAACCTTTCAGTCAAGGAGCACAAAAGAATATAAATGATTTACAAAAATTCGCCATCAAATGCGTCATCATTGTTACATTTCGAAAAAATCTTCAGTTACTTCACAGCTAACTGTAAATTGGGTAAATTTACGAAAAGCACTCGTATGAGACACATTTGAAGGGGTAAATCATAGCCACATGCAATAATTAAAAGTATCAGAGTTGAATGGACGACAGGAGATACAGATTCATTACACAGCCATGTCTCTGTTGCGGCCCTGCCAAAAGCAAATTGCAAAAACTGCATCAAACGAAAGTTGGGTCGCGCAAACGAAAGTGGTTCCGTGCGGTAAAACAGGAAACTGTAAATGCAACTCGGAGATGCAGTGAAATGTATCGGCGCAACATCCACTTCCACTCATTACCATCATGCAGTCTGTACCGCAAATATAAAACATTACGTTCAAACTCAACCGTAAAACTTTATGGAAACTAAACAGCTCTTTAGAGGCGCTGTTTAAAAAGCCATACATTTTTTTGATAAAACTCTATGGTTGAGATTAAATGGAATGTTTTGCACTTGGGGTACTGTTATATGTGCAAAATAACAGTGCACGCAATCACCCACACCACTAGCGGCCATCGAGGAGAGGAAGAAAAAACAGACTGCATTTGTGGACGGACATCCGTGCAATATAGTCGACAACCTGAAAAAATATAGTGAAATAATAAAAATTAATCTCTTCCAATTATTTCATCTTTATTTAAAACATAAAAAGAGGTGAGTGTGAACATTGATTATTTTAATTAATAAAAAATAATTAAAATTAATTAATTAATTGAATTTAAAATTAATGGAATGAATGTTGATGTTGTAAATGAGTTTGTATATTTGGGATGTAAGTTTGAAAAAGATGGAAGAATGGCCGGTGAATTTGAAAGAAGAATAATGAAAGGCAGGTGTGTACTGGGTGCGACCGCTTGCATCGCCAGGAACCAAAATCTCTCAAAAAATGTTAGATTGGCGGTGCACGGTGGTATACTAGTGCCAACCTTGATGTATGGAAGTGAAGCCTGGACGGTGAGTGAAAGGGAAATTAGTAAAGTCCATACAGTAGAAATGGACTATCTAAGAAGTATGATTGGGAAAAAACGAAGTGACAGGGTGAGGAATGATTTTGTAAGAGAAGAATGTGGTGTAAGGGAAAGTGTGAAAGTGAAGATTAAAAGAAGTATGTTAAGATGGTTCGGGCACTTGGAGAGAATGAGTGATGAAAGATTGACGAAGAAAGTATATGTTGCTACAATAGATGGATGTCGTGGTAGAGGAAGACCGAGAAAAGTATGGAAGGATCAAATCTCTGAAATAGCGAATGAATGGGATATCCAGAGTCAAAAGGAGGACTTGTATGAAAAAGGTTATGACTCTGGATGAAATGAAAGAAGTATGCAAGGACAGGAAGAAGTGGCGGCTAATCTGCAATGTTGATTTCTAATGTTGGTGTATTCATTTGCTACATTTTTTGCATAGGAAATTTTTGACTTTTTTTGTATAGATTTCTTTGTAAGGTTTTGTTCTTTTTTATATTTAAATGTAATTTATTATTCATATTCCTTGACTTATAGGTTGGTATGAGGCTGACCACCCATACTGTAAAAAATGGTTCACTTTGCCAATGTCACCCCTGTTTCAGGGAAGGTCGGCAAAAGTTGTGGGGCTTATGTTCATTTGAGGTTTGGATTTTATTTGTAAGTACACATTCAGCATTTGTAAGCGCGAACTACACTTGTTGGTTTGTGGGCATACATCTGAGAGCTTTAAATGAATATATCTTTGCAACTTAGATTATAGATTATAGATTATTATAGGTACTTATTTTTTTAAATTTATTTCATTACACTTTGAGAAACTTTGCTTGTCCGTTACTATATGATAGGCAAATTAAAGTGTTCTTAATTTGAAAATTCGATTATCATTCTGTGTTGCAAGAACTAGAAAAACATTTTCCTTAGGTAGGTACTGAACAAATCAAAATATAGTCCTCACAGTAAATGCATTTGAAATGAATATTCAATATTAACATATCTTTGCAACTTAGATTATGTATGTTTATAGTGGCACATGAATTAATATAGTACAAGACGGCCAGCGTCTACGAGGGTGACCACCCGAAAGATAAAAGAGCAGCTGGTCTTTTGCATCACAGGAGGGAGTTCCACAATAAACAGATCCTAGATCTAACACAAGAACAAGAAGAAGAAGACGTTTCATACTCAGGGTATCTATAATCTATAATCTAAGTTGCAAAGATATATTAACATTTAAAGCTCATATCAAATGCATGCCCACAAACAAACACGTGTAGTTCGCGCTTACAAATGCTGAATGTGTGCTTACAATTAATAAAATCCAAACCTAAAATCAACATAAGCCCTACAACTTATGCCGACCTTCTAATAATAATAATAATTGGACAATTTTATATAGCGCCGTTTAGTGGCACTAGCTACCCCAAGGGCGCTTATAGGGCCATACCTGTAGGATTTGATAAGCAAGAACTTCATCGATTATTTTTTCACTTTTTTTAGTAAAAAATCTAAGCATCAAGTAATTCGCCAGGGACAAACAATTTACATCATTCAGCCGTACAACACCATTCCCCCCATCACCAGAATGAAGCCACCGACCAGCATCTCCTACACGGACTTGGGCGGCGACATCGGGGACAAGTTGGAGAGACTGTTCCAGACCAAGGAGCTGAATCTGCCTGGCTTTGTGGATATACAACCTGGAAATGTCCTGATGCCGGCACCGTTCAAGATGATCGGTCAGGAGATCCTGGATTTGCCGATCTTGGATGACGATGTCTGGTTGTGTTCTTATCCTAGAAGTGGTAAGAATTCTTCTCACTTATTTAAATGATCACAGAGCAGAAGTATTTATTTTATTATTATGTGTTGATGCTTCTTCTATCAATCATTGACTAGAAATCATCATTGTTTTTCAATAAAACCATGAAGAGATATGAAAACCTGCAATCTATTTCCTTGCCAGAAACAGGTATTAACAATTTTAATTTTAATATATTATATTTCATTAAGAATTACCCAATTTTATCTGGAAGCCCGCATGCGTTATGCATGCTTCCAGTATCCACCTATGGCTTGGAAACAAAAGGGCTCGCTCAGTATAGCGTTAAAACAGATTGAGGACGTGCCAAAAAGCCATTGAAAGGAGGCTGCTGGGAATCAGCCTTAGAGACAGGGTCCCAAACCAGGAGATCCGTAGACGCACTGGTGTCATACAGCAAGTAGCCTGCTTAAAGTGGCGCTTGGCAGTTCACGTCGCAAGGCAGGACCATGACAGGTGGCCGAAAAGGATCGTGCAGTTTTGGTCCAGAAGTCCAAACGGGGAATGTGGAGACCCCAACTGAGGTGAATGTACGACATCAAGGGAACTACAGGCAGAGGATGGCTGGACACATCAACGCATAAACAAAATGGAGAGGATTGGAGGAGGCCTACGTCCAGTAGTGGACTGAGAAAGGCTGAGGAAAAAATATATCTGTTAAACCAACGTTAAAGTTTTTGCCAAAAGTGGTTTGAAGTTTATAAGGGTGTGAGGCAAGGATGTGTGATGAGTCCATGGCTATTTAACATAGTCATGGACAAGTGTGTCAGAGATGCTCGACTTAATGATTGTGGATTGATGATAGGAGAGAGCAAAGTGAGTGTTCTACTGTATGCAGATGATGCAGTTCTTGTATCTGATTCAGCAGTAGAATTGCAAACAATGCTCTCTAGATTGAATGAAGCTTTGAAAGGTAACCATTTGAAGTTGAATGCAAGTAAGACGAAAGTATTGATTTTTGAAAGAGATGATGAAAGTATGAATTATGAATTTAAAATTAATGGAATGAATGTATGTCGTAAATGAGTTTGTATACCTGGGAAGTAAGTTTGAAAAGGATGGAAGAATGACCGGTGAATTTGAAAGAAGAATAATGAAAGGCAGGTGCGTACTGGATGCTACCGCTAGCATCGCCAGGAACCAGAATCTCTCAAAAAATGTTAGATTGGCGGTGCACGGTGGTATACTAGTGCCAACCTTGATGTATGGAAGTGAAGCCTGGACGGTGAGTGAAAGGGAAATTAGTAAAGTCCATACAGTAGAAATGGACTATCTAAGAAGTATGATTGGGAAAAAACGAAGTGACAGAGTGAGGAATGATTTTGTAAGAGAAGAATGTGGTGTAAGGGAAAGTGTGAAAGTGAAGATTAAAAGAAGTATGTTAAGATGGTTCGGGCATATGGAGAGAATGAGTGATGAAAGATTGACGAAGAAAGTATATGTTGCTAAAATAGATGGATGTCGTGGTAGAGGAAGACCGAGAAAAGTATGGATGGATCAAATTTCTGAAATAGCGAATGAATGGGATATCCAGAGTCATAATAAAAGGAGGACTTGCATGAAAAAGGTTATGACTCTGGATGAAATGAAAGAAGTGTGCAAGGACAGGAAGAAGTGGCGGCTAATCTGCAATGGTGATTTCTAATGTTGGTGTTTTAATTTGCTACATTTTTTGCATAGGAAATTTCTGACTTTTTTGTATAGATTTCTTTGTAAGGTTTTGTTCTTTTATATATTTAAATGTAATTTTTTATTCATATTCCTTGACTTATAGGTTGGTATGAGGCTGACCACCCATACTGTAAAAAATGGTTCACTTTGCCAATGTTACCCCTGTTTCAGGGAAGGTCGGCAAAAGTTGTGGGGCTTATGTTCATTTGAGGTTTGGATTTTATTTGTAAGTACACATTCAGCATTTGTAAGCGCGAACTACACTTGTTGGTTTGTGGGCTTACATCTGAGAGCTTTAAATGAATTTATCCTTGCAACTTAGATTATAGATTATAGATTATAGACTCGAACCAGAGTTGTTTGAGTGAATGGGGCTCTGCAAACATGCATGCAAACTATGAAAATAGTATGGTGTGTGATATAGTTTTTTTCGGGTTAGACCAGGTTAGACCATGTTCTATTTGCAGTAATTTTCTCTGCCGACCATGAAAGTGAAAGTTTAAAACTTTAGTATGGTGTGTGTTCGTATTGATGGTGAGCATAATGAATGGTTGTAAGACAAGGATGTGTGACGAGCCCATGGTCATTTACACGTGTGTTCGAAATGATTTTTAATTTCTGTGAGGGACGTCACATAGCCAACGGGTTTTTTTTATTGTGCGGAGACTATTATGCTCTACTATAATTGTGTGATAGATTGTACATAATATGCTCACTTACAAGTTTATATAACTTTTAGGTTCAACCTGGGCCCAAGAAATGGTTTGGCTTATCGGTCATGACTTGGACTACGAAGGAGCCAAAAACCTTCAACAGGTAATTTCTTAATAAAATAATAATTATCTACATCTTGTAACATACTTATTCTATTGCACCATGTTTCTGTTTTTGACCAGGGTGGAAATCTTGAAGGCCTTCGGTAAATCTTACCGTATCTATTTGAACATATTGTAAAGCAATAAAACATGGCGGTGTGTGAACAACTGATCGCTGTTCCTTATAAAATGTATCAGCTGTTGCTACGCCAACATGTTTTATTCCGTCCTATCTTCAAATAGATACTGTACACTATACCGACGGTCGCCGAGACTTTCATCCCGGGGTTATTTTATTTATTGTTGTGTTGCCTCCTTGGCCAAATAGGGTAATTGCAGTCGTGGGGAAAACGGTTTAAAACACTATGGTTGTGTAGAGTACATTTCAAGGATCACAACCATATATTTTTTATATAGTAAAAATAAAGTTATCATTGATAATTTTCACAAATAAAATGTCGAGTATTTGAATACCGCCAAAACGCAGTGGGGCCGAAGAAACACGCTGTGACGTCAAAATTACGTAGATGGATCCATGGGTCTAAGAAGACTTAACGGTACACTCCATACATTGTGAGATCCATTGATGTCACATCCGCCTAAATAAAAAAATGAGCTGTTTTAGCGGAAATCGAAAATGGGCGAATTTTACAGAGCTGTAGTTTAAAAACTTATTTTTTTAAAAACGCAGATGCAATTTTTAAAAGGTAGTCTATCATTGTATGAAATAAAATAAAAATGTGAAATTACCCTATTGTAAGTAATGTAACTATGTGGATCGTTATTATTAATCTTCAGATTCGCTGTCCTCTCTTGGAGCTGACAGCTGTGATGAAGCAAAACCACGAAGGCTGGCACAACGAGTCCATCAAGAGCACTTCCGTGGACCTGGTGAGGAACCAGATCGCCAAGCCGAGATACGTGAGGTGCCATCTGCCCTGGGATCTTCTCCCCAAGCAGCTAACCAACGAAGACAACAGCGTCAAATCCAAGGTCAACACACTATCTGTTTGATCGAGCAATTCCGTGCTCCGAGTATGCAATTTGCGTAAACTCACCTCAGATAAATGCAAATCCAGCTAAGCTACACATATCGCCACCTTAAAGGTAAAACTGAATTAGTGCTGATTCAACTTTTTAGGGTTTGTGTATTCACACAGTAAAAAATATTTTTTCAAAAACGTAGTTTTATTTTCCCAATAATTAATTTTATTTGCCTCTAGTACCTACTTTCGACCTTCAAGTTTCAGGTCATTTTCAAGACATTTATACATCACTCTTGAAAATGACCTGAAACTTGAAGGTCGAAAGTACTCGAGGCAAATAAAATTAATTATTGTGAAAATAAAACTACGTTTTTGAAAAAATATTTTTATTTTATATTAGTGCTGATTCACTGATTTGGGAAATCATGGATATAACATTTTATTGGGAGTAACTTCTCATAGGAAGTGAACTAATCATAAGAAAGTGCTCATGAAAAACTTCTCAAATATAGGCTTTTTTCACTTTTGTAGTGTTTTCTCTCGTAGAAAATAGAAAAGAAGATGCATTTATTTGAAAAACCCATTCAAGCTTAATATATATTGCAACGTCTCGCCTGGTTTATCCATGTGGCTATTCGGGACCTATTTTTACGGGTAAGCGGGCCGGCTTCATGCCAACCACTTAAGTTGAAGTGGAGGTTTCCCAGCTCCCGAGGGGGCTGGTTCTCATTTATTGTGAAGGCTGAGTAAACCTTGCCGGTATTTATTTTGGGCTTGGAATAAACACCGAAACGAGAAATTATTTCTGTCACCCTCGGTGAGGTCGAGCCCTAGCTCTCGGCGTATAATGCAAGCACTCTACCAACTGAGCTATCGATTGGACTTTTAACGAGCTTGGTTTCGATTGATCGATGTACGTAATACAAGGTCTTTTTTATATTTTTTCCAGGTCATCTATACAGCCAGAAACCCCAAGGACATGTGCGTTTCTTTCTATCACTATCTCACTCTCGTCCACAGCCTGAAGGGAACATTTGAAGAATTCAGCGAACTCTATCTAGAGGGACAAGTGCCGTGCGGATCTGTTTTCAAACACATACAAAGTAAGAACTTATCCTAATTTTAATAACCTAACCTTTAGTACCTAAAATTAATTTTAAATTGAATACCGACTTCATTTTAAGCCCAAATAAATTGCACAGAATCTGTACTCGACTTTCTTGCAAAAATTAACCCACTGTATGACGTATGTAAAGCTAGAATCATCTACCAGCTTATGCCGTTCCAATAAAAATATAATATATCAATAATAAATCAATTTTATTCCACCGCGGTGTGTACCTGCATACTCGTACTATTGGAAATAGCCATATAAATACTTTAATTAATATAAATATTTGGATGATTTATTTAGTGAATGCCGTTTTGTGTGAATCACACCTCAAGAGCCCTCTGCGAGGTTGGTCTTCTCTGGAAAAAACGCCAATCACACAAGAAAGATCCTTGACTTATAGGTTGGTATAAAGCTGACCACCCATAGTGTAAAAAATAATTCACTTTGTCAATGTCACCCCTGTTTCAAGGAAGGTCGGCAAGAGTTGCAGGTTGTATGTTCATTTGAGATTTGGTTTTAATTTGTAAGTACACATTCAGCGTTTTTAAGCGCGAATTTACACGTGTCTGTTTGTGGGCATGCATTTGATATGAGATTTTAATTTTAATATATATTTGCAACTTAGATTTTAGAATCAAAAATCTAGATTATTATAGATGGTCATTGAACCCTTTTGTATGCAAACTAGGACTTTGTATGGGGGGTAAACTTTTTAGTTATATTTTGAAAACGTAACGACTGATTATTATTGGTATTTGAAAAATTTTAAGAATCACAGCGTTTTATCTAATTTTAACCCTTTGACTACCAAGAAAATTGCTAATACATTTTGTATGGAAAATTTTCACTTTGTATGGCGACTATACTTTTAATTCACTTTTTGGAAAAAATAATGATGGCAAAGTATAAGATATCATTATTTACTTACATTTGTAGAAATTTTTTTTCTTATTAACCCTCTAACTGCCGAGAATTTTTCAATATTTTTTTTCTTTTGTATGGCAACTCCCTAAACCGAGATTATGATGAAGCAATGATTATAATCGTTAGGTAGCACTATTTTATAAACGGATTCACAGAATATTTGAGAAAAATCGTTGGAGCCGTTTTTGAGAAAATCGCATTTAAAATTTTCAGCTCTTCGGAAGCCATCTTGAATTTTCAAAAAAGTAAAAAATCTTTCCTTTTGAATTATAGTGATAAACTTGTTATTTCTATTAAATAAAAAACAAATTTAAATATCTTGCATTTTATTGGGTTTTTGCTATATTTTCGATTTAAAATTTCAGGTCGTGTAAACGGTGCTTTATATATTTTTTTTCCAAAATTTTTTTTTGTAATTTTGTAGAAATTTATGTTGTCTATAATATTGAAGAACATTTTTTTTTTGTTGACCACTTAACTTTCGAGAAAATCACAATTGTTTGTTTTTTTCATATCGCAACCCATAGACACAGCTTAGTAAGAGTATTGCCATAACTAATTTATTAAGTTAAAAACTAATTAATGGCAACTCCGAAAATTTAAGAAAAGTTCTTGGAGCCGTTTTTGAGAAAAGTGCAATTTTATGTTTTTTTGTATGGCAGCCATCTTGAATTTTCAAGTTGGTGTAATGTCATGTTATTCATACTTAAAACATGTCCAAAAAAGTTGATGTAGCCAAAATTTGGTATCTCTAGGTCTTATAATTTGGAAAGTGACACTTATACACACATACACACATACAGACGGACGTTTTTGAAAGATAGTGTTTTTTGGCATGTCCTGCACCAGGACAACTCATTTCTGTGAAAACCTTGAAAAAAAAATTTCACACCAAATCAAAACTTTCTTTATAGCCTTCAGCTATAGCAAGAAAGTAATTATAGCCTTCAGCTATAGCAAGAAAGTAAAAATATTGTTCTGAATTTGAATTCCGTCTGTAAACAATTTTTTTTTGTCATGTTGATAATGAGTTACAATTTTTCATTCCAAATTCAAAATAATATAGGCACCTATATACACTGGCGTAGTCTATAATCTGTAATCTAAGTTGCAAAGATATTTATCAATATTTCAAATTACACTAAATGTATGCCCACATACATGTGTAAGTTAACGTTATACAAATGCTGCATGTGTACCTACTTACAAATTAAAATCGAAACCTCTAATTTACATAAGCCCTGTAAATTTTGCCAAAGACAATTGGCAAAGTAAACCATATTTTACAATATAGGTGGTCAGCCTCCTACCAACCTATAAGTCAAAGAAAAATTAAAATGTGCGACACAATATGTAAAGAATATCTCAATAATAAAAAGGGAGTAAATATAACAAAGACTTTGGAAAAAAAATTGAAGAATATTTTCTTTCAGGTTTCTGGGCTCGCAAAGATGATCCAAACGTTTTATTCCTCAAGTTTGAAGACATGAAGAGGGATCTTCCAGCCGTGGTGCGGAGAACAGCTAAATTCTTGGATAAACAAATGTCGGACGAAGAAGTTGACAAACTGTGCGATTACTTGTCGTTTAACAAAATGAAGAACAATCGAGCTGTCAATCTGGAACCCATCATAGAGAGAACCAATGGAAAAGACTTCCTAGAAAAGACGGACCTCAGGTTTATTAGAAAAGGAGAAATCGGAGACTGGAAGAATTTCATGAGTGATGATATGGCATCGAAATTTGACGCTACAATAGAAAACAATTTCAAAAATATTGGTCTCTGCTTCAACTAATATTTTAAAAATATTAAGTGTTAGTCCTTATATTTGTTAAGTATTATTTTTTGTTACTTACTTTTTAATTATTATTTTAACACTGCTGCTGAAATCTTCATTCCAAGCTACAATAAAAGTGATACGAGTGGATTATTATAAACAAATCAGAAGGCATCAAAAAATATTTTCAAGACTTGTGGACTTACAACATAAAACCCCAATCTCAAATGAATATAAGCCCTACAACTCTTGCCGACTTTCCCTGAAACAGGGGTGACATTGGCAAAGTGAAACATTTTTTTTACAGTAACGGTGGTTAGCCTCATAGCAACATGCATGACTATAAATGTTTTTAGACGAAGAAGTCACATAAAAAATGCCATTTTTTATTTACCTAAAATGATTATGCAACGTACCTAGTTAAGTACCTACTTAATTATTTACACAATTGTTTTACTTTATCAACGCTAAGAACTAGATACCTACACATTTAAGTACATTATATGAATTTAACTTAGATGTTTACTTTCTGACTCTAATTTAATTGTTATGTTGTATAATAAATAATTTCACTACTAAATCTTGCAGCATGATTATGATTCACAAAGTAAATAAAATGTACTAACTCACAATAATAATATTATGTATATTTTTTTGCTAAACCTCTATATAATGTATGTATTTAAATAGTTTTTTTGTAGGTAAGTACCTACTCAATGTTACCCACATCACATTACTATAGGTACCTGTTAACTAAAATAAAATGATTTCAAGCAAAATATGACTAAGCTATATCTTTAAATAATTTGTAAAATAAAATTCAATATTGTGGAGAGTAAGTCTGAAAGCGAAATATTAATTTTGTTTAAAAATTGTAGCTGTAGATAAATAAGAACTAAAACTATAATTATGTTTGTGGAATTTAGTAAGTAGGTACCTTACTTCGTTTTTAAATTATTCTGTAATTTTCTGACAATGTACACTTACCTACCTAGTTTTTAAAAAAAAGTAGGTACCTACTTTAATCTTTAAAACATTTTCAATTTTTGTTCAATAAATATTATTTCATTACAATAATTTTTCATGTTTCTACAGTTCCTACTGAGCACTCTTTCTTTCACAGCTACACCAGTGGGCAGTATTAGGTAAGTACCTACCTTCAAACGTATCTATGTGAAATTTTACTTTGAAAATACGCATTGTTGATGTCCTACATTAGTACTTGGATTATTATTAATGCAATCATTGATATAAAACGAAAACACTTTCATTTTATTTGTAAAACATTTTTAAATACTAAGGTAGGTAGATCCCAAATATATTATTATTGTTCAGATTTTCATAGTTACAAAATTCACCGCTAAAGCGCTGTAGGCAATTTTTGTCTATGGATTAAATGCTGTAAACTAAGATCCTAAATATCCTGAGTTTGTTGGAAAGAAAAACAATCAAGATAATAATATATTTTGATATAATTATCTAACATAACATGCAAGATATTTTTTTTAATCATCCAAAATATTTATTAATTTGAGATAATATGGTACTCAAATTAATAAATTTATATTTATTGGGAAAATATTTTTTCCCTACATTTGCGTGGGCGAATGAAAATTACAGCCACAGCATTGTGCAATCGAGCAGCTGTCATTTTCTGTTGAAGTCAGCTAATAAATTTTGTTTTTGTTTATATTTGTGGCCAGTTAATGACGGTTCGCTTGTGTCCGTCCATCCTTCAAGATGTGGCACGCTGATGGCCTACCAATGGCCAAAAGGGACGCCATGCCCGTGGATATGGGCAAACACAAAGACAGCTTCTTCGCGGAGCTCCTTCTTGAATGCAAATATAGTGCTCCTGGGGCAAGATTGAGCGCTAAACTTCGTGCCACTCTTGAATGGTAAGTCAACAATATCCTTATATCATCAAAATCATACTTACTTCCCAGAAAATAGTTATTTAAAAGCAAAAAATCTAATCTTCCAACTAACCTTAATGACATTGCATGAAAGATCAAAATTTTTGAATTTTTGTTCCAAATTCAAACTTTTTCATTCCAAACCAATGTTCCAAACATAAAACATGTGGGTTGCTTCTCTTTTGTTTTAAAATGGTTGTTAAATTTAACTTACCTTTTTTATCAAAATAGAAAAAAAAAATCCTTTTGTTTGTCATATTCTTTGTGACTATTTTTTCTGCAGCAATTAAAGTAATTATCTACGCACTTCCTACATGCATTATTTATGATTTGTGTCATTTAAGTTCTTATTCATTAAGAAAAATGTTAACCTCTACTGAGTAGCTGATATTATTTCTAACTGTTTTCTCCAACAACCCGTAAAACAGGTTAAGCATGTTTGCATGCTTGGAAAAACATTTCTAATAGTAATCTGGAATTTCAAAGCTTGTTTTCTACATTTATATTGTAAATACTTATCAAATCTAAACAACATTCCTAAGTATGAAAAGTGTGTTTTTTTAAATTTTGTTTTCTTTTCCATGTTTTGAATTTTGAATTTTTTGTTTGTCGTATCTCTATAATAGCAACCCATCTCATAATAAAGACTATTCTGATTTAATTTCATTCATAAGAAAATATGCCTGTCTTGTAAAAATACTACCATAAAACTGTGTTTACACAGATTAACTTAATTTACATAAGAATCAATGGACTCAGCTCAAATTTAAATCGAGAACTTTTTTCTCAGTCGGCACACGTCACACTTGTATGGGATTACGATCCATAGCACCCAATAACATTTTTTTTCCTTTTTTCTAGCAATTCGGCAGTGTGCCGTCATAACTTGGTCTATGTGAATTCATTTGCGGACTTGATCCACTCTTTTGGAAACTATATTTGTAATTATGAACCTTCACAAAGCTAAAACCCTAAATAATATGAAAAAATCCTCATTTCTAATTTATTTTGCTTTTCAAAGTAAATTAACATGAAATTTTCATAATAAATAAATAAAACTGATGACCCATACTTACCTACTGTAAAAAATGTTTCAGAAGATTGGTAAAAGTTGCAGAGCTATGTTCATTTCAGATTTGGATTTTAATTTGTAAAAACACATGCGGCACTTGTAAGCGCCAACTTACATGTGTCTGTTTGTGGGCATGCGTTCAATCCGAATCTTAAATGATAGATTATAGATGAGCGTGGTTGATGTATCCCCGTTTCCTTAGCGACCTGGCCGTGTGACAGTACAACAATTAGTCAATAAAATTTGTGCGCTGTGTAGCTTCCATTTTTTTAAAAATATTAATTTAAAATAATGTATAAACATTACTTAAATTGCCTGAATGCCATCGGGTTTTATACGTCCATCTTCAGAGGCTAAGTAAAATTCACTAGAATAGCCCACCTTATGATTTCTCTTTCTGTTTCCATAATGTTCCATAAATTATGTATGTAATCACAGTGTTGGGTAATTATTTTTATAATCTGCATAATTGATAGTGTTTTATTTCGTTAAGTAACCTTCAGTGTATACATATTTTTTTGCCACACTCTTTGCATTCTTATGAAACAAAGTGAATTCCTAGCATAACATTATCGAACGACTCTATTGTATGTAAACAAAGCCTTGAGAGTTAAAAATTATGTACTCCTAAGTTCATTTCTCTTGCTCTACTTTTGGAAATACTTCAAACCAGTAGCGGCTCTAGCTAAATCCTGGGAGAGGGGATGACCTTGTAAGATAGTCTGGTGCTCACCTGGCCATGCACTCCACCAGGGCACCAGCCCACACCTGGTCACCACCATACAGCACACAGACACAGACACTACATACATATCACCAGGCTGGGCACTGTGCAGGACCTCGCCTCTTACCAACTACTTTTTCTACATTTCTTACAGATATTAAATCACGGCATTTATAGACAAAAATAGAAATCACAACACAATTATACGAAATCAGAACAGTATCAACATAGGCGAAACTGTACGCAATCAATAATAACTGGCATTTGATTACTTAGAAACATTTCATTCAACAAGATTCTAAAGAAAACGAGATGTTTTCTCCTAAATTAGCTACCTATTTGGTAAGGAATTTCTGACAAATCGGACTTACAATGCTTGAAAACGCGTCAGACTGAAAAAATATTATAAATTTTAGTGTAATATCACGTCACGTGTAGCCTACCGGGAATCTCCGTAACACCCAACAATAATATTACTTGTGATTTGTACCAAAGTGTTATAAGTATGTTGGTACGTACCTCGGTGACACTGGGCTCTCTCCCCGCCGACAGTTAAAGTGCGCATGCGCAAACGTATGTACTTGCTATGGACCCAACTCACAGATAAGCTCTGCTCACCCGTACATACAAAAAAACCATATCCCCGATTTTACGAACCATCAGTTCGTGTATGTCCGGCGCGGGCGCAGAAGGAACGGGAAGAGGTCCCCCCCCATCGTACGTACATCTCATTACATAGCGAAGACCCGAACTTTAAAATATAATCGCGCTACGTAGAAATTTCACACTATAGATGAATGATTTAGAAAATATTCCAGTTTATTTCTCGGATTCCATTTTCAATAAGTAAGCATTGACATTGTGAAGATTCATTATAAACTGATAAAGTAAAAATGCATTTTATTTTTACTTAGTTATTTTAGTGGATAGGCACTTATTTTTCCTATTTCATACATAGGGATAATCCCCTTCGTCCCCTAATGACGCACCGCCACTGCGTCAAACGCCTATTGTGCATTATAAGCTTCTTTTTCATCTAACAAACACCCAAATTGTGATCGAAATCACCTTGCTTTCTGTTAAGACGAATCCTAGCTTCATCAGTACATCCAAGTTTCTTATGTCAGCCAAATTCTAATCAGTTTCAATGATTTTATTTATTCATTTTGATAATGGATTTTTACAAGGTACTTGGTCTTACCGAGCGTTGTTTGTGTTTATATTTACTAGTCTTTTTTGAATCATTTATATTTAATCTTCACTCAGTTAAAAAAAATCTATCTACCTTTACCAAAGACTGGTCACTAAAGGTCCATCCAGCCTTACAGCAACTGGGTCTTGCTTGAGAATTGGCGCTTTCTACAGCGATGACCAAGCTCGCAGAGGGCTATCGAGTTGTGATTCACACAACTCGATAGCCACAATTCAACAGCGCTCACCAAATAAATCATCATTGTATTTTTCATTGTTTCTTGTATGAAAAAGGTTATGACTCTGGATGAAATGAAAGAAGTATGCAAGGACAGGAAGAAGTGGCGGCTAATCTGCAATGTTGATTTCTAATGTTGGTGTATTCATTTGCTACATTTTTTGCATAGGAAATTTTTGACTTTTTTTGTATAGATTTCTTTGTAAGGTTTTGTTCTTTTTTTATATTTAAATGTAATTTATTATTCATATTCCTTGACTTATAGGTTGGTATGAGGCTGACCACCCATACTGTAAAAAATGGTTAACTTTGCCAATGTCACCCCTGTTTCAGGGAAGGTCGGCAAAAGTTGTGGGGCTTATGTTCA
Source organism: Agapetus fuscipes (assembly GCA_951799405.1). Taxonomy (NCBI): domain Eukaryota; kingdom Metazoa; phylum Arthropoda; class Insecta; order Trichoptera; family Glossosomatidae; genus Agapetus; species Agapetus fuscipes. The sequence continues at coordinate 8,651,825 of OX637341.1, read as the reverse complement.
TTTGAGGTTTGGATTTTATTTGTAAGTACACATTCAGCATTTGTAAGCGCGAACTACACTTGTTGGTTTGTGGGCATACATCTGAGAGCTTTGAATGAATATACCCTTGCAACTTAGATTATAGATTATAGTATTTAATTATTTGTACTTGGTTTCCAGGTATCCCCCTGCCGTCCGTAAAGAAGTAGCTGACAGAATCAAAGATGGCTGCGCTCCCCTTTTCATCGCCTGCAAGCGCGGTAACCTTGAGATTGTGGAATACCTGCTCACCATGTGCGATGTGGACATAGAGCAGAGGGGGCTGTACGAGGTGCCCGATGATAGGTGAACAATCCTTGTTTTTTGCCATCACAATCATCAATGGCGCCACAACCCATCTGTTGTATTGGTCCGTAGTCTAGTGGTAATGCTTCAGACTCGTAAATGGATGGTTGTGGGCTCGAGTCATGGCAGAGCACAAAAAATATACCATTTATATTTTCAAATATGCTCTTTGCTGGGTTGAAACATTCATAAACCTGTACCAAAGATCGGTCACCAAAGGTCCATCCAGCCTTACAGCAACTGGGTCTTGCTTAAGACTTGGCGCTTACTACTTCGTTATTCTCAGTCTTCAGCCGCTGTCCTCCAGCTTTCTATTCAAATTACTGTTATTGTTCGAGATTTAGCGTGATGGTGTTCAGAATTCAGCTCGCATCCTGGTCTCTTCGACCATGGGAAGGTTTAGCGTGAGGAACCTGCTTCGAAGACCATGTTGAAGATTTGAGGGTGTAAAAGTTTCTTCAAGCTCGAATCCGGTGACAAAAGACCATGGAAGATCTAGCTGCAGATCCGGTGTGCTTGTGATGTATGCACTGGTTTTTGGTTGAATACTTGGTTTTATAATAACTTGGTTTTATTTGAAGCGCAAATTTACACAAAATGACAAGATGTTGTCTGCTCGAGAGTTTAAAAGGAAGAGAGATAGGAAACATTGCAATCATTAAGATTTTAAAACAATACAATATGTCAAAATATAAAATTACCATTGTACCTATCAATGCTGGTTTACATTGTATGTACCTATCCAAGTTGGTACAAGCTTACCGAGAAAATCCACAGATGTCAATACTGGGCAATTGACAGTCAATGAAAGTTTATAATACAAATCTATAGATGCCAGTAATTGCTTATTGACAAATAAGTATAATTTGCAGTTTTAATTATATTACAACATATCAAATTCTAAGAAAGCTATTTTCATGAAAATATTGATTTGTTTCCGTAGATCCGTCCACTATGTGACCCCGCTGTGGTGCGCCGCTGTGTCTGGTCGCCTGGAGGTGCTGCGCTGCCTGGTGAAGCACAAGGCGGACATCAACGCTGGCTCTGATAGCGGCTCCACCCCCGTCAGGAGTGCTTGCTTCATGACACACCTCGACATCGGTAAGCCCTGACCGACAACACAATTATCACAAAAATGCAAGCACTAACTCAGTGGTGTATCATTCATTAGCTGTTGTCTTCATCATCATCATCATCATGAGCTCGATAGCCCTGGGCTGGAAGTCTCATCACCACGGTAATTCTTACCTACCGAATATTGGTAATATTTGTATGAAGACCTGTCAATCCAAGATGGCCGCAAGTGAACAGCTGATTAGTCTTCATACAAATATTACTGATATTCGGTAGGTAAAAATTACCGTAGTGATGAGACTTCCAGCCCTGGGTGGGCCTTAGCTGCATGTAAATTCCTAATTCAATGTTTTATTCTTTCGTAAGTCTTGTTTGCTGTTTGTAACCCAAACATTAACCCAGTGTTTCCCAACCGTCCTAATGCCGTGCCCCACCGAAGTCTTTTCAAAAGTCATATGCCCCACCGGACTCTTCATAAATAAAACAACAGCTAATTTTTAAAACATGAATTATATATAACATATATAATGTTTATTCATCTTTATTTATAATTATAATTCATAGTTATATTGCAAATATAATATAATTTTTGAAACAAAATAAAACAAAACAAAAAAACAAAACTGAAATTATTACAAAACAAATTGAAAATGTAATGTAAAAACACTCACATCTTGACACATAATCCATTCTTCAATTTTTAATTAATGCTTGCTGCAAAGAAATTTAATGTCTGGATTTAATTTAGTCAATTTCAGTCTTAGGTCCCCTCTGTTAGTTATATCCACGTATATTTTTAGAATCTAAATATTCTTTTAGCTTACTAAATATATCTTTGGAGGTGGTGGTGCTTTCTAATAATTTGCAGAATAACATTTCTTCAGCAAATTCTCCTTCATCAATATATCTTACGTAAGCTATCAACACGGCTTCACTGTCTCTCAAAGTTGATTCATCTATTTGTAGTGAAAATTTTCTTGTTTTCAGCTTTTCAACAAGTTGTATTTCAACGTTTTCACTCAATTGATCTATTCTTCTGCAAACAGTAGTGTTGCTTAGTGGCATAGCCTTCACGAGTTTATCATCTTGTTGTAAAACTGTTTTAAGAAATGCTGATATTGATGGCTTGATTAGATCCTCTCCTATAGTATGGTTTTTTCCACATTTAGCGATGAGTAATGAAATTTGGTAACTAGCCTCAAGACTACGATCAACTATTTCAGTTTGTGCAGAAAATAGATTTGTTAATGTTGGTCGTTTTTCAAATTTTTCCTTAAGATTTCGAAAAAGATTTATATTTGAATTAACAAATGCATGATGTTTCGCCTTCAAATGTGCTTCAAGTCGGCCTCGTTTCATAGTTTCATTCGTAAAGGATTTCTCACACAGAAGACAAAAAGGTAGGCATTCGTCGTGTGCAGCAGGTATGAATCCAAATTTTAAAAATTCCGCTGAGTACTGACGTTTTTTTATTTTTGATTTTGGTTGATCACTCATTTTGTAATGGGCTAAAAGAGATAAATAATAAGAAAATGCTGATTTTTAAGGGTCAATAATAACTACGTAAATATAAAACAATAACATTTACTCTAGAGACGTCCAGGGTATGTGTTTTGCGATAGAAAACAGAGCTCAGTCACACGTCTATTCAATTGAAATAACAGTCGAACTACGATGTATTGACAGTCAGCGTTGCCATCTTTGTTTTTAAGCCGTAGCGTTGCCTTCGAGATTTTTAAATTGCCAGTATGCACAGTATTGCCAGAATGCAAAAATGAAATTGCGGATAGGTATATTTAAGTCGTGAATTTGCATATACGTTTTATACATTTATAAATGGAATATTTGATATTTTTCGACGTGCCCCACCTCTGAGGCGTGATGCCCCACCTCTGAGGCGTGATGCCCCACCGGTGGGGCGTACGCCCCACCGTGGGAAACACTGCATTAACCTATGCTTAAGCTGAACCATAGTGTTGATATTAAAACTAAATATTGCTTACTAAAGGCACCATTGAAGTTTCTATAAACTTTTTTTAATTTATAGAAACTTCAACAGTGATTGGGATTCAACACACTGATTGGGTACAAACAAAAAAATGTATACTTGAGTTATTGGATTCCAAATTGAGTATGACCAAGTGGCTTATTCTTCCAGTGCAATTCTTAGTTGAAAACGGGGCCGACATACGCAAAGCCAACTACAACGGTGGTACGTGTCTCATCAACTCTGTGCAATCCGTGACCTTGTGCAAGTTCCTGCTGGAAAACGGCGCTGAAGTCAACGCTACAGATATACAACACAAGACTGCTCTCCATTACGCCATTCAGGAACACAGGTCAGTACACGGTTCATGGCTTAAATGCTTGTATTCAATATTTATATTTTATTCTGTGTGTACCTTCTAAAACCCACAATTTTAAACCTCAGACATGGGCAAATGAGGACCACCATTTTTTTATGGACATTGACAGCATCTTGGAGAGATGACGAGATGACTAACAGCAGCAAGTCCTACCTATAATAGTCAAACCATGGAACCCAACATTCTGAAAGAAGAGATTCGAGATCTATAACAACAACAAAAAATGCAACCAAGCTACACACATAGTGTAACTTCTTGTCGCGTTATTCCCAAAGGGTTTCACATGTGGCGAGTAGAACCTATTTATTTTTACAGGTAAGGGGGGCAGCCTTACGGCTACCACTTAAGTTGAAGTGGGGGTTTTCCAGCCTCATTTATTTGTGAAGGCTGATTGAACGTGTATACTTGGGCACTGGTCTCTTTCAGCCTCGTGGTGCTGAGTTCAAAAGTCACAGCATAATTGAAGACACCTAACTCCACTTCCTTCCATCCTCGGTTTTTATCAGAACATCAATCATTGTATCTTTTTTAAAAAATAAATAATTTATTTTACACAATTTATTTCTTCACTTTCAAATTTATTGTTTATGTATAATGTTGTTCATAGGATTGAGACAACGAAGCTGTTGCTGGACCACGGCGCCAACCCCTACGCTCTCTCCCGCTCTGGGGATGACGCCCTGCAGACGGCGTGCCTCAAGGGAGCTACACAAATCTTCACTCTGCTCTGCACCAGGATCAAGTACAGCGATGAGCGACTGGCCGACGCACATGAACTTATCGGTGAATACTCCAGCACTGTTTTCGGAGACCGTGCTTTTGCACGGTCACTTTCATTCATCACTTTGTTCAACTATCCAAGTGTCTTGCTTTTTTGATTTCCTTTTTATGCATTGCTTCTTATGCAAGTCCGGTCGATAGCTCAGTTGGTAGAGTGTTTGCATCCCATACCGAGAGCTCGGGTTCGAATACCACCGATGGTGTCAGAAATGATTTCCTGTGTCGATGTTTATTTCAAATCACAAAATAAAATACCCGTTACTAGGTAGATTCCATACACTTGTGATTTACGCTATTGAGGTGAGTCTACATAAAGTGTTATTCTCGGGCTAGTGTATGATAACCCACATTTGTAGAGCTGTCAGGGCATTCACAGCAACATTGTATGCATCAAAGTGCTGACAGCTAATTGATGTCAGATATTTTTCTGTCTTTTGATGATCCAGGTCTTAAAACTCTTAGCTTGGATGTGTTTCAACTTTTACAAATGTAATGTGTTTTGCTTTACAGGTTCGACTCTCCTAGATGATTTCAATGACATAATGTTTGCCATGTCCCACTGGAGGAGAGCCAACAGAATACGACATGGCAGCGGTGTTTTCATTGGTAAAAAATCTCATTTCAAAATATTCATCATTCTCCTCATAAACTTCCATGCATCCTTCACTTTCTTGATTTAGATTTATCACAAACAAACTTCATATCATAAAGCCTGTGTGAGACCAATAATGACATATGGAGTCGAGACAAGAGCAGACATTTCGAGAACCAAGAGCCTACTCAGAACATCTGAGATGAAAACGCTCCGCGCCATTGCTGCAAAAACACTGAGAGACCGATTGAGGAGCTCAGAAATCAGAAGCATGTTTGATAATGAAGACATCGTCAGATGGAGCAGGAAGAAGAGACGGTTCAGGATGGGCCATATAGACCGCATGAACAAAGGAAGGATAGCCTGAGTCGTGGCACAGGAGATACTGGATGGCCAGCGTCTCCCAAAAGATGGAAGAATAGCTGGTCTTCTACATCACAGGAGGGAGTTCCATAATAAACAGATCATAGATCTATAACAAAAAGAAGAAGAAGAAACTTCATATTGGCACATGGATCCTGAGATGAGGATGTCCAGCTATCGTTCCATCTATTAGAAGGTCTTCCAGCTGTACCTTGTTAGTTACGATGTGTGGGAATTTTTCAAGGCGCATTCTGGATACATGATCTCTACAAGCGCCCTTGGGTACACATGCAGCATGTGTAAGCACGAATTTACATGTGCCTGCTTGTGGGCACACATTAAATATGAGCCTTAAATGCCAACATATATTTGCAACTTAGTTTATACATTATTATAGATACAACATCACCTCAAATGAATGATTTAGTTTTCATACATGTTTTCTATTTGTGCGTTTAAGAGGATTTTGTATACCAGGGGTGCAGGAAGGAAAATGTCATCAGTATGTTTGTTTGTGCTCCAGAGAAGCGCCCCCTGATGTTCCCCCGCGCCGCCTTCAGGCACGCACAAGAGTTCACCAGTGAGGCCGACCTGGACGCCATCTCCACAGACATAGACGCCATGCGGATACAGTCCCTGCTCATCTGCGAGAGGGTGCTGGGCATCTCCCACAAGGACACCGTCTACCGGCTCATGTACAGGTAACAAACCATCATCATCAAATGTGTAAGTAAGACATTGTGAAATTCGCATTGCCACGTGAGAATAGTCGAAGCAAGTCGCAGAAAAATCGTATTCCCGCATTCTCCAAGTGTAACAATCGTGTGTGGCATCAAGATCGCTACTTGGGGAGCAGCATCGGGACCAGAGACTGCAGTCGGCCAAGACCTGAACCACCGCCGGGAGAAGCAAGGTGAGTGGCAATTCCTTCGGTCCCGACCAACAGAAAGTCCAGGCTTTCGGAGCAGTAATTGCGTCCCAATCATTGTCGAGGTACCTCGATCATCTGTCGGATTAGGGGCCTCGAAATATTAAAATAGGAACACCGAGTGCAGACGCGTGCGAGAAATTCGCCTGCGCGCAACCATTGGTTGCACGCCACTGAACCACTGTGAACCACTTAAATGAAAGTGATGAAATAAAGAAACTACAGTTTTAATCAAGTAGAACCCATTAAAAAAAAGCATAACATTGGAGAGAATGAGTGATGAAAGATTGACGAAGAAAGTATATGTTGCTAGAATAGATGGATGTCGTGGTAGAGGAAGACCGAGAAAAGTATGGAAGGATCAAATCTCTGAAATAGCGAATGAATGGGATATCCAGAGTCATAATAAAAGGAGGACTTGTATGAAAAAGGTTATGACTCTGGATGAAATGAAAGAAGTATGCAAGGACAGGAAGAAGTGGGGGCTAATCTGCAATGTTGATTTCTAATGTTGGTGTATTCATTTGCTACATTTTTTGCATAAGACATTTTTTACTTTTTTAGTATAGATTTATTTTTATGGTTTTGTTGTTTTCTTATACTTAAATGTTATTTATTACTCGTATTCCTTGACTTATAGGTTGGTATGAGGCTGACCACCCATACTGTAAAAAATGGTTCACTTTGCCAATGTCACCCCTGTTTCAGGGAATGTCGGCAAGAGTTGTGAGGCTTATGTTCATTTGAGGTTTGGATTTTATTTGTAAGTACACATTCAGCATTTGTAAGCGCGAACTACACTTGTTGGTTTGTGGGCATACATCTGAGAGCTTTAAATGAATATATCCTTGCAACTTAGATTATAGATTATAGATATAGTTTTTGATTTGTAGTATTCTGCCTTTACACATTTCAGAGGGGCTTCTTACGCGGATGCCCTGCGATACCAAAGATGCATTGACCTGTGGATGTGGGCATTGCAAATCAGAATTGAAAAAGATTCCATCCTCTACACAGGTAACAAATATATTCCATCAATCTATTCAAATATGTACATTGCTATATTTTGCTTGTTCTTGTATACAGCTGCAATAGGTAGCCAGTATTTTCGCAGATTTGTTTCTACTTTTGTTCTGCTCTAGGAGACTGTTTTCATCTACACAACATTATTTTATCCTACTCTTCATGCGTGCTCTTCTCTTTTTCTCACTGGCAGATTCAAAGTCATTTGCAATCACATTTATTTGACTTATTTTCCTCCCACGCTTACCTTGGACATTCCTTTCATACACTATTTTTGTTAGTCATTCATTGACTTATAGGTTGGTATGAGGCTGACCACCCATACTGTAAAAAATGGTTCACTTTGCCAATGTCACCCCTGTTTCAGGGAATGTCGGCAAGAGTTGCAGGGCTTATGTTCATTTGTGGTTTGGATTTTATTTGTAAGTACACAATCAGCATTTGTAAGCGCGATCTACACGTGCTTGTTTGTGGGCATACATCTGAGAGCTTTGAATGAATATATCCTTGCAATTTAGATTATTATTATATTATTATTCATCATCCATTCTTTCTGGATGCCCGAACCATCTCTTTTTAATTTGATAAAGTTTGTGTATCCTTGAAGTTTAGTAAGCAATGATTTATCTCATGAGTATGTTATTTTATTTTCAGATACCTGTTATTCTGCTCAAGCCATTGTTAAGATTATGATAGATCTCCAAGTGGGCAGACTAGATGCCCCCAACAACTTCCCAGACACCAGCAACCTGCCCAGGTTCTGCGATGTGGTGCACATATTCACCATCCTGACTGAAAACATGAAAGGTACCCATTACATCCGACTAATTGGGTTTTTATATTGTAGGTCCACATGCGGCATGTGTTAGCGCGAAATTATACATATCTGCTTGTGGGAATGCATTTAATATAAAACTTAAATGATATATATCTTTGCAGCTTAGATTAGATTAGATTAGATTAGATTAACTACTCAAAACCAGAAACTAGAGTTTCGTCTGCTTACGATGAGATGCTACAATTTGTTGGATGGATTGAGTGACAAATGCCGAGGTCCTTTCCCGTGTGAATGCCAGAGCAAAACTCTCGATGTCCGCCAAAAGGCAAAAACTGATTTATTTTGGCCACATAATGAGAGATGAGAAATATTAACTCCTACATCTCGTCATACAGGAAAGAATTGAGAGAAGACGAGCTCCATGTTGAATGGGAACATCTTGGTTGAAGAACCTGAGGCATTGGTTTGGCGACAGCACAAGATCCCTCTAAGATGCAAATCCCTATGATGATTGTCAATCGTCATTCAAGAGGCACAAGAAGAAGAAAAAGAAAACACATCTCTGTACATAAACAAAATAATGAATGTGAAACTTACTTGGATTATTTTTGTTTTACAGAAACGCGTGCCATACTAGATGGACGGCCATTTTACAAGAAGCAATCTGAAATGTTTGACAGAGCCATGAAGTGCGTGACGCATCTTATATTTCTACTGTTGAAAACATCGCAGACTGAAGACCAGAAGGCTAAAGTAAGTGCTTATTGAAAGCTATTGTCCTTTTTCCCAGCTGGTTTTACTTCTTTAAGGTGTCTTTCTGTTCAGACGTCTGCTAGATAATATTAGGATAATTTATTTGATGAGCGCTGTTTTTGTGTGAATCACACCTCAAGCACCCTGTGCGAGCTTGGTCGTCACTATAGAAAGCAAGACCCAGCTGCTGTAAGGCTGTATGGATCATTGGTGACCGGTCTTTGGTAAAGGTTTATTAATTTTTCAACCCAGCGAATAGCGTATTTAAAAATATATTTGTTGTGCTCTGCCGGGATTTGAACCCACAACCTTTCATTTACGAGTTACACCTAGACTACGGACTGGTCTAAGATGGTTGTGTATGGCAATGTGTAGAAGTCAGAAAAGAAGATTAAAAAATGACACCAGGAAGACCAGAAATGCGATGGATGGGCGGAGTCAAAGCAGATGCAGCCAAGGCAGACATACGTAGCTAGAGAGCAAAGGCGATGGACAGGCGAGAGTGGAGGAGAATCCTGGAATCAGTCAAGGCCCACCCAGGGCTGTCGAGCTCATGATGATGGTGAATGTGTATAACTGTAGAACTGTCTATCCTTCCTACTTACCTTCTCCTTTGAACAGAAAATGTTACATGGCTTACTAAATATCCAATAGATTGACAATATCTTACATTTTATTTAAGTCACTCCTCACAAATACAAGCATTTTTTATTGCGTAATGCAATGCAATTAAGCTCATATAGGTAAACTGCCAACTGCTATACTGTTTCCTTCCAATCCAGGTGACAGAGCTAGTGAGCGGATTGGTTGACATGAACATCAGAAGTGCATACACCGGTGATACTCTGCTCCATCTCTCCGTTTCAAGGCTAAACATTATCAAGAGCACATATTTCGCAGAAGATTTTGATATCCAGGTATTATTAAAGTTTTTTCTAGCCAATATACATATACACCGCGGTGTTCTTAAGTTCTTCAAACACATTGTCCGTGGCAATGAGGATAGCCTGGAACGACTGTTTGTGATCAGTGGCTTGGAAGGGAAGAGAGGAAGAGGAAGATCCTCCACACGATGGACCGCTCAAGTGAAGACAGCAGCAGGCACCTCTGTGGTTGGAGTGCTGCGGACAGCCCACTCAAGAGAGAACTGGAGAAGAGTGGTTGCCTCCACACGGGTCACAACCCTCAGCAATTAGGAAAACAATTAAGAAGAAAGAATTATTAAAGTGTTTATTTAGTAACTGTAAGTATTTTTTCAGCCCAGAAAGATGCAATCCCAGTGTTTTGGGTCTACACATTATTTCTACTGCAAAAAAAGTTTATGAGTGACTCATGTTATAAATATAAATATCAGAATTATTTATTTTAAATTACAAATGATAAGAGAGCACTGTTTGTGTGTGTGTCACACCTCAAGGGCCCTCCGATCATGGATATGTCTTTAAAAGGCGTGTCTTGAGTGCTCCACGAAATACACCAACAGATTTGGATTGACTGGTGGTTCATGTTTTCTTGTATTGTGTAGTTGTCCGTCTTCCATAATTTGTTGTTTTGACTGAAGTTTTCATTGTCATGACTTGCTTTTTCAGCCCATTTTCCCTCATTACGATGTAGTCAAGATTCTCCTGGATTGTGGCAGCAACGTGAACGCCAAGAATGAGTCTAAATCAACACCACTACACGTGGCGTCCATCCCCTACAACTTTACATCAAAGGTGAGCAGTTACTGTTACTGTATCCTGCCGCCGTTCCACTAGGGGCGGCCGGTACCTCCGCCAATGCGTCTACAATTTTCCGTCCTTCCATATCCCTTTCCTCATGCATACTCTTCTCTTATTCTCACTCTGCAGGTTCCATTCTTTCGCAATCTTACATATTTGGTCTATCCATTCCTTCCTAGGTTTTCCCCTTCCACGCTTTCCTCTGACATTTTGTCTGTACACTTTCTTCGTTAATCGTTCATCATCCATTCTTTCAACATGTCCGAACCATCCCATCGTGCTTTTTTGTACCTTCATTCTCATATTCTCTTTTAACCACACTAGTTCATCACCCAATCATTGCGAACTCTATCATACATTGTCTTTCCAGCCATTGCTCTCAGGTAAGCCATTTCATCTGTACATACTTTACTCAATTCACATTCATTAACTGTCCACGCCTCACTTACATTATTTTACAACTTCCACTCTTGTTTCATTCCATCTAATCTAAATTTCAATCACTTTCACACCGCAGTCAGGAATTCCTGCTTCTTTCATACAATTGTCCATGATTATGTTAAATAACCAAGGACTGAGACAATTTGGTTATTTAACGTAGTCATGACTGTATGTAAATAATATAAACCGTATGATTGTTTTTCAGCTCATTCACCTCCTCCTGTCATATGGCGCCCACGTGGACCAGCCCAACAAGTTTGGAGACTCCCCGGCTTTCCTCATCTCCAAGAACGCCCTCAGCGACGTTCGCCCCCTCAAGCACATCACCCTGAGGTGCCTGGCGGCCAGTGCGGTGGTTGCTCACCAGATCCCATACGACGAGGGACGAATACCCGACACACTGGTCGGGTTTGTCAAGTTTCACGAACCCTAGACACCGTTTCATTCTTTTCAAATTATTCATGCACCAATGAAGAGCAAAATAATGTTCCAAATATTTTAATGGTTTGTGTATGAACACTGGAAATTCATTTTTATATCAGAGATTTAAAGAAATTGCAAGTTATTTTTTACTCATAACACTGTCGATTTTCACAATTTTTATGCAAAAAATTACAAATGTTACTTTACTTTTACTTTCTTCGGCTCAGAAGCCTTGAAGGCTTAGGGCCTCCTGCACCACAATCCTCCAGGACTCTGTCTTGTGCTGCTTCCCTTCATGGTCCCCTCACTCCCAGAACTTCGGCGTCGGTTTCAACGTTGTCTACCCACCGCATCCTGGGACGTCCGAGTGGTCTAACACCTAAGGGGCACCATCCAAGACAGTTCTGATGATCCTGGAGTCCTCTGCACGTGCTATATGTCCGGCCCACTGGAGTTTTCTTGATTTCATTACAGACACTATGTTTGGGTCTTGAAAAACGGACCTCAGCTCCACGTTGTCCAGATACGCCGCCTGTCACCTTCAAACATTGAAATGTAGAAATGAACAACTGGCAAGCCTGGAGGACTCGCTCATGGAGCTCTTCATCATGGAGGACGACCTGAGGAGCCTGTCCGTGGACAGCGTGACTCACCTGAAGAAGCTGCAAGCCATCACCAAAGACAGCGACCAACTCAAGAAGTCGACCAACTTCTCTCGCTTGAACAACCTCAGATATCTAAAGATTCAGTCATCCTCGCTGATTGAGTTCAACAGTAGAAGTCTCAAACATTTACCGACTCTCGAGAAGCTGGAAGTCACTGGCAGTCCCAGGCTGCACAGATAGGAGTCTAACCCGCTGCACAATCTGCCGAGGTTGTCCACGATGAACATCTCAGTCTGTTGCTCGAGCTAAATATAACTTGTTTTTCCTTTAAATCTCCAAACCAATAACAAAATGTTAGTTAGCTCTTTTCTAGCAACCCGGTCGGGTGATGCGATTCTATTGCCGACTCCATTATTAAAATTATGTGTGCACCGATAGCTCATTTATTTACAGAAGATAATTATTTATACTGATCATATAAAGAATTCCATTTGCAGAAACCAAAAATATTTATGTAAAATCCAAGAGAGATTCAGGAGATTTAAAATATGCATTGTACATTTATCTATTGTCTATTGATTATGGCTTTAAATCAAAGTACTTTGTAAGAATATTTGAGGTTTGTTTAAAAATAAATCTATTCATATTTTGCTTGATATTTCTTTATCAAAAAACAATGATTATGTTTCACAACCTCTCTATTTTCATGGAACAACTGCATTTTTTCAAATTACAGAAACAGTGCTTAATCAATGCACAAGATGCAGTTTATTCTCACACGGAAATACTTTCTTAACCCTACTTTTTCATTTTGTAGATATTCACTCGTGTAGGAAAAACACTTAGTAGTTATAAATAATAAAATGTAGATATTTGAACATAACATAACACTTTTGACTGAGACTTCACGTAATTAGAAGTTGTATTTTTATTTGTAACCAAAAATAATTATGTAATTTAGGCACCTAGGCAGCTTTTTGTGTATCTATCCCGTACTAATATATTGTTTATATTTTTTCCCCATACCTAACAATAATCAGTGATGATAAAATCCAAAAATATTGTTGCTTAATTTATAAATTATGAAATGTACCTACTTGTTGATGTGCTTTAAAAAAAAAAAAAAAAAAAAAGACTAGTAAATTCATGAACTTAAATATTTATCTTTTAGCCAACCATTAAAACAAAGTGAGTCCCTTAAAATCAAAGTTGGAAATAGTTTTTTTTTTCAAAAATAAAATAAATATTTCAAAATACAGGAAATCATTTCCATATACTTATTTAAAAAAAAACCCTACTAAGCTACACATTTAGTGCAACTTCTTGCCAAAGGGGTCGCATGTGGGGATTCGGGACCTACTCATTTCTTGTGAAGGCTGCTGAACCTTGTCGGTATTTTATTTTGAATTTGAGATAAACACTGAAACGGGAAATCATTTCTGACGCCCTCGGTGGGATTCGTACCCAAACTATCAGTATGGAATGCGAACACTACCAACTGAGCCATCGACCGGACAATTTCATTTTGAAAAACTAGGTTTGCTGTCTTTGATTATATATAACACAAGTAAACATTTGAACATGAAATTTACTATGTTGTTTTTCATTTTGAAACGACTTACATAGTTTTCTCAATCAATGATAATAATAGGGTAATTGCAATGGTGAGCAATATGGTTGAAAACGATATTTTTGTGTAGATTATAAGTCAAGGATCTCAACTATATTTTTTTTAAGTGGTAAAATTGGGCTTTTCATTTTTAATTTTGTAAAATAAAATGCCGACAAATCGAGTCCAATTCAAACGCGACGCTATTGGCTGGAGCTCGTGTGACGTCATTGGATCCAAGTGGCGTGAGTGACGTGTGTTTGTAGTATTAGAAAGCCGGCTGTCAGTGTGAAAATACGTGCTATTATCAAGCTTCCGAGATCCGACAAACATAATATAAACTCACAACAAACCTTGAAAAATGTCTTCGAAGTATCATAAATATTGTGTAGTTCCGATGTGTACAAATACGTCACGTGCAACACCGGATAAAAAGTTTTTGCGGATGCCCCGCGATCCAGCTATCCACAAAAAATGGTGTCTTGTGATGAAGCGAGACGAACTTCTGTCTTCCAAATCTACCCGCTTCATTTGCGAAGACCATTTTAATGTAAGTTATAGTATTTTGTTGTTATTTAATTGCATACCTATGTATAAAATATGTTATTTCTACATGCCTTCGTAAATAAATCACGTGGCTCAAGAAATGGCATGTGAAAACGCTGTCAAACGTGTCAAAATTAAAATCGATTTGTTTTTAACAAATTGATTAGAAACTCATAGTTTTTTTTGTCAGTAATGATCAAAAACATCCTCAAATATTGTTTGATTCCGTAATTTATAAAAAAACAAGTGTTAACATAGCAAAGTTTTTGTACTTGTTTCTTTAGGAAGGCAGCAATGGACTGGAATGTAAATATAATATTTTCTCATCGGCCAAAGGTCACAGGTCTATGGGACTGGACCCCTTAGCAACCTATAATAAAATATAAGCTTGCCATTGCCCTGACAACCCGGCTGTGTGACATCACAACTTTTTTATCCTAGAAGTTTGTGTGCATACTTAATAATAATATATTGTCATGTACTAATGTGTCTAACCTACCTTTTTACTTTTTGTTGTAGTAGTTGTGTGAACTACATGCTCTCATATTATGTTATTTATATTTTTACAGCTCCAGGACGACTTGGAAAACTTTATGATGGGCAGATTGATGGGAAGCAATATGCGCCTGAAGAAAGGAGTTTTGCCGCACAAATTTGAGTGCCAAAAAGCTAAAAAGACTGTGGATAGGAAAACCGGCGAGATTAGAAAAAGAAAAATGCTAGTGATGGAACTTTTAAGAGAAGCAAGTCTGAACGCTACAAACTCTGAAGCATCCACATCAGTTGATGTGGATGCTTCCGCATCCGTTGATGTGGATGCATTCACATCAACTGATGTGGATGCTGTGGAGCAGTCAACGCATCTGACTTCTGCTCCATTGGATAAAGCAGTGCAGGTGAATATGGTACCCACCTACAGGAGCAAAGCAACCAACACCTTGAATGTGAGACCCCCGACCACTCACAGTAGCTGCTCACCGATCAAGGTGAAACCTGTGGAATCTCCTCTGGAAAAATTGAATGTGGAAGCTGTCTATTCATCTTCCAGTTCAGACCCTGAAGATAGTGATTCTGATCTTTTTGTTGACTATGGTAGTGGCTCGGATTTTGAAGACAACAATATGGAAATGGACGCGCTTAACGTTGAGATGAAAAGAGGTTATATTTTGCTTGTGCAACGCCAACCTCAACTGTATTTAGGCATTCCAAAAGAAATGTACCATGTATTGGCTATTCTGCAAGATACAGTTTGTGCACCTATTATAGATATAATGATTTGCCTAAAGAAAATTAGGTTGAATTTTTCATATAAAGTAATAGGTGCACATTTTGGAATGTCAGATTCCTCTATATGTCGCATTTTTAAGAAAACGATTCCCATTTTATCAGGGGTACTCAAAGAGTTGATTATATGGCCATCTGCAAAACTCATAAGGTTGGAATTGCCCATTGCATTTCGAGCTCGATATAGGAACGTCCGTTCCATTATTGATTGTCTTGAAATTCAAATTGAGAAACCAGGCAACTCGCTGCACCAATCATTAACGTGGTCTGAATACAAGGCCTGTAATACGGTAAAATATCTAATTTCTTGCACTCCAGATGGTCTCATTAATTTCTTATCATGTGGGTATGGAGGCCGAGCAACCGACTCTACTATTGCTCAGGACTGTGGCTATTTCGACAACATCGCCACAGGAACATGGGTGATGGCAGATCGGGGGTTTAAGAATATTTCCCATGTTTTAGAGGAAAAGGGTGCTCACCTTGTTCGCCCTCCAAGCGTGCTGCAGAAAAGTACCCTTAGCCAAAACGAAGTTAAGGAAGCAAAGCGAATTGCCGCTTTACGTATTCACGTAGAGCGTGTGATAAGCAGAGTGAGAGAATTTCATATGCTCACTATGCATTCAACTATCGACCACAACCTCGTGAATCGCTTGGATGAAATTATTGTGATTGCTTGTGGTCTGATCAACTTACAAAAATCATTGATCAAAGTTTAGAAGGGTTAGCCACCCTTAGACATTACTTTTAAAATTCAATTTTTATTTTCAGTACTTATATTTAACCTTTATGCTTTTGAGCTTATGACTGATATTACTTTTTAAATCTCAAGTGTTTTTATTTACCTTGGTCGCTTTTATCTATTTTACACCATTCAACTCTTCATTTCACTTGTATGACTGAGATTATTTTTTAAATCTCATGTGTTTTTATTTAACTTGGTGGCTTTTATCAAATTTTTACTATTCAACTCTTCATTTCACTTGTATGACTGAGATTATTTTTGAAATCTCATGTGTTTTTATTTAACTTGGTGGCTTTTATAAAATTTTTACTATTCAACTCTTCATTTCACTTGTATGACTGAGATTATTTTTGAAATCTCATGTGTTTTTATTTAACTTGGTGGCTTTTATCTATTTTTTACCATTCAAATCTTCATTTCACTTGTATGACTGAGATTATTTTTGAAATCTCATGTTTTTATTTAACTTGGTGGCTTTTATCTATTTTTTGCGATTCAACTCTTCATTTCACTTGTATGACTGAGATTATTTTTAAATCTTAATGTGTTTTAATTTACCTTGATAGCTTTTATCTAATTTTTACTATTCAACTCTTCATTTCACATGTTGCTTACTAAGTTACATTTACTATTCTGGTCAATTTTTCTGAATCTCACTTTACATCTGTTGCAATATGTACATAATGAGTATTAATGTTTGTATTAATAATGGAAAGCCTTTTTTATTAATAAAGTACACTTCAATCAACAACTTCTTTATTTTTATTAGAAAAACCAACAGAAAGATGATACCTACATAATAAGAACATATGAAAAACTCCAATACCAGGTATTGTTAAGTAGTGCATTTTTACATTATAATCTAAATGGTAAAGATACACATGACTTTATGATTCATATTAAATACATTTCTATAAGCAGGCATATTGTGTTAGTTAACGTTTACATAATATGCTGCATGTTCATTAACAAAATAAAGACCCAAATCTAAACTGAATGCACAAGCCCTTAAACTTGACGCTCTTCCCTGGAACAGAGGTAATATTGGCAAGTGAACCTTTTGTTAACAAAGTAGTTATCACATATATCAAATATAAAAAAGTAGTTAAGAAACAGCAGTTATAAAATACATAAATAACTATACTTTAAAATTGTTAGACTTTGGTAAATATGCATTAAAACACCTTATAGCTATACTTTTCAAAGTACCCACAGTGTAATACATAAAGTCTAATGTAATCTAGGTTGAAAATATACATAAACATTTAAAGTTCCTACTAAATACACACCCACAAACAGACAAGTGTAAGTTCTCGCTTACAAATGCTGCATGTGTACTTACAATTCAAAAACCATATAAATGAATACTCAAATGAACAAAAGCCCAGCAACTTTTGCCGTCCTTTTATTGGCAAAGTGAACCATTTTTTACAGCATGGGTGTTCAGCGTCATACCAACCTATAAGTCAAGGGATACAAACAATAAATAATATTCTCAAGTATATAATTATTCAGAATGTTGAGAGAATAAGAACAAGAATAGCAGATCAACATTAAAGATAAAAATTAATTCATATAAAATAAAACATTTATTGAAATAATCTAAAAAATAATGTTTTAGTCCAAAATTCACATGCTTTTTCCATTAAATCTAAACAATAATTTTCATCATACTCCACAGTGCATTCAACGGTCTCACAACTCTTTTCAAAATCCGGTTTGGCAACACAGAATATTCCTCTTTTCTTTTTTGTAAAATGCATTTGCATTTGGATTTGTGCAAAGAACTTCGGAGTGGGTTTGTCTTTGACAAAATATTTCTCCATCCATTTTTCGGTGCTTGGACATTTTATCTCAAGTACATATTCTTGAGATACTCCATCAGGAGAAGCTCCAAAAAATGGATAATGCTTGGATAGCAATAATCCACATTTTTTTAGATCGGGATATTGCTTTTTGATTTTTTTGAAAACCAACTCTTCCAGTTTTCGGCCACGTGTCACAGCTGCCGTCTCAAAAATTTTTCCTCCCAACAGCTGCTCCACAAGAGAGCCATCAGGAGTGTGACAGCGTGACGCTTCATGGATCTTGGATGCTGTGATTCTCCCATACCTCAACTCGTACCAAAGAGTGCAATCAGCCTGCTCCAGAGTTTCCTTGGCTGCCTCGTTGCACGCCTCAACACTCATTCTATTTTCACAGTATGTTTGAAATTGCTGAGGGGTCGTGCCTTTTCCATCGTCTATAAATTCCTCCATTAATCTATGGATGCTAAGGGATTCTATAGGATTGCCCTCCTTAAAATACTTCATAAGGAGGACATCCTTGACGTCAGCTTCCTTCGTTGCTTTAACGACGGATGCCAAAAACTTTCCGTTACTCGAAGGCCCAGCTGTGAAAGTTTTAAGTTCTCCTAAATCCCTACATTTTATGAATTTCACAGCTGAGCCTATCTCTGCCATCTTTGACCGCTTCCAGTAACATTTCACTTCTGTCTTTGCTGGCTCTTCGCTGCGATGACAGAAAGGCTACTGCATGCTTGCAACCTCCTGTAAGAGAGTAAAAATAAAAAAATGTTTCATTTTGATTAATACAGATGCAAATAATGTAGACCTCTGCTTTAATACTTTATATATTGATGAATTAACAAAAAATATTCACTTATTTTGTTGACATAAATTTTAAGTAAAAATTGGAATATTTTTTCACAAAATATTGTTTTCTTTAGAAAAATAATGAAATTAAAAAGAAAAAATATTTGCAGTCAGCAAGGCCATAATGTTGGCCAATGGATTGATATGAGTCTGACCGCCCACACTATAAAATATGTTTCACTTTGCCAATGTCGCCCGTTTCAGGGAAGGTCGGCACCAGTAGCAGGATGTATGTTCGTTTGAAGATTGGATTTTAATTTGTAAGTAGGTACACATACAGAATTCGTAAGCGCGAACTTACACGTGTCCGTTTGTGGGCATGAATCTTAAATGTTAACATATCTTTGCATCTTAGATTACAGATAGCAATTATTTGGTGAGCCGAGCCTGCTAATTAGATCTCTTACATTTTATTGCTTTTACAAAGGAATCATGACACCTCGTGAATCTAATATTCATTACTGACCTTGAGATGCTGGACAATCTTCACAGACACATGATTCAACAGTGCCTTGTTCCTCATCGGTGATCAAGGTTACCGCGTATGCTTTTGTACGGACTTTGTGTTCTGGTGTTATACGGGCCTTAACAGTGCAAATGGCTCCATCGCGTTTCACTTGCACATAGCCAATGGCATTGTCTCCGTAACTTTCTCTCGAAGATCTAAAAACAAACAAACGGAATAAGGGTTAGGATATATTGCAAGTGCACAACCCTTGACTGGTGTAAAGTAAGGTTATGTGATTAAAAACAACTTTTAATGATGTAATAAAGGAAGTAAGCTTTATAAACAATTAATTTAGCCTTTATATTAAGATTTAGAAGCTATGACATGGCAGTATTGCAATTTGAATAAGTAAGGTTACAGAATTTGTAAAGGAAAGATGTTTGCATGAAAACGTATAATATCTGGAGAATTTATGAATCTAAATGAACTTTGACACATAAACAGAACTATTTTTCTTACCTTGAAGCTTTTACTCCACGTAATTCTGAACTTATGAAGTCCATGTTCTTGGAGAAATACACATACATCATCATAGCATCGACCTCCGGTAAATTGTCAGATTGAGCCTTTTCAAAGCCCTTTTAGTCATCTTTGATGATTACACCAATTCAATTATACTTTATACACGGCACAACTAACTTTAAAGTGCAAATAATAGTTGAAATTGATGAAAATAGATATACTCGTCAAATGTAAACAAATCCGCCATACAAAAATACACACGACTGAATGACAGCTGAGCCGAATGAGATCCATCGACGTCACATCCGCCCAAATGCAAAAAATGGGCCGTTTCACAGGAAATGGAAAAATGACAAATTTAAAAGCGCCCTAATTCAAAAAATACGCATTATTAAAAAAAAAAAAAACGGGAGACTATTTTAATAACTTAAATCTATCAATTTACGAAAGAAAAAAAAAGTGTGAAATTACCCTATTATGATAATATTTAATTAAGTATGAAATATATACCAAAATGTCTTCTAAAAGCTTTGTTTTAAAATACAGTACAATTTGTATATGATTCAGATATTGCAAAGGCTCTGGCCGTCCTTAAAAGGAATGTCTACTGGGTTTCACTTTTATCTAGCCCATTTATGTGCAGGGTCCTGTTACTTTGAGTTATCCCGAGGTGGAAGTCTCGACGTCCGTCAGTAGATCTTACCATACCTATCAAGGGCGTACCCAGGATCAAAACTATGGGGGGGCAAGTTTAGAAAATTGAACACAACCTTGTTTTATGCTATAAAGCCATCGCACGCTTAATCATAAAGAGCAATAACTCAAAAACTAAGAATGTTGGGAAATCACATTTGAAGTTCAAAAAACCAGTACAACTTGTATGGGATGAAAAAGGCGACCGATGTTTTATCTCGGTCATATTCGTCCAAATTAAACGGCTGTCGCATTCTACATATTCTTCTCGCATTGTTCTTGCATTTTATTGCAAAATCTCAATTTGAGTTATTGTCATTTTCAGTCCACTGTACAATTCATTTTGATTATTAAAATGGTTATTTCAATAATTGTAATAAATTCCAGAACTAAATTTAATAACGATCTAGGTATTATTTACTTCCAGGGGGGTAGCTGTCCCCCCCCCCCCCTTGCCCCTTCCTGGGTACGTCCATGGTACCTGTTTGAAGATAGGACGGAACAAAACATGGCGATGCGTGAACAGCTGATTGTCATTCCATATAAAATTGATCTCACCCGTAAAAAGAGATATGTCCTGAATCGCCACATGCTACCCCTTCCGGGATAATGCAGGCAAGAAGTTGCGCTATATGTATATTAGTTGCGTTGTGTTTGTTGATACGCTGCAATGTTTTATTCCGTCCTACCTTCGAATACGTGTGGTAAGATCTACCGATGGCCGTCGAGACTACCACCCTTGGAGTTGTTAGGTGATTTCCTAGATGAATTTTTCCTTGACTTATAGGTTGTTATGCGGCTGACCACCCATAATATAAAAATTGGTTCACTTTGCCAATGTCACCCCTGTTTCAGGGAAGGACGGCAAGAGTTGCAAGGCTTATGTTCATTTGAGATTGGGTTTTTATATTGTAGGTCCACATGCGGCATGTGTTAGCGCGAAATTATACATATCTGCTTGTGGGAATGCATTTAGTATAAATCTTAAATGATATATATCTTTGCAGCTTAGATTAGATTAGATTAGAAGGTCAAAGAGCAGTCGCAGACATATAGATCATTTGTTGTCCTATACATTTTGCCCTATGTTTTACGACAAAGAAATTTTAAATAACTTGATGTGTATAGAGAGCCTGTAGATGTAAGTAGGTAAACGGGTTTAATTCCACTTTGTTAAAAAGTTGCAACACATTGAAGGCAGGTTGTTTTGTTCCTATAGTTTTGCCATTTTTGAACTCGTCATAAGCAGAAAAAGGCATGATAAAAAATAAAACAACTTTGTTTTTGATTACTGTGAGTATATTCAGTTGCACGACTGGTTTTGCAAACAATCCGTTTGCATCCTCAGGTGGCTAAATAATTACTAAATGGTCCAGACACGGAATCAATCAAACGCAGCAAGAAGTTACGCTATATGTGTAGCTTAGAAACTTTAATAACCTTTATACACTAATGCGTCTCTTAATGTACTGTCACTCACTTTTTCACGGCAGCAGCATATTTTATTACATACACTACCTACAGTTGAAACAACCCACCTTTAATTGAGGCACTCTCATAATGTATAGAATAAAAGCAGATATCTCTATTTAAAAGCGCTCTCTCTCTCTCTAAGCATTGATGTTTAGTACACTAATGTATTTTAATTGTAAAACATGTATCAAATCATATCAATATATAACTCTCTCTACTTAGAAATCTCTATACGTATTGTAACACTATTTCAAAATAATATATTCTGTAAGTAGTAATAAAATTGTAACTTGAAAAATTGTTTGTAAAATCTCAAGGTGGTCTTTTATATTCATTGATGGAAATTCTAATTAGAAGACATACTTTTTATTGGATTTGACATCAAGTAATAATTAATCGAAGTTGCAAAGAGATATATTACATTAAAAATTCATATTGAATGCATTCCCATAAGTACACACGTATAGGTTCGTGCTGACAAATGTTGCATTTGTATATACAAATTAAAATCCAAACCACAAATGATCATAAACCCTGCAACTTTTGCAGACCTTCCCTGAAACGGGTGACATTGGCAGAGTGAATATTTTTTTACAGTAGGTATGGGTGGTCAGCCTCATACCAACCTATAAGTCAAGGAACAAACACATCAAGTAATAAAAAACACTATTTTAGGATTTTACTGATAATCATAATAATATATAGTTGTGAAATTAAATTTTGACAATATTTTTGGCTTCTTGGATAGATGCCAGACACTGAAGTGGGCACTACAAAGGAGCTTCTGCCAACCATTAAGCAAAGAGAGCTGATGTACTCTAAAGCTGATAGAAGTGGCACAAAAAAAAGAAGAAGAATGACGTCGCTGGCATGGTCGAGGGGATGAGGCATCGGCACTCAAATTTGAGTTGTTGAAACAATCGCAAGTTCGAACCCCGCCTGCGCCGTGCCCTATCAACAATAACTTTGACACTGGTTCAGCTGATGTCAATGGGTAATTGTTAATTAATAATTCCTAAAAATATTAAATAACGAATTATTAATTGATAAAGACTATAGGTTGGTTTGTGAATTGCATCCTCTTCAGAAATCTATTTTTAAAAAATAAAAATGAAAGTGGTGGATTTTTTGATGGAACACGAAGATTAAGTTTTTAATATGTTTTTCATTTTAAAGCAATGCAAAAGAAAGCATGTATTTATGTACAATATTTTACATTCTTGTCCCCGAATATAAAATATCAATCGCGTAAATAGAAAAATGTATGGATGAAACAACAGCACGCCTAGTGTGTTATTTAATTATCATACATTTTTTTTAAATTTATGCAATCACTTTGTTCCTTGACTTATAGGTTGTTATGCGGCTGACCACCTATAATATAAAAAATTGGTTCACTTTGCCAATGTCACCCCTGTTTCAGGGAAGGACGGCAAGAGTTGCAAGGCTTATGTTCATTTGAGATTGGGTTTTTATATTGTAGGTCCACATGCGGCATGTGTTAGCGCGAAATTATACATATCTGCTTGTGGGAATGCATTTAATTTAAATATTAAATGATATATATCTTTGCAGCTTAGATTAGATTAGAAAAAAAATAACGCAATGTTTTATTCTTGGGTCACTTGTAAATGTATTTCAGAGATTTAGTATTACTGCAAATCCTATGCTGAAAAATTGCATCAATGTAAGAATTATGAGTAATGTGGTGTATCCTTATTTGTGCCTCGGTCATTGCAACAATCATAGGTTACAGGCGTACCGTATTATTCACACACAGCAAACCCATGGCTCATCCACCACCTAACGCATTTTCCATACAAAAAACTATGATCCGTAGACCAACAATGGATCAAATGTTGTGTGAATAGCACTGTATGTGATTAGTGAATGTATTAGATTAGTGAACAAATTGTTTTGGGCTTGAATTGTGTAGGATGAAATCTGTCGGATTACAATAATTATTCTTTATCCAAGGCATTTTTAATAGAAAAACTACACTAAACGAGGCTTTCTGTTTTATTCTTTACCTGTTATAACTAATTAACAATTAAAATAAATCCATGGTTGTACTTTCATTTTTGTCATTCTTCTCACACACATACATACTTGTCGCTGCTATGGTTGAGCGGATAAGGCACTCAAATTTGCGTTATTGAAACAATTGCAAGTTCGAACCCCGCCTGCACCATGTCCAATCGACAATAACTATGACCCTGGTTCAACAGATGTCATTGATAAATTTTTCATTAAGTATTCATTAAAATATTGAATAATCAATTATTAAATTGGTAATGTTAATACCAGTTTTTGGCTAGGCAAAATAGGTTGGTGAATTGCATTCCTCTTCACTAATCTATTTAAAAACAAAAAAATACACATCAATAAATGCAGTATAGGAAATAAGAAGTCATTTGAAATATCATTGTATCCTTTATTTAATGAAATTAATCTTACACTATAGTAATATTTTGATTGCTTATCGTAAAATATTCACTATGAAAAAATATAAATATTTCAAATTGAATGAGCGTGTCCATATTTTCATTATTTACCTAAATGTCTAATTGGTTCGGATTTGCTTTTGTATACAAAAAGTATGGTTCTATGATAGAACGACACAGTGATAAAACAACACATGACACAACGACACATGACAGAACGACACATGACAGAACGACACATGACATTAAATCACATGACAAAACATCAAAGGGGCTGTCCATATATTACGTCATTCGCATTAAGGGGGGGGGAGTCTGGTCTGCGGATGATGGCAAATGATGTACGAGTACCAAAAGTGACGTCGTTCTTGTAAATACCAATTTCTACAAAATATACAAAATATTATGTAAGTAATATAACATTATTAATTGTTAAGCTAATCCATTATAACAGCAAGATGGGGAGGGGGGGTCATTAGATAATGACTATAGGATGATTGTAAGGGGGGGGGGGGGGGGGGGGGGGGTCGAAAATTGGCCAAAATCGATGACGTAATTTATGGACGGCCCCAAAGTAAACTACATCATAATGACAAAACATCACAAGACAGAACATCACATACTTAGAACAGAACATACCATAAACGGCACTTACTTTTAGGTATGTGATGTTTTGTCATAGTGATGAATTTTCTGTGTTATGTAATATTGATGTTTTGTCATGTGATGTACTGTCATGTGTCCAGTGTCGTTCTGTCATGTGTGGTTATGCCATGTATCATTCTGTAATGTGTCATCATGTCATGTATTGTTTTGCCACTCTGCCGTTCTAACCCGTCACCAAAAATAACTATATAAAAGGGATTATTAATTTAAGTAATTTTGTGATAAAAACTTACAAAGTTTGTTGAGAAAAAAAAGTGCAATCAAAAATAATATCAGACTTTGTTATAAAATGAGGAATGTTTCAGTAAAAAATGAGCAGTTCTAGATAATAGTTAATAAATATAATTGAGTATTATCACAAAAACAGCAGTCAAAGCTGTAACTCTGCTCGACCAATTGAGAATCCCTCCACGGCTCTTGGTGTATTGATCTACAATGTGTATTTTCCATCCCATGTTGGAATGCGTGAAGCTGTTGTAGTAGACAATGTCCGGCCATGTTGTGTTGGGCGTTATCTCGAGGATTGCGGGATCGCCTGGTTCGCAAGAAAACTCCAACGATCTGTTGAACTTCTTGAATGTCAGGTAATCGTCGTCCAGTCGGCGATCTCTGCCTTTCTGATGCTGAGAGCTACACAGGGGACCGGCTGCAAATAAACAATGTTGACATTTTTTTTATTACACGTCCATATTTTTATATTTTCTAATTTCTAATTCTAATGGTTATACATTTTTGGAAAAGTTTCTCAGTTGAAAATAAACCCAACTAATGTGTCAATGCTTTAAGAAAATGAAACTAGTAGAATAGATTGCTTCCAAAAAAAGGCATTCACAAATTAGCTGTGCATTGCTATTTTTGTTCAGCTCTGAGTGATGGTTCAATAAGAACTGTGTTAAACTCTCTTTAGTTTGTGTATTTATACAGTGAAAATTCATTCAATCCTCGCACACCCCTTTCGATTCATTCATATACATCACCTTTTTCATTCACATTATATCCCATTCTTCCACAATTTCACCAATCTGATCCAGCCATAGTTTTCTTGGTCTTTCCTTCCATATTTCCTCTGTATATACACTTTGTAAGTCTTTCATCATCCATACTTCTACATGTCCAAACCATCTCATTACATTGTTTTGTACCTTTTTTTTCGAAGTACTGTTTTTAAAAAAAATATAAAGTTTCTCATAAGATCTTTATGCGAAACAATGAAAATAAATTGTACAGTGGACTGCACAGGACTTTATAGCACAAAATACGGTCATGTTTAGGTCATAGCTAATTTTCATAACAAAACATTTAGTTGTGTGAAAGTAATGAAGCTAATCTTTTTAAGCAATCGTCTTTTTGCAGTATTATCATTGATCCCGTTTGTATCAAAACTAACACTTTGTTTGATGGGTACCTATACTTTTCATTGATATTTTGGAAAGTTATGATTGATTATTATATGGGTGCAACTTACTAGATTTTAAGACTCGTAGCCTAGTATTTTATATTAGGCGTTTTAGTACCAAGAATATTACAATTATTTTTGTATTAAAATTTGTCACTTTGTATGGTGGCTACACCTTATAATATTTATTTGAAAAAAGTAATGATAAATGTATATAGGTATATATAAGAGCTTTTCAATTGTAGAACATTATTTTTTAGTTAACCCGTTCTCTGCCGGGAAAATTTAAAATATTGTTTTCTCTTGTATGGCAACCCCCAAAACAAAGAGTATTAAGAGGCAATGCTTATTGTTGTTTTATGGCAATTGATTGAGCGAATTGTTATGTAGGTTTATTTATGGGTATTAGACGTTTTGCTACCAAAAATATTACAATAATTTTTTGTATGAAAATTTGTCACTTTGTATGGTGGCTATACTTTATAATATTTTTTGAAAAAAGTAATGATTCATGTTTGTAGGTATATATAAAAGCTTTTCAATTGTAGAACATTATTTTTTAGTTAACCCTTTCTCTGCCGAGAAATTTTAAATTATTTTTTTCTCTTGTATGGCAACCCCCAAAACAAAGCAAATAATGAGGCAATGGTTATTGTTGTTACATAGCAGTATTTTAATGACGATTATGCAAAAAAAATAAAGAAAATCGTTGGAGCCGTTTTTGAGAAAATCTCATTTGAAATTTTCAGCTGTTCGGAAGCCATCTTGAATTTTCTAAAATTTTAAAATTGTTTCACTATGAATTATAGCGATAACAAAGTTTTTTCTGATAAATTTAAGAAACATAAAAGTTTTTTGCGTTCTGATGGGTTTTTGTAGCCTTTTAATTTCAATTTTTGATATCATGTAAACGGCCCTTTATGTTTTTATTTTCAAAAAATTTATTTAATTTTTATATAGAATTTAATGTTACGTAAAATATTGTAGAACATTATTTTTTTGTCAACGCTTTCACTTCTGAGAAAATCACAATTGTTTATTTTTTTCTTATCGCAACTCATAGACGCAGATTAGCAAAAATGTTGCCAAAACTAAATTTGGTAAGAATGTATCAAGCAACTACTTTACTGAAAATTTAAAAAAAATCGTTAGAGCCGTTTTTGAGAAAATCGCATTTGAAGTTTTCTCCTCTTTGGAAGCCATCTTGAATTCTCAAAATAGTGAAAAACAAATTATATTACAAAGAAGTTTATAAATTTTTCTTTCTTTTGAACCTAAAAAAAGTTGTACAAAATTGCGTTTTTATGGGTCTTTTTAATATTTTCGATGAAAATTTTGAGATCGTGTAAACGGTACTTTAAGTAAAAAAAATTTTAAGTTTTCTTTAAATTTTTGTAGAAATTAATATTGCGCGTAATATTGTGGAACATTTTTTTTTTGTCAACCCAGCCATTTCCGAGATAATCACAATCGTTTTTTTCTTTCATATGGCAACCCGTAGACGCAGGTTGGCAAGAGTGTTGCCATACCTAATTTTCTTTGAAAAAACTTAAGCAACGACCACACTGAAATTTTAAAGAAAATCGTTAGAGCCGTTTTTGAGAAAAGTGCAATTTTATGTTTTTTTTGTATGGCAGCCATCTTGAATTTTCAGGGTGGTGCCATGCCAGTCGGCCCATCAAAATCTGTGGTTGTCAATTCTCTAAATCCAAAAATTGGTGTCTCTGTGATCAGTAGTTTCGGCTGGGACATACACTCATACGGACGGACGGACGGACGGACGGACAGGTTCGACAAATTAGGTTTTTTTGCATGTCCTGGTGCAGGACAACTCATTTCCGTTGAAACCTCTTTTTTTTTTTTTCGGACGAATACAATACTTTATAACAGTCCTTCGGACTGCTATAAAGTAAAAATCAATGATCTTGCGCATTGTAAATATTTCTTTCTATTGTCAATGATTCTTCAGTGGATCGTTCTTGTAAGTAAATATTTCATCATAATACGAGTAGCACTAAGACTAGCATTTGAGTCATTTAGAACCAAAGGCCACAGCTTAGGATTTTAATTTTGATTAAATTTTGGAGTTTCGCCAAAGTGAGAATGGCCACCGATCACAGGGTCTCTGATATTCAATCTGGCTTTATGCCAGGACGAGGTTGTGTGGACCAAATCTTTACTCTCAGACAGATTGTTGAAAAACATCTGGCTGTGGGGAGGGTGGTCTACGCAGCATTCGTAGATCTCGAGAGGGCCTTTGACTCGGTGGACAGATGTATGCTGTGGAATGTTCTCAGGAAGTACGGTGTGAATGATAATCTTCTGAATGTGATACGTGCCATCTATGAAAATAGTTCGGCATGTGTAAGAGTGGATGGGAGATATAGTGACTGGTTTGATGTATATAAGGGAGTGAGGCAAGGCTGCGTGATGAGTCCATGGTTGTTTAATATAATCATGGACAGTTGCATAAAAGAAGCTGGAATATCAGAGAGCGGAGTGAAAGTGGGTGAAACAAGAGTTGGAGTACTTCTTTATGCTGATGATGCTATAGTTTTAGCTGACTCGGCGGAGGAACTCCAAGCGATGTTAACCAAACTAAATGATGCATTTTGTAAGAATAGCTTGAAAGTAAATGCGAATAAGACAAAAGTATTAGTTTTTGACAGGAATGAAGTATGTGAGGAACTTACAATTAATTTGAATGGAATAAAAGTTGAAGTAGTGAATGAGTTTGACTATTTAGGAAGTAAGTTTGAGGCGAATGGTAAGATGACGAAAGAATTAGAGAAGCGTGCCAGCAAAGGAAGATGCGTGATAGGAGCGTTTGGTAGAATAGCGAAGAATAAAAGGATACCAAAGAAAATGAAAATGGCGGTACACAATTGTATTTTGTTGCCGACCCTGATGTATGGAAGCGAGTCATGGACGTTGAATGAAAGAGAAGTAAATAAGGTATGCACCGTAGAAATGGCCCATCTGAGAAGTATGACAGGAAAAACACTGAAAGATAGAGTGAGAAACGAATGGGTTCTAAATGAATGCGGAGTAAAAGAAAGCGTGAAAGTGAAAGTTCAAAGAAGTGTGATGCGATGGTTTGGACATATTGAAAGGATGAATGAAGACCGACTGACAAAAAGAGTGTATAAAGGGAATGTAACAGGTAAGCGTGGAAGGGGAAGACCTAGGAAACAATGGATTGATCAGATAAATGAGATTGCGAATGAATGGAATCTACAGAGTGGAAACAAGAGAAGAGCATGCATGAAAAGAGTGATGAAATTAGATGAGATGAAAGAAGTATGCAAGGACAGAGTCAAGTGGAGGCACTTGTGTGGAGGTACTGGCCACCCCTAGAGGAAAGGCGGCAGGATACAAGACAAGACAAGACAAGGCCTCTGATTCCGTCGATTTATTTCTCACCAGCTGTAGGCCTGGGTCTTCCTCTCCTTGTGAACTCCACCCCAGCCAGCACTCTGATATTCTTCTGCGCAGCGTCAGAGAGGCGGTCGAAGCCTCCGTGCGGGTCCACAGAGATGATCAGCGGGTGGTACCATTCCGCCGAGTGAGGGTTGTTGCCTCCGTACACCTGGCCAATAAAACATCACATTTTCATCAAAATCATCTTCATCATTTCACTTTCACGCTGAAGAAGCCCATCTTAGACGTGGGCGAAACGTCCAGAAGCTCCAGCTCCCACAGATCCCGGAAAGCAGCTCTCCAGCATCATCAGCCGGCCGTGTATGCCTAAAACTCATATTTAAAACGTCACAGTCAATATTGCGTGCATTCTCCCTAAATCATATAAATACAAAAATGTTACACAGCACAACAGTTTTAGTTCTCATACATTTTTCAAGTACCAGCAAGGCTTACTCAGTCTTCACATGAGGCGAGTACCAGCCCCATCGGGTGCTGGGAAGCCTCCACTTCAACTGAAGTGGTTGGCCTAAGGCTAGCCCTCTTACCTGTAAAAATAAATAGGTTTCACTTTCCACTTCAGGGAGAACGTGGCAATGCAGCTACACTATACTGCCCTGCTTACCAAAAAGGCAGTATCTGCAAAATGTTTGTTCTGAGATAATCGACTTCAAACTTAGGAATTGTATGATTTTAAGTACACTTCTTACTGCTAGTCTGTGTGCTTATATCTCAGTAACCATAGGAGATCCTGCTTTTTTACTGAGCTTATTGGATTCAGCGTCGTTTAAAATATGGAAATACATATATAACTCAATATCGAAAAAAAATCAGTACTGCCTTCTTTCTTAGCAGGGCAGTATATGTGAGGCTTTGTTGAATTTTTTTGCATGTAAAGATAGGCTAAAACCTGGTTTATGGTAGAGGAGGAAGTATTTTTACAGAAGTAGATCAATTTATTCAAAACAAAACATTGGCTAACTTGAATGATTTATCTGTGAATGGTGCAATCAATGAAGATCCTTTATTTAATGTCAAAATCTCCACACAAATCATTACCTTGAAGGCGTAAGTGAGTCCCCTCCTCAACCACAGTTCTGGTGCCAGCAGGCCGTTGATGTACCAGGCCAGGCCGTTGGAGGTCTGGCCGGTGAGGGCCTGGTAGCCGCGCTTGCCGCCCGCCGGACCCACCGTGGCCGTAAACGTCCTCACCGACCTGTCAAATATCTCAGACTTCTCCCACGGCTCCTTCACGTACTTGGCATCGGACCTGAGAAAGATTTCTCCTACATTAATGAAGGAATACTTAGATTTAATGAAATCTTGCAGGTTAAAATTCTCTACAAATTTAAGTCGTACGTTTCTAAAAGCTTACAGTGAAAAATGACTTACCTATCTATATTTTTGGACAGGAATTACTACTTTTAATGCATCCATAGCAACCCCTTGACTTATAGGTTTGTATGAGGCTGACCACCCATGCTGTACAAAAATGGTTAAATTTGCCAATATCACCCTTGTTTCAGGGACGGTCAGCAAAAGTTGCAGGGTTTATGTTCATTGTTGGAGGTTTGGATTTTAATTTGTAAGTACACAGGCAGCATTTGTAAGCGCGAAGTTACACGTGTCTGTTTGATGCATTTAATATTAACTTCAAATCTTAATATATCTTTGCAACTTAGATTATAGTTGCTAAGCCCTAGTGACGTTTCCCACCGAGAAAAACATTCCACTTTCAAATTTGAGTCCATCCACAAAAAAGTGAATTGTGATTTTTACTTGCCAGCCAGAATATTTCTTACCTACCTTACTTATAAAATTAATTCAAATTGGCAACACCATATTTTGAATTAAGAAGAAAAAATAGTTTAAATATTGCCAACCACACAAAAACTGTGCATTGGTTTATATTTTTTTTTTCAAAGAAAAAGATTTTAAAAAACCACCTCGTAAAGTCAAAGCATTCATTGATGGGCTCCTTGATACCAAAGTCAATTTTGGTGTCTCGCTTGGGGTAGATATCATGGAAAGCCGGTTCCTTGTTGTGATCGAGGCGTCCCAGAGCCCAAACCACATAACTACTGCCATCTGTCACATACTCTTTGTCGCCATTATCAGCTGCAAGCAAATAAACACAAAATTGAAATGTAATCCTTTCTTGCAGAGCATGGAGGTAGTAAATTTATGAAATGACTATGAATGTGATTGAGTTCTAAATGACATGATGCACCAGTCTTTGACGCCAGACATTCTTGATGTGCTGTCTCGCTCACGACATATGAAATGTTTTTGTAATTTTCTATGTAAACAACGTCTTTACTCCATGTTCAATATATGTAGGTACATATCACCATAGAAACCTATAAAATCACCATAGCAACAGTCTTGGTTTTGAATACTCCTCTAGTGTCGTCGACAGTATGTAAATATCTGATATTTTATAATTCAAAAATGTTCCGACCTCATTATGTACCTACAGGCATGGATTTGTAAGGACTGGATGGGCTGAGAAAGCAATCCTTTGTGAATTAGAAATGCGCTACCCCACTCATCATACACAAATCCAAATTCAGTCTATCGGTAACCTTCCAACTATTAACAGGTGTGTTTCCTAACTGGAAAGAAAAATCATCAAAATGCCAAGCCACACATTTTCCAAATGCACAAACAATACGAGAAATTGTAATAAAAAATCTGGAGTAACTTTTCACTCGTAATTACCAGTGAATATTAATATTTAAGTAAATTCAATTGATATTTTATCTGCCGATGCCTTTAGCCACAAAACAATAGCCCCGCTGTCAAACCGTCGGTCATTTTTAGTGATAGAGATGTGATGATGATAAAATATAGTATCTGATACCGTCACGTGAGAACATTTTTTTTTGTGAAATGTAGGTATGTATTTGAAGTGGTCTGTATTTCAAAATTCAAAATTTAAATTTCTACCCTACACTTTTTGTTTCATTTATCCTTTTATATTTCAAAGAAATTGGATTCAAAAGAACATTTTTTTTACTTTGTCTTCTGTAGGTATTACTCCTAACATCATTGAAAAAACTTAAAATTAAAAAAATGTAATTGAAATAATTTTCACAAGTAATTATGTAACATTAAGTAAAATATTTACGTTTATGGAACAGAAGTATTAAAAAGTATCAGATATTGTCAAAACCTTTGACAACACTAAATTATGTTGTCAACGAAAATAACATCAACAATTCGTTGCTAAGGAATATTACCTGCTTACATAAATTAACGACGGAGTAGAGACACATAACGTGATAGAAAAGGACAACAACAAAAAACGTATGTTGTGCGAGCGAGACAAAACAAGGGACAAAGTCTGGCGAAATTAGATTTCAGTGACTGTATGGAACACAGTGTTTAGAACTAAATCAAATAAATATCCTCTTCATTTAATAGAACTCCATGCCTACAGGATGATTTTCACAAGTATCTATTACTGCGAGCATAGTAGCTACATACTTGAACAAGCAAGTACCTGCATACTTGAACATCACTAGTTCTAGAAATGGCTGACACTTTTGGGAGCGAAATATTTCCATAAATGAAAAAGAAATTTTATGAAAGTAATAGAAAATAGTATTTAAGTAGTAGTGAAATATTATTTCACATTTTATAAAACATTGTTATGTTATTTTTATAATAACAATTAAAATAAAGTCAGTGTGTTCAGTGCACGTATCTTGGGCCGAACAGAGCCGAACGGTCACGGAAGCAGCCGGACTGCGCCGTGGGATCTGATCGGGCTGTCGATTATCGCTCGGCAGTCCTGGGCCAGACGTCGGCGACAAAGCACCAAGCACCCAAGCAATGGAGCTCCCTCCCCTTCTACTTGGAGCATCCGCCATTTAAGGCACCCGCCTTATGGACAGAAGCCTAGTTGCCTAGAGCTTAGGGTTAGCTCGCCTCAGACTCAGT
The DNA here is from genome assembly GCA_951799405.1 of Agapetus fuscipes. Lineage (NCBI taxonomy): Eukaryota > Metazoa > Arthropoda > Insecta > Trichoptera > Glossosomatidae > Agapetus > Agapetus fuscipes. The sequence goes on along the minus strand of OX637341.1, from coordinate 8,617,809 downwards.
GCTTCAAACAGTGCTCCGTGAAAGTGAACCACCAGAACTGTGATTGGCTTCAAGTGCGTTGATACAGGTCTGGCCATTTCCTTCTCCCCCCTTTCCTTTGTTATAGATTCAACTTTTATATTAACTTTATTTGATTAAACCTCTTTGATTAACATTACCTCTCATGTTTCAATATACAACCCTTCCCAAAATACAAGGTGAGCCAAACCAACAGAAAGAACCCCACGCCCTGAGAGTGATGCCGATGATAGCTAGCCGGAGTGAGTATCCTTGTAGGTACATCAGAAGGTACCTTCTCATTTTAATTTTAGTTTGTGGGCACATTTAGAAAATATCCAGTTTGGCACTTATATGTATTTTTTTTTTCAATTAGGTACCACACTTGTTGACAGATGGCAGCTTACCGATAGACTGAATTTGGAATTTTGTATAATGCGCGCGTTAGGGGCCGTCCATAAATTACGTCATCGATTTTGGCCAATTTTCGACCCCCCCCCCCCCCCTTACAATCATCCTATAGTCATTATCTAATGACCCCCCCCCCCCTCTTGCTGTAATAATGGATGAGCTTAATAATTAATAATGTTATATTATAATCTATAATCTAAGTTGCAAGGATATATTCATTCAAAGCTCTCAGATGTATGTCCACAAACAAACACGTGTAGTTCGCGCTTACAAATGCTGATTGTGTACTTACAAATAAAATCCAAACCTCAAATGAACATAAGCCCTGCAACTTTTGCTGACATTCCCTGAAACAGGGGTGACATTGGCAAAGTGAACCATTTTTTACAGTATGGGTGGTCAGCCTCATACCAACCTATAAGTCAAGGAATATATTACTTAGGTACATAATATTTTGTAAAAATTGGTATTTACAAGGACGACGTCACTTTTGGTACTCGTACATCATTTGCCATCATCCGCAGACCAGACTCCCCCCCCCCCTTAATGCGAATGAGGTAATATATGGACAGCCCCTTAGCGCATTCCAAATTCTCAAAGGATTGCTTTCTTAGCCCATTTGGTTCTTTTATATCAATGTTGCAGACAATAATTCAAAGTGAGATTTCTTTGACTTACATGAAATTAATGTCCGACGGTATGTGATTATGTTGATGCCGTTTTCTCTCACAGATTTAAAAAGTTGGTTTGTGTCTTGTCCACCAACCAAACCATCTCTGCACACTCCTTTATATTGTCCAAGAACTTGGATGCACTGAAATTGAGTGTATAATTTATAAATGACCAAATAAATAAAATACTGTTCATTTGTTTTTTTGATTATTATTTTAGAAATGGATAAAAAAATATATTTGCAATTGTAATTTTCAAGGCAAATAAACTCCCTCCATGTTATTATTTTTCAAGTTGACTTCATTTTTGAAATTGGAATAAAAAATTCTCAGAGATACCAACCATAAAAGAATAATTTAGATTTTTACTACACAGCCGAATAAATATTTACCTACATACCTGAGAAATAAAATTAATTTAGTTCGGCAACACCATTTTTTGAAAAAAGAAGAAAATTATTTGTACAATGATACCAACTTCACAAAAAATGAATAAGTACTTATTTACCTAACTGTCAACTGTTTGAATTGATTTTTTTAGACTGGTAACCCATTTTTTGAATATAGAACATTGTCTTACAGTAGTACCAACCATGAAAACTTACAAATTATAAAATCCTTTTTACCTACCATTATGCTGTCTTTAAATATATTAACTTACCGGGGCTAGAGCAGTTATATTGTAGTCTGTAGCGTATCCACTAAATCCATCTACGTATGCAACGGTGACATCGGCACCTAACATTTGACTCCTTTCATCAGATCCCGACAGCCCAAACGCCATATACTCTTCTTCAGTAACCTATTTAGAAAAAAAAAACATTCATGATTGTGTGTATTGCTATATTCTGCTAAGGACTATGGGCTATGGACTCAGTGCATTGAAAACGGTGTGGAAAATAAAATAAAAAGACAATCTTTAAAGTGCCGTTTTGTGAATTTACTGCAAAGCCATGGCATCTCCTGAATAAACTAACTTTTAAATTTGACTTTAAAATGCACAGCCCTCAGCTCTAGCGGTAAGGCATTCCACAACAAGGAGCAAGTAATGCAAGAGGCAAAAAAGGGGTACAACATGGCCGGGCTAGAGGCAGTACATAAGTCATAACTTCCATACAAAATTATGTAGGCTGTTTAAGCACTATGTACTGAATTTAGCATAACTGTCAAGTGCGTATGTTTTACAATGCTGTTAACCAGAAAAAAATCCTTAATTATCGGGAATCCACTTTTTATTTGCCACGGGTTACGTCACATAGCAGAGGGATTTTTGGATTGTGTCAAGGTCATTTTCTACACAATGTATCACCACCTAAAGGTAAAACTGAAAAAGTGCTGATTCACTGATTTGAGAAATCTTGAATAAAATATTTTATTGGGAGTGGTAACTTCTCTTAGTAAGTGAACTTATTATAAGGAAGTGCTCATGAAAAACTTCTAAACTGCAGGGTTTTCATACTTTTTTTAGTTTTTTATCTCATAGAAAATAGGAAAAAAGGTCCATCTATCTGAGAAACCCATGTTAGATTCATGTCACTTATTCAGTTTTACCTTATAGATATCTATATTTTGACAAACAAAGCGACCTTACTATGACCGAGACAAGATTTTATAATGAAAAAGAGTAAACTTACTTGTCCAGCCAATTGTATGGTGATTTGTGGACCAAAGACTTCCCACGCTACTTGCATGTCTTTGTGCAACTGCACACAGTTGGGCAGGGTGTTTGTGTAGCTTTGGACTTTTACTAGAGATGGCGGAACATTCAAGCCATCGGGGATCAGGATGAAGCCGTAGCTCTCCTTTCTCTCAACGTCAAATATGCTGAACCAATCAATGTTGAAAATCGTGATGTCGCCAGGCAGTTCGAGGATTATGGTTTCCTTTGAATATGCTCTGATAGGATCCAAGCTAAAAAAATAAACAAACGTTTTTAGGTATGTAAACATTAAGTTATCAATAACTAGATTTTCAAATAAAAAAATTGTGGTTAGGCAGTTCGATTTTATGGGAAATTTAATTCTTAAATACTGCATGTATGTATTTACAAACAGGTCACAAAAATCTTTCAAAAAATGTACTTTACTAAAGTACTCAACCCTTTTGCCAACTTCTTCTGCTTTAAGTGCCGTGTTAGGTCCCCTCGACATAGACTCTCACTTGTGAGAATGTCTCCCCATCTCTTGTGATTTGAATTAGGTCCTCCGCTGTCCTTATTCCTGTCCAATCTCAGATATTACAAAACCATGAGATCTGCTTCCTACTGACATTTTTTGCCCTCAATCTTTCTCCTATTATCCAAATGTCTGCATTTTTTCACCATATAAAAAAAGTACAAATACTGAATATCTTGTGACCTTTTTTTATTTTACTTTCAATCCTTGTTAACATTTTATGAACACTATTTTTACAATGGCAAATAGCAGAGGTACATTCAAGCTTTGATGGCTTGCATAAATGCTAACCTCACTTTGCAAGTCTGCTCGCTACACCTAAGCCTGCCACTCCTACTCAAATGGTACAAAGATGACCAAAAATGCAAGTGGAGACGGAGATTTCTAGATTTATCAGCTTGCAATACAATAGAATGATAAATAACAATGGTAGACTCACTATCCGTATTCATCAGGAACTTTTCTTCCCTTTGAAGAAGGCTGAGGACCAACGCCAACCCAAAAGTAAACAGTCGATCCTTGTCCATTGTAACTGAACTCTGGTATTCTGAAAGATAATAGAATGGAAGAGTGATAACAAAATGTGATGTATGCCTGCCATGGTTGCTTGTTATAGATGGCAGTTTTCAAATCTTTCATCAGCTGTAGATTGTGATCTATTTTCAAAGTTGCTAAGCTGGAAAATTAGGAATGTTTCAAATCCATTACGAGATTGGACATAGATATTTATTTAGAAATAATAGTAAAACTGTGAGATTGTTGACAAGAATGAATAGTTTATTTTTAACTGTCAATTAAAATGTCCTTCTAAGCTCTCACATTTATTTAGAGTTGGAGTTTAATTTTTTTGACAGAGACAAACGAATACATGAAACTACTTGGTCCTTGACTAAATCATAGGTATTTCCAAGTAATTAATGAAAAAAACAAAGGCCAGGGAAAAATTGTGATGTCACACTGCCAGGTTGCTAGCCAAATGCGCAGCATTTAGCAATTTTTGTTTGTTTTCTAAGGACTCTAGTCATCTAGTTCTGTGGTGTTACCCCGTCAAGAGATATATGAAATATTTCTTCTCCAATTCATGTTTATTTTTCTCTAATAATAAATAAATACTTTAACTCAAATGTATAAGTGAAGCATTAGTCTGCGACTGATTTGGGATACCGTTTCTTCGCTTCTTCTGTTTTAATTCTTCGACTCTAATGGTGTTATTCACACACAGCAAATCCATGGCTCAGCCGCCACTTAATGTGATTTTTTCATACAAAAAAAATGATCCATTGATCAGTTATGGATCAAAACGTGTTGTGAATAACCCGGTAAGATTCTAGAATCCTAAGATTGATTGGCAGCAATGTAATTTTTTCATTTCTCCCTATCCTAGGTTATCTTTTTGAGCTCCTCATAGGAGGTACAGCACATATTGATACAGGTCAATTTTGCTGGTTCGTGGGATGTTACTTGGGCCTTTATTGTGATAGTTTCTGTTTCATTCCTTCTGCCTCTGTAGATTATTTACTTATACACAACAAGATGGCGCTCAATCAAGCATTTTTTGGGCGAGACAATAGGGAAATTTCTCTTTTTTTTTTCTTGTCGATTTAAATTAATTTTTATTTGCTTATTATAAAACTTGTTGAATTTTATTTTTATTTTCTTTTTTTATAAAGTTATTCATGTTCCAAAAATTAAGTATGAATTTACATGCCAAAACGCTCCTTGGATTGAATTTTTGGCTGTGACATCATTTTCTTTATTCATATTATAGCAATCGCAATACTAGCACAGTTGTGGATACAAGAAAATGACATTACAGGGGCTATAAATGCCGTTGATGGATCGCATATGCATTTCGAAACCGGTCAAAATTTCCGAAAGTTCTTTTTCAAATGTAAAATCATATAATTTTATTTTGGACTTGAAATTAGGACCTTATATCTATTTAAATTAGGCACTTTTTACCTAATTCCTCACTATTGCAAATACCCTATTGTTGGCAACCAACTTATTTTGGCCAATGCTCGGTCTAATGAATATATATATATATATTTTAAATAATTTGTGCAATGTACCTGATAGTCTTTGCATCCAATATCTCCACGGGTTCCGAAGTTACAATATTTCCTTTCCCAGCAAAACTTCCAGCTTTCTGCGGGGCGGGAGGATCAAACTCTTCAGGGACATACACGTCCCCAAAGGTGTTCTGGCTGGACAGATCATAGATGGCAAACCACTTGATGTCTGTGATTTTCTTACTGTCCGGCAGTGTGAGAGTAAAATCCTTGTCAAAATATCTTAGCAAGACGTTTGTTCTGAAATGATAAAAAGAGATACATTAAAATTTCTTCATTGATGTTTCGCCAACGTCACACAATGTTTCAGAGATCAGAAAAAGTTGCAAAGTTTATGTTCATTTGAGGTTGTAATTTATTTTTTTTATTTGAAAATTTGGTCCTCATCAGACTAAAAGGGTAATAAGATTTTCCTCGAATTTTCACATAAATTTTCATATAAAATGTGTAGATAACACTACAAATGGATTGTGTGAACTTTGATGATGAACAAATTACAAACAACAACAAAAAATTGAGCCCGTAAGGGTTATGGTAAAGCTGCCTATTACTACCGGAAAAAAATGTTTTTTATTTTTATTTTTACGCTTAAATTTCAAAATCAGTAGATTTCAACGCATCTCACCTTCCATTCTCATCGGGTACTATGAAACCCGTGGGTCCAGGCCTGTTGGCTTTCCCCGCCCAGAAAAATGTGTCGGCCCCATTGCCGTCATAGCTGAAGCCCGTGATGAGGAGAGTGTACTGGTCTACTGCGTACACATCCCCCGCCACCTGCGGACAGATTAATATTATGTTCAAATACTACAATTAGCCCGTTACAAAATTGTTTTCATTGTGAATCCTGTTAATGTCAGTTCAAAACAATGGATCTCAGTAAAACAAATGACATTCAAATTTTCAAATATTTATGTGTTCTATTCGTGACCTGATTAAGTTACACACATACAGTGCTGTTCTTAGACATTTGGTCGTCCGTTGAGCCCACGCTTTGACAAACTAATGATGCCTGGGCTGGAAGTATCATCACCACGGTTATTCTTACCAACCGAATATTGGTAATATTTATATGAAGACTAATCAGCTGTTCACTTGCGGCCATCTTGGATTGACAGGTCTTCATACAAATATTACCGATATTTGGTAGGTAAGAATAACCGTGGTGATGAGATTTCCAGCCCAGGCATCATTAGTTTGTCAAAGTGTGGGCTCAACGGACAACCAAAATGTCAAATAGCAACGTTAGTGTACTACTTGCCACGTTCTCCCCGAAGGGGTCGCACATTGTGAATGGAACCTATTTATTTTTAAAGGTAAGGGGGCCAACCACATCATTTGAAGTGGGGGTTTCCCAGCTCCCGACGAGGCTGGTACTCATTTTGAATCGCCACATGCGACCCCTTCGGAGATAATGCAGGCAAGAAGTTAAACTATATGTACAGCTTAGTTTCGAAGTTGCAATAAAACCACACAAAGAAGATTTCCAATGATAAGAGTATTAGTTAAAAATAACTTCATTATGAAAAAAACATTGTTTTATTTCCACTGTTTATTAGTTTCAATGCTAAGCACTATCGGACTTAATTCATCCATCTTCAGAGGCTTACTTGGACCGATAAAATCTGATAGTGCTAAGACATCTAGACTCAATAAATAGTGAAAATAAAAGTGTGCTGTTTTCATAATAAAATTATTTTTAATTTATACGAACAGATGAATCTTCACTCTGTAAATATGCTAAGTTTAGAAAAATAAGAGTATTTATTTATGCATTTACCTGGTGATGATATGAATTGAGTTTGCCTAAATGTTTTCCCCTATATGGACCATCTTCATCTTCACAAATTACCTTTTCTGTAAGGAAACAATACGGCGTTAATATAATTCATCATTAATTAATACATCATATTCATCAATTTTGAGTAAATGAGTGTATTTTTTCAGTATTTTTTTTTTTTTTTTATAACTTTATATTTGACATATTTTCGAAAAATTAAGAAAATAGCGCCATTTTGAAAAAAAGGGTTTACAGCATAAAAATTAAACGTTAGGTAAATAAAACAGGTAGGTACAAGAAAGATATGGGTAGCATACTACTTAAAATTAATAACATTGAATGGACATTATTATGTCATGAGAATCTAGTTAGAATCACAAAGGAGTAATTTTAATATCACAATAAAAGACTTTGAGGATTAATCTAAATTAAAAAAGTTGATTTGTTTCAAGGTTGGCGAAAGTAGAAAGCGAAGTGCACAGGCGAAGTGTAGGTACAACTTTTTTGAGGTTATGTCCATATTTTGACAGATAAAAGTATCAAACGAAAGCAATACAAACCTAAAAACAATGTAAATAAAACTATGAAAACACCCCGTGCACCAGCACAACTCTTATATTTGAAAAAAGTCATTTTGATTATATTTAAAACGATGACTACAACATGACAGCTCACTTCCAAGTCACGAAAGTTTTATTTCATATTATTTTTATCACAACAATTTTTAAGTCCGGATATGAATCATATTATCCGTGCTATCCACATTGCTCTGTTTGATAATTTGGGTTTGTTGTTTCAGTTACATTCTTGTTATAATTTGTGATTTTAATTATTTATTTTGCACTGATTTAAATGTGTAAATATACCTATGCACATACAAAGAACAGTTATGCTGGTTAGTCATGTACCAACACAAACGCCTTGGTAAAACTGCTACTGCTGGGGTGACCATGGCTCATGTCTTGGAATACGATCTATGTAATTTTAATGCGATATAAAACCTAAGTAAATATTTTTAAAATAAATAGGTACTTAATACCTGCAAACGTGAATATGTAGGTACCTATAAAATATCTTACTAATAGGTTGGTATGAGGCTGATCCCTATGCTGTAAAAACTTGGTTGATTTTTGCCAATGCCACCTCAGTTTCAGGGGAAGGCGGCATGAGTTGCAAAATTTATGTTCACGTGAAGTTTAGTTTATTTTGTATGTAAGTTCACATGCAGCATCTGTTAGCGTGAACTAACATGTACCTGCTTGTAAGCGTGCATTAAATATGAGCCATTAATGTCAATACCTCCATCTTTGCAACATAGATTATAGATTGTAGATCCAAGTTGTACTTCTATTACATAACTTATATTTTGACATTTTAGAAGAATGAGTGTAGGTAATATTTTTTTGATAAGTTGAATATTACTGTACGGAAAACACTAAAGTAGGTACCTCCACTATATCCGTATCTCTCGCGGCTAGAAATGGTCTTCCACGTTCTTATTACGGAGCCATGAGATCTACTTCCTGAGGGGAGCTGGAAAACCCCTGATTCAACTAAAATTGCCACCCCCTGTACCTGTAAAAATAAAAAGTTTCCACGCGCCACATGCGACCACTTCAAGGTAAACGCTGCAACATGTGACACTAAAATAAGTGTAGCTCAGTAAAGTATTTTTAGGTGCATTTAAATACATTCCAAGAGTTATTTTTAACAATAAAAAGGCCCTCTTTGTGATGGAGTATTTATACTAACTTAGAAACAATGATTACAATCATATACGTTTAGTATTTACAAACTCCTTCAACCGTGAAATGAACCATGGTTACCCTACGAATAAGTCCAGTCACCAATACTCCAACAGTAGAGAGACCATAAGTACCTACACACTTCCACACAACAACAATGTTATCATTATTAACACCGAAGGCAGTCTACACAATGTCCCCCCAGTGCTTGTTTAGCTTACGTACCATTTGATACAAATATGACCTTTCAATGAAATGGTCTTAAGAATCACATTATTCACAATCTAAGCTAAGAAAAAACGTAAAAAATGAAATCTGAGAGTTGTTTTATATATTTCAAAAATAAATTTCCAGTATTCATAAGACACAGTGGTCCAGTGCCTACACATACAAACATTGCTCGTGTGAAATTACCCATGATGGGCATAAGACAAACAAACACTGAGGGGCGACAAGTAAAAGATGTAGACGTACTTGAGCTAAACCGTGGAAAGGAAAGCGTACTATACCTCAAGTACAAAACTTCACATACTCGATCGTAGCGTTTACTAATAGTGTACCACAAATAATACTCTCGCTTCAGGACGCTGTTTTAGTTTCCATATTTTTTTCGTTTAACGCCATGAAGTTTTGAAAGTACTTGGAGTAATGGCCGTTGATATTATAATAACACAAGTGTGGCTGTCAATTTGACCAAAAACTAGTTTTCACAATCAGCAATAATATTTTGTAGATTGTTATACATTTGTCATGCTATATTTTTGACATCTAGATGTAAAATTTTCAATTCTTCATTTTGTGCTGCTTTCTTTTGAATTTGCTTTCAGCAAAGTATTTGAACGCGTGGTAACATACAAAACCCAGGTTAAGTAAAAGAAACCTACTTTATAAAAAAAAGTAAACATATTTTTTTATTCCCTTCCCTTCAATTCTTCCCATTCTATTCCCTTCCCTTTCTCGTGCTCTTTCTTTCCTTATCCCGTTATGACGATAAATTTTTACAATTATTTTTTGTTTTGGATTATTTTTTTGTTTTGCTTATTGCTTGTTTTTTTTATTTGCATGCTTATTTAGTATGATTTATAATAGATATAATACTGAAGAATACTTTAGTTGACACAATGAATTGTGTAAAACCATGTTATCTCTGGGTCAAAGCTATGGTCAAGTGACCCAAGCGGGGATCGAACCAACGTTATTCTATTCTAAGTACGCTAGAAAGATCAACCCACTTGGCCCCCTCGGCCATAACACCGACAAACGCGAACACCTTTTAATGCAAAATGTTGTAGGAACAATAATGTTGATAATCTTGCAGAGCAGGTTATGCCATTCAGAAAAAGAAAAGAAAAATATAGTAGAGGGCTTTCATTTGAGAGAAAATCTGAACATCCTATTTGATTTTTGTTCTCATTTTCGCTAATTTATAACAAAAACTTCACAAAACGATCACCACGAAAATTATTGCAATTTCAACAGGACAAAGTCTGTAGCATTAAGTCAAAATATTGATGGAGAAAAAACTAGCTTTTGGCTTTGATACATACCTACTATGGCTCACCTGTCAACCGGACCTGTCAACCACAGTGCTGTCAAACACTATACCCATGTTTTCTTATATATTACATGTAAGATTCATATTAAATGCATTCTCATAAGCAGACACGTATAAGTTTGCGCTTACACATGCCGCATGTGGACTTACAACATAAAAAAACAATCTCAAATGAACTTAAGCCCTGCAATTCTTGCAGACCTTTCCTGAAGCATGGGTGACATTGTCAAAGTGAACCATTTTTTAAGGTAAAGTAAGTTCCCAGATAGCAGGTCAGTTTGCTGCAAGTTTGATTTGTATATAAATTTATATTGTCATGTCAAATATGACAAAATAAGTTTGTTGCAATATTGCTGCAACGTTGTGCTCACAGCATTATATTTTTTCTTTATGTTTCCTGCCTGCATAGTGCATTTTAGCCGCCATAACGTCTGTCAACTGTCAAGCCGGCTTGCGTTTCAACTCTGACAATTCTTCCCCTCGAAATCGTCAATTTTCAAGGTAATTATACATTAAATTGAAAAAAAACATTTTTAGCGTGTTCCTTAGTTCATAAACTATTTAACAGTATATAATTTGTAGCAAGTTCTATGTTTTTAAGTACTTTTTTTTGTATACAAAATAACAATGGTTTGAACATACACATGATTTTGAGGTCATTTTTAACAGCCTTACTATTTTATTTTTTCAGATGTCTTACTCTATTCGAGAGATTAATATGTGTTTGAATGGAAATGCATCAGATGTAGAACTTGAAGATGAAGATGACGAAATTACAACCTGGTGGGAGCCAAGGATCGAAAACGGTGACCAGGAGATGGCTGCAGACGAGTTGAGCCAGATAATTGGGATGCCCATTGAAATAAACGTTAGTATTTTATTTATCTATTAAAAAATCCTCATTTTATTCAAAATATATCTCAACAAATTAGCTATAAATCGGTACCTTTAAACTCGTATCTTTATAATTAATCACAGATTGTACTGCATTGACATTGACTGAAGTCCTCTAAAATAGGTTTTCTATGGTTCCAATTTCTATTTTATTTGTGGATGATATTATAAACGTAACTATTTATTTCTTTTCAGGCACCTAGTGATGTTGACCAGGAGTAAGAAGCAAATGCGGTGGAAGGTGATGGACAACATCAGGCCCATTCGTTGTGGACAGAAGTACGCTGGCGACACCGTGACTTGGATATCCCCGACACAACGTGTACTGCCAGTTTTTTACAATCCATTAAAATTTTAACGTAAACTGTAACTGTAACTCTGTCGCCATTCCGCTAGGGGTGGCCAGAGCCTCTGCAGAGTTGCCTCCATTTTTTCCTATCCTTACATACCTCCTTCAATTCATTCATATCCATCACCTTTTTCATGCATTTTCTTCTTTTACGCTCACTTTGTATATCCCATTCTTTCACAATCTCCTCAATCTGATCACTCCATACTTTTCTCGGTCGTCCCTTCCCTCTTTTTCCTTTCACACTTTCTTTGTATACATCCTTTGTCAGTCTATCATCATTCATTCTTTCCACATGTCCAAACCATCTCATCACATTCTTTTGTACCTTAACTTTCACATCCTCTTTCAAATTACATTCTTTTTTTACCCATTCATTCCTAACTCTATCCCTCAGAGTTTTTCCTGTCATGCTTCTCAAATGCTTCATTTCCACCGTACATACTTTACTCATTTCGCTATCGTTCACTGTCCATGCTTCACTTCCATACATCAAAGTCGGTAACAATATGCCATTGTGTACCGCCATTCTCAGATCCATCGTCAATCGCTTGTTCTTTGCTATTCTTCCTATTGCACCGACCACTTGTTTTCCCTTGCACACCCTATTCTCAAGTTCTCTTGTCATCTTTCCATTCTTCTCAAACATACTTCCCAAGTATCTAAATTCATCCACAATTTCAACTTTCGTACCATTCAACAAAAACGTGCATTCTTCATTTTCATCCGTTCTGTCAAAAATCAGTACTTTCGTCTTACTTGCATTAATTTTCAACTTGTTCACACACAGAGCATGGTTCAGACTAGAGAGCATTGCCTGAAGCTCTGCTGCTGAATCAGCAATTAGTACTGCATCATCAGCATAAAGCAGAACTCCGACTTTTCTCTCTCCAATCTGTATGCCATGCCCTTCCAGATTCGCTTGTTTAACGTCACTGGAATATTTTCAATTATTTGTAGATGACGCAATAATTGAAAATATGGTTCAGCAGCCCAATTTATATTCATCACAATCGGACGGCGGACAGTGAGAAGACCACGTTCAAGATGGCTGGATGGAGTGGTGGCGGATAGCCGTGCAGTGGGAATGTGGGACTGGAGGAGGAAGACGTTGGATAGACAGCGCTGGCAGCGGTTGCTGAGGGAGGTCGTGCCAGTGATGATGATGATGTGACTATTATAAAACTTTGTTACTACTATAAGCAAACTGTCAATGAAATAAAATAAAAATATTTCATCTTTTTATTCTAATTTTGTTTTTTTAAATATTATAATAATATCAAAAAATGTATATAATTTGCAGAAGCAAACATTTTGCAAGTTTGTCATGACAACCTTACGGGAACTTTGTTATGACAAAGTTTCTGCAAGCTTGTTGCTGGGAAACTAGAAAGTTTGATTAAAACTTGCCTCAAGTGTATATACTTGCCATGGTGAACTTGCAGCAAGCCTTCACTTTTGACACATCAAACTTGTTGCAAGTCAGATACAAGTTTAAAATGCTATCTGGGTTGCAACCACAGATCAGTTGCAACGGATGCGTCTGTTTTCGTTAAAATAGTTTCTAGTCCACAAAATTATTAGTGAATGGTCTGAATGGACTAACAAAATAAATTTAAAAATACTGCAACGCAAGGACAGCACATAAACCTGAAATTTCCTGAGTTATTTTGTAACCTTCAACATTGGACTGTAGCATTGTTCCCGTCGATTAATATTTTGCTAGACTGCAGATCAAAGGAAGTGAATATATTAATAGTTTGGTGTGAGGCTGACCACCAATGGTGTTAATAATTATTCGCATTACCAACGACACCTCTACTTGAAAGACATACTGCAAGAGTTGTACAGATTGTATTATAATTTAGCATTTTTTTGTAGAAAAAAATTGCAACTAAAATTTATTTTGATGCTTGATAGAGGCTTCCTTTATTTGTGTCCATAATAAAGTAAATAGTAATATTATGATACTTAATGCCTTCTATCGTTGTTCAAAAGTTTATATTATTTTTTTATTAAACATATTTTGATAACAGAATAAGGAATTGAATTTGCCTTCCGGTAGTGAATAATAAAATTAATTTACTTTCATAACACCTTGAAATCAAATATGCGTGCAATTACTTATAATATTTTTCTGTTTAGATAGTTTTGCCATCTCTTGGAGGAAATATCAACTAAGTTGTTTCTACACAGATTCTGGTTCATATCTTAGCTAAAATTATTGATTAGTATGAGAAACAATCCATAGATAGATTTATTATTTTATTTTCATTTTCATTAAAATTTTTGGAGTGTGATGGATTAAGGCCTTTGCACTTCTAAGCGTAGACTTGGTACCTACATTTTGTAAAATAATCAAAATTAAAATAATCCAAAATTAAAAATAACATGATATGTAAAACCTACTATTATCCATCACAAACAGTCACGTGAAAATTTGCGCTTACAAATGCTGTCTTTGTAGGTACCTTGTACCTACTTACTTACAAAATAAAATAAAAACCTCAAATGAACATGTAAATTCGCGCTTGCACACGCTGCTTGTATAGGTACATGCAAATTAAATTAAACCTCACTTGAACATAAGCTTTGCAGCACTTGCCGCCTTTTTCTGAAACCGGGGTGGCATTAGCAAAAGTGAACCACGCTTTTACAGCATTCGGGGTCAGCCTTATACACCAACATATTAGTCATTATTGATACACGAATGGAAAAATTATGCAATTAGAATTTATGTATTTGATTTTATTTTTATTTCCATTATTAGAGAATTTTTGTTGCTATTTAATGACACTCCCGATAATTTTGCAGCAGGTAATAATACTTGATTTACCTGTATTTTGTTTGAATTTTAATAACCAGGAATAGTTTCTAAATGTGTAAGAAAATTATGCTTCAAGTGAAGTGATCTAAAATTAGTATGTAGGTATATTTTTACAGATTAGAGTAGTACGAAAGTTGCGGATGAATTTAGATGCTTAGGAAGAATGTTTGAAAAGAATGGGAAGATGACAAGAGAAAATGAGAATAGGGTGTGAAAGGGAAAGCAAGTGGTCGGTGCAATATGAAGAACAGTAAAAAACAAGCGGTTGACGTTGGATATAAGAATGGTGGTATAAAATGGCATATTATTCCCAAGTTTAATGTATGGAAGTGAAGCATGGACAGTGAAACGAGTTAAGTATGTACCTACGGTGGAAATATTTGAGAAGCATGACAGGAAAAACTCTGATGGATAGAGTTAGGAATGAATGGGTAAAGAAACAATATAAGCTGAAAGAGGATGTGATAGTTAAGGTACAAAAGAATGTGATGAGATGGTTTGGACATGTGGGAAGAATTAAAGATGATAGACTTACAAAGTGTATGTACAGCCGTGTGACGTCACATTTATTTTGTCTATGGAATGTGTGCAGAGTTCTTTATCATTAAATTTTTCCATGATTTTAAATTGCGAACAATTTTGCCTTGGCTTTGAAAAACGGTTCTTATGACAAATTGTTAGAAAAGTCATATTTCAGTGTATGGATGACTAATTCGATTTAATTATTTTTCATTGACATCATGAATGAGTTAGTCTTGAGTATAAATTTATGAAAATGCGTAATTATGCACAATTAACGTATTCTAATTAAGAATAAGATTTGACAACTTTTAGTCACGTATGCCTTTATAAAAGATTCTCAAACATAAAAATACCTACAAGAATAATCTATTGTTACGAATATGCAATTGCGTGTTTTGTTTGTCTGTGTGAGGGTATAATAAAATCTGTGAAGTCTCTCTACAAAAAAATAGATGCTAAGTACTTTAATAATTTGTATTGATATTGATTTGTATTGTTCGAGATCGCTCGAGAATTTGGTCGGATGTTCTAGTAAAGTCTCGCATATACCAATTCTCAATGATTCGAGAATGTTCTTTATTTTTGCTATAAAATACGTACCAAAGCTCTCTGTAGGGAAGAAGCCAGTTGACTGTTGTATTGTGTAGGTGTAATGTTACTCTGCACCTGAACCGAATCTAAAATAAATTACCGCACCTTTAATCAATTTTAGTCTGCTTAAAAATTATAAAACTAGAATCGATCTACAATATTATAAAAGTGCAGAGTGTCGCCATACAAAATTAATATAAGTTAATGTAGACAAAACTAAAGAACTAATGAACAGATGCACATCATATTCGCGACAAACATTATTTCGAACCTCGGATGTGTTCTCCCATCATCTTTTGATTACTGTTTTAAAAATGTTTTTTTTTTAAATAACAGCTATGATCGATTAGAACACTCATTTATATGAAACCCAAGTAATTGCGACATTTGATTTTCTTTGATGTTTTTTGATTTCTTTAATAAAATAATCTATGATCTAAGTTGCAAAGATGTATTAACATTCAAGATTAGTATTAAATGAATGCCCACAAGCAGACGCGTGCAAGTTCGTACTTACAATTGCTGCATGTGTACTTATAAATTGAATCTAAAAGCCTCAAATGATCATACACCCCACAAATCTTGCTAACCTACCCTGAAACAGACGTGGCATAAGCAAAGTGAACCATTTTTTACAAAGCATTAACATTTTTCATGATTAGAAAACATACTGTTAGTGGAAATATTAAAATGTTGTAAATGGGCGGATCTTTTTAAATTGAGTCATTAAAAAGTCGAATTGTTTTATGTAACAATATTTCGCACAGAGATTTGACAGCAGTAATTAAAATGTACTTACTTTTTTATCTAAGAGGATCTTGAAATTGGCGGAATTAATTGTTAGAAACAGTGCTGTTCTGAATGCTGGTTACTTTTTGAAATGGGAATTTTGTGCTGGTAATAAAGAACGATTATAGTTTGAGTAAAAATAAAAGAGTGTCACCCTTTATCGCAAAAAAAAAAAGTTTAAGCATTGAATAAAATAAAAGGACGTTTAAAACCCTTGATTAACAATTAAAAAGGCGTTTAACCCCTTATAAAATTAAAAGGAAAACGTTGAATCCTTGATTAAAAATGAAAAACAGGACGTTTAACTCTTGATTTAAAATGAAATAAGGGCGCTTGACGGTCGATAAAATATAAAAAAAGACACTAAATTTGATTTTAATGCTTTATGGTACCATTGACTTTTATTTAAAAAAAATTATACCTGACGATGATCTAAGATCGAAAACGTTAGTAAAATTAAAGAATAAATAATTGTAATAGTGAAAATATAAAACAGCGTTTGATTTAAATCCTTAAACTAAATAAATTATTGAATATGAATTTTCACAGTGTCAACACACAAACAATACAAAATATAAAGAAAAACGGTAAACCCTTGAATATGGATTTAAAAAAATTGAAATACTTTTAAATCCATATAACTTTACTAAATACCAACTAGAATTCTTTCAAGTAGACGTAACATCGAGTGTCGTAAAAACGATTGTTCGTACATTAAAAACAATTATAGAACAATGGCGGGGAGTTATGGTATTGGCGAATGTATCAAATATGGAAGTGTAACTACACTCGCATATAGAGAGCGGGAAGTAGATGGTTCACTGACACTTTGAACTGATGGTACTTCTGGTACTACCTGGAAATATCCATTCTAGAGGCGTCTCGTCTGGTCAGGAACACGCGAGGATAGGCCTTGGTTATATATACATTAGGCTGCGGTCCTGTGAGGCTGCAGTGATCCATTAAGCCCAAGCCGTGAAACCGACAAGACAGAAGTTACAGAGTGAATAATATTATGTAATCAGCTTGTTAAAAAATAAATATTGTAAAATAAACTGAAATTTTATTAAAAGTGAACCCGAACAATGGCGGGGAGTTGTGGTATTGGCGAATATGGTTCCATGTTAGAACGACACAGTGACACAACGACACACGAAAAAATGACACATGACTGAACGACACATGAAAGGACATCACAGTGACAAAACATCACATGACAAAACATCACATGAAAGAACATCACATACATAACAGTTACTAATTCTGCTACAGTATGGTATCCATGGCTGATCTCCTTGATGATGATGATGAGTTGATGATTTTTTATGTTTGTTCATGCACCGTTTATGGTAGGTACCTTTGTTCTGTTTGAGGTATGTGTTTTTTTGTCATGTGATGTATTTTCTGTGTTGCTTTGTCATAGCGATGTTTTGTCATATGATATTACATGTATAATTCCTTGACTTATAGGTGGTATGAGGCTGACCAACCATACTGTAACAAATGCTTCACTTTGCCAATGTCACCTATGTGTCAGGGAAGGTCGGCAAAAGTTGTAGGGTTTATGTTCATTTAAGGTTTGGATTTTATTTGTAAGTACACATTCAGCATTTGTAAGCGCGAACTACACGTGTTTGTTTGTGGGCATGCATTTGATATGAGCTTTAAATGTTAATATATCTTTGCAACTAAGATTTTATAGATTATAGATATACTGTCATTGTGGTATTCTATCATGTGTCGTTTTGTCACTGTGACGATCTATCCTGTCACCGGCGAATATAAACAGTATGTCAGTATGGAAGTGTATTCACTCGCATATGGAGAGCGGGAAGTGTAGGGTTCACTGACCCGCTATAGCCCAAAGAAGTGTGCATCCTTTTACTTTCGGTCGAGACGATGGTCTGCTAGAGTACCTCAGAGTATATGACTCGCTTACATGACTGCTGTAAACGGTCGAGTAAAAATACTCTACTCTCCTCTACTAGCCTACAATCGTACGTGTGCGCTATTATCTTGAATCTAAGTTGAAAAGAAATATAAGCATTTAAGATTGGTAGAAACGATTTGAAGTTAATTTTCATTCGTTGGTTACCGATTTTGATTCAGTTTTTTTTTTATAACTTTTTTCTAAAATGGATTTGTGAAGAGAAATGCAATTCACAAACCTAATCTGCCTGCCCTTAAACAAGTATTTATCATATATCATCAATAAATGATTAATTATTGTATATTTTAATAAATGATTAATCAATACTAGCCCAATAACATTTGTTGAACCAGGGTCAAAGCTATGGTCAATAGATCTAGGCGAGAATCGAACCAGCATTATTCTATTCCAAATACGCTAGAAATAACAGCCACTTGTCTCCCTCGGCCATGACACCGATAACTTATATTGTATAATTTTTGTTCCTTGACTTATATGTTTGTATGAGGCTGATCACCCATGCTGTAAAAGCTTTGATTACTTTTGACAATGTCACCCTTGTTTTAGGGAGAGCAGTGGCAGGAGTTGCATGGTGTATTTTAATGTGAGGTTTGGTTAATTTTGTAAGTCCACATGCGGAATGTGAAAGTGTGAACTTATTCGTGTCTGCTAATGAGAATGCATGTTACGTATTATGTGAATCTTACTGAATATCTATATATACTGAATGTCAAATGGACACAAAAAGTAAAATGTATGGAAAAAATGAAAGGACTCATTGTAAATGATTTAGCTTACATGCATTTTTTATTCACATGATCAAAGTACGCAATGTTTTTTTCTTAATATACTAAATACACTTAGTGCTTGTTTGTTTTATGTCCATCAAAAGTAATTTCACACGAGCAATCTTTGTATGTGTAGATACTGAACCAATATGCCTTATAAAAAAACGCAACTAAGCTACACATATAGTGTAACTTCTTGCCGCATTATCCCCGAAGGGGTCGCATGTGGCGATTTGAACCTATTTATTTTTACAGGTAAGGGGGCCGGCCTTACGCCAACCACTTCAGTTGAAGTGGGGGTTTCCCAGCTCCCGAAAGAGCTGGTACTCATTTCTTGTGAAGGCTGAGTAAACCTTGCCGGTATTTTATTTTTGGGGTTTTAAATAAACATCGAAACGGGTGATCATTTCTGACACCCTCGATGGGATTCGAACCCGAGCTCACGGCATGGAATGCAAGCACTCTACCAACTGAGCTATTGACCGGACTGTGCCTTATGAAAACTGGAAATTGTTTTTAAAAACATTAAAAACAACTCTCCCATTAACGTGTTTTAAGTTTTTTTTCTAAACCAAGATTGTGTAGAATGTGATTTTTAAGACAATGGCATTGAAAGGTCATCTTTGAATCAAATGGTAAATAAGTCAACCGGATTATCTACCAAGACGGATTGTTGGTAATACAAATTGTTAGACTCGACCAGACTCGACGTTGCAGTTGCTACTAGCCGAAAAAACTTGACTGTATTTTTTTATCATGTCAGTCAGGCACAAATACGTACTCTGTGTTGTGAATATGTACAAAACAAATTGGTTTTCGATTCAAGACGATGTTGCAATAATATTTGCAGAATAAATTATCAATTGCAGATTATCTAATGTGGATGATTGATGAGTCAGTATTGTCGTGGCGTGAGAACTCCACTCTCAATCATAAAAAAAAACACTGTTCAAAAGTTTCACATTCGTTAAGTTGAAAAAAATAAAAAACAATGTGTGAACATTCACTTGTGGGTTTATTTTATGTTTAACCAGTTTCAGAAGCAGTACCTCACATTTTCAAGTGTATCGGGGATAGCGCGGCAAGAAGTTACTCTATATGTGTAGCTTAGTTGCATTTAGTAAAACTTAAACCTGAAGATAGGAGGGATTTCTTCTCCCGAAACTGTTTGTGAACAAAATTAGCTCAAAAAGGACGTTTTTTACAAAATTGAATTTCTTATGAGGACTGCAAATGCTTTCACTTTTTCTCTTACACTGAACAACTTCTGTGAAAAATCTTTATTTTTTTATTGACTCGTAAGTTCTTATTGTAAAACATCTTTTAAAACGTGTACTTCTCTTTTCTTTGTTCAACAATAATTTACTTCTTTGGTTGAATTTTTTCATATTATCAAAACTCAGGTTTCTCTTCATAGAAGAATTAATATTAGAATAATTTATGGGGTGAGTGCTATTTTTGTGTGAATCACACCTCAAGAGGCCTCCGTGAGCTCAGTCGTCGCTTTAAAAAGCGCCAATTCTTAAACAAGACCCAGTTGCTGTAAGGCTGGATGGACCTTTAGAGACCGGCCTTTGGTAAAGGTACATAGATGAATTTTTCAACCCAGCAACGAGTATATCTCAAAATATAAACGGTAAATTTTAGTGCTTCGCCGGGATTCGAACCAACGACCTTCCATTTACGAGTCCGAAACTTTACCACTAGACTACGGACTCTTACACTTATTTAATTGAAATTAAATACGTACTTGCTTATTGCGATTCGAAACCTTTCAAATGGCGGGAAAGTTTTCCAATAATATGTAAATTTTACAGATTAATTGATTGTGCTTATTGGAGTGTTGGAAGAATGTAGAAAAATTATTTGGCAAAAGTAACCTCGATTTAGTTCATCGTGATAATTCTCCTAAATGCATGATTAGAATGCCTAATTGATCTTAAGAAAACAAGCTTCAACCGCATAGTTAGTACATTGATGAATTTGTATTTCATCTAATTTTTGGAAATGTGAACGGAAAAAGTAAGGCTACTGAGAAAAGAATCGAGTGTGAATGTAAAAGGAGAAAATGTACAAAAAATGTGATGGATATGAATGAATTGAAAGAGGTATGTAAGGATAGGAAGAAATGGAGGCAGCTCTGCAGAGGATTTGGCCACTCCTAGCGAAATGGCGACAGAGTTACAGTTTGCAGTTTCTGAATTCGCTTGCATATAATTAGAGACTGGAAGTTGTTTTCATAACTTTATTACCAAACTTCTGCACCCTAGTTCCTACGGACCAACTCTTTCCGCAATAGAAACAATTAAAATTAACAAATATAAAAATCCCGCTAACACACTTATCAATAACTTCATGGTACCCAATTCATCCCCTCTGTTGACCATATTCCCGAGGAAGCAATTCAGAAATGATCCAGATGATACTATATATATATATACAAGGATAATTTATTTATAAGGTACACATAATAAAAGAGCGCCGTTTTTGTGTGTGTCACACCTCAAAGGCCCTCTCAAATCACGGATAAGACTTTTTGTAAAGATGCGTCTTTAATGCTCCTTTAAAGACATCAACAGTTTCTGCCTTCCTCACATTAGGTGGTAGTCTGTTCCACTCCATTGGGCCCGCAAACCGGAAAGCACGGTCCCCAAAATTAGTGCGTGTCTGATGTGACGGCTGGACTAAGTCAACCACCCCACACTCCGCAGATCTGAGAGTTTGGCGTCTCAAATCTATCTCAACACGTGAGAACATGTCAGACAAGTATGAAGGAGCCATACCATTGACAGCTTTGTAAACCATCAGACAAACACGGTAGACCACCCTCTCCGGAAAACGAAGCCATGCAGTTTTTTTCAACAATGGAGTAATATGGTTAAATTTAGACATCCCGAATATGAGTCTTGCTGCAGAGTTCAGCACAGATTGAAGCCGGCTGAACTGTTTTTTCGGCTGACCTATATACAGCGTTGAGCAATAGTCAACCCGAGACATCACAAAAGCGTTAACCAGGGTTTTGACCGCCCCTGATGGTAAACATCTCCTGATTGCCTTTATCTGGCGAAGTTCAAAAAACGGCTACATACTAACTAAAATACTAACTCCACACATGACCGTCCTGCATTTATTTTATTAGACAAAATAAAAAACAAAATTTATTTTATTAGACTTTGGAAATTCATAAACATTAAAATTGTAATTCTAATAGTTCAGTCAATGTTCAGATTCCTGCTGCTTCGCCTTTGTTATTACCTAATTGTATCTGTTTGTCGAAACTCATCCTTCTCATTTCTCTACGGTTTTTGTCTTTTCAATTTTGTAGCCCTTGAAAATGACGTAAGCAAGTCGAAAGTACTCCAGGTGAAATAAATGCTCAACTTGTGAGAATAAAATTATGTTTTTAAATTTTGTATACTTTTTCATAATCAATGATTTTTTATTAACTTTATTAACAATTTGAGGAGTTATGTTTTACTCGTTAAGGTGATTCCCCAAGTGGATTATTTCATCTTATTGCAAATTTAAGTAGGTGAGTTTATAATTGTTGCAAATATCAGTTCATAATTATCATCTAAGCACTTCTTCCATATTGTTAATCACTTTTTGCCAGCACCCCATTAACAATACTCTCTAATTAATCACTCCGACGTGTACCTACGTGCCTTGTTAGTTAGCTGCCATAATTGTTAATTGACTCCACTTGTAATTGCAATGCCTACGTGACCTGCCAAAATATTTATTTTATTTTATTTGACTCTATTATTACAGTGGTAATGTGGGAAAATTACAGAAATAAAATGGAAGCACAAATTTGGTTACATTTATTAACTGAGCCTTAAAACAAACGTAAGTTCTTCTTCGTTGAACCAAATGCACACTGTATTGGACTATTGACGGGCAGCGTTCATGTTTATCAGTTTCCTCTTGTAGATATCATCCGTGGAGCAGCTTGCCGGACAGGAAGGACAACAGCGTAGAGGTCCATAGTTTGCTGAGCTCCACACTCGCAGAGTGAAGAGTCCTCCTGTTGCAGAAATCCCCAGGGTAACATGTTGATCGGGGCTCTTGCAATATTAGCTCTCAATCCGTCACACTCTCCACACGGACCACTAAAGGTTATTTCCCGAAGGAAGGTACATCCTTTCTTCCTCAATCTGTCTTCCATTCTTGGACGTAGGCCTACTCCAATATTCTCCATATTTGTCAATCGACTGTTGTATTCAGCTATCCTCAGCCTACAGTTTCCTTGATGTCGTCCAGCCACCTTAGTTGCGGGCTCCCCACTCCCCACTTGGACATTCTGGGCCGCCACTGGACGATCCTTTTCGGCCATTTGTCATGGCCCAGCCCTGCAACGTGACCTGCCCAGCACCACTTTAAGCAGGCCACTCGCTGTATGACATTAGGGATACCAGCGCGTCTACGGATCTCCTGGCTTGGAACTCTGTCTCTAAGGCTGATTCCCAGCATCCTCCTTTCAAGGGCTTTTTGGCACGTCCTCATTTCAGAGACTCTAGGGGACTATGACACTTGTTGTAGTGCCACAGAAAACACAGTTACCGGTGACTCTTTTCATAAATGGGGGGAGTTTGGCAAAGGAATGAGTCGTGAATACACCAAGTTTTCATAAGTAGTTTTGATATCGACTGCAAAGGGATGAATGTGAACCGTTCTACGAATTGCCCTTGTTGTGACGAGAGGAGGAGGTATAAGGACGGATATTTTATCAGAAAATACACCGTTATTTTACCATATTAGAGATAAATGTTTCTTGAAACATAGTGAACAATTCACACATTTGTATGCATTTTAGAGCATTTGATAACAGTTCGTTATCCAAAAAAGCCAAGACCCACTAAATCTTATATCGTACCCGTGACATTTTGTGGTTCGTCATTTTTTCTAGATTATTTGCATTTTAGTATTTTCGGCCATTTTATATTTAGAACAAGGTCAACGAAAACAAAAAACAAAACTTAACAATTCATCAAACGAGATTAGGTACAAAGGTATAAATCAAAAAATACATTTGGGGAAAATAACAAAATTAGGTTTATTTTAATCTCGTACAGAAAATCTGAATAAAAAATGTGCCTAATGCAGTATTATTTCGTAACGGCGATAAAAAATTGCAACATTTGTATGAAGTAGCAAGAATAATGCTGTGTTACCAAGGTCACAATATTTTTGTGCAAAATTTCGGTTGAAAAAATAAAAAAAGCTTTTCTTGGAAGAAATCGTAGACATATTAAGAGTTATTTACAAAATAAATCATATTTTGAGCAATTTAAACATTTGATACCTGTGACACATTTTTTAAAAAGTTATGACTTTTTTCTTTAAAGTCGATATAAGGTTGACCACCGATCTTAAAGTTTCAAAGATATCTTGACATTTGAAGCTTTTATTTAATGCATTCCCACAAGCAAGCACAAATTCGCGCACGTTGTATGTGTATATACAAAATCAACCAAACCTTACATGAACATAAACTTTGAGATTCCTGCCGCCTTTCCGTGAAACCGAGGTGGCATTGGTAAATGTGAACCAAATTCGCGCAGCATGAGAGATCAGTCTCATACCAAACTAGGGTATCAGACTGAAGGTACGAAATATTGGCATGGCATATTGTAAAATGTATATATATAGAAAACTAATCTTTTTAAATCTCATTTAAAATCGTAAATCAGCATTGAGTAGGATAATTACACCGTGGGATTCGACAGAGATTTTTAGATAATTTCTGCGCGTACATTGCAAAAGTATCCGTGTCATAGAAGCCAGTTGGAAAACTCATTACTTCACCTTCTTTGTCAATGTGAAGTAGGCATGGCTCGCATTACTTTAATTTTATTTAATTCTCCTAATTAAGATTCCTGGTAAATGAGTTATGCCTTGTGACCACTGCCCTGAAGAGAACAGTGAAAAAACACTGGCACTTTTTATCCTTGTCAGTGTCCTTTTAGCTATGTATGTTTTCATCACATTTTTTCCAGCTTCTTCAGGAGACTGTCTTTAGAAGCCTGGAAACCAAGCGCAACGGGTCCTTTATGGTGTTCTTCCAAAAACTCATCAATAGCTTAATAGACAGTGCCACCCTGTTGGAGAGCTACAAGTTGTATGTCCCTGGCGACTATACTTATGGTTGAGGGCATAATCTATAATCTAAGTTGTAAAGATATATTAACATTTAAAGCTCATATCACATGCATGTCCACAAACAAACACGTGTAGTTCGCGCTTATAAAGATTGAATGTGTATTTGTAAATAAAATTCAAACCTCATCACAGTTCTCATCAAGATCATCTACACTTGACCGATCCATAGCTCAGTGGTAACACTATGGAATCTGAATGGGAAGGTTGTGGGTTTGAATCCCGGCGGAGCACAAAAAATATACCACTTATATTTTCAAATTTGCTCCTGGCTGGGTTAAAAAAATCATAAACCTTTACCAATGACCGGTCACCAAAGGTCCATCCAGCCTTACAGCAACTGGATCTTGCTTGAGTATTGGCGCTTTGTAGCGACGACCAAGCGCGTACACCTCTGCGGCACTACAACAAGTGGCATAAACCCCTAGAGTCTCTAGAATCTAGGGAGTCTCCCGCACAGGATTTCTTAAAAAAAAAAAAAACATAAGCCCTGCAATTTTTGCCGACCTTCCCTGACACAGGGGTGACATTGGAAAAGTGAAGCATTTTTTACAGTACTATGGGTGGTCAGTCTCATATCAACCATTAAATAAGTCAAGGAATGACTTATTTAATGTTCCAAAAAGCCGTATCGATGTCGTGGCGCAACACCTTGTGACTCGGAGTAAAAAAACACTGAAATGAGACATATATAGACATTTTTAAATGCAATTGATTAAGATTTTCACATCATCTAACAATATAGATCCTCGCAGTGTGTTGATAACTGTAAGGGCGCGCTGTCTGTTGGGCACAAAAAAATGTTAACGTCTACCTACCCCGAGTTAGAGTTGTAATTAAAGAATGATTTTTTCTTTGACACACACTGTCTGCCCTTTGACTCAGTTTTACAATCTCCTCTCTATATTTTACCATAAAGCATGAGATGTCTTTATTTTATGGCTGTTAGCACACAGATACACACACACAAACACCGCGTCACGACAAATCGGTCACACAAAATTCGTCCACAGACAGCTCGTCCATTGAAAAAACAGTCTCACGACAGTTCGTCCCCACAAATTTTTGGTCAACGACATTTCGTTCACGATAAGTTTGCCACAGATAACTCGTCCACAGACACATTGGTCACTGATAGTTTGGTTACACGACAGTTGGTCCACACATTTTCGGTCACTTACAATATACGTTCTCAGACAACTACATAACAGAAAACTTGCTCTCCAAAATATCTGAGTAGTTTTAATTACTTTTATTTTCTGTGATGCAGCTATCTGTCGACCATCTAGTTTATGTGACCGTAATGTAGTTGACCGAAAAATCATATGAACGAACGAAGTGTCCGTGACTGATGTGTCTGTTGACGAATTATCTGTGGCCGACTTGTCAGTGACTGAAATGTCGTTGCTCAAATCATGTGGATGAACTGTGTTGTGAATAAATTGTTTGTAATGTGTCTGTTGACGAATTATTTGTTGCCAACTTGCCAGCGACTGAAAAGTCTTGTGGATGAACTCTCGTGTAACCGATTTGTCCACGGCCAACTAGTCTGTGACCGATTTATCGTGGAGCCCACACACACACCGGCACATATATAAGTGTAGGTTGCCTTCACTGTTACGACATAGCTCAATTTTCTCTTTCGCATGTCGGATTGTCCCTTTTTTGTGCGACAGCAATAATGACTATGTGCGAGCCGAGTAATGACACTTTTGTAAGAGATTTTCTGAACGCGAGCGACGATGCTGTCTTCAGATTACAAGATTAACTATATGTGAACACAAAAAATGTTTTGTAAGACATAATATTTTTTATTCGCCTCCACAGGTACAAAATGTTTTACATATGTTAAAACCCTTGACTTATAGGGTGGTACGAGACTGACAACCCATGCTGTAAAAACTGCCTCACTTTTGCTTATGCCACCCCGGTTTCAGAGAAAGGCGGCAGGAGTTGCAAGGTATAAACCTTGCGACTTAAAAATAAGTTTATACGAGGTTTGATTTTTTTTAAGTGCACATGTGATATATGTAAGCGCAAACTTACACGTGCCTGTAATATATATTTGCAATTTAGATTATTTATTTTTAAGAAGGTTGACCATATTTGCGTACACACTACACATGTAAAATTGTATTTGCAGTATGGCATTTAATGGTTTGGAATATATAAGGAATAGTCATGATTGGTATCATTATCAACATCAATGGCGCGATAACCCGAGATGAATCTTGGCCTCCTTGATCAACCGCAGCCACCTCTGCCTGTCCAACACCTTCCTTCTTCAGCCCCATACTCTAACAGAACTGCAGTCTACCACCACTACGTCCAGCTACTGTAATCTGTGCCTCTCTGGTTCTATCATAAGTCATAACAACCATCCTTTCCAGCCAATGTAGTCAACTGACTTTTATTGACGAGGCCACGTCATAATGTCTTGGTACAGGACGTATGCTTTAGAGTTATATCTTCAAGTTCCCGTCAGTTATTGAGCCGTAGATGCTGCAGAAAATCTACTTTCAAAGGTGTTGAAAAGCATTTGCCATGTTTGGTCAATGTCAGGTTTTGTATTCATATGAGACGACAGCCTTTATCACTTTAGCCTTATATCGATACCTTAAAGGTAAAACTGAAAAAGTGGGATATTAAGCTAACATGAGTGTCTTAGATATATGCACAATTTTTCTAATTTCTATGAGTGAAAACACTTAAAAATTGTGAGAATCCTGTCGTGTAGAAGTTTTTCATGAGCATTTCCTTATAATTAATTCACTAACTATGAAAAGTTACCCGCAATAAAAGGTTTTATCCACGATTTATCAAATCAGTAAATCAGCGCTTAATCAGTTTTACGTTTAAGATTTAAATTAAATGTTTGTTAAAGTTAAACGCCTACAAGCAATAAGTATTTTTTATATTGAGTGTAAATTGTAAATACATTTACCATCTTGTAATTAAACGGTGCAGGTGGTGTAAAAAGAACGGAGCATATATTCGTTCTGATAAAATCAAGCAATGCCTGCCAAAAATATTGTAGGTTATTACCTACAATATTGAGTGAGAGTCTGGAATCTTGCTGAAATGGAGAAATGCTCCATCTGTATTTAATTGAAAAAAATAAATTCTGAAAAATATGTTTTTTAGATCATTAAAACATATAGGATATTTTACACGAAAATGATTGAAGTAGTGTTTTTTTGGTGCAGAGGGTATTAAATACAGGCATTTTAAAGCTTAATTCGCTATTTCCATTCAAGTTCCTGGACTAAAGGTTGTTATGAGTCTGACCACCCATACGCCATACTGTACAATTTTTTTCACTTTTCCTATGTCACCTCTGTTTCAAGAAAGGTCAGTAAGAGTTGCAGGGTTAATGTTCATTTGAGATTGGGTTTTTATGTTGTAAGTGTGAATAAACTTGAAAAGAATGTGAATGAAAAAGATATTGAAAGCATGTGGAAGGATATGAAAGAAAGAATGATTGAATGTGCTCGAAAAGTATGTGGTGAAACGAAAGGTGGAAGATTAAAAGGGGATGCCTGGTGGAATGCTAAAGTAAAAGAGGCTGTGAAAGTAAAGAAGGAATGTTACAAAAAGTGGCTGAACGACAGGAATGATAGAAAGCTAGAAGATGAATATAAGATAGCCAAGCGAATGGCGAAGAATGTAGTTTATGAAAGCAAAGCGAATGAACAGAGAAAGATTGATGAAAAAATGAACAGAAGTTTCACCGACAGTAGGAAGGAATTCTGGAGATGGGTCGGTGCCATTAGGAATAAAGATTCTGCATTGACCACCCCAGGAATCAAAAGTGCTGTTGGTGAGATGGTATGGGAGAATGATGAAGTATGTAAGAGATGGAAAGAATATTTTGAAGGGATTTTTGGTCGGGGCGAAAGAAATTTGTTTAGAAAAATGACAGAAGAGAATGAATTTAGGATTTTGAAAGAGGAAATAAAAGTATCTATTGAATGTTTGAAGAATGGAAAGTCTGCTGGGTTTGATGGAATAAATGGTGAAATGTTGAAAGCAGGAGGTGAATGCGTGATAGATTGGATGTACGAATTATGTAAGCTTTGTGTGAATGCAGGAGTAGTACCGATGGATTGGAGGAAGGCAGTCATTGTTCCCATTTACAAAGGTAAAGGGGACAAAAAAGACTGTCAGAACTTCAGACCAATCAGTCTACTCAGTATACCAGGAAAAGTCTTCTGTAAGGTGATTATAAAAAATGTGATTCTGACTACTAGTGAAAGGATTTCCGATATACAGTCCGGCTTTATGGCCGGTAGAGGCTGTGTTGATCAGATTTTTACTCTACGACAACTTGTTGAAAAACAATTGTCGGTGAGGCGGAAGCTGTTCACGGCCTTTGTAGATCTGGAAAAGGCTTTTGACTCAGTAGACAGAGGTATGTTATGGGACGTTTTGAAAGCATACGGAGTGAATGGGGCTCTCCTAGGTGCGGTGCATGCCAACTATGAAAATAGTAAGGCATGTGTTCGTATTGATGGTGAGTATAGTGAGTGGTTTGAAGTTTATAAGGGTGTGAGGCAAGGATGTGTGATGAGTCCATGGCTATTTAACATAGTCATGGACAAGTGTGTCAGAGATGCTCGACTTAATGATTGTGGATTGACGATAGGAGAGAGCAAAGTGAGTGTTTTACTGTATGCAGATGATGCAGTTCTTGTTTCTGATTCAGCAGTAGAATTGCAAACAATGCTCTCTAGATTGAATGAAGCTTTGTTAGGTAACCATCTGAAGTTGAATGCAAGTAAGACGAAAGTATTGATTTTTGAAAGAGATGATGAAAGTATGAATTATGAATTTAAAATTAATGGAATGAATGTTGATGTCGTAAATGAGTTTGTATACCTGGGAAGTATGTTTGAAAAAGATGGAAGAATGACCGGTGAATTTGAAAGAAGAGTAATGAAGGGCAGGTGTGTACTGGGTGCCACAGCTTGTATCGCCAAAAATCAAAACATATCTAAAAATGCTCGATTGGCGGTACGCAGTGGCATACTTTTACCCACCTTGATGTATGGAAGCGAGGCCTGGACGGTGAATGAAAGTGAAATTAGTAAAGTCCATACTGTTGAAATGGACTTTCTAAGAAGTATGATTGGGAAAAAACGGAGTGACAGGGTGAGGAATGTTTTTGTAAGAGAAGAATGTGGTGCAAGAGAAAGTGTGAAAGTGAAGATTAAAAGAAGTTTGTTAAGATGGTTTGGGCATATGGAGAGAATGAATGAGGAAAGACTGACGAAGAAAGTATATGTTGGTAGAATAGATGGATGTCGTGGTAGAGGAAGACCGAGAAAGGTATGGATGGACCAAATATCCGAAATTGCGAATGAATGGAATATCCAGAGTCATAATAAAAGAAGAGCTTGTATGAAGAAGGTTATGACTCTGGAGGAAATGAAAGAAGTATGTAAGGATAGAAAGAAATGGCGGTTGATCTGTGATGTTGGCGGCTGGGGTTTGTTAAAGTAAAATTGGTTTTGTGATTTAGTTTTTTATGTCAATGTATATATTGTTATTTTATTGATTTTAAAAATGTAATTTGTCATGTATGTTCCTTGACTTATAGGTTGTTATGCGGCTGACCACCCATACTGTAAAAAAAAATTGGTTCACTTTGCCAATGTCACCCCTGTTTCAGGGAAGGACGGCAAGAGTTGCAAGGCTTATGTTCATTTGAGATTGGGTTTTTATATTGTAGGTCCACATGCGGCATGTGTTAGCGCGAAATTATACATATCTGCTTGTGGGAATGCATTTAATATAAATCTTAAATGATATATATCTTTGCAGCTTAGATTAGATTAGATTAGAAGCCAGCATGCGGCATTTGAATCGAATAGTTTACATTTGAAGACTTTTGAACAGAAAGCTGTTTTTTTATTTGAAATATAAAAAATATCAAGTTTACACAATAAGTGTGATATTTTTTAATGATAAATGTAAGAAACAAATAATATAGTTCATTTAAGTCATTACATATTTTTCCTTCGCATTAAAATCAACTGTGAATTTGTTCATCCTTGATGTCATACACTCGAAAAAATTCAAAGGAAAAATCCTTTAAAAATTGTCCCAAAACAAAATCCTAAATCATCTACGAGGGGAAATACAAATGTGTGTATCACAAAAACCTGTAATGGATGGATGAGGAAAACGACATTAAAATTGCAAACCGATTAAAAGAACATAATTTGAGCATTCTGGATTTTAAGATTAAAAAGGTTCTAATGGGTAGGATTTAAAATTATCATTTTTTCTCATCGTGCAAAAATCACACAGGACAATTCGCAACACGTTTGAGCCGTAGCTGACCATCGTTCTTTTGTATGGAAAATTCACGTTAGGTGGTGGTTGAGCCATGGATTTGCTGTGTGTGTATATCACCCACAGAGTATAGGGCCAACCAAAAACACAATATTAGTTAACTTCGCTCAAGCAAGCCGACCGTGTGACGTTTATTTATGTAAGGATTTAATTAATCCGTATAATTTTATAAATAAATATTGAACTTTTTCTTGGTAATTTCGCTGGTACAACATTTTTCCTATCGGCGGCCATCATGCAACCGTTCCGTTGCTCACTTGCTCATAAATGTATCTCGTATGTGTTGAGGCTGCAGTCTCGTTGTACACAAGATGTAGGCATCTACCGTCATCTGGCAAAGATATTCGAGTGTGTTCATCTCGCGGGGCAGAAGAGAAAGAAGCGAACTGTTAAGAGAACCCTCCGGTCCGACACGAACACCAGTCTGCGCGCAACTGGCCAACGCAGCGGTACAGCGCATGCGCCCGAAACGAACCGGTATTCGAATTTCAAATTCAAAAACTACCAGAGACAAAAACTAACCTTTATATTTTTTTTTATGGCTATTGAATAACTTTTTTTTACCTACCTAAAATAATTTAGTATGTGCTAAGAATTTTTGTGTGCTTTTTATTTTTGTATTGATTTACAGTTGTTTATAAAGTTTTTCGATTATGAATAATTTTAATTCAACGCTGTGCACTTTTTGGAGTTTGCTGATTCTATCAGGTACCTATGCAAATTTTTATTGATATTAATTAATGAATTCGAATATTACTAAAAAATCATTATGTTATTTCTATTACTAAAAAAATATTTATAAAAACTGTGAAACAAATTCATTGCTTCAAATATTTTCATTTAATTTATATTATGCTCCATTTAAGAAAAAGTTCGAGTAGGTTTAGTTTTTTAAATCTAACTTTAAGTTGCAAACATACATTCACAGTTAAGATTTATTTTAAATGCATGCTCACAAGCATCACGTGTTAATTCACGATTACACATGCTGCATGAGTATTTGCATATATAAAAACCTAATCGTAAAATGAAGATGTACCCTGCAACTCAGGTACTTCTTGAAACAGGTAAAAGTGAACCCATTTCTATAGAATTGGTGGTTAGTATCATACCAACCTATTAGTTAAGGAATATATCGCCACCTTAAATGCAACACTGAATATGTGTAGATTTAAGAAATTGTGGATTAACATTTTATTGGGAGTAACTTCTCATAGTAAGTGAACTGATTATATGGAAGTGCTCATTACAAACTCTTAGCTACAGCGTTTTCATGCTTTTAAGGAGTTTTCTCTTGTTGAAAATGGGAAAAAATTGCATTTATCTGAGCAACCATGCTAGCTTAATACGTTACTTATTAAGTTTTACCTTTATGGTATCGATATTCAAATTTACATTTAAACAAATAATAGGTAAGTGCAAAACAAACTATAAAAAAAAATCCCAATTTTAATTAACATTTAAAATGTAAGAGAACCATAGCTGGACAAAAATATCAGTGTAAAAGTGGAATGGCGTGAGGCTGACCACTCCTTTTGTGAAAGTAAATACAAGATGAAGTACCAATAGCTTGAGATTCCAAGGCTATCGTTGGTTTTATATCGCATGCTTCACCATGGGTACCTGTATGTGCATTTCATGGCTCACCCTATTCATACCTCGTCCCTTTAGTGCTTGTTTGCCTTATCTCCATCACAAGTAATTTTACATGAGCAATGTTTGTATCTGCACTGGACCAATGTGTCTATGAAAACTGGAAATTTATTTAAAGTTTGTTGAAAACATCTCTCTCATTATACTGCTTTACTTTGTTTTTTAGCTCAGATTGTGTACGATGTAACGCTAAAGGCAATTTCATTGAAAGATCATCTTGAATCAAATGGTAGATAAGCCAAACAAGCACTGGCGGAACGACTTGTAATTTAGCTCTTCGTGATGGTAGATTCATCTTTTTGCTTGGATAACCTGGTTGTATTAAGCATCTCGAAAAGATGGCTTTGCACTTTTTCAATTGCTAATGTTTTATAAAGGAATCCTGTGCGGGAGATTCCCTAGGTTTCAGAGACTCTAGGCGTTTATGACACTTGTTGTAGTACCGCATGGGTGTAGGTTATGGGGTGAGATCTTGATCCTTTGTAGCAGGGCTGTTAGCTAAATTAGACTTTGCTGAATTTTTGTGTTCCTTGACTAATTGGTTGGTATAAAACTGACCACCCATTCTGTAAAAATTGCTTCATTTTACCAATGTCACTTCTGTTTTAGGGTAATAATAGGTGTACAAATAATAAAAACAATTAACCACATCCCTCTTATATTCATACAAACTAAAAAATATTCAATTCCAAATTCTGTTTGAAAGTCACTTTTTTCATAAAAAAAGTGTGCTAAGCTTTCTTTTTCGCTTAAAAAAACTAATGAATCAGCCCGTTGAAGACGTATTTTAGCTCTGTGTAATATTTCTTGTTTATATGTTTTAAGGTTATTCTTTCGAAAAGGGGTGAAAAAATGAGTCGTAGAGAACCAAAAATGACAATCTGGGATTTCTTACAAAATTAAATAAATGTATGTAAATTACGAGAAAACGATTTCCTTTGTTTCCATGTATTTTTTGTCATTAAAAAACCACTACATTGCCGCCTTTGATTCTAGTAGAGTCGTTTAGTAGTCAGGTTAATTCCAGCCCAAAACCTTAATGTCACTTGCACAGACTTGCATAATACTTAATTATTTAATTCTTGTAGTTTTGAATTTTGAAAAATATTGCTTTATTATTAGGTTTGTGTCTTGACTCTACGATGAAATAATTTTGCATTGAATAAATTAATATTAAATCGATTGTAGTTTTGATTTATTTGTCCTAAAAGGTTTTGAACTTTACCAAGCGTTCAACATTTTCAAATGTTTTGGTTATTTATTTTGTCAATTTACCTACACTACAGAAACATCGTACCTACTGAAAATATTTTTAGTAGCGTTTCAACATTTTATAATTTTACAATTAAGTCGGAATATTTTTTCTTAGCGAACAAACGTCAGTCTTGTACGGAATTGCCATCCTTAGCAACCAATAACAAAATATTCGCATGCCTTTTCCTCAGCCATTCGGCTGGGTGACAACACAATATTGTCTATGCCAATTCACGTAAGGACCTCATTCGATGTTGAAAACGATTATGAAAAATTTTAAAGACTTGTGTTGCATTAGAAGTTACAATGTCGAATTGTAAATAACAGTGTTTCGGGAATAAATTCACTGTACACGTAACTCGCAACAATGCTACACATATAGTGCAACTTTTTGTCGGCGATACCCCGAAGGGGTTACACGCGATTCAGAATCTAAATATTTTTACCAGTAAAGCGGCCTGTCTCATGCCAAACAATTCAGTTGAAGTTGGGGTTTCCCAGCTCTTAAAGGGACTTGTCCTCATTTCTCATTGTCACTCCTTTTTCTTATATGCGTGCTATATTTTGTTATTCCTTGCTTTCTCGGTACTACTTTTATATTTAATATGGCCGGTCACGTTTTGCACCCTCCGCGTGACCAGGCTGGTAGATTTAATTATTAGATATTATATCATGTGAAGGCTGAGTAAACGTTGTCACAAATACTTAAACATTTTTGATACAAGATTTAAAATTATGTACTTTTTAAATTCTATAAACCAGATGGGATACAACTTTCAATCCACTTGATATTTCTGTACCAATATCAGACAAGTATTAATTACAAAGTACATGGGGAAAATCTGATTAGCTATGTTGGTACTTCCGTCGTTATTCTGGTTTTTCTCGCGAGCCGACAAGATTATGCAGATAGCTGGAAAACGTCGGTAAAATTATCTCATTGACGTTAGATAAATAACAGTGCATTGGCTTTTCATAACATTCTTCAGTAATTCATGGTAAAACAGTCTTTTGCAATTGGATTTCAAAATGAATTAAAACCTAACTTTTGACTTATCTCTAATCTATAATCTAAATTGCATAGATTTAAAATAATAAAAAAGAGCATATTAAATTAATGTCCACAAAACATACACGTGTATATTTGCGCTTACGAATGCTGCATGTGTACTTACAAATTAAAATCTATGCTTCGAATAAGCATAAGCAACTCTTGCCAACCTTCCCTTAAACTGGGGTGACATTGACAAAGTGAACCATTTTTTACAGTATGTGTGGTCAGCCTCACACCAACCTATAAGTGAAGGAATACAAATAATAAATACATTTAGGTATATAAACACAAGAAAATTTTCATAATAATTTACTGCCCTTAATGTTGACTAGTAGGTAGTTGTACAATAAATACAAAGCTAAGCTGACCACCCAAACTATAAAAACTAGTTCAGTTTTTCAATGTCGTCTCCGTACCAGGGAAGGTCGCAAAGAGATGTAGTTATGTTCATTTAAGATTTGGGTTTTTATGTAGTAGGCTTACATGCGGAATTTTGTCTTCTTAGGGCCTGTTGCATCAACCTCCCATCAATATTTGATTGCTTAATTCTGGTAAGGACCTCTGTTAAATATTTCTCGGAAGTGGGTAATAATAATATAATGGAATTTGAACAGTAAATATAATTTACATCAGCTGATCTACGTATATGCACACAAATTTTTGATTTGAAAGGGAGAAATCACACTTACTTTTGATTTTTGTCTGATTGGAGTTTGGTGCAACAGGCTCTTAACGTTTATTTGTCTTATGTCCATCAGAGAAAATATAACATGAGCAATGTTTGTACTGGAATAATGTGTTTAATATATAAGAATCTATAATCTAAGTTGCAAGGATGTATTCATTCAAAGCTCTCAGATGTATGCCCACAAACAAACACGTGTAGTTCGCGCTTACAAATGCTGATTATATACTTACAAATAAAATCCAAACCTCAAATGAACATAAGCCCTGCAACTCTTGCCGACATTCCCTGAAACAGGGGTGACATTGGCAAAGTGAACCATTTTTTACAGTATGGGTGGTCAGCCTCATACCAACCTATAAGTCAAGGAATATTTAATGTTTAATGAAAACTGGAAATTGATTTAAAAAATATTCAAAGCAACGCTCACATTATAGCGTTTTTTTTCTTAGCTCAGATCATGTAGAATGTGATTCTTAAGACAAATTCATTAAAAGGTCATCTTTGATTCAAATGGTAGATAAGCCAAACAGGACCGACAATGTGTTTCCCTAGCAACCCGGCCAGATGACGACACAATATTGTCTATGTCAATTCGAGTACAGATCTTATTGAAGCATTTTCCTGTAAAACTACTTTCTTTTAAACTCCCAGGCTTATTATAAAATGAAATATGTATAGGTATTGTTTGTTACAGTAGTTATGTCTTACAATGGGTTGTATATCTCACAGTTTTATTATATTTTATAGCTAGTATGTTACATGTAAACGCAGTGAGTCAGTGTGTGAATGAATACTGAAAGTGAAAGGTAGAACCGGTGTCATTTTTTTTGTTGTTCGCAGTCGCATATATATGTATGTGGGTACATATTAAAGAATATTATTTCAAACTGTTACGTCTTCTCATGAGAAGTCTAGAAAATCATAAACATGTATTTTCATATCGGTAATCTTAGATAAAACAAGAGACAATCTATGTATCTATCTAAAATCTTTAATCTAAGTTTCAAAGATATATTAACATTAAAAATTCATATCAAATGCAAACAAACACGTGTAATTTCGCGCGTACAAATGCTGAATGTGTACTTAAAAATAAAAATCAAACCTCAAATGAACATGAACCCCTTCTGCTTTTCCTGAATCAGGGGTGTCATTAGCAAAGTGAACCATTTTTTACAGTATGGGTGGTCAGCCTCATACCAACCTATGAGTTTTTCTTCACGGGATCCTTGACTAGTAGGTCGGCATGAGGCTGACCTCCATACTGTAAAAACTTGGTTGTGCCAATGCCATCCCGGTTTCAGGGAAACGCGGCAAGAGTTGCAAAGTTTATGATCATTTGAAGTTTTGTTTATTTTGTATTTTGCTGCATTTGTAAGTGCAAACATACATGCGCCTGTTTGTGGTCATGCATTAAATATGAGCCTTATTTGCCAATGTACTCGTATATCTGTAACTTGGATTATATTTATATCTATAGAGATTTATTGATTTAAAAAAATGTAATTTGTCATGTATGTTCCTTGACTTATAGGTTGTTATGCGGCTGACCACCCATCATATAAAAAATTGGTTCACTTTGCCAATGCCACCCCTGTTTCAGGGAAAGACGGCAAGAGTTGCAAGGCTTATGTTCATTTGAGATTGGGTTTTCATATTGTAGGTCCACATGCGGCATGTGTTACCGCGAAATTATACATATCTGCTTTTGGGAATGCATTTAATATAAATCTTAAATGATATATATCTTTGCAGCTTAGATTAGATTAGATTAGTTGTTTATTTTCTCGAGCGCTTTCGGCGCGTTATTATCTTCAATTTATCTTTGTTATTACTGCTTCATTTACTTATCATTATTAACAAACATGTCTTTAATCCCGAACTAAACGCACTTGCACTCTCTACAGCTCTAAGCTCATGGCGTAGGGCATTCCATAGCACAGGGCCGACCATGCAAAAGGCACGATCCAAGTCCTTTGCTTTATTAGATCTTTAGACCAGCCGAATCGTTGAAGAAAATATCTCTCATGTTTATAATATAAAAATTGTCGTGTTTTTATATTATTTATAAAATGGTCAAACATGTAAATTTATTTTACTAAGTCATCTTTAAAAATAGATTTTAATTAAGTCAGTTCCAGAACATCTCACCATTACATTTAATGTGTTATCTAGGATTTTTTCATCGTTTTTTGTACAAATTCCCAGGCACATAAATTAAATCGCTGTTAATTAGGTATTCTCGTTTTTTTAGGTGTAATTCTGACCGCTTATTTTTGTAAATGCCAAATATTATTAAGTAAATTTTGACCACAGACTGTAACCAGTAACTGTGACCAGTAGACCAGTCACACGAGTTCTCAAGCCACGAGGATAATCTGGCAATGCATCTCCTTTGAATCCTCATTTGCATTTTCAATCGCCAGGTCTTGCTGTTTGTGTCTCATGCTTTCAAAAATAAATTTAAGTGAATTGCAATTCACCAATCTATTTTGTCCATACTTATTGCTTAGTCGCCTTCAGCTCAAACAAGGGAGCCATTGGCAAGCATGCACCATTTTTTACATTATGAGCCGTCCCCTCAGTGCTTGTTTGTCTTATCTTCTGAAGAGGCAATTTCACATGAGCAATATTTGTGTGTACCTACTGTGCTAATGTGCATTATGAATTTTAGAAATTTGTTTTGAAAACATTATCGTGTTTTACGTTTTTTCTTAGTTCAGGTTATGTAAAATCTGATTTTTAAGACAATTTCATTTAAAAATAATCTTTGAGTCAAATAGTAGATAAGCCAAGCAAGCCCTGGCGGGACGAAATGGCAAATTTTTACTAATCTATTAATTTTGGAAATTTCTAAATAAATGCAAATTGGTCTCAGATATTCTACATAGGTACATGCATTGCCCTATATTGTTATTCTTTAAATGATTAATTTTATAAAAAAAAACAATTTGATTAATTTTTAACCGCCACGAAAAGTCTTCATTAGAAATTTAAGCACTTATGTTTGTTGTGAACAAGAATAAAAACCATAAGGTTTTGTTAACATAAGAAATCAACAATTTTTGTTCATACTTTCTCGCCCAATATTTCACATTTGAACCCACGACCTTCCATTTACAAGTCCAAAGCGTTACAACTATTATCCGGTCGTAGACTACAGACCGAATAAGGTTAACAAATGGACAAAGGAGAAAGGAATTTAATAGCCTGTGACACATAGATAAAAATCCTACCTCACTATTCGCTTAAACAATAACTTATGATAGAGATATAATATGTAAGTTAAGCTTAAATGTGTCAGTTCTCTGTCAACTTAGTACCTAACTTGATTGTACATCTGTCGTTATGTAGAATTCAGAGATTAATCGAGGTGATTCGTAATCTGTCTGTTGAAAAACGGGTTTCCATTGAATCGACAGGAATTGGGTCACGACGCTTCTACCAAATGACACATTCCAAACCACATAATGCATAATGGGTTGCCTGTATTAAAGTTATAATATCCATGACTCTCCGAAAGTGCCTAACTGTAAAAAGTATTTTTAAATTCCGATTCGTTTTTCAATATTTTTTTGGACCAGTTCATTTAACGGGACGGCCAAAAATACACTTGGAATGGTTTTAGAGCAGATAAAACGGGCAAGTGCATCTTGATTGAAATTTTTTCATCTTTTGTGGTCATCTGCATCTTTGTATACCTGTGTATACCTATGTATCACCTGTATACAGATATCGCCACATTAAAGGTTAAAAACGGAATAGGTGCTGATTCACTGATTTGGGAAATTGTGGATAAAACATTTAACTGGGTGCAATTTCTCATAGTAAGTGAACAAAATATAAGGCAGTAATCATGAAAAACTTCTACGCTACAGGATTTACACACTTTGTTTGCGTTTTCTTTCATGGAAAGTAGGTGCATCTATCTTAGAAACCCATATTAGCTTGATATGCCACTTATTCAGTTTTACCTAAAAGGTATCGAGACATAGTGTAGTGGTTTTTTTAAACTTTATTTCAAACAAACCCCAGGACTACTCCTGGACGCGTGTTCCCATTCCACGACCTAAAAGGAATCTTTACTCAGACAAGCACACGGAAAAAAATTAATTCATCAATTAGTTTCAGTTTTTCCATATTTACTCAAAAACTATTGACATTATAAAAAAACGGTTTCAATACTACACTAGACAATGTATAGTTCTATAAATAGAATGAAAAAAAATATTTCCAAAACATAGCACACACGAGAAAGTAGCTACAGAAGTGAAAAAAACGTATTTTTTTAAATATTTTTTTGTGGTCGCAATTTTTAAGTTATATATTTTGTTTAAACTTTATAATTAAGATAAAAAATTAATAAACATGCTTGATTTTTTTCATTACTGTCACTTTTTTGCTAAGACCATAAAGTGTAAGAAACAATAACGGCAGATTTAGGGTATGATACTTCCGTGTGCTGTCTGAGTAAAGATTCCTTTTAGGTCGGGGAATGGGAACACGCCTCCTGGACTGCTCAGTTATAAAAGGTACCAACATTTTCAACAATTTAATAAAAAGTCGTACATTTCCTCTATCCTAAGATTTTTATTTTGTAGGTTGAGTCTATAATCTTATTAGAAAACATATATTTAGGTACGTTTAAGATTCCTATTTCATGCACGTCCACGGGGAAAAACGTGCAAGTTTGCGCTTACAAGTACTGCATGTGTACATTTAAGATATATAAGATCTACACCCCAACTGAACATTAATGCATCTCTTGCGGACTTTTCCTGAAACAGGGTTAACATAAAAAATTGAAATTATTCTTTCAGTATGACTTGTCAGCTTCATGCCAGAAAATTCCTAAG
Source organism: Agapetus fuscipes (assembly GCA_951799405.1). Taxonomy (NCBI): domain Eukaryota; kingdom Metazoa; phylum Arthropoda; class Insecta; order Trichoptera; family Glossosomatidae; genus Agapetus; species Agapetus fuscipes. The sequence continues at coordinate 8,576,696 of OX637341.1, read as the reverse complement.
AAGTAACTTCCATTTAAAATAAAATATTACGCACATATAAAAATATGACATTAAAACATCTTTTCGTCTACCACTTGGCTACTCTAATCGTTAATCTGTATAATGGTCTGTTCACAAAACATTTATTTAAGCAAACTTTTATTTAAAAATACTTGTTATAAATACACATACTTTATGGTTTATTTAAATAAAATCATAGCAATAAAAAACGATTCGTTCCGAATATATCGATACCGTAAATGTAAAACTGAATAAGTGCCATATACGCTAACATAAATATATTGTCTACGAGGAAAACAGTACAAAAGTGTGCAAATCCTATAGTTTAGAAGATTATCATGAGTAGGTACTTCCTTGTTATTAGTTCACTTAACAATACAATGAGATAACTACACACAATATAATGTTTAATGAACGATTTCTCAAATCAGTGTGTCAGCAATTATTCAGTTTTACCTTTAAGGTGGCGATATATTTCTTTATAATTTCACATTTCAACTTGAATATTAATATCTATTGAATTTCATCAGCGTTGCCATTAATAAAAATTATAGTTTTGAAAAATGAATAGTCAAAAAAAAAATGATACACAGCATGTAGGTGCGATTTTTTTTTAAATCAATTATTGCGCAATCAATTTGAATGATTTTTTTGCAACGATGATCATTAATTTTGCACAAAAAAACTAGGTCGTTACAGTACAATTAAGAACCTATTTTTTTGCACAACTATGGATGGCACACCCACGTTTTTTTTTGGTTTAAATGACTGTGAGTGATTGCAATTGTTTATTATGTCGGGTGATTATTAATTTGAATGGATGTGTGTAGGTTTGATGTTGAGGATTGTTGGGAGAGACAAGTTTATTGTTGTATGCAATTGTGGCAATGATTTATAAATACGCATTTGATACGATAAAAAATGTTGAAAAATTACCAGCTATGATATTAGGTTTTTAAGCGGGTTTTGTTTAATAAAAACTGCGGTTTATTTATTTACAAAATTTATTTTGTGACTTTCGATTCAGAATTGCATTTGCACAGTATACACATGTATCTAAGAATAGGAAGAAATGGATGCAGCTCTGCAGAGGTTCGATTCACCCTTAGCGGAATGGTGACAAAGTTACAGTTAAAGGTCATGCTTGAGAATTGGCGCTTTCTATAGCGACTGCCAAGCTTGCAAAGGGCTCTTGAGGTGTGATTCACACAAAAACAGCGCTCACCAAATAAATCATCCTAATATTAGCATTTTTTATATTCCGTGACAGGTTAGAATGAGGCTTACCACTTAACCTGTAAAAATGTTTCACTTTGCCAATGTCACCCCTGTTCAGGGAAGGTCGGCAAAAGTTACAGGGTGTATGTTTATTTGAGGTTTGGATTTTAATTTGTAAGTGCGAACTGGCACGTAACGTTGCCCGTTTGTGGGCATGCATTTAATATGAATTTAAAGTGTTAATATATCTCGGCAACTAAGATTATAGATTATTAGGAATCTGGTGGCATGGTGTTATATAAGCCACATGGACGGCTCTGATGGAGTCGACTCGAATTTCACAAACCAGTTACGGCAGATATAACTGTAAACGTCTCGGCTACTCCGAGCAACTGTACCGCGGCAGAATAAAAATCCATTGAACTAGTGACCGACTGCTTGCAAGGCGCTACCACTCGACCATCGAATAGCTGGTGATGGCAGCTATCAACATTACTTAGAAACTTTTCAACTAAAACCTTTCCATCACCTTGTTTCTTCGCAATCGAACTCCTTAGAGAACTAGTACGCAACGCAAATACTATGCTACGCATAAAGTGTAAATTCTTGCCGCGTTATCCTCGAAAAGTTTCGCATGTGGCGAGTGGAATTTATTTATTTATTTGACAGATAAGGGGACCGAATTTAGGCCAACCACCTTAGTTGAAGTGGGCGTTTTCCAGGTCTCGAGGGGGCTTTATCTTTTTAAAGCTGAGTTAACCTAGCTGGTGATTTATTTTGAGGTTTGAAATAATAAACTCTCGGTGGGATTCAAACCCGAGCTCGCGGCATGGAATGCAAGAACTCTACCAACTGAGCTTTCGACCGGACAATACCTTTGTTTTTCCCAATCAAACTTCTTAAGAAATTTGTTTTGCTGTTATTCTCCCTCGAAATGAAATATTGTCATAAACAGAGGAAATGTGAAAGGGAAAAGAGGAAAGGGAAGACCGAGAAAATGTAAGTTTGTATCAGATTGGTAAAATTGTGAAAGAATGGGATATACAAAACAAACATTAAACAAGGAAATACATGATAGAAATGAATGAAGTAAAAGAGAGACTTACAGAGTTTATCATTAACTCACACAGACAAACAAACCACACAGCTACATATTCGTAACAGTATTTAGTAGGTAAAGAATTGCAGTAGGCAGACCTGCCTAATAGCTGTCTTTATTAATTATGATTGTACACAGGCACAGAACACGCACGCTACAGTTCCACTTGAAATGATTTCTCTTTTATGCGCACCCACATCTCGGCGAGCAATGCAGAGGTGCTGCAGGCCCGGATTGACCCCTCTGTGGGCCTTGGTGCAGCGAAAAGCTCGGGGCCTCCCATACCTCCACCCTTTAAAAATCTCCCTTCCCCTAATATAACAATCCCCCCCTTCCTGTTTTTTATACCGCAAAAGATACAGATAAAGAGACGTTGGCAACATTGTTTTCAAAACCGGTCGTACATTATTTTATTTACTCGCCCCGTAACCATACACAAATTATTTTTGATTTGTATATTTCAAAACATACAGTTGAAGAATATATTAATGGAATGGATGAAAAAAAAAACGCACTAAACAGGTAAGAAGTTGTACATAATACGGTGCTACTGGAGACTGCTGGAAATTTTCGGGGCCCCATTAATGTCGTTTCGGGTCCTTAAAAGTGCTCTGTACAAAACTTTTATTTCTTCTCTTTAGTTATTCAAACACTTTTATTTTTATTTCTTAACTAACAGAGTCTTTGACTGTACAAAACATGTGATTTTGAGTCAAAAATGATCAAAATCAGTCCATAAGATCATTTTCAATATTTTTCTTTAGAGACCCTTTAGAAGTGGGGGCCCTGGTTCGGTCACACCACTTGCCCCGCTCTTAATCCGGGCCTGGTTGCTGGGCTGCCTTAATTATTGCTGCCTACTTGTTGCAGCATTCGGAGCATATCAACGCGTGGAGCTTCAGCGAAACTGACGGCTGCCATCAAGAAGTGATCAAGCTGTGTATTTTAAAGACTTCTTCGTCTTCGTATGACTTCTTAAATTTCAGTAAAAATGCTGGGAAACTCTCAATCTAATCTAATCTAATCTAAGCTGCAAAGATATATATCATTTAAGTTTTATATTAAATGCATTCCCACAAGCAGATATGTATAATTTCGCGCTAACACATGCCGCATGTGGACCTACAATATAAAAACCCAATCTCAAATGAACATAAGCCTTGCAACTCTTGCCGTCCTTCCCTGAAACAGAGGTGACATTGGCAAAGTGAACCAATTTTTACATTATGGGTGGTCAGCCGCATAACAACCTATAAGTCAAGGAACATACATGACAAATTACATTTTTTTAAAAACAATAAATCACAATATATACATGGACATAAAAACTAAATCATAAAACCAATTTTACTTTAACAAACCTCAGCCGCCAACATCACAGATCAACCGCCATTTCTTTCTGCTTTCTGCTCAATCATAGGCAAAACAAATTTTGCATGCATGGTTGGGCTTTGAGGAAATAAGTTGTCTGCCTTTGCACCCTGAGTAGACGACCTTATTTTATTTATTGTTTGTATTCCATGACTAATACGTTGGTATGAGGATGACCACCCATACTGTTAAAATTATTCACTCTGCTAATGTCACCCTTGTTTCAGGAAGGGTCGTAAGAGTTACCGGGCTTGTGTTCATCCGAGATTGTTTTTTTTATGTTGTAGGTCCACATACGAACTTATACGCGTCTGCCAGTGTGAATGCATTTAATATAAGCCTTAAATGTCAATATCCACTTCAAAGCTAGTCCGTCGTCAACTGGTTAACGCTACAGGCTCGTACTCGGAAGGTCGTCGTGGGTTCTAAAGGCATGCTTATGTAAACCAAAGTAAGGTCTTTAATCAGGCAATTAGATGATTTTAGGGAAATTCCCTAAAATTGTAACTATAACTATAACTCTGTCGCCATTCTACTAGGGATTCCGAGAGCCTCTGCAGAGTTGCCTTCATTTCTTTCTTTCCTTAAACATTTTTTTCAATAAATTCATATCCATTACCCTTCTCATAATTTTCTTCTTTTCCACTGACTTTGTTTTTCCCATTCTTTAACAATTTCTTCAATCTGATTACTCCATCCTTTTCTCGGTCGTTCCTTACCTCTTCTTCTTTTCACACTTCCTCTGTAAATGTATATTATTCATTCTTTCCACATGCCCAAATCATCTCATCACATTATTTTGTACCTTAATATTCACATCCTCTTTCAACTTAGATTCTTTCTTTACCCATTCATTCAGTATTTTTCCTGTCATGCTTCTCAAATGCTTCACTTTCATCGTACAAACTTTACTCATTTCACTGTCAGTCACTGTCCATGCTTCACTTACGTATATATTTTTGTTTATAATATCCCTTTATTTTCCTTTGTTTAAAAAATAATGATAAGGTACTCGTCTGGCTTAGGCTGACGATGTAAATCGATCCAATAAATTACGCATGTGAGCCCTTTTGCCGGTTTAACGGTTGCTATTTAACCTAGATTCTACAAAAATATACGTTATTTTTAATGTTAAATATTTAGTGCATTCTTTAATTTGTCGTATGTGTCAACTTTTACGCAATACTAACATGAGATGAATTCCTATGACAGGTTTTAATCACTTCTTGTTTCACTAAGTAGGTTAATACGTAAAGAATGTCGGCTTTTGAGGAAATAAAATTGAACTAGATTAGTTTTTCTTTGTAAGAATGTACTTTAAGTGTAACTGTATGTCGCCATTCCTCTTTGGTTGGCGACAAAGTTACATTTGGTAGAAAGAAATACAAACAAGAAAATTAAATAGTCATTTGGAATGAAAAGTGCAATCAGCTTTTTAAATTACTTCATCTATTGATAATATTTATAATTTAAATATAATATAGTGAAACGTAGTCTTTTTGAATTTCTAATACAACAACAAAAAAACTAATTACCAGATGCATTTTGGGTTTTTATTTCATTTTTGTTTGAATAAAAGGCTGCATAATACGCATTGAGAGGAATCCATTGAACGCTTTTTATACCTTGACAATTATAAATGATTCAAAGCACTTTATTGTACTTTTGTACATTTTGAGTGCATTGTTCTTGAACAAACATTCAAAAGGTCTAAGGTTGGATTTTGATGGATGGGTTTGGGAACCTTTTGAAAACGCTTTTGAATGCAGGAAATCTCTGTCAATGAAATTAGTTGGGAAATAAGATCGTTAAGGGAAAAATAAAAAAACAAAAAACAGATTTTGTTGCAGTAAGATTCATTCATGTAAGGTACTGATTGTTTTTAAATTATCAATACACTTAAAGAATTTTGGTAATCGTAATTAGTTCTTAGTTTTTCCGTATTTGGAATCTTGCAGTGCTATTCACAAAATATTTGATTCATAGTTTATCTACAGATAATCGATTTTTTTGTATGGAAAATTCACTGCAGGCTGCGGATAAGCCATGGCTTTGCTGTGCGACTGAAAAAAGTATCTACATATTTCCTTTTACAATCTGCGTCTTCTTTGAAACGAAAACAACATCTGTCAAAAAGAAACCGGCCACTTTTAAATTTCTATTCAATAATTCTTTAAACATGGTAAAACGCATTTACACATTTTAAAAAGTAGCACAGAATGTACCATATGTTCTCCGACAAGTAAAAACTATGTCTCACATTATTCATTTTCTTATGAAGATCATACGAAGAGCATTGAATTTTAAATCTACACATAATTTTATTTACAAAGACGAAATCCATATTTTTAAGCCTGTTTACAAGCAAATACGTGTAAGTTTGCGCTTGCATACACTGGATGTTTACTTACTAATATGATCTCTAATCTAAGTTGCGATGATATTATTATGATTTATTTCGGGTTCGCTTTAAATAAAATTGAGGTTTTTTTATTTCACAGTATTTATTTTTTACAAGCTGATTACATAATATGATTTACTCTGTTACTTCTGTCTTGTCGGTGTCACGGCTTGGGTGTTAATGGATCATGGATTCACAAAACCGCAGCCTATATTTATATGTGACTTAGGCCTATTCTCGTGTGTTCGAGACCAGACGAGATGCTTCTAGAATGGATATTTCTAGAGAGTACCCGAAGTACCAACAGTTCAAATCTTGGACCGGTCCGTAGTCCAGTGGCAACACTTCGGACTCGTAAATGTAAGGTTGTGGATTCGGATCCCGGCGGAGCAAAAAAAATATACCATTTACATTTCGAATGTGCTCTTCGCTGAGTTGAAAAATTCATAAACCTTTACCAAAGACCGGTCACTGAAAGGTCCATCCAACCTTACAACAACTGGGTCTTGCTTGAGAATTGGCGCTTTCTACAGCGATGACCAAGCTCGCAGAAGGCTCTTGAGGTGTGATACACACAAAAGCAGCGCTCACCAAATAAATCATCTTAATATTATTATTATTCAAAATGTCAAACACGCACGTATAAAACACACATAGACAGAAAGTAAACACGCCCAGGCACACAATCACAAAAACCCGCAGGAATGAATGTATCCATTCATAACAATATCAATACCTTAAAAGTAAAACTGAATAAATGACAAAAAAGCTAACATTGGTTTTTCAAATAAATGTCCATTTTTTTCAAATTTCTACGAGAAAAACACCCAAGGAGGGTGAAAATCCTCGTAGTTTAGAAGTTTGTTCTGAGCCCCTTCTTATGATTATACGGCTTACTACTTACGATATGTTATCCCCAATGAAATGCTTTATAAACGATTACTCAAATGAGTAAACGAGCACATATTCAGTTTTACCTTTATGGTGGCGATATTACCATAAATGCATGCCCATAAACAGACACGTCCAAGTTCACGCCTAAAAATGCTGCATGTGTAATCACAATTAAAAAAATAATCCTCGACTGGACATAAGCCCCGCAACTTTTGCCAACCTTCCCTGAAACAGGGGTGACATGCATTGGCAAAGGGAATATTTTTTTACAGCATGGTTAGTCAACCTGAAACCAGCCTTTAAGTCAAGTGATCATTAGTGGAATTGCGATATAGTTACAGTTACAGCATACAACGTTTCTAAACTTTCAGTTGTCGTTTATAATTTAAAACACAATGAAAAATTGAATTTCCCAACCCGCCAGTGTGGGAGTATCAATTTCTGCGCATGTCAGCCGAACTCCTCAACTTCATAAATTGACTGAATAACAATATTTGTTTGAATGCAAAAATTATATTGTGTATTTTATACGGTGTTGCAAAATTGCAGAGAATCGTATGACATTTACACATGACATGCATCCACGGTTGCGAAACTTTTTGCAAATTCATGTATTCTGTAGGAGCATTGTAGAATATGGATACAGCAAAACCAGGACCGGATTAACCCCTTAGGAGCCCTAGTGCGGAATAAAGCTCAAAGCCCCCTTTATACTCCCTTCCCGAAATTCTCCCCCCACCCTATTTTTTCACAACGCAAAAGGTGCATTTTATGAAAATATTATTTTTTTACGACGAAGTTTACCAATAATTGAATGGTTGAATAAAAAAAGGCACTCAGTAGTTAAGATTTTGCACAAGCAGTGCAAATGCTAACTGCGTTTCCCCCAAAGGAGTCACTTGGGGTGTGTTATCTACTTATTTTCACAAGTAAGGGGGCCGCCCTTCCGCCAGCCATTTCTTTTGAAGTGGGAGTTTCCCAGCTCGCTAGGAGGCTTTGTTGAAATGTTACTTAACGATTAAGACCCCCTGAGGGGCGAAGGCCCTGGTTTGGTCGCACCACTCGAACCACCCTTAGGCCTGAGCAAAACTGACTTCTGTGTACTCAAATTGTAGATTGAATGAAGAAACGTGTTTGCTCACCGTTTAGAAATTCTCCCGACAAAGCTGGTTAGAATTCCTGCGAAACACCGACAAAACCAAAACCATTATTTCTTTAGCTTCGTATAAACATAATAAAAACATTTTAATATTTTTCATACGATATCTTATCTATTCCTTGACTAATACATAGGTTGGTATGAAACTGACCACCCATACTGTAAAAAATGGTTCACTTTGCCAATTTCACCCCTGTATCAGGGAATGTCGGCAAGTGTTTCAGGGCTTATGTTCATTTGAGGTTTGGATTTTATTTGTTAGTACACAATCAGCATTTGTAAGCGTGAACTACACGTGTTTGTTTATGGGCATAGGTACATCTGAGAGCTTTGAATGAATATATCCGTGCAACTTAGATTATAGATAAATAATATAAATAGATATCTAAGAATGAGGATAATAGCCCATACTTGGTTTGTTCTACCATCACCACTGTTTTAGGGGTGAAGGTAAAGGGTGGCAAAAGTTGCATGGTTTATGTTGCATTCGAGATTTGGATTTTTATTTTGTAAGTACATATGCAGCATGAGTAAATGTGAACTTATACGTGTCTGTTTGTGGGCCTACATCAAAGGTGAATATATCTTCGCAGCTTAGATTATAGATTAAAGATATCAATTGTCGAATATTGTGCATCTCTTTCGCTCGACTGCACAAATTGTATGTCCAATGTCATGTCGATACATCGATCCAAACAGATAGAGAGAGAAAGCCATAGAAAGTGATTTGAGAGATTATCATAGTCATTTATCACTAGGCTTATTTCTATTGATATAAATTTCAATAAATTATCTAAATTATAATAAATTGTGTTTTTGCAATATTATGACTATGGAAATTTTAATAAAGAATTATTCGCTCGTTTTCACTATAAACGTTTTTATTGGAGAATAAAATTGTAAAAATACTTAAATGGTTGTTTTAAATAAGACACGTCCCGAAATATTAAATTTTAAAAAAGTACAAAGTTTCGTTTAACACGTAAATGACTTAAATATGGCCCTAAAAAACCCTTTTTACGTGTTAAAAACCGCGAGTTAAGACTACGCTACACATTAGGTGTAACTACTTGCCGCGTTCTCCCCGAAGGGGTAGCATGTGGAGGGGGGTAACCTTTTTAATTTTCACTGGTGAGGGGACCGGCCTTTCACTTACCACTTCAGATGAAGTGGGAGGTTCCCAGCTCCCGAGGTTGTAGGTACTCATTTATTGTGCAGGCCGAGTAAACCTTGCCGGTATTATATTTTGAGTTTGAAACGGGAAATCATTTCTGACACTCTTGGTGGGATTCGAGCCCGGGCTCTTGGCATGGAATGCAAGCACTCTACAAACTGTAAATTTAAAAAGCCACTGAATACCACAAAAAGTAAACGGCAGTTTTTACCATAATGTATGTAATGTAATGTTCCTTGACTTATAGGTTGTTATGCGGCTGACCACCCATACTGTAAAAAATTGGTTCACTTTGCCAATGTCACCCCTGTTTCAGGGAAGGACGGCAAGAGTTGCAAGGCTTATGTTCATTTGAGATTGGGTTTTTTATATTGTAGGTCCACATGCGGCATGTGTTAGCGCGAAATTATACATATCTGCTTGTGGGAATGCATTTAATATAAATCTTAAATGATATATATCTTTGCAGCTTAGATTAGATTAGATTAGATATAGTGGAGATTAGTGCGTCGTGTAAGCTGCATACAAAAGTCAGTCACGAATTGATCTTTTTCTTAGTTGAAGCACTGTAACTCATTTCCGTGAAAATATTTTTTTACGCTAAAACAAATACTTTCTTATTATTACCTTTGCTGGAGGAAAGAGTGTAAAAATGAATATTTTGTTTTACTTTTTATTATTTTAGAGTGTTTGTCTAAATGTGGACTGGTCATTGTTCTATAAAATGTACATTAATCGATACAATACTATGATTTCTATCGTTGAAGTATTCCATATTCAATCTCTGCATACTTTCTCCTTCATTGCGAACCCGACCGCAAAATTCTACGAAAAAATCAGAAAATCTCTTTCAATGATCTCATGAAAATAATTTGAATAAATTTGTACGTTTTTTTTTGGTAAAATTTAATAGACGAAATGTAAGAGAAAGCATTTATTAACTGGTTGATTTGGGAAAAAACGTATAAATATGTTTTGAAATTTGTACGAAAAAAGCCGTTTAAATAATGTTTTGTTTTATTTTTGGTAATTATCCTCAAATGTTGTGTGTAAGTACTTGATGATTTTATTTTATGTAGAGAAATATTTTTAATGGCTACTTAAAAAAACAGCCTAATATAATTGACAGAAAGTCAGTTTAACTGAAGAAAAATGGTACTTACTTTATTTGGTTTTATTAGTTCTTTCAAATTTTGTCCATATCCGTCTGTTTTTAGCGTTGATATTATGAAATTGGTAAATAAACTAATATAAATCTAATGAAAGATTATACGGAAAAACTAAATATAATTGCCATTGTTATTGTTAAATTATTTGATCGTTTAAAAGGTGGAACAAAAAATTGACACATTTAATCTAAAAATAATTCAGTTGTAGGTACCTACTGTTTATAAGTCTTTGTAATCGTATTTTATACATCGCCACCTTCAAAGTAAAACTAAATAAGTGCTGATTCACTGATTTGAGAAATCGTGGAAACATTTTACTGGGTGTATTTTTTCCTCGTAAGTGAACTAATTTTCAGAATATTCTCATGAAAACTTTTTAACTACAGGATTTTCACATTTTTTTAGTGGTTAGTCTCGAAGAAAATAGAAAAAAGGGTGCATTTATCTGAGAAACCCATGTTAGCTGAATATGTCACTTATTCAGTTTTACCTTACAGGTATCGATATAGTGATTGACTTATATGTTAGTATGAGTTTGACTCCTATACTGTAAAAATGATTCACTTTACCAATGTCACCACTGTTTCAGGGAAGGTCAACAAAGCTGCAGAGTTTTTGTTCATTTGAGGTTTGGATTTTAATTTGTGAGGACACATAAAGCATTTACAAGCGAGAACTTAGAAGGGTCTATTTGTGGGCATGCATTTAATTATATGAATTTCCAATGTCAATATATCTTTGCAAGTAAAATTATTATATTATTTCATTAAAATTATTAGTATACGAGGATATTTTATAAAGAAGGTATGCATAATTAGAGAGCGCAGGTTTTGTGCGTGTCACACCTCTAGGGCCCTTTCAAATCATGGATAAGATCTTGAGTAAAGATGCGTCTTTAGTGGTCCTATAAAGAAAACCAACAGTTTTTACCTTTCTCATATTAGGCGGTAGTCTGTTCCAATCCATTGGTCCCGCAAACCGGAAAGCACGGTCTCCAAAATTTCTGCGTGTCTTTAAGACGATGCGGCTGGACCAAGTCACTACAGACACCCTCTGTTGGATTCGGACCCGAACTCTGGGCATGGAATGCAAGCACTCTACCAACTAAGCTATCGACACATTTTAATTAATTAAACAAATAATTTAAATTTAAAAATCTGCTAAATAAATAATACAATCGAAGATGTAGAGCAGTAAGTAAATCACTTTAGTAAACGACATCTGTGGGAATCTTTACAATTACGTAAGCTTAAAGCAGAACAATCTGCGTTTAGATCAGTGGCTCTCAAAGTCTTGTCCTTGTGGACCCCCTACCGATTTTTTTCGTTAGACCTCCAAAACTACCTATTTGTATCGCGTGTAACTTATCTAAGTTTTCTAAAATTCATTAAATCATTTTTTCTTTTTCAATTATTTTTCCCATCAAAAAGGGTCATCACCTTGACTTATAGATCCATACTCCATCGATACTGTAAAAAATGTATCACTTTTGCCAATGCCATCTCGGTTTCAGGGAAAGGCTTTAGAAGTTGCTTGTATTTTAAAGTTTATGTATTTTTAAGGGTTGGTTTATTTTATACATGCGTGTGCTTGTGGGCGTGCATTGTATATGCTCCTCAAATGTCAATATATTATCTTTGCAACTTAGATAATTTGTATTGCATTTGTTTTTCCCGTTCTTGGCCGTAGTACATTATTTTTTTCTCGTATTTTTTCTCTTGCTTACGTTTCGTAACTTAACTGTGAGTAGCGTCCTCAGAGCTCTGCCGCCTTCTAATTCAACTCGAATTATCAGTTTCCCTTGTTTTACTGTAATTAATTCATAATAATAATAATTGGACAATTTTACACAGCGCCGTTTAGTGGCACTAGCCACCCGAAGGGCGCTTACTCAATGAGATCCATTCTCGTAGACTACATCTTGTGGACCCTCAATTTTTATTTCCGTTTTCATGAACCACAATACCGCGATGAACCCCTAGGGCTCTGTTGGGTGTCAACACTTTGGGAACCTCTGGCTTAGATTATTCACGGCTAACAACTTTTTTCACATTAAACATTTGTAACGTTTTTTGGCAACACAAATAAAAACCCACTTTATCCGGTTGATTTAAATGAAACTGATTTGGAACTAAGTTTGTATCATTTTGCAATAATTAGAGTAAACAAGGCGTTGCAGAAATAGTTGTGATTTGGGAAATTAAAAATAATAAGTGGGAAATGCAATTGCTAAATATATAATATTAATTATGTAGTGACCGGTCCGTAGTCTAGGAGTACCGCGTCGGGATCGTAACTGGAAGGTTGTGGAAAGTATGCTTTACGCTGAGTTAAAAAATTCATACACTACCCATAAAAATTAATAGGTCTCGAATCGCTACATGCGACCCCTTGGGAGACGTTGGCAAGAAGTTACACTATACGTGTAGCTTACTTGCGTTTTTTTAGTACCTAGTTTAACTATGTCTTTAATCTATGTTCTAAGTGTAATCTAAGACACGTGTAAGTTCGCATTTACAAATGCTGCGTGTACACTTGCAAATAAAAATCCAAACCACAAATGAACATGAACCCTGCAACTTCTGCCGATTTTCCTTGGAACAGTAGTGACATTGGTAAAGTGAACCATTTGTAACAGTATAGGTGGTCAGCTTCATGCCAACCTATTAACCAAGGAATACTTATCCTAAATTATACTTTATAAATGTACCTACATTCCAATCCATTTTTTTTAATAAAAAAGTTAAAAATCGAATCCTACATACCAGACCTAGAAGTCGACTTATCACCGCAAAAATAAAAGTAAAAATTCACGAGATAAACTCTTTCCGCTCTAGATAGAGACATAATAAAATATTTTATTCCTCAGTTACGATTATCCATCAGAAACAAAGATTCGCGACCGCAAAAAGAACTGTTACGAGTATATAGGCGTAAGCTGCAATTACATACTGCTCCGTAGTCTAGTGGTAGAGCTACAGACTCGTGGGAAAAGTCCTAGGTTTATATCCTGGCGGAGCACAAAAAATATTTATATTTTCAAATGCTCTTCGCTGGGGGAAAAAATCATAGACCTTACCAAATACCGGTCACTAAAGGTCCATCCAGCCTTTCAGCAACTGGGTCTTGATTGAGAATTTGCGCTTCGAAGCGACAACCAAGCTCGTAAAAAGTCCGGTTGATTGCTCAGTTGGTAGAATGCTTGCATTCCATGCAGAGAGCAAAAGTACGGTACCGGTAAGGGTAATTAATGTCTTCTGTTTCTTGACTTATAGGTTGGTATGCGGCTGACCACCCATACTGTAAAAAATGGTTTACTTTGCCGATGTCACCCCTGTTTCAGGGAAGGACGGCAAGAATTGCAGGGCTTATGTTCATTTGAGATTGGGTTTTTATATTGTAGGTCCACATGCGGCATGTGTTAGCGCGAAATTATACATGTCTGCTTGTGGGAATGCATTTAATATAAATCTTAAATGATATATATCTTTGCAGCTTAGATTAGATTAGGAGACACCGTCTGGCACGACAACTGAAGATGGACATTTATTACTGTATTGTTATTATAATTGTAAAGACGCAAACAGAATGCTGGTAAGCTAGCATATTCAGACCTGTTCACACCCGAAGCAATCAGACCAGAAACTATTATATTCAATTGTATTCCTACGGTATTTTGTTGTTTATGAGCAGTGCATTTTTGAGGTTGAATAGGATGGTTGAGAAAGTTGCAGGGCTTGTGTTCACTTGAGGTTTGGATTTTAATTTACAAGTACACATTCAGCATTTGTAAGTGAGAACTTACACGTGCTTGTTTGTGCATGCATTTAATATGAATTTTGAATATTAATATATCTACAAAACTTACAATATGAAAACAAATACTGCTGATTTTATTTATTAATATCTACAAAGTTTCCGCTGAAACATTTCATAGTTTATATTTTTAACTAAGATTATCGATGCTGCGGCTCGAAATGGGGGCTTGGAGATTTTGTCGATGCTCTTGACATTTACTCACAATATTTTGTTATTTGTTCCAGGATGCGCTTCAGCCGCCTACTATGGTAAATCCCTCGGGAAGCTGTCGGAGCTCCACCACGCAGTGTCAGGACACGTGTACGCTGTGGATGGCAGAACCCTGTTCATCAAGGACTTCACGTACGACGGAGAAGGACCAGGTAAGAATAACACTTTTTTTTAAGAAATCCTGTACGGGAGACTCCCTAAATTTCGGAGACTCTAGTGATCTATATGACACTTCATGTAGTGCCGCAGAGGTGTTTACGAGCTTGGTCGTCGCTGCAAATCGCCAACACTCAAGCAAGACCCAGTTGCTGTAAAGCTGGTTGAACCTTTTAGTGACCGGTCTTTGGTAAAGGTTTTGTAAATTTTTACACCTAGCAAAGAGCAAATTTGAAAATATAAATGGTATATTTTTTGTGCTTCGCCTGGATTCGAACCCACAATCTTCCATTTACGAGTCCGCTACGGACTAAACGGGAACTACTACGGGAAAGACTACGGACCGGTTAAACGCTAAGGCTAATAAACTTTAAATTTTGTGTAACTTCTTGCCGAGTGGAACCTATTTATTTTTACAGTCAAAAGAGCCCGCCTTACACCAAACACTTCAGTTAAAGAGAAGGTTTCCCAGCCCCCGAGGGGGCTAGCTCTCATTTCCTGTGAAGGCTGAGTAGGTCCACCTTGCCGGTACTTAATTTTGGGCTTTAAATAAACACCAAATCGGGAAACCTTTTTGACATCCTCGATAGGATTCCAGCCTGAGGTCTCGGCATGGAATGCAAGCTCTCTACCAACTGAGCTATCGGCCGGATAGAATAAATGAATCTAAAATCAAATCACAAAGATTGCACGTGAGTGGAACATACAGAGGGAGTAAAAAGAGAAGAGCATGCACGAAGAGAGCGATAAATTAATGAAGCAAAAAAAAAACGAAATTAATGAAAGACCGAAATTCCCTGCAGCTTCAAAAATCAATCAACCGTCGAACTATACTGTGTAAATCTAACTGTGAACCGAAAATGATCAAATTAATTGTGTTAAATGATTTTTTTTTATTGAATATGAACCGTTTAAAAACAAAACAATATTATAAACATTAAATAAACATACCAGAAATATCAATAAATAAATGATAAGTTATTTTTTAATACACACACACACACACACACATATTTTAACTGTCGCTTTCTAAGCGCGGTCGTTGCCTTGACCGCGGGGATAGAAAGAAATGTGTACAAAGTCGCTTTTTTATTCGCACCATACACAACTGGTTTCACAATATTGCTACGCTCGCCGTTTAAAGCTACACGCCCATCTCTCTCATTCCTTTGACAAATGACAGAGACAAAAGCTCAAAACTAGTGTGTAGAATTTGAGAAAATTTAGTTTGAAAGTTTTGGGCGGAGTTATAGTTTTTTGAAAGCCACCCAGTAGTGGTTTGATTTGAATTTAAATGCGATTTATTGAATGCTGAGTGAGAGAAATCTTGTGAGAAACAATAATAATAATACAATCTAGAATCTAAGTTGGACAGATTTTTATTTTTTTTATTTAAAAAAAAAAAGATTTGTGGAAAGGAATGCAATCCACCAACCTATTTTGCCTGGCCAATTGTCTTCATGCGAAAGCGGAAGCTTGTGTGCATGCAACGGCATCTGTTGAACCAGGGTCGAAGTTATCGTCGCGGGATTCGAACCAGCGTTATCCGGTTCCAAATAACCTGTCTTGATCCCCGTGGCCATAAGACCGACCGATATATTAACATTTAAAATTCATATCAAATGCATGCCCACAAACAGACATGTGTAAGTTTTACAAATGCTGCATGTGTACTTACAAATTAAAATCTATACCTCAAATAAACATAAACCCTACAAATTTTGCTGACCTTTCCTAAAACAGAGGTGACATTCCCATAGTGAACCATTTTTTACAGTGTATATTAATTAAAAAACATACTGTTTCAATTCACTTATTATTTATTTTAAATATGCCAAACGCTTTCGCCTAAAAAGGCATCCTCAGGACAATGACAATTTAGAAGCGAATTTTAATTTTGATTTGTGAATTGAAACAGTATGTTTATTTAATTAATATACAATGGACTTTCACTGTGTAAACCACCAAACCCTAAAAAATATTTTTTACAGTATTGGTGGTTAGCCTCATACCAATGTAAAATTTTCAATTTTTTTTTTTAAAGTAGCTTGTGAGAAGTAGAAGAAAAATTAAGTTTATGAAATAAAAACGACAGGTTTAGGGTGTGTAACACTTTAAAACACAAATTTAAGAGTTATTTTTCCATTGACCTAGAATGGCAATGTTTTAATACGATATCATTTGAACTTCATAGATACAACCGCTACTAAAACGGATATCGATGGATTTATTTTCAGTTCTACAAGCATTACACAATATTGCAAGTCCATATTGGTAGAAACTGTGTAATGGCTTCATCTGATACGGTAGTAGAGAGTAAAAAGAGATGAATGTGTTCGGTTTGTCACTCAACGTGCACTATGGTTGGAAAATATACCACCACTTTATAGATTAAAATGAATAATTACTGAATTCCTAATTTGACAAATCGTTGATAAAACATTTCATTGAGTATCACTGCTCATAGAAAGTGAACTAATTCTAAGGAAGTGCTCAAAAACTCTAAACTGCAAGGTTTGTACCCTTTTGTAGTATTTTCTCTCGTAGAAAATAGGAATAAAAGTATAAAATGAATTTTCACTGTGTGAATACACAAACCCTACAAAATCTTAGGAATAAAAGTGCTTAGAAATCCATGTTAGTTTAATATGTCACTTATTTTCAGGGTTTCAAATTTATTTTCTTTTAAATAAACTATGATATTAAAAATCTTTCCCGTTTCATCAAGTTTTTTTTTACTATAACCTTGATGTCAGAAATTTAAAAAGTTCCTTGATTTATTGGTTGGTATGCGGCTGACCACATATGCTGTAAAAAATGGTTCAATTTGCCGATGTCACCGATGTAATACGTGTAAATTAGAATTCGGAAAACAAAAATTTTGATCCACCTTATTGATGGTTTCTCAGTATGAAATTTATAGCAGAATGTATAGAAGAACTATGATCTCCATTCTAGGCTCAGAATGATTTATCGAACAAAAAGTGCAGAAAGTAGAGGAGGAAACATGCGGTGTTATGTCATTCCAGTAATAGCATCGACGGAAACTTCTGGTTCTGAGGAATCCGAGCTCGCAGCATATACGGCCGATGGAATCTTGCGTTTTTTGTAACACATACTATTCAAGAAAGAAACGGTAAACGGAAGAGTTGCCGCCATGTTTTCAGAGCTCTGCTGACGTTCCTGCAAAGCAATATAGTGGATTGAGACTACATTGTACCTTCAAATATTTACATATAATTGAATTTTTTATATGTTTTACTTCATTGATTATATAAGATATGTGTTAGTGTCGTGCATATTTTATTTACGTTTTTTCCATTTGAAGTACAGGTCCATCGATTCAACCTGAATTTATAGTCAAGTTTTAAGTAGTTTGCGTTCTTCTTCTTAATTCTATGACATTATTATTATCGGCTCATTGTGTAGTGTTTAGCGCTTCAGACTCGTGAATGGAAGGTCGGGGGTTTGAGTCCCGACGTGTACTCAAAATATATCATTTTTATTTTCAAATGATAATTCTTCTGATACCATATCAGTATTTTTTTTTTACATATATTCTTTAAATAGAGTTTTACAAAGTTTCCGCTAAGACATTTTATAAAGAGTTGACCAAAGGTTTTTTAAAGTAACTACAGATTACTTGCTTGAATGAACTAATGTTTTGCCATTCTTTCAGCGGCCTATTTCTACGTGGGCAACAGCAAGACCCCCTCCAACACTGGCGGCATCAGACTCCGGGATGAGCGAGGATCTACAGGCGTGCTGAAGAGGTACCGGGGACGGGACATCACGCTGAGTCTGCCTGAAGGGAAGACCTTCCATCAGATCAAGTGGTTCTCTGTGTGGTGCGACGAGTTCTCAGTGAGTCTCTTGATGATGATCATGCTCGGATTAAGGCACGGGATACAGGCACGGATTAAGACCACCGGAGGCCCTGGTGTGCAGAAAGTTAGGGCCTCCCAAACCTCCCACTCTCAACACCAAATTCACAACGCTGTCGCTTCCCTAGGACACTTGTTGGAGGGAACTTTGTCTTGTCTTTTATGTAAAAAAGTATATTGAAATATTTTTCTATACAGTTTCATACCCAACCAATTTATAAAGTACCCATTTTTATCTAAAACGTCTCAGGGCCCCCTAGAACACAGGAGTCCTGGTTCGGTCACACTGCTCGAACCGCCCTTAATCGGGGCCTGTTTGGATATGGCTACATGAAATTTAGTATCCCGAAGGCTTATTCAAGTCAACGATGAAAAACTCTCTGTTTAATGGTTGGCGGAAGCTCCTTTGTGGTGCGCGTTTGTTGGAGGAAATCTTCATTGGTGACCTGATGATGCCAAGAGATACAAAGCATTTTTCAGTAGACACACATCTCGAACGCTTCAATTAGTCTCTCAGTGCCTGTGTGAGCGTTTGCGTTCAAAGCCATAAGCATCGTTTTCGAGCTCCTTTTTCAATGGTTTATGTTTTGTTGACCAGGTGAACTTTGGAGATGTGAAGATCCCAAGGAATCTGGAGTACCCCAAGCCGCAGAAGATCTCAGGACTAGCTGGCGTGCATGGCGTCTCCTCAGATAACATAGTCATAGTGGACGCGCAGACCCTGCTCATCCCCAACTTCAGCTACGACGGAGAAGCACCTGGTGAGTCCATTTCCCTCAGACAAAAAATGTAAAAAAAACAATGTTTAAAGGATGTTTCCACAAGTCAACTTTAATGCATTAACATCACCACAGATGAAAAAAATAGTTCAACCGGCTTCAATCTGTGCTGAACTTGGCAACAAGGATTATATTCGGGATGTCCAAATTTACTCACATTACTCCATTGTTCAGAAAGCTGCATCGGGTTTGTTTTCCGAAGAGGTCTACCGTGTTTGTCTGATGGTTTAAAAAGCTATAAATAGTGCGGCTCCTTCATATTTGGCTGACATGTTGACACCCGTCGAGATGGTTTTGAAGTGCTCAGATCTGCACCATCAGACACCTACTAATTTTGGAGACCGTGCTATCCGGTTTGCGGGCCAAATGGAGTTTGTGTGCTAGTTGAGTTGGTCCAGCTGCTCTATCAGACACATCTCAGGAGTAGCAAGGTTCGTGTTCATTTGAGGGTTGATTTATTTTCTAAATTAGCATGCAGTTAACGAGTTTGTCAGCCTGAACTTACACGTGTCTACACGTGTACGTGCATAATGAACCTTAAATGTTAGTATTTATTTGCAACTTATGTACTGTATAGATACCTAGATCGCATGGATGGATAACGCGACAAAAAGATTCACTATATGTGTTGTTTAGTTGCGTATTAATGAAAACAATCTTAGATCAGATTTCACTGAACGTGTGTACAACGTCCATACATACCTAAGTAATTTACTTTCAAAATCGAGTGTTTAATCGATTTTCCACAGAAAATTTGGGTCACAATTTTCATTAAAAAAAATCACAAAATTACATCTACAAATTACTTGCAAGTTTGTGAGTGAAACTAATTAAACCGAAGCTTGAAAATAAGCTGTGGGTTAATGAAATCGTGATTCAATTAAATGGCAGCGGATTTGTTGACCTCTTGGTGTTTCTCAGCGCATCTTCACACAGTATTAGGATCAAGGACTTATGTAGGAGAGAGATGAGCATATGAGCTGTTGAATACCAAATACGTCGTGAGACTGACCACCATATTTGTTATTTTGTATTTGTAACTGATTTCATTTTGTACTTGCTGTGAAATAAAATAGAGTGGCGTATCAGAATAAGATTTTTCTTTCGCATAAGATCTCCCCTTTTATCTAATCTAAGTTACAAACATGTATAAACATTTAAAATTCATGCCCACAAACAGAGACGTGTAAGTTCACGCTTACAAATGCTGCATGTGTATTTAAAAATTAAAATCTAATCCTCAAATGAACATAGACTCATCAACTTTTGCCGAGCTTTCCTGAAACAGGGGTGACATTGGCAAAGCGAACCATTTTTACAGTATGCGTAGTCAGATTTGACGCCTTTAAGTGTTCTTCTCGGTCTCGTTTTTTCTTTCCCTTTTTCTTCTTCTATCTTGATCAGATTTCATTACTATTCTGTGAGGAACTTCTTCGGAGCTTTGCTTTCTTCTGATGAAATCCTCTTTTGATATCGGATATTCTTCTCGCGGGTCTTGACTTGTGGTATAACAGTCGATAAGATAGTTTCTGAAGAAGTAGCTTACATTTTTGTAACAAAACGTAAGCCTCTACGGATAAAATGATAGATCCCTTTGAAACTCTTTTTCAGTTGTATTGAACTCAAGGCAGAAATGTAGGATTTTTCCGAGAAAAAGTTAAATATTAGTAAGCACAGAAAATAAATTACAAGACTTTCTATTAAACTTACTTATTTAATTTAAAAAATATCTTTGATTGCTGCCTTGGGTTTTCAATTTTCGATTTCATGGTTGGCGCTGGATAACTAACACTTCTTGGATTTTTTTTTATTGTTATTTAATTAAACAACACCTTTTTAAACTTTAAACCACTGTTTATTTTCACAAATATATACTATATTTAAAAAAAATACTAATTTTTAAATATTTGAAATATTTAAAAATTAGTCATTGAATTTTCAGTGTTAATACACAAACCATAAAAAATATAACTTATTGGATTTATTCATATTATATTTTCAGCTATTTTCTTTGCCGGCGTTTCGTTTTCACGTGCGGGAAACATTTTAAAGGTAGAGAATCAAAGCGATGCGATGGATCTCGCATCTATTTTCTGTTGGAAATGTTTTCCGCTGGTGGAGATCAAACGTCGGCAGATAAAATAGCTTCAAATATAACATGGGTAAACTCCCAAATAAGGAAGCAAATACAAGTTTTTTTACGATACGTCCCTTGTTATAGGTGGTTTATAAATAATCTAGAACGTACTGATTTTAAGCGTGATTACCTACAAACATGTAACACAGTTTATTCTAATGCAATTACAGACAAGTGAGGTTTACTTCATCCCGCCATGTTTCCAGTCGCTCAGTGCATCTTCTTTCCTCCAATGGCTAGAATATGGTAAACAGAAGAGACGCGCATGTGTCGAGCTTTA
This sequence comes from Agapetus fuscipes, assembly GCA_951799405.1. NCBI lineage: Eukaryota > Metazoa > Arthropoda > Insecta > Trichoptera > Glossosomatidae > Agapetus > Agapetus fuscipes. The sequence continues at coordinate 8,554,946 of OX637341.1, read as the reverse complement.
AATTGACGCACGCGTAGAGAAACTAGCCGCAGATTTGTAATTATGGAGAATTAATGAGCGAAGAAGGTCAAGAGGCTGATGAAAAATTAAAGGCACGCTTTTCTTGATAACGCCTGATCATCGTTGGTTAATTGGTTAAGCTTTAAGATTATTAGGTTAGGTGGTTGCAGTGGCGGAACTTCAATAGAGGCAAATAGTATAGCAGTACGCGCCTTTATTATCAATGCGTCAAAAGGGAGGATGTGATTTTCACTGTCATTTTTTTGAGTATTTATTTGTACTGTTAAAAAAACGATTACCCTATTACCAACCTTTTAGTTATATTAAATTATTCATGAGAAAAAGGAAACTCAATTGAATTGCATAGAAACTGGCCCAAATTTTTAATTACCTTGGATAGGGAGGAATGGCGAACCGGTGTTCATAAAAAGATTGATGCAAGCCAATCAAAATTTATACAGTATAAACATAAACAAAGTTTTTCTTCACGAGTTGAGTTTAACATTCCACATCTGAGTCGTTCTTCCTCCCCTCTCCCCTTCCGTCGCCTTTAATATTAACATTAGGATGATTTATTTGGTGAGCGCTGTTTTGTGTGAATCACACCTCAAGAGACGAAAATATAAATGGTATATTTTTTGTGCTCCGCAAGGATCCGAACCCACGACCTTCCATTAAAACGTTCGAACTGATACCACTAGACACGGACCACAGCCTTTGTCCTCCGGCTACGTGTGTCAGCCAAGGCCGTATCTGCGTTGACACCGTCCATCCATCGCATTTTTGGCTGACGACGCAAACCAGTTATTCGTTAGAAAAACGTAGATTACTTTTGATTAATTATGAAACGTCTGCAAGTCGTCTTGTTTGGCTGATTACCCCTCTCACTGGATTGGCAACAACAGCACGAGATGTAATTTCCTCCTCCTCGGTATTCGCGACTTCCTGATTGCCAGGTTGTCTTCTTCCGCCCAATGCGCCGGCGCAGTAACGGCGCCCATTAGCTGATGAAGTAGAAGCTGCAACTCTCGCCTGCACTTCCTCTTTATTAAGGAAACAACTCGGCTGCAAGATTTAACCTTTTCCATGCTGTTAATGGGTTTCTAATTCACTAGCATATTCAATAATTTGTTATTCGCTTTGTTACGAATACGTAATTGTGTGTTTTTGCTAGTCTGTGTTAGTGTATGTGAAGTCTCTAGACGTTAGGTACCTACTTATATACTCAATTGAACTTATATTGGTTGTGGGTTCGAATCCCGGCGAAGAACAAAAAATATCCCATTTATATTTTCAAATTTGCTCTTCGCTGGGTTGAAAAATTCATAAACCTTTACCAATGACCGGTCACGAAAGGTCCATACAGCCTTACAGCAACTGGGTCTTGCTTAAGAATTGGTGCTTTATAGCGACGCCGACTAAGCTCGTAAAAAGATCAAAAGCTCAGTTGGTAGTATGCTTGCGTTCCATGCCGAGAGCCAGGGTTTGATCCAAAATACTGCAAAGTAAAAATAAAAACTACACGCCTTATATAGTAGGCCTTCGTAATAAATAAGAATCTGTCCCCACGGGAAACCCTCACTTCAAGTAAAGTGTTTGCCGTAAATCCGGTCCCCTTATTTGTTAAAATATTTAGGTTCCAAACGCATCACGTGATAAATTCGCGGACAGTGCGGTTAGAAGTTACATTTTATGTGCAGCTTAGTTGCGTTTATCCCAAAATATATTTATGGTTCGTAAATACAGTATACATATACGCTAAATAAAATAAAAACCTGGATGATTTCTTTGATAAGCTCGGTTTTTGTGTGAATCACAGCTCAATACCCCTGTGCAAGCTTGGTCATTGCTATACGAAGCGCTAATTTCAAGAGTTAGATCCATTTGCTTTAAGTCTGGATAAATATTTGATGACCGGCCATTGGGAAGGTATATAAATTGGTCAACCCAGCGAAGAGCATATTTTGAAAATTTCATGGTATTTTTATGTCTCCAGCAAAAATATATAGTCTGTTGTTTTTACAAATAAGATATTTGAGCGTATTATGAATAAAGAAGATTGTTAAATTTATGGCTGAGGAGTGAAAGGGTTAAAAGAACAATGAATGCATACAAGTTGATTTTATTTAAGAAAATGTTAAGGGCATTTTTAATGCTGAAAGCGTTTAAGTAAGCTAGAAATTTAAATAAGTGTATGTTGATTCGCTTTATTTTGATTGTTTTGGTATAAACTATTTTTTTCAAATAAATATGTTATAAACGCAACTAAGTTACAAATATAGTGTAACTTCTTGCCGCGTTATCCCCGAAGGAGTCGCATGTGGCGAGTTGAACCTATTTATTTTTACAGGTAAGGGGGCCGGCCTTACGCCAACCACTTCAGTTGAAGTGGTGGTTTACCCAGCTCCCGAGAGGGCTGGTACTCATTTCTTGTAAAGGCTGAGTAAACTTTGCCGGTATTTTATTTTGAGGTTTGAAATAAACACCGAAACGGGAAAAAATTTCGACACCCTTGGTGGGATTCGAACCCGGGCTCACGGCATGGAATACAAGCACTCTACCAACAGAGCTATGACCGGACTAAAAACGAAAATAAAATACACATATAGTGTAACTTCTTGCCGCGTTATCCCCGAAGGTGTCGCATGTGGCGAGTAGAACCTATTTGTTTTTACGGGTGAGGGGGGCGGCCTGACACCAACAGCTTCAGTGAAGTGGGGGGTTTCCCAGCTCCCGGGGGGGGGCTGGTAATAATTTCTTGTGAAGGCTGAGTAAACCTTGCCGGTACCTATTTTATTTTGAGGTTTGAAATAAACACCGAAACGGGAAATCATTTCTGACACCCTCGGTGGGATTCGAACCCGAGCTCACGGCATGGAATGCAACCACTCTACCAACTGAGCTATCGACCGGTTATAAATCAACTAAATTTGTTTACGAGTTTTAAATTATTTTTGACCTAAAAAGGACTTCAGAATAATTTTTCATAAATAATTAAAATGCCTTTTTTATAATAACTACACTTGAAACTTTTGCCATGGTTAATCATTAAAATAATACGTAAAGAAGTAATATGTAGGTATAACAACAATTAAAACCCTTTGAGGTGTAAATTATTTTGAAGTCACGAAAGTAGGAGTATAATTATTGCAATTAAATAAATAATTAATAAAAGATGTGTTATTTCTTTTTTTAAAGTATGCCAATCGTAAACATCTTTTCATCTAGAATTAAAGGTTAGCCAAGAGTTATGTTTTTTTACGTACCTACCCAACAGAAATAAATAAATTACATTAATTAAGTAAATTAAAGTTATCATAAAAAATCGTGTATGAGTTTTTTTTTGGTGATTCATAAAGTTGAATGAAGTGCGGAGCCATTATTTTGTCAAATTGAATCACGTTTTTTCAAAAATTTATCATGCTCATGACTTAAAAATTTTTTTTTGTTTATTTTGATAATAGTTGTTTATTCGTGGAGATCCTAAAAAGTAATTTTACTCATTAAAGATAAACTTATGTATACTACCTGTTCCTTAACTTATAGGTTGGTATGAAGCGAACCACACTTATTGTAAAAAAAGCAAAACTATTGTTTATTTCAGATTGGAGTTCAGTTGGAGTTCATGTTGCAAATCCACATATGGCATGTGTAAGCGCGAACTTATTCGTATCTGCTTGTGAGAATGCATGTAATATGAATCTTAAATGTTATAAAACTTTGCGACATAGATTCAAGATTATCATAGACACAAACAAGTAGTCTTAGTTTTTTTATTACTTAACCCGTAACTGGCAAGGTGGTTTTTTAGCCACGTAACTGGCAAGGTGGTTCCTTTCGGGAACCGTTTTTGTTTTATGCCTACTTTAGCTATTTCGGTACCTTCTACAATAAATAATACTTGAGTATGTTAAATAGACTGAATTGAATTACCAATATTAAAATTTAAGCAAAACAATGTCAATAAAGGTATAAAAATAAACAAATGCTAACTACAGTTGGAATATGGCAAAAACTGCCTCTTTTGGTAAAAAAAAATACTTGTGGTAACTCTAAAGAATTAAAACTACTTTTTCTTCCATAATCTATGAGTTAACATGTGACTCTTCACAAAACATAAAAAACATTATTAAAGGTCATTGCACAACAAAACCTGCTAGGGGGTCTCTAGGTACATTTTTCACACTCAATGCAGACATTGGCTCGGCATTCATTGCACATCGGTTTCTTACACACACTGCAAGTAGACCAGGTTTGCTCATTATTACCTCAAGGACATATCCCACACCTTGTGTGTTTCTTCAAAGTCGATGTTGACGGCTCTGGTGGAACTTCTTTCTCCAGATACACTCAGACAATCCGTCAGACAATCTCCAGAGATTGTCTGACGGATTTGTCGCGGAATTTTAGTGTTTAGCAGTCTCTTGTTCAGATGAGGTTCCAGAAGGCTGCGACTAAGGTTTTTGATGAAGCCAAATCGCGTGAGATCTGGATTTCCAGGGAAAGACTAGAAGATGACTTTTGCGTTCACCAGGGATATGTTCAGTAGCGCAAAAAACATGTCCATTCGCTATACTCTGTATATTACTCTGTAAATACATTCGCTATACTCACTGAGCTTCATTGACTTAGGTTTGGATACCATTTCTACAAACATAAAGAAAAAAAAAAAAAAAAAAAACAACAAGAAAAAGTTTCCTGAGGGCAAGGTGGTTCCCTAAAGGAACCAAAAAAAGTTTAAATCGTCATAACATAAATGCACTCACTTCGATAAAGACACCCTTCCGCGTGCCAAGCAGATGGCCAACTGGCGAGGCATACCTAGGGTATCAGCCCGCTACCTGCAAAGGCACCAGCTAGGCGCGTTTTTTGCAGCCCTTCTGGTTCCCCAGGGGAACCTGGTTGCCAGTCACGGGTTAAATGGACGAATTCAATTTTAAAATCATTGTTTTGAAATTATCTTATATTTGAAATATACGAGGCTTAAAAAAATCAAAAATTCAAAGATAGGTAATTAATTTTTTTCATAATGTCGAAATTTTGAAATTTAAAAAAATACGGATATGAATTAGACTATTTTCGTTTAAATCATAACAATTTAAAAATAAACCAAATCAAAAACTCAGTACGATTTTTTGATTATATCAGAAATTGTAAATAAAAACAAAGTCTAAATAAATTAAATATTTCATGCTGAAAATAGGTGAATACAAAAACCGTTACAATTATGTTACAATAGTATTACAACTAATCAAAGGAACAATGCCATTTTAGGATAGTTAAGATTGTATCACAGTGAGTACGGTAATTACCTTTTTGACATTTTATACAGCAAGGTGCGCTCCTTAATCGTGGTTCTGACTTTATTAGCTTTTGGATCGTTCTACGATTGTTGGAACGATTACTAGCAAAAGTAAAGGGCAAGCTACCAAAGTAAAATTACAGTTATCGCAAATCAAAACTGGGTCAGATATATTTTTAAATTGTACATTCTCAAATTATCCCGAGACATATCTTCTTGAATCAACTAGTTCATAGAGAGGTATTGTGTAGAAGTAAAATGGCCAAAAGTTTTTATTTATTGATGCAAAAATATTCCACTTAATATAATTATTTAAAAGTTTATTTATACATATTTTTATGAATGAAGAAGAGATGAATACAATACGTAAACTTGATATTGACTACGTAAGAAGTACGATTGAGAAAAAAATGGAGTGAAAACGGGATGAATGATTTCGTAAGAGAAAAGTATGATGTAAGGAAAAGTAAGAAAGTTAAAATAATAAAATAAAAAATAAAATCAAAACCTTATTAATAATTTTGTTCCAGATGCTAAATTTTGGGTTGGCAGAGGTAACAAGCCATCTCCTCAAGGAATTCGTCTGATGGACGAAAATGGCAAAGAAACACCGCTCAGAAAATATGACCACAAAACCATTGTTCTGACTCTCCCTCAGGTATGTATATTATATATATATATCCATGGTTTTGAATGACCATAGATTGAAAAGGGAAAATTTATAAAACAACGATAGATTTGAAATAATTGAACAAAAACAACTCTGGAGGATTTATTTTCTGTAAAAAAGCAGTAACAAACAAACATTTGAATTAAATAATGAATGACTTTTGAGATGTTTTACTAGACAGAGAACTTGTTTTGAAGTCTCAAATAAACATAATTTAAATTATCCATTAAATAACTGTTTTTGTACAACCAGCTTACTTAGTTGGAATATAAAAAAGTTCTACTAGCCAAATCCCATTATTTTGTCAAATATTTAAAGTCAAAATGAATATCGAGTGTAGATTTAATTGTTATTTGTTACTCCTAGGATTTAACGATCTTTGACATTGGCCACTTTGGAGTGTGGTGCGAGGCGTTCACTGTGGATTTTGGCCACATAAGCATACCGCAGATCACCAATGTGCCGCCTTCCCTGAAAATGTTGGGTGTCAGCCCTCAGGTAAGGAAATTTTGCCAATTTCTTGATTTGTCTAATAAATCTTGCATCAAATGAGTAAAATTTGCTAGCAAAAATCACTCTCATTTAATTATTGAAATCAATAAGGGGCCAGAACTTTTTTCGAACAAGGGAAATAATTAAAAAAAAAAAAATCATAAAATTAGATGAAATACCGTCTACTTTTTTATAATTAACTGAAGTCAAAATTGATGATTTCCCTTTTTGTTGTCTATTTAAAAAAAAAAGATTTGTGAGAATGAATGAATCAGTAATTGATAATTACCCAATGACATATGTTGAACCACGATCAAAGTTATTGTCGATAGGACACGGCGCAGGCGTGGTTCGAACTTGCGCTTATTTCAATGACGCAAATTTGAATGCCAATGCTTTATCCGATCGACCATACCAGAGACCTTTTATCTTTTATTCAAGTCTTTATATGATTCAAGTCTACCAAAAAAAGTATTTCTTCGAGAAAAGAAAATATTAAACCCGTTTTGTAAGCCCAAATTAATAAACCATAAATGTACTTTAAAAAGTACATTTATAGAAAACGTTCAGAAAAATCAAAATTGTTACTTTTTTGATGCATGTATGAAGTACTAACATAAATGTTTTTTTCTAAATCATACACCGATTTATGTCCCACTAAAATATGTTTTTACCCCACTGTCATTAACCCTTGCAACGTATTTAACAATATTCAATTGTGTTTAACATTTGTTTTAATAAATATTTATTCATAAAAAGTACGGGAAATTTATCGTTCAAGAGTGCGTGATTTGAATAAAATTATGTTCTTGGTAAGTTTTATTTATTTTAATTTTTCATATATTGTAGAAGTTTTTTAAAATAATTTGTAGATTGTATAGGAAAATTAAATTCAAAAGTTTGTTAAATACTTATTTATATGAGATATCGTAGTTTTTTTTTGATATTTAAATTCCTATAGATTTTTTTTTTGTAGACATTACATCTCCAGTGCTTGCTTGTCTAATGTCCATCAGAGATAATTTCACATGAGCAACGTTTGTATCTGAACTGGACCAATGTGTCTTATGAAAATTGTAAATTAATTTTAAAAACATCTCTTACATTATCGTGTTCTACGTTTTTTTCTTAGTTCAGATTGCGCAGAATGTGATTCTTACACCAATTTCATTGAAAGTTCATCTTTGAATCAAATGGCAGGTAAGCCAAGCAAGCTCTGGGGGGACGACGACTGTTTCTCATGAGATAAAATTAGATAACAAAAATACCATCCAAGACTCGTAAAAAAACAGAAAAAATTATTGACGTCTATTAAAAAGAAAGATTTATTATACAACTAAAATCGGCAAGTGAAAGAATTAAAAAATAAAAAACTTCAGGTCAACGGTCAGTTTTTTTTTGCAAATATTATGCGTTATGAAAATTTACAAACTGATATAAAATATTAATTTATTAACACTCGTAAATAACGACAAAAAAATACTTTCTCCTACGGAGTATTCTGTAGTCGACGTCTGGTGAAAGGTTGAAAAAAGTGTACTTATCTGATATTTCATAACCTATGGCGTTGCGTAAAAATGAGCATAATTATTGTTACAGATAGATTTTATCGTGTTGAACTTCTTCGGGTTAAAATGGAGTGAACACATTTTTTAATTTAAAATATTTAAATTCCTAATTTCACTTATTATGAAAAGTTACACACAATATTTTTTTTATCCATGATTTCTCAAATCCGTGAATCTGCACTTATTCAGTTTTGCCTTTAACGTATTGATATACTGATTAAATTATTTAATACTTTATGTTTATTTGTTTTTTTTTGTAATATTGAAAATCTACGTATTGTTTGATTGTTAGAATCGTAATTTTTGTGGGAATTTTTATTGAATGGTTTTATGTTATGTTATAAAAATTACATGGAAATGTTACCTCACAAATATGCAGCAATAAAAATGCGTCGAGCAGGTAATGCAATTAACTTTACTGAAACGATTGTCAGACCTGTGAACAATATGATTTGAAAAGTGCATAATATTAGCTTGCACCTTTGTGAACTGTAGTAATAGTACTGTCGATAGCTCATGCCGAGAGCTCGGTTTCGAATCCCACCGAGGCGAGGGTGTCAGAAATGATTTCTCGTGTTGGTGTTTATTTCAAAACTCAAAATAAAATACCGGCAAGGTTTATTCAGCCCTAACAAGAAATCAGTACCATTCCCCGTGAGAGCTTGGAAACCCCCACATTAACTGAAATGGTTGACGTAAGGGCGGCCCCCTATAATCTATAATCTATAATCTAAGTTGCAAGGATATATTCATTTAAAGCTCTCAGATGTATGCCCACAAACCAACAAGTGTAGTTCGCGCTTACAAATGCTGAATGTGTACTTACAAATAAAATCCAAACCTCAAATGAACATAAGCCCCACAACTTTTGCCGACCTTCCCTGAAACAGGGGTGACATTGGCAAAGTGAACCATTTTTTACAGTATGGGTGGTCAGCCTCATACCAACCTATAAGTCAAGGAATATGAATAATAAATTACATTTAAATATAAAAAAGAACAAAACCTTACAAAGAAATCTATACAAAAAAAGAACTGTAAAAATAAATAGGTTACACTCGCCACATGCGAAATTCTTCGGGGATAGCGCGGCGGCAAGAAGTTGCACTTTGTGTGTAGCTTAGTTGCGTTTTACCTAGAAAATTGCATGTCCAGGTATTTTAAGATTAGGGAATCAAGAAGTCAAATATTAACAAAAAGAATGCGATTTTCCATACAAATAATTTCAATCTGTGGTCAAACAAACATACTACTCTTTCTAATTGTCGGATGTAATTTTTTTCTCAGACGTCGGAAGTGTGATTCAATATTTTATTTTGGGGTGAACACAGTTGAAACGCAACACGCAACAAAGCCACACATAAAGTGTAACTTCTTGCCTGCGTTATCCTAGAAGGGATCGCATGTGGTGATTCGGGACCTATTTATTTTCACGGGTGAGGGGGCCAGCCTCACGGTAACCACTTCAGTTAAACTAGAGGTTTCCCAGCTCACAAGGGGGCTGGTTCTCATTAATTGTGAAGGCTGAGTAAATCTTATCTAATATAATCTCAGTTGCAAAGATATGTTAGATTGAGGATTTACATTATATATCGGTATTTATTTTGGGTTTGAGATAAGCATCGAAACGGGAAATCATTCCTGACACCCTTGGTAGGAATTGAACTCTTGCTCGCGGCACGGAATGGAAGCATTCTGCCAGCTGAGCCATTGAGCTTGGTTGTCACTGCAGAGCGCCAAATTCGCAAGCAACACCCAATTGCTATAAGGCCGGATGGACCTTATGGTGGTCTTTTTTTTTAATTTCCTAAACCAGACATAAAGGTTCACGTAATGTAACGACAACAAATAATAGTTTTTCTTTATATTATCGAATCATGGTTACAATGGAGTATTAATGTCTTGTATTCGCTAAAAAGCGCTCTCCATTTTAGTTCATTAAAAAAACAAGCACTACTCATAGGTAAACAGTTTTTAATTGATGTTTAAGTAAAGTAAAAATCAACTTAAGAAAGTACTTCGTTAATTTAGCCCAACAGGAAAATGGGGGTTATTACACAAGTCCTTAATATAAAACTATCAATGAAATAACATACTAGTTGATATGTAACTTTCACGTTAGATAGTTTCAAAACTTTTTCAAAATACCTATGCCTGGAATAAGATATATTTTAACGTGTTTATTCGGTAGAGGTAAATGTGATTTAATACTTAATAATAAAATGTGCTAAACCCCACCCCCGCCCTGCAAACCACAAAATGCATTCACAAAAACTAGAACAACTAAAAATGACTGCTTTTGGAATCCCAAAATAACTCCAAGCAAGCACGGTGCAGGATAATATGAGCCGTGGATCAGGTACATTTCCACGCTGATAGATTGTAGATGAGTCTCTGAAGAGAAACCGTTTTTTCTGTTGTTACAGAAAAGAAACCAGGAGCTTCTCTCGTCTACTTCTCTGGTGTCACAAGCGGCCTCATCGTCAGCAGGAAATATTCAAAACGGACAAAATAACTATCAGAACCAGGAATCATTGAAACCGACAACTTACAGGCCACCTCTAGCTAGATTGAGAAACTTGGAATACGAAAGAGGTTTCCAAAGTCCATTGAATGTGAATGATGCTAATTTCCAATTGGTGTATCCAGTGTTACCATCAGCTATTCACAGAAGAGCTGACAACTTCCAGAGTCCACTGGCTCAGCAGCTGTTCAGAGGAAATGGTGACCAAAGGAACCAGCAGTTCCAAGATCAATCCAAATTTGGTCACGGGAAAACAGTGTTGAACATTCAACCTTCTCAAGAGATTTATGTGAACCATGAGGTGCAACAAGGAGGTGCCTTTTACAATCCAATACCTCAACAGCAGCAAAATCAAATCTATCAAACACAGCAACAGATTAATCCACAATTGCTGCAAGCGAATCAGAATCAGCAGTTTTTGTTGGCAAATCAGCAACAGAACCAACAGTTGTTGCAGACAAATCAACTGCAGCAACCGAATCAGCAATTGTTGCAACTGAACCAACAACAACAAGCAAACCAACAATTGCAGCAAGGTAATCAGCAACAGCAATTCAATCAGCAGTTGATACAGAGAAATCAAGAATTGATAAGGCAACAGCAGCAACAGCAATACAATGTGCAAAGAAACCAACAGTACATGAGAGAATTACAGCACATTCAGAACTTGCAATTGATGAGGCAATTACTGCAACAGCAGACTGTACCACAGTTGCTCCAGAATCAACCACAATACCAAAACAATGCTTACAAGAGCCAGAACAGTGTAGGGCAAGCTAATGTCCCATTGTACCAACACCGCTTGGTTCACCCGGTGAGCAATGCAAATGGCTTTTACCAAGGTCAGGCCAGCACGATCCAAAACCGTCGGAATGACCTTGAACAAAGATCGTTTGACCTTGACCTTGGAAGAAATGGAGGTCACCAAGCCCCGTACCATCAAATCGGAAGGTCATACAGCAGATTCTCCTTCAACGCGGGTGATTCAAACACCAACTCATACGTCCAGTATTCTTAAACATAAAAAATATTTATTTAAATAATTCTAAGTGCTACCGATTATTTTTGAAAATATTTAATATGTGCATGAAATATTTCATAAATATTTTAATTTATTTTTACAGTTACCTATTTATATTATGATACTTTATAATGCGGCACAAAACTCAGTGATTATAAAATCGAATTCAAGCATGCTCTTGATGGTTTCTACAAATTTTAATAAAATCAACACACACACAACACAACTAAGCTACACATATAGAGCAACCTTTTGCCACGTTCTTCTCGAAGGGGTCGTATGTGGCGAGTGGAACCTATTTAGCGGGCCGGCTTTACCCCCAACCATTTCAGTTTAAGTGGGGGTATCTCAGCTCCCGACAAGGACTTGTATTTTGATTAACCTTGACGGTATTTTTATTTTGGGTTTTTGAAATGAGCACCGAAACGGGAAATCACTTCTGTCACCCTCGGTGGGATTCGAACCCGAGCTCTCGGCATTTAATGCAAACATTCTGAGCTGTCGAACGGACGGACCGAAAGAATGTGGTTAAATTTACATGAAATAAGCATTTACATAATTTTTGAAAATAATCTTTAATTTATGCATATAATTATCGCATGAATAACGGTTCAAAAATGCGAAAAATTTCATCGCGAAAAGCAGGTCGATGAGTCAGTGTGCAATTTATTTTGATGAGGATTTCAATAGCTGCTGTCGAACGCTACATCATGATTGTAATTGCAATTATTTTTGCAAATTACGTGAGAGAATATTCACTAAATGTGGGCGTTGTAAAACCAGCTCGATTAGGCGGTACATTAATTATATGGGCAATAGTATGAATTACTGCAAATTTTACCATTACAAAAAACAGCGATGTGTTATATGGCAATACATAATTATTGTGATTATTTATAATTTTTTATTCCAAGTAATCATTGACCCGTAATAGTCTAAAATGTAAGTTGCAAATATATATTACATTTAAGATTCATAAAGCAAGCATTCCCATAACACAGGTCACTGAGATGGTCGAAGGGATAAGGCGTTGGCGGTCGAATTTGTTTTATTGACACTAACGCCGGTGTGAACACCGCGTGAGTCATGTCCTTTCGACAATAACTAAGATGCTATTGGGTAGTTATTAATTAATAATTCAACGAAAAAAATATTATTAATTGGTAATGTTAATACCTGTTTCTGGCCTGGCAAAAATACGTTGGTGAATTGCATACCTCTTCACAAATATTTAAATAAAAACAGACACGCATAAGTTTGTGCTTACACATTGAACACTTCCTGCAACTCTGAACAAGCCCTGCAACTCTTGCCGACCTTCCCTTAAACAGGGGTGGCATTGAAAAAGTGAACCACTTTTTACAGTAGGAGTAAATAAATAATTTTTGATGGTTGATGCATTCAAGGTTTTTTTCATGCTGTAGGTCCACATGCCGGGTGTGTAAGCGCGAACTTATACAATGGAAATGCATGTGACATCAATCTCAAATTTAATATATCCTTGCAACTTAGATTATATTTACCCTTTAAATCGTTGGACCCAATAAAACTCCTCTCATTATACGTTCATAGAAATAAGCGCCTTTGGGATGATATAGATTCTGGTATCATGAAAAGGCGGCGGTATAAAAATTCTGAATTTTAATTTCATTCATTAATTTAACTCGCATCAAATCTATTAACATAACTAAATAACAGTTAAAATATTACGTAATGTGTTTCATTCAATTAATTAAGGTTATGCAAAGTAACGCGGCAGTAACTTCAGCCCCGTGCTGTTATAATCCATGCTTTTATTCATTGCAATTATTCCGCAACGATCCACCTGCGCATGCGTAGGTACTGAAAACGTGCGCAAAATGACACTCAACAGAAATGAACATATTATGAACGCGTCACCGATCGCCAAAAAAAATGTCCATACAGCCTTACTGCAACTGGATCTTGATTGAGAATTGGCGCTTTGTAGCGACGCCCAAGCTGGTAAAAAGTCCATTCGATGGCTTATTTGGTAGAATACTTGAATTTCGTGCTGAAAGCAAGCGTTCAATCCTCACCGAGGGTGTAAGAAACGATTTCCCCTTTCCGTGTTTATTTCAAACTCAAAAAGAATTAACGGCAAAATGTATCCTGCCTTCACAAGAAATGAGAACTAGCCTCTTCGGGAGCTGGGGTCCGCCACTTTAATTGAAGTAGTTGACGTGAGGCCGACCCCTCACTCGTAAAAATAAATAGGTCTCGAAGCTTCACATGTGACCTCTTTAGTGATAGCGCATATTAGAAGTTACACTATATCGCATGTCGCGATTCGCATGTGGTGATTCAGGACCTATTTATTTTTACAGGTAAGGGGGCTGACCTCACGCCACCCACATCACTTGAAGTCTTTCTTCATAACTTTGAAAGCCTGTAAATTGAAAGTCAATTCAAACAGTTTTGACACGAAATACGATTGATTTTTAATTCGATTAACAATTCGTATACTTAAGTTTTTAATTGGTCGTAAATGCTTGCTACAGTATAAAGCAAGCTCTGTTGTATATCATTGAAAATAATCAGCGATATTTTATGGAAAGGGCGGATATCTGTTTTACGTAATGCGCAAGTGAATGCACCGCGAACTGTGACGTCAGAGAGAGAGAGATATTGACGAAACACGATTACCAACAGACGCATCTCAGACGTGCTAGCTACTAGCGTAAAGCTACAACACAATTGAGGGGGCTCGCAATAAGGATTGATTTATTGAAATATAAAACACATTTCACTTCGCCTCCCCAGTGCTTGTTTGGCTCATCTACAATTTGATTCAAAGATGACCTTTACATTAAATTGTCTTAGGAATCACATTATACACAATCTGAGCTGAGAAAAAAACGTAAAACACGATAATGTGAGAGTTGTTTTTAATATTTTCAAAATCAATTTCCTGAATTCATATGACTCATAGGTACAGAACGCATACAAACATTGCTCATGTAAAATTACCTTTGTAAGAGATAAGATAAACACGTTCTCAGGTGACGACTTGTAGATGGTGTTTTAAATGAATATATAATCTAAGTTGCCGGGATGTAGATTTGATATCTTCAATCTACGCATTCACAAACAAAAACAAATATGCAGGTTCACGCTTACACACCCCATAAGATGTTAGCGTCACTATTATCTATTGCAAATATTATGTTGCCAACATTTTACAAGATGAAGGTTTTCAAATTAATTTTCACATATTTTCATGAAAATTGTCTTGTCAATTTTTTAACCGTGTCCTCTGAAAAATGACGTAAGCAAGTCGAAAGTACTTACAGTGGGAAAAATACTCAATTTGTGAAAATAAAACTTTCAAATAAAAAAATTACTTTCTCATTTAATTATGTGTGAAAAAAACTACCTACAATTTTTATTGTGTAATGTGAACAAATTATTTTTACATATAGGTACATTTTTTTAAACAATATTTCTGTTTAAAAGAAAGGGCAGATTATATTATCAATGATACGCAAAAATAAGTGAAATTCTAAGAAAACATTCCATTTTTCTTTTAATGTTGTTAATCGTGAATAGATCAAATTTGAAAAAAACAAAAAATGCGTACGCAATTTAATTGGTCAATTGAAAAGGCAAGAAATCTTCCGCTCTTCCATAAAAAACTGGGCCAATAAAAGTTCTCGCATTATTGCAAAACAAATTAACATTATAATATGAGCGGATCGATACATTTGTATCGATGTTCTCTTTGTGTTGAAGCCGCCACACCGTCCCCTTAGTGCTAGTTTATCTTATGTCCATAAGAGGTAATTTCACATGAACAATGTTTTTATTTAAAAAAAATAGCACACTTTGAATTCACTTATAATTTTATTTACATTTGGTTTGACATTGATTTTCGTTGCAAGAGTCACTGCTCCTGAGGGTGCATTTTTGAGGCGAAAATATTCGAGCCAAAAAAATAAAATAAAAGTTAATTAAAAATGTGTTATTTGTTAAACTAAATACAATGGACTTTCACTGTGTGAACCACCAAACCCTTACAAATATAAGAAATTTCAAGTTACAAAGAGATATTAACATTCAATACTCATATCAAATGCATGCCCATAAAACAGACAAGTGAAGGTTTGCGCTTAAAAATGCTGAATGTGTACTTACAAATCAAAATCTAAACCTCAAATGAATATCAGCACAGAAACTTTTGCTAACCTTCCCTAAAACAAGGGTGTCATTAGCACAGTGAACTATTTTTTACAGTATGGGTGGTCAGCTTCATACCAACCTACAAGTCAAGGAATGATTCTTAAACCATTTTCATTGGAAGGTCATCTTTGAATCAAATGGTAGATAAGCCAACCCAGCACTGGAGTGCCGATATATTGAGGCGTTTGGCCATACATTCAAAATCTATAGCACAGCCGCTTTCACTGCACAAGATTAATACATTCTGTACACATGTGTGTTTGGGCGTGGGAACTCGACGAACTTGTTATGCAACTTTGCTAGCCTCTCTGCCAGTGTGTACACATCACAAGACACGTAATGCCCATCGATTCGCAGCTTTTTTGGTGATTTTTTTGTTTGTTGGGGCCGTCTTCATTCAAGTAGCGTTCGCAATAGTTGCGTCAAGAAATTTTAAAAACAAACTAAGCTTCACATTGGTGTAACTTTTTGCCGCGTTATCCCCGAAAGGGTAGCATGCCTTCCCCTAATGCTGGTTTGTCTTATGCCCACGAGAGGTAATTTCACATGACCAATGTTTGTATGTATGCTTGACCAAAGTCTGTTAAAAAACGCACGCTTAATAATAAAGAGAAATAACTCGAAAATTGGGAAAATCGAGATTTTGTAATAAAACGCAAGAACAATGCGAGAAGAATAGGTAGAATGCGACAGCCGTTCAATTTGGACGAATATGACCGAGATAAAACATCGGCCGCCTTTTTCATCCCATACAAGTTGTACTGGTTGTCTAAACTTCAAACGTGATTTCCCAACATTGTTGTTTTTTGAGTTATTGCTCTTTATTATTAAACTTGCGAAAAGTGGATATTGATTTGAAAAATATATGAAACAATCTCAAATTATTGTGTTTTAGGTTTTTTCTTTGTGTATAATGTGATTCCTTATACAATTTGCATTGAAAGGTCATCTTTGAATCAAATGGCAGATACGCTTAACAAGCACTGGGGGGACGATGCGGCGAGTGGAACCTATTTATTTTAAAAACTAAGGGTGGCGGACCTACGCCAACCACTTGAATTGAAGTGAAGGTTTCCCAGCTCTCAAAGGAGATGGTACTCATTTCTTGTGAAGGCTTAATAAGCATTGTTTGGACTTTAGTTTGGGTTTGAAATAAACACTGAAACGGGAAATCATTTCTGACACTCTTAATTGGATTCAAACCCTAGTTTTTGGCACGGAATGCAAGCCTCTACCAACTGATCTATCGACAGGACTTAGAAAAATAAAGTTAGTTTTTTGCTTCAATACCTATAGATTCACTAGGTAAAGCTTAAAACATCTAAGTATAAAAGTTTCAGACTTTCATGTTTTAATTAAAAACAAGTTTATGACTATCACTGCAACTGTAACGCTGTCGCTGTTTCAAGAGTCTCCTTAACTTGTTCATCTTTATATTCATTTATTTTTGTATAAATAGATGCTAAAAAAAGTAAATGCTATGACATTTATAAAGAAAATATTAATTGCCTCTTAAAGTTTACATTTTATACTTACATTTAAAGCATCATAAACATGTTTAAAGTCAATGAAAAAAGTATGGTTGGTCAGCTTCATACCAACCTATGTATGAGTCAAGGAAAAGGAATATAATCGGAATACGAAGAAACCAACACCAAAATATTTGTATGCCTTTCCCTAGCAACCCGACAAATTTGTATTACCTAAAGATGATCGGCATGATCAAAAACAATGGTCATAATTAATTTAAATTAAATTAATACAATTGTGAAAATAAAGCAGTGTAATATAATTTTTAAAGTTCTATAAAGTTTAATAGAATTAAAATAATTTGGTTATTTTTCTTTAAAAATAAAAATTATTTTCAAGTTGCTAATGTAAAAACGCATTCTTGATTTATTAAAAAGACACTATCAAATCGATTTTACCGGCAGTTTATAAATTTCCTAGAACTTCGTTTTCGAATGCATAAAAAGTGAAATAAAAAACAATTTGTAGCAATATATTATTTTAAGCACCGATAAACATGTTGTAAAGATAATGTACTTAATTGCATATTATTTCGCCGCATCTTTGTTGTGTAAATATGTAGAAAAAAAACCACACCATCATGTTTCATGTATCGTACAATTATTCGTGTCGAAATACAAGTCTACTTTCACATGCGAATCTGTTGTAATAGAACTCACCAGAAAATCGGTCATTTCCCCAGATGGTAGATTAGCTCAGTTTTGATGCTTCGTTTTGTAGATTTCTGATTGAATCACGTATGCTTACAAAAAAGTGGAATAACGACCGCATTTGCATGGGTTATTTAAATGAAATAATGATAATTCTTGTAAACAGTTTTTGGAATCGGGTTCTAGCTGGCAATTTTGAAAATATCCGGATTGTTCATATGCACTGCAACATGGAATAAGGACAAATTTAAATATAGAACTCTTTTCTCGGCAAGTAAACGGCACACTTGTACGGTCCTTAGCAACCAATAAAACAATATTTATTTGCCTTTTCTTCTTCGTCATTCATAGATTATAGATGTTTTAAAAACCACTAAGTTGTTACACATGAAATAATGATAAAAAAAATGATTTAGGTGAGCACTGTTTTTTGTATACCATACCTCAAGAGCTTTAAGCTTAATTCACAGAACTTTGCATACTTGTTCGTTGATTGTCAGTGCTAATTTTGAAAGCAAGATCCAGTTGCTGTAAGGTTAGATGAACGTTTTTTAACCGGTCTCTAGTTAAACACATATTATTTATTTAGAGGCTTTAACAATCTTAACCCAGTTTTCTTTAAAATATAGATATTACCAGTTTTCTATTTCAATAAAATAATTCACATAGCCATTAAATCCAAAATATATTTATGTTAAATGTGTATGTTTATTTAAAATAAGTTTTAATGAATAAATCTTACACTTATAGTTAACCAATAAGTTATAGGTGCTCTACTTAATTGTAATACTCGTCTATATATTTTTCAAAATTTAATGTTACCATTTAAATGTCAAAAATGAAAAAACTTAGTTACCAATATGATAAAACGTTTTTATCGCCATACTGTCGTGATAGATTTCTTAGTGTGCTTTAATATTTTGGCCAGTTTTTGTACTTTTTGTAACACTAGGATAACAAAAAATATTTTTTAATTTAATGTTATTAATTATAAGGATTTTTTATACTTTTATACATGAATAAAGAGAATCTAATTATTGTACAGATTATATGCATTTTTATTTTAATAGTTTTCCTATTTTCTATACCTAAATCTGTCTTTACTCTATAGTCTAAGTTTCAAAGATATATTCCATTTAAGATTCATGTTAAATGCATTCCCAAAAGCAGACATGTACAAGTTCACGCTTATACATGCTGCATGTGAACTTACGACATAAAAACCCAATATCAAATGAACATACACCCTGCAACTCTTGCCGAACTTCCCTGAAATAGGGGGAACATTGACAAAGTGAACCCTTTTTACTGTATAGTATATTTTTACTGCGATATAATATTACAAGTTTTTCTAATTTATAATGTCACCCCTGTTTCAGGGAAGGTTGGCAAGAGTTGCAGGGCTTATGTTCATTTGAGATTGGGGTTTTTTATACTGTAGGTCCACATGCGGCATGTGTTAGCGCAAAATTATGCGTGTCTGCTTGTGGGAATGCATTTAATATGAATCTCAAATGATACATATCTTTGCAGCTTAGATTCAGATTTAGATAATAAAAGTTCCAAAGGTGCATCAAAGATTCTGTATTAACACTGAAGAAATTAACAAACATTTCATTGAGATGCAAAGTAATTAAGAAGTATTCTTTATACGAGTATAAATGTTTATTTTTACATATTTTTTAAAATAACAAATATTTTCGGTTACTTCCTTAAATGTTATATACTCGTATCTTTGCGACTTTGATTCAAGATCATAGATTATAGAAAAATGCATTTTGGAAAAAAAGAGTTATTTGGTTGATGGATTGTATGTTTACTTTTTACAGTCAAAGCTGAATTGCGAGGTGCTCTACGATGACTTGGCTTTTGAAGTTAGGTGGGCTGTGGCTGGAGAGAGTGTGGTCATACAGCTGGTGGCGAAACTAGGTGAGAGGATAGCAATTAAATAATAAAATATCGTGTCGAGCATCTTCTTGACACGCTTTATATGTAATGTTTGTTTAATTGCAGTGGGGAAAAATAATAATAAAAAACAACTTTTTTTAACAGCTATAATTAATGATTTGTAGTTTTAAACTTGTTTGAAGATGTCGATGCTGTTGATAATATTATATTGATTGTAGATTCACACTTCAAATTGTCAGTTAATTAAAATTTGTAAATAATTAATTATTAAAATAGGTCAAACAAATCGAATGTGAAAAATGCACAAAAGAGCAATAATACATCAATGTAGAAATAGAACAGTGAAAAGCTTTGGATACTTAGAAATAAAAGACGATAAACGACTGAAAAAAATACATGCGAAGGGAATTTTACGAGTAAAAGTAGAAGAAAAAGACCGAGGAAGAAAAGTTTAATCAAATAAGTGAGATTACTGGAATCTGTAGAGTGAGAAAAGGACATAAAGTTGTATGAAGAGAGTGATGAATGTCGAGTACATGAAATTAAGTGTGCAAGGACAAAACAAAACAGAGACTCATATGCAGATATATTGGCCACCCCTAGTGAAAATACGAGAGATGGAGATTTTGAATTAATTTATAATCTCGTGAAAGTATAGTTCTTTGACTTATAGGCTGGTATGAGGCCGACCACTCATACTATGAAAAATGTTTCACTTTACCAACGTCCCCACTGTTATGGAAGGTTGGTAAAAGCTGCAGGGCTTAAGTTTATGAAGCTTGGATTTTAATTTATGTGTACCTACACATGCAGCATCTTTAAGCGTGAACGAACTTACACGTGCCTGTTTGTGGGCATGCACTGTTATGTTTAAAATGGAAAGGTATCTCCAGGATACTTACATCCGGCTAGCTCTTATCAGTATCACTCTCAGGGCGTAGGGTTCTTTCCTTGTGTTGCTTACTTGTATTTTGGGAAGGGTTGTATATTAAAAGATAAGTTTAACATGAACAAATAAGGGTTTATTTACTTTAGTAATATGGGGGAAAAAGGGGAAATAAGGGAATGGCCTGACCTTGTCACTAAAACACTCCCTACTCTGTTGACTGGAGTTCCGAACTGAAGCCCTTGGGCAGCGTCCCAGGCTAGCGGCGGCTCACGAGGCGGACGCCTCCACACGTTGAAGACCCTGGGTGGGCGCTCATATGCACTATGTCTCCTATGCCTCTGGTCTACAAGACGGGTGCCTCGCTGGCAGGAAATCCAAGTAGATGGGGAGGAGGGAGCTCCATGATAATGCCCCCTCTTGCACCGCTTGGTGCTTGGTCGCCGACGTCTGAGTCGGTTTACATCTTGCCGGGAACTGATAAGCGACGGCCCCATTAGGTCGCACGGCACAGTTCGGCCGCTTCCGTGACCGTTCGGCTCCGTTCGGCCCACAAAACACACTGTACACTTCGAGATTGTTCTTTCTATGTTTTTTTAAAATAACATAACAGCACTTAATATGAATCTTAAATGTTGACTGTTGACATATCTTTGCAACTTAGATGATACGAGTAGATTATTATAAAGATATATAGAGTAGGTACCTACTCTTCTTACAAGCTTCTTCCACATTTACAAAAAATATTTTTCTTGAATTTTTTTCTTAAAATTTTTAAAGATCCCAAAGGTATCGTGCTTTTTTAAGAAGATTTATTTTATAAAAAAATGTTGAATGAGGATGTGAGGCTATCCCAGGGGAGTTCTTATAATCCGGTAAGTGCAGAATCCTCTTTAAGACTGTTCAATGCCCGTAAGTCTATCCGGAAATCTTGCGCTTTGCCTCTTAATTGTAAAACCTACTTTTAGTCAGAGATGAAGTTTTTTTTAAATTCATTGATGCTATTACCAAGAATTCCTTTTTTATTTATTTTTTCCTTTCTTGATGCTTTTTTGGCCACCGATTCTCCAACATCGAGTTTTTCTTTAAAAAGCTTAAGTTACCGCAAAATACTAGAGTTCCTATTTTCTTATTACTTATTGTTTGGTTTCATGCGTTATTGATGTATCGATAGCTAAGGAGAATATTTCCGTTTCTGTGTTTATTTCAAAACCAAAATAAAATACCGGCAAGGTTTTATTAGCCTTGACAAGAAAATAAAACCGGCCTTCTCGGAAGCTGGAAAACCCCTACTGCAACTGAGGTGGTTGGCGTACGTCCGGACCCATTACCTGAAAAATTAAATAGTTTACACACGTCACATGCGATTATATTAAAGATATCGCGATGAAAAAGTTCCGCTATATTTGCAGCTTAGTTGCTTTTGCGTTTATATTTCTAACCCATTGATGTTCGGAAGCGTTTTGTCATCACGAGTTCTTTCAAATTGTACAAAAGCCCACGCACTTTTAACATTTACGTGTTCAATCTTATAAAAACTTCGGTTAATTTATTTCACGATTTCGTTCACATTTGGTTCGTTCACAGAGTCAACTTTACACCACGGTCGCTTGAATACTCATTAGCTCGATGGATCAGATACAAGTCGGCCTCTATTTATAGGTGTCTAAGAGTTATTCTGGCATGTGCCACACCATGCCAGAATATTATATTTAGACATAGAGAATTGATTTTACTTTTTTTTTGTGATTCCTAGAGGATGGTGAATACATGTCCTTTGGCATCTCTGGAGACGACAACCACAGCCAAATGGTTGGCTCAGATGTGACCGTAGCCTGGGTGGACAAGTCTACACTGAAGGGCTACGCGTTTGACTACTACCTGGACGCAAAGTCGCAGTGTGCGGGGAACAGAGGAAGCTGTCCCGATGATAAACTACAAGTAAGTATAATCTATAATTTAAGATGCAAAGGTGTATTAGATGAAAGAATCACATTAAATGCATTTCCATAAGCAGACACGTATAAGTTCGCACTCACACATTGTGGACGCGCTTATACACTTTGGGCATGTAGAAAGTATAAGTTATGATAGACTGACGAAGTATGTTCATCTGCAACTCTGTAACTGTAACTCTTCTGCAGATTTGAATACATTTTTTCCTATCCTTACACACCTCTTTCGATTTCATCCATATCCATCAACTTTTACATACAGTTCCTTCTTTTACATTCGCTTTGTATATCTTATTCTCTCACAATTTTACTAATCTGATCCAGCCATACTTAAGCCTCAGCTATACAGCTTGACACTTAATATTAATTTGGTTTTTGTTTTCATTTTCCAGGATAAATCTAACTCTGTGCGCTTGCTAAACGCTGCCATGGTAAACGGATACTCCATAGTAACCTACCAGCGTCCGCTGAAGGCAGCGGATGAACTGGATCGTCCAGTTCTCCCAGAGAAGAGCCAACCGATAGTATGGGCGGTGGGACCTCTGAACTCCAGGAGGGAAGTGTCCTATCATACGCAGTTCACCAAGGTAACAAAATTTTGTCTTGTTTACTCCTTAAACTTTGGGTTTGAAATAAAAAAACGAAATGGAAAATTATTATAGACTCCCTTGGTGAGGATAGAGCCCTAGCCCTGTGCCATGGAATGCAAGCATTCTAGCAACTGAGCCGTCAACGGAAGTATGACTTACAAAATACTTTTTGTTTTGTTATGACACCAAAATGCTTCGAATTGCTTAAAATAAGGTTAAAACACGTATTGGAATTCATGAATGCTTCAATCAATTTATTATAAAGCGATGTAATTGAGCAACACCATAGATAAAAAAGAATCCGTCATTTTTGTTACTCATTTTTTTTCAATACTTCTTCTTAATCATGTTTTTAATTGCTGAGGGTTGTTACCCGTGTGGAAGCAACCGCTCTTCTCCAGTTCTCTCTTGACTGCGCTGCCCACTGAGGTGCCTGCTGCTGTCTTCACTTGATCGGTGCATCGTGTGGGAGATCTTCCTCTTCCTCTCTTCCCCTCTAAGCCACCGATTACAACCAGTCTTTCTAGGCTTGCCTCATTGCCACGGTCAACATGGCCGAAGAACTGAAGAATACGGCGTGACAAGAGTCAAGCCATTTTAACATAGCAATCAATACAATGATTGAAGGAAAAAACTATAAATATTTCATATAGATTTCGTTATAATGGACTAATGAATGTAGTAATGGACTGTATACAATTTTGAGCATAGAATATTCTTTCTTGGCGAGTCATCATCGCGACCACCATACATGGGGCTACCGCTCTTAGCAAGTTTTCACAACATGTTTGTTTGTCTTTTCCCTAGCACCGTGAAATTTCGCAATTTTGTCAATTCGTGTGCGGACTTAAAAAGATAGGCCAAGCAGTTGGAATAAGTCAATAGATTCATACCACTGAATGTAACTCAATGTATTCTTAACCATTTCAGGAAGACAGGCTCCTGGACTTTGGTCGTCCTCCAGTCGTCCTCCAGCATGGAACTGTCCCATGCCAGAAACAGAGCAGGACTCCACCCCCAGCACCACCAAGAGGGTGGGAGGAAGACCCCAGCAGGCTCAGCAGACAACTCCCAGCAGGGGAGGACAGTATCTGCTAGAGACCACGCCCAACAGGGGAGTCAACAGGTTCTCCGAGGACTATGATAGCGACATCAGCGAGACTAGTGGATACAAGGTACGCTGCTGGAAAGGGTTTGGTCAATTGACCAAAGCAGGCAGAGATTTTAGAGATATGAGGGAAATCAAATGAAAAGATGAGGTCAGTCTGTGGTGTTGATGGTACTCTCATCAAAGGTGTGAAAGAAGTAGAAGGTATTATGGAGCCACCACTTTCATACACCAACAACAAAAGGATAGCACGGAGCATAACCGACATGAAAGAGCAGCTGGAATTCATCATCACATAATCCACCGTCTCAAATTGGATAAGGTTATATTTTGTAATCTTTAACGAGAGGAAAACGATTAAGTAGAAGATGATTCCTTCTTACACAGACAATTGTAATAAATATTTTTTAGGGTGGATTTATTAACACAGTGAAAGTCCATTTTTAATTATTTAAATTTTTTTTAAATGGAAACAAAGTTTTAATTCACTTATTTATTTCTTTTAGAAGGTTCTAGAAGACAGTTGGATATATTTTTAAATTTCATTAATTCCATTAATTCGTCACTTCAATTCACTTTAGAGATTGAACAGGGGGGGGTTTTAAATTTCTTAGACATAAGCATCCAAATTGTAAATAGTCAATTTAAATTTGGAATATTTAGAAAGCCAACGTATACAGATACCATAATACATAAATTTTCTAATCATCCATATTCACAGAAGATGTCAGCATTTCATGCCATGGCCCATAGGTTACAACAGTTGCCACTTGATGATGAGGAATATAGGAAAGAATACAAATGTATTATGGATATTGCAGTCAATAATGGGTATAAAGAAAATGAAATAAAACAGATAATTAAGAAACATGATTTCCAGGATATTTTCAAAAAATTTATTTATCCTGTAATTACTAATCAAAATTTAGATAGACCTTGGCGAAAATGTTTATTTATAAATAATAGTATTTCATACAAAATTAAAAAAAATTTAAAAAATGATATAAACTTTGCTTTTTGTACGAAAAACAATCTACATAAGTTACTGTTCAACAATAAGGATAAAGTAGATAAGCTGGATATGGGTGGAGTGTATAAAATTAAATGTAATGACTGTGAGGCTTTATATATTGGTGAGACAGGGAGATCAGTACGCACAAGATTTAAGGAACATTCCAGAGCACTCAGAGGCTTATCTGCATACTCTGAGATGGCAGACCATTGCATTGATAAAGACCATACTTTCGATATTACCAATGTAGAGGTAATGCACTCTGAGTGTGAGGTGAGGAGACTGATGGCTCTGGAAGCGTTGGAAATCTACAAAAATAAAAATAAAGACTTAGTGAATGTGCAGATTCCCTATGTTTCACCAATATTGCAATAACTTGTTTTTTATTTTGTTATTATTATTCTTTTTATTTAACTAACACATTTTATTTTTATTGTATTAAAAATTTTATTTCATTATACCTAACAATAATGCATTTTTGAATCTTACATTTGTGTTTAAAAAAAATTTTTATCTATGAATTTTGTTTTTGTTTTGGAGAAAAAAAAAAAAAAAAATTGTTTTGAAAATTATTTTATAAAATATATTTGTAACTATTCTGCTCCCAAAGATGCCTCATTAGGCGAAAATATTCGAGCAAAAAAGAAATAAATAAGTGAATTAAAACTTTGTTTCCATTTAAATTTTTTAAATAATTAATTGTAATAAATATTGCCATGAGATCATTTTTGCATTAATGAAATTGTAAAGGATAAATCTTTTACAGAAACATAATGGTTGATGGTGAGTTGATGATTTTTCTAGAGCCCCATTTTGTGATTTAATCAATCCAAGGGCGAGATTTTACCACAAACAAAACAGTGTTGTTCAACCAAAATATAATTATATTTAATTATTTTTTACCCAACAAAAAATCAACTGTTAAAAGTCTTAACTCTTTCTGTTTTGTTCTGTAGGAACAAGCGACCAGGAAGTCTGGCAGACCAGTTCCTACTCCTAAGCCTGCTTCGAGAATGAACGCCTGGGAGATCCCCTCCATCAACTGTGACGAGTCTGAGGACGGAGCTCTGTATGTTCAGATGGGACCCACAGGAGGCAAGCAAGGATATCCGGCCATCACGGGTAAACAACAGCTTTCTATAACTTTCTTTAATTTTTGTACAGCAGGTTGGAGCAAACGCAGCGAATTACTTTTTCATTGGATTAGAGGCGAATATCTAAGCCTCCATCCACTTCACCGCTCCTGGCGTGGTTTGTGGTAGCTTGAAAAACCGATAAAAAGAGTTAAAACAATGTTTGGATAATGTGCATTTGCAGTTGCTGGTCTTCTGGTCTGAAACCACCGATGAGAAGTTCGGAAATGCACTGAAGACAAGCAAATTTCTGGCATCATTTGCAGAAGCGTCGTTTGAGTGACTACATCACAAAATGGCGCTATAAAGAAATCATCAACTCATCATCAATTAAAGAAATTAAAAGCTTTAAAAGAAACATCATGCATTAAAAAACAAATTACTTTTAGAAAATGATTAAAATAATTAAATACATTTCTTATCAAGGTGACTAAAACTATCACTACTGTTTGTAGGACAACTATTGTTTTCTTTCAAATCTAATCACTACTGTTATTTTATTACCATCTGTTTTCTTTCTAATATTATATCTTAAAAAGTAAACATTGGATCTAAATTGGTTGTAAGCCCCTCACCACACGCAAGAGCTTAGGGCCTATTGCACCAACCTCCAATCAATATTTGATTTACACATTAAATTTGATTGCTTAATTATGATAAAGACTTCGTTAAATATTTCTCGGAAGTGAGTAATAATATGATAAAATTTGAAGATGAAAGATAATGTAGATCAGCTGATTTACGTAAATGCAATCAAATTTTTGATTAAGTAGGATAATTCACACTTAATTTTGATATTTATCTGATTAGAGTTTGATGCAACAGGCCCTAAGTGTCTTTTTGGTGAGGTAAAGCGTGGAAACCATGTATCTACCATGTATGAGAATTTAAAAAAGAAATGTATTAAAAATTATGCTTAACAACAAAACATTATCATGAGCATGCATATGTCATAATTATAACCATGTTAATATTTTTCAGGACACGTTGGCTGGGGAATCTCCTGGTACGTCAACGGATTGCTGATTCCTGAGATCAACGTCGTGAGAGGCAAGACCTACACCTTCATCACAGAGGGAGGCTTTGACCCCAACGTGCCGGCCAGATACCATCCCTTCTACATCACTGATGACGCTGTGGGAGGGTATGAACACAAGACGCCCGAGGAGAGAGCTGTGAGTGGTGTTTTGGAATTTTTTTTTATGTTAGTCATATACAAACGGATGCGGAAATCTGGGATTACAATTTTGTCAGCAATATGGTTTTGCATGAATTAAAAACCATTATCAATGTCTTTAATCTCCTAAAAGACAGTGAGTGTTATATGTATGTATGTGGTTGAAAACATGAATTTTGTATTTATCTGTTTTTAATCCTCAGGCTGTGAACATCTACGCTGGCGTCCGCCGTGGCAGAGACGGTGATCTGATCCCTGAGGGTGTTGGCCGCCTGTGCGTATGGGAGCCTAACCTGGATGGACCACCAGCTGATGATTACTCTTCTTTCGGAGCTTACCAGAGGACCCTGACGCTGAAGTGCGACCATGGAGAACCAGGGTTCATTTCCTGGACACCGGATAAGAACACTCCCGATACTGTGTACTACCAGGTAATAAGTTTCACTTCTCTAGATTTTTAAAAATATATTAAAAACTTTCTAATCCACTATCCTAAGTCTTTAAGTGGAAAATAGTGATGATATTTGGAGAAAAGTGAAGGTCTAAAGACACAAAGAAAAGAGATGAAACAGGTGCAATTCTCTATGGATACACAAGAAGCTTATTTTAAAAGCAATCCATTGGGGTGTCAAGTAACGCGCCACTAGGTTTTCTACCCTCCTAAACAATAAAACACCTTTTTTTTATAAAAACCAAAACACCTTTGTGCTTTGGTTTTTATAAAAGGACAACAATTCAGATGATTACTTGAATAATGCACTTTCTTTCAGTGCCTGTGTTGTGTCATGCTAATAGTTCATTTGTTTCAGTGCTTTACTCATCGGTATCTTGGTTGGAAGATTAACGTCCTTGACTCGTGCGATATAACAACCCAAGGCAGTGAAAAGCACGAAGTCTTCGAAGAACCAGATTTCGCCTATGACGACATTTCAGCAGGTGAGGACCTACTAACCAAGCCTTCATTAAGAATAGCAACAAGAATCAAACCTGATACTAATTTTCTCGTTGAACAACAGAGGGAATCCCAGAAGGCCCAGGGAACTAAGCAAAACATCAAGAACATAGAAAACCACAACCTCAACGGAAGCAGCGATGCCAGGATCATGATTAGAGAAATAGGAAGAAAACCAGATTACGAAGACGATGTCTTAACTGGAGAAGTCATGCAAAATAGATTCGGTTCTGACTCCAAGGATGTGTCTCCAGAGTCCAACCCAAGGCCAGATTATGATATTCCAATTACTAAGAACCAATTTAAACAAGTCATTGATAGTGTTGAAGAGTATGAAGCCAGTGTAAAGAATCAGAAAAATAATGTTGATAATCACCCTGTTTATCAGCACACAACAGTTGCATCCCAAAATAAACCGAACGAACAAGGCAATATTGGCAAAAATAAACCGTACAAAAATGTTGATGAACTCCAACTTGACGCTAAAAATTCTCCCCCTAATATGAATTTGCCGCATAATCCGAAACCAATGACTCTGCAAACATTTATGAGGCCTGTTGGAAAGCCTCCAATGATGGGAAACAACATGTTCTATAGGAGGCCAATGCCACAAGACATGAGAAATAGAAGACCTGTGATGAATAAACCAATTTTGGGAATGCCTCCTAGACTACCTCCACCATTCATGTTAGGACAGCCTCCACCATTCATGATGGCTAATAAGAAGCAATTTTTCAAAATGCCCCCTATGAACCGTCCACCCATGAACAGTTATGGAAGACCGATGATCAACCCTATGAAACAAATGGGAAATAACATGCCACCAAAACATGTGTACCCAGCTGAACAAGGGCCATCAAAGGCACCAAATCAACAACCTATTATTTTGGGTAAGCCATCTTTGATGTCCCAAACGTTAACGCTTGGCCAGCCAACTGTGATCGGACAACATATTGTCAAAAGCCAAATGACTTTGCCTTCATCTCCTGGAGATAATGTGCCGCAGCAAAGCAACAACAATCTTTACTTCAATAAACCAGGTCAAATTATTATGGGCAAGCCAATGGATAATCCAATGCCACTAGATCAACAAATGATTCCAACCAGACAGCACGTAACTTTCACAAACTACCAATCAAGTACACAAAAATCATATACACCATCACCAAGCTCCAAAATTGATATTGTGAGACCAGTTAACGAGGTTGAATCAACATCTAAGAAATACAACCCCCCTGTAAATATGACACCATCTGAGTTGATCAATTCTTCTGTGAGTGAAATAACCATGAAACCAGCTGTAAATACTGGATTCAAACCAGATTCCGTTGTTATTGAAGGTGGATTCAAGCCAATTATAAGAGAACCTTTACTATCGGAAGGTGACAGGATCACAGATTATGATGCTGATTCTGTGACAAATAATAGGAGAAATGATGAAGAATCATCGGCTCAAGAAAAAGAAGATTCCGTGAATAACCAACTGAATAATGAATTTTACGAGAAACAGCTCACGGAATCTTTTGAACCAATGTTCATCCCATCACCTCCGGATAGACACATGTTGCAAATAAAAAACATCACCATTCCAAAGAGTGACGAAAAACTGATACAGTATGAAGACTTGAGGCCCAGACCAGTTTACATCAAGCCTGCTGACAATGAAGGAGACTTTGACAAGGATGGAAAGAAGCGAGTCGATGATATGGCAATGGCAGCTGATAGGGTTGATGCTTATTATTTGCCGCCAGATCACAGAACCACTCCTGTTGTCAAGAGCACTGCAGACCCCGAGCTTCCAGCTGGAACAGTCGTTTCATATGACGGGCATCAAGTCTCAGATTCAACCTTGACCAGTTCTGCCCAAAAGAATGCTGCTGGAAAAATTTACTCGGCCAAGCTCTCCAGCAACGCTGAATTGCTTTTGAAATCTCCACAATTTGGTCCTTTCAGAGGAGAGATACCAAGCTTGATTCAAGGTCAATTGAATACTGCTCCTCCAACAAAACTGAAATCAGTATCAAACAGTCATAGCTATCCAGGAGATCTGGCAACAGTGTACAAAGAAAACAGTGGTCCAGCGAAATCAACACATCTGAGCTTGGTGAGTTCTTTGAGAGAAGATGATGACGATAAGGCACCTTTGGATGATCTGGATTATGAAGGCTCTGAAAACAATGAAGAAAGAGTTGAAGGAGATGATGCTGATGATGAAAGTGAGAAAGTTAAAGATGACGATGATTATGATAGAGTAAAGAGAAGTGCAGATCACACGCCAGATCACACACCAAATTCTTCTGATGAACATTCTGAACATGACCATTCTGGACATGACCATTCTGAAAACAACCATTCTGGTCATGACCATTCTACACATGACCATTCTGGTCATGACCATTCTGCACATGACCATTCCGCACATGACCATTTTGGTCATGACCATTCAGGGCACGACCATTCTGGTCATGATCACAGCGAAAGTGAAAAATCATCAACGTCATCCAGCATATCCTACAAATGTTCAAGTTTATTACTATTGTCTTCGTTAATTTTCACATGTGTCAAATTCTTGTAAGCTTTAAATAAAAATATTAGTTTAAAAATGATGGTGTCCAATCGATTTACATAAAATCCATCATTTTTTTTGGACCCTTTCAGTGCTTTAATTCTTTTATAGAATAACCATGACATATTTTTTTGTAATATATTTTATTGTAAAGCATCCTGTCCTATATTTGGGAATTACATCGTTTTCTGTGTTTTTAAGGCATTTAAATAATAATAAAATAAAAACGCAGTAATTGTAATACCTACTTGTAAGAATTAAAATAATGTAATGATAGTATTGGTAAATATAGTTATAAGAGAAATTTCTGGATTTTTTTTTGTATCTCTGTCAAGTCAAAGTTGTATACTAAAAATTACTTTATGAATTAATAATTCTTAATTCGACTTTTTAAAGTTTGTGTATTCACACAGTGAAAATTCATTTTTATAAGAAATTATAAAAATTAAAAAAAACACAGAGTGAAACAGATGTGAAAACACAAATTGAAAATAAAACTCTGTGTTTTTTTAAATTTTGATAATTTCTTATAATTCTTAATTCTTTACCTACCTAAAAAAATACAAAAACTGAGATTTTTAGATTTAATTTTTTGAAACTCAAGAAGTACCTACTTGTATCTTTTATATGATAATGAAATAAAAACAATTTACATTGTTATTCACACGCTGAAAATCCATGGCTTATCCGCGGCCTAAAATGAAAATCCCACGCAAAAAAATGCTGATCCGTGGATTAGCTGTTGTTGTGAATAACGTTGTTAGAGGTTGTAAGAGAGATAAATTGTTTTTTTTTGTTGCATATTAAATCAATGATTGAATGCACATCTGTTGTAAATACAAAAATCGAAATAAAAACAAATATAATACAAATAAGAGTTGGTCATTTATTTATTTATTCGAATCTCACCAAGGGTGTCAGAAATGATTTCCCGTTTCGGTGTTTATTTCAAACCCCAAAATAAAATACCGGCAAGGTTAACTCATATGCACGTGAAATGAGTATCAGCCTCCTCGGGAGCTAGGAAACCCCCACTTGAACTGAAGTGGTTGGCGTTAGGCCGGCCCCCTTATCTGTAAAAAATAGTAGTTCAAATCGCCATGTACTAGAGCACATTTAGCTTTCTGTACTAGAGCACATTTAACTGTTCTGTACTAGAGCTTACCCAGATAGCATTTTAAACTTGCATCTGACTTGCAACAAGTTTGATGTGTCAAAAGTGAAGGCTT
Source organism: Agapetus fuscipes (assembly GCA_951799405.1). Lineage (NCBI taxonomy): Eukaryota > Metazoa > Arthropoda > Insecta > Trichoptera > Glossosomatidae > Agapetus > Agapetus fuscipes. The sequence continues at coordinate 8,522,476 of OX637341.1, read as the reverse complement.
GCTGCAAGTTCGCCATGGCAAGTATATACACTTGAGGCAAGTTTGAATCAAACTTTCTAGTTTCCCAGCAACAAGCTTGCAGGAACTTTGTCATAACAAAGTTCCCGCAAGCTTGTTATGACAAATTTGCCAAATGTTTGCTTCTGCAAATCATATACATTTTTTTATAATATTTAAAAAAACAAAATTAGAATAAAAAGATAAAATATTTTAATTTTATTTTATTTACAGTTCGCTTATAGTAGTAACAAAGTTTTATAATAATCACATCATCATCATCATTGGCACGACCTCCCTCAGCAACCGCTGCCACCGCTGTCTATCCAACGTCTTCCTCCTCCAGCCCCACTGCACGACAATCCGCCACGACTTCATCCAGCTATCTTGAACGTGGTCTTCTCACTGTCCGCCGTCCCTCCGGGTTCGTCATTACAATCGTCTTCTCCAGGCTATGATGGTCTAATTGCTGAATGTGCCCCAGCCAATGCAGTCTGTTGACCTTTATTGAGCGGACCACATCAGCGTCCTGGTACAGCTTATACAATTCGGAGTTATATCTTCTTCGCCATGTTTCTAGTCACACTCAGGTACATTATTCCCCTAGCCCCGTTGCTTTGTCTCTCGGCTCTGTAACAAAAAAACAAGGATATTTTTAGTAATTATATTACAAATCATTTATAATTAAGGATGTAATATACACTAAGTACTGATTTCATTATAAACAGTTTTAATTTTCTTTTTAGAAATTTGTTCCACGGTACTCCGTTTTCTTTGAAATTATTAAAGCAAATATTATAAAATACCAAGATCGGATTGCCCTGTAAGGAGTTATTTATGGAAACACAAAAATATAATATCCGATGAATAAATTTTAACTGTGTACTTATTTTTATTGCAAATAGGATGATACTTCTTTATGGAGTCAGACGCTACACAATTTTTGCCCAGTGTCGCGCAGCTTTCACCGCTCTATCGTTACCCTCTATTAGGTCGGCCAGTGTGCAGCTTGTTGGGCAGGCCGAACAGATCCGAAGATGATCCATGAACTGTTGGGCTCCGCATTCACAGAGCGTGGTGCCATCTTGATGTAAGATTGCCCAGGTCATCATGTTACAATGCGCTCTGCCAACACCCGTTCTCAACCTGTTTAGGGCCCTCCATAGAGACTACTCACGATCCTGTCCAGGTGGGAGCTTCTCGCTCGGCTGCACAAAGTTATCAGGTCGCTCCAAATTCCACAGACACAGTCTCTCCCACGCCAGCTCCATAGTCAATCGGTGCACAGAGCTCAAGAAACTGTGACGCCACAATGTCCAAAAAGGCAGTGCTGTAGATTCTTCAGGGATTTTTGTTGTCAACCCTCGAGGCCTCAAGGGAGAGGAACTGAAACAAGTGTAATAACAATTAGTAACTGTTGGGTGTTCTTTGAAGCTTCTAAATAAATCTTGAGGTATGATTCACACTAAAACAGCGCTCATCAAAGAAATTATCCCCATATTATTATTGTTATCCGGGGCTTAGTTTCCCTAGCCACGGACATCATATTATATTATAAGTCTAATCTAATCTAAGCTGCAAAGATATATATCATTTAAGATTTATATTAAATGCATTCCCACAAGCAGATATGTATAATTTCGCGCTAACACATGCCGCATGTGGACCTACAATATAAAAACCCAATCTCAAATGAACATAAGCCTTGCAACTCTTGCCGTCCTTCCCTGAAACAGGGGTGACATTGGCAAAGTGAACCAATTTTTTATAGTATGGGTGGTCAGCCGCATAACAACCTATAAGTCAAGGAACTGTACTGCCAGTTTTACAGGCCAGTTTTGTAGTTTTGTTTGGTTTTGTTTGGCACAGGCCAGTTTTACAGGTTTTACTGCCAGGAATAAGTACTGCCAGTTTTATCAACACACATCAAATGGCTTCATCATTTTGCAACTTATTTTCACAGAATATGTCACATTTAGGTTACAAACAACTTTGCTGAAATTTACTTTCAAATTTTTACGTGAAAATATTTGAAATAAATAAAAACGTAAGTTCAAAAAGTTAGTGCCAAAATCTAGATAATACACATTTCTTATTTCTACAAAAAGTACATCAAACACGTCCTACTAAGTATTCAAAAGGAAATAGTTTTACATACCTGGTAAATATGATGTAGGAACCATGCCGAAACATTTTAAAAGACGTAAGTACATTACTAATCGTCAAATAAACACGTATCTGATTCCTTTAACTTCCGTATTGAAACAATGAGGTACATAACAAAGGCGACTGGACATTATAAAACGCAAAATAACAAAAATGTAAGAAAATAATGGCGGCCGGCCACCCGCCGTGCACCCGCCACACGCGGTCGCGTGGGGGTAGGGATACCAGATGAAAAATTTAAAATTCCTGACAAAAAGCCTAATTTCCATAGAAAGTCCTGACATTTTGTTGCAAACGTAATTAAACACTGCGTACTTACTTAATAAGTACAAAGCTAAAGCAAAAACAAATATTTCAAACTAACTTGTGTTTCAAATATTTTTCTATGCTTTGACTATTAAAAAATTGAAAAGTCCTGATACTTCCGAAATCCGGTCGCAATCCCGACAAGAGCCTAAAAATCCTGACGTATGGCAGCCCTACGTGGGGGGTCTCTCGTGACGTCATTTCAAAGTTGTTTGAGAAACAGCCACAGAGTAAAATTCAGAAATAATGTTGCCAAAACCAAAATATGCCCAAAGATTTCTAGGCATGCGCGTCACAATCTGTCAACTCGTGTCTGATCAGTGCTGCCGCTGGGAAAAAAGTCGCGAGATTTAAAAAAAGCAAAATAGCAAAATCGATAAAACGGCAACACTGCTAATCGTATTTTTGACAGCCCGTCACGCAAGTTTGTATCAAACAAAAAGCAAACTTGTTTATTCATATTTGAAACATGATGCAAAATGCAAGCTTGCAGCAATATTGCAATAAACTTATTTTGTCATATTTGACATGACAATGTAAAATCAAGTACAAATCAAACTTGCAGCAAACTTACCTGCTATCTGGGTATTTAGCTATTGGCGACTGAAGTTATTCAAAGAATTTACAGATAACAATCTGGCTATAATTTGAATTCTGAAAGTAAGTAATTATTCCTATTTCAGAAGGAAAGGGTGTGAAATAGTAAAAAAAAATACTAGAAGTTTATCAAACCTTGAAGTGATGGAATGGCGATTTTCTTTTCACCAAGGAAAGAAAAGGAAGAATAAATAAATAAATTTATTTTTTCAAGCCATCTATGTTAAAAACGTCAAAGTAATAACGAAAGTAGTAAATAAAAAAGCTTCTGACTGTTGCCGCTAGATGACTAAAAGTATGTACCTACTGATTTTCATTCAAAACTTCTCGAAGCTGATTTCTTGAGTTTTTTTTATGAATATACTTCAATAATTTTTCATGATCTGTACACAACATTGATATTATTTATATCGATGGTACACAATGAACAACAGTAGAAAGATAAGAATATCCATTTTATAGAAAAATGTGCCGCAGCTATCTTATCAATTATTGAAAAAAAACAGATTTTAAAAAAGTTATCATTTTGTAAACAGACACCATGGAGTCTTGAGATAGATTAGATAAAAAATAAATTGTTGAAGTTTATTTGAGTTTTTCAACGACAGCAGGGCAATACAAAATTTTAAAGTCAGATTTTTTGTTTATCAAGAATAATTCCTCGTGTTATACCGGCAGAGCAAAATGAACCATTTCCTTTGATAACAAGATGCCCAAAGTTAAATCGTCTTTGAGATTCATAAAATAAAAATCATGAAAGATATTGAATAAACCGAATTTGAATGAAAATATGTACCTGAAAAAACCGCCCGTAGAATATTGGAATCGTTTCTGCGCATGACAGTTTCCAAATTTTCCGCTAATCAACGGAATTACCCGAAGTCAACCGAAGTGAAATTACTCAAGCCGAATATTTCCGTCCATGCTCTGTACACAGAATAATATCACGTATATCTTTTGTTAATTGATTAATTATTTGAATGCAATAAGTGAAGTTTGTGTTAAGAGCATTGTCTTTATGTTTAACATGTTTAGCTCGAAGACAATCTCATGACATTTACGTAACATAATATTGATTGTTTCGGAATTTACTTAGGTCATGTCAGATTTGAATTAGGAACGTGGATTTGAATATTTGACGTTCCATTCCATGTCCGACACGCTTTATTTAAACAGGATAGCAATTCAAATTTCGAATCAAATCATATTCTAATGGCGTTATGACAGATTTTAATCAAAAGCAAATCTAAGAAAATGATCATTGTTTCAGTTTATAATGACAAAAAACTTTTCTAGCGTACCTAAACGTAGAAAACATCAAAAAAGTTTATTTCTGTAAGTCCTTAGAAATATGTAGGTACCTGTGTGTTTTAAATGGCTTTCCATGAAAAAAAGAGGAAAATCAAAGCCTGGTTTAAGTTTCGTCTTTAATCATTCAATTACAAATATGTAGGTACTCACGTCAAGTTAAAATATAATTTTCAGTCTTAGATTGAAACCTTTTTATTTCAACAAGTAGAAAATTGTTTTTAGGCACTCTTTTTCTTTTAATTTCCATATTCTTAAAGTTTGTGAAGTTTCTGGCTTTTAGAGGTCTTATCATTAATTTTATTTTGGAATTTTAACCGTTTCGGAGCACTAGAAAATGATTCTTAATCTTAAAAAAAAATCTTCCATTCTATCCAGTTAAAGAGGGTCCTGATAATGAAAAAATTAGAAAAATGAGTCTTTTGGACAAAAGTATGCAAGTTGCATGTGAGTGGCATAAAGTCAGACAATCATAAGAAATTTAGTCCCTATTTGATCCACGCATCATCAGCTTTTTGTATGGACAATTCACTTAAGGCGGCAGTTGAGCTTTGGATTTGTCGTGTGTGAATACCATGGAATGACGTCAATCTAGGATTTTAAAGAAACAATAAAATGAAGCTTTGAAAGGAAGAGGATGAAAGTAATGGATAAAAAGAAAATGTTACTTTCTCTTCGCATTTTTACAAAATTTCCCAAAAAATGTTTTTGTACCATAGCAATGAATAGAGGGTTTTTTTTGTTGCTCAAAAAAAGTTCTAGGAATTATCTTGTGAAATACGAGTATCGTGAAATTGTGTTTAAAGATACACTGTGTTTTAACAAAGCACTTGATCCACAGCTGGTCCATGGTCTATAGCTTTTTTTGTATAGATAATTCACGTAAGTGGCGGTTGAGCCATGGTTTTTCTGTGTGTGATTGTTTGTAATACAGTTTGCAAAGACCTATTAATGTTATTTGTAATCAATTTAATATTACGGAAAAAAATATTATCTAACCATTCATGTAGGTACCTATAGTTATATTGTATCGTTTTTTTTTTTTAATTTGTCCCCTAAGTGCTTGTTTGTCTAATGCCCATTAGAGTTAATTTCACATGAGCATTGTTTCCATGTGTCTTTCTAAAACTGAAAATTGATCTCTCTCACATGATCGTGATTTACGTTTTTTTTCTCAGCTCAGATTTTGAAGAATGTGATTCTTAGAACAATTTTATTGAAAGGTCATATGTGAATCAAATGGCAGATAAGCCAAACAAGCACTAGAGGGGACGGATTGTCATGTTGAGATTTTCATACACAAGGTTTATTTACTTCCTTTACGAGGAAAACTTCGGATGTCATCGATCTATGAGATTTCAGATAAAAACATGCTCTCCGTGAACACAATGGGATTCCCAACTCGTAGCTGATATAATGGAGCGACAATACAACCTGCTGAAGGGTTGAAGATTTCATCTGCATTGTAAAAATATAAATATAAATGGATATGCGAGGATATTCCATCCAATGGATAATAAAATATTATATTTGCATGTATTTGAATTATTTTTAAATATTTATGATTAACGTAGGTATTTCTTATTTGTATGTAATACTATCGATAGAGTTTTGAAATAAATAAATATATCAAATAAATTGTAGAAACTTGACTTGTATTTCAAAATTTTAATACCTGACGATGATTATAGATCGAAAACGTTTGTAAAAATTTAAATAAATAATTACATACGTGAAAATAAAACAGTGTTTGATTTGAATTCTTAAAATTAACAAATTATTAAATTGTAGAAATATCGTCGAAGTAAAAATTGAAAATTATGGTTTTTACAACATAAAAACTCTTTATGAATGAATTTTCTTAAAATAATATTATGTTATTAATATCATTTTCTTTCAGGAAAAATACTCGTTTTCAAGATGAAAATTTACTTGATATTTCTTTGCTTTACTGTGTGATATATAACTAATAGTATTTTCAAGACAATTTTTCAGGTTAGTTTAGTTACGTAAAGATTAAAAACAGCTGTTTTTACGAGTGTGGCCATTCCTTCTGGCAAGTAAGGTACAAAAACAGACGAAAACATCGTGGAAATGTGGAAAATTCATTCGCGACAACAACACTGGCTAGGGCCGCCTGAGAAGCGAGGCAAAATTTCGTTTTGTTCAGTTGGTATTCAGCCTCAGTGAGGTAGGGTTGGTCACACTGCTCTCCGCAGTGACTTTACCTCGACATCTGTCAGACTGGAGATCAAATAAAAATAAAATAAAAACACCCTGAAGCCGAGCGAAAACCCGGGAATTCGTCTGTCAAAGGTGCGACCCGATTCGTATCCAAAACACTCTTAAAACCACACGTAAACAAACCGAATCAATACATTTTGAAAGTGCCGCAGTGGATCGTAATTCAAATCTTTAATACTACACCTCAAGGTGTACAAAAAATATTGAATTAAACCGTTAATAAATTGTTGTTTATTTAATGTGAATTGTTTTTGATGAACACGTTACATTCTGTGTAGATTGTGTAAGAATTGACTGAGCTGTGCCGCGGTACGTTAAAGTTGTCATTGATTTTCTTTTTGCGGCTTTTCCTGAACTTGGCTGAAAAATCTGAAGGCCCTGAGTGTTCCGGAGACTTCGTGGTCGTTCTCAGTACTGCCATATAGGTAAGACAACTTTCATACTAACTATCAACAATTGTTATATCTTGATAAAGTACTTAATTTAATGGTTAAAAACCCTTGCTGAAATATGGCGCGAAAATTCCTGAGAAAATAAATTTGAACTCAAAAAAATCTGTAAGCTCTATAAGACTGTTTCAGGTTTTAAAAAACTTATTTTCGTTGAAAAAATATCCAAATATACCTATATACAGACAAAAGTACCTACTATGCATGTAGGTACCTTAGGTACCAATACAGTTGACGAATCAAAATAGAAAAGAAAAATTTAATTATCTTTTGTACATGTTTTGAATATTTGTTATTAAAGAGCATCTATGTATGACTATATTAATGTAGAATTTATTTACTAGTATTTAATATTACTTTGTTTTATTTTCTGTGAATGTAACATTTTTTTCAGGTCTTTCTTTCGACCCCTTTTCAGGTTTTATAATAATAAAATGAACATAATATTACACACTTTTAGGTTCCTTATAATCAGTATATTTTGATTTTAATTAATAGGATTCTGCATAGGTACCTTACATCACACCTCAAGAGCCTTCTGATGTTACTTAATGATGACTAAACCAGCACTTTTCTATGTCTGTAGATGGAAAATTGCCATCAAAGAATAATGGGGAAAAATCTGAAATATAACGATAGTTTGTGATTTAACCATGGTAAATTTTGTAACATGGAGTCAGTGGTGGATGAAGAAAAAACTTGGGGGGGGGGGGGGGGGCGCTTTAGATAAATTGAGCTACATTTACTTTTGTTGTAATAAAAAAAAAAACAAGTCATATGTAGAGCTAAAGAAAATTATATTCAAACTGTTTTAAATCCGGTCGGTAGGCTGCTTGCATTTCATACCGTAATCTCGGGTTTGAGTCCAACCGAGTGTATCAGAAATGAAAATAAAATATCGGCAAGGTGTACACAGTCTTTACAAGAAAGGATATAATATGCCATATTTTATAAAAAAAATTGACATTATCAAGTCAGAGACTCCCTACTCCTCTTTTAAACATCCTGGGTCGCCATCAGATGATCCTTTTATAAGCAAAAATAAAAGTTAAAATGTTCACATTTCATTGTTAACAATGGCGCTATTCTTTGTCCAGTATAAGGTCCGAATTCTGAACTTTTTTCTCGGCGAGCTCACTTCAGTCCTGTATGTGACAGCCGTCCTTAGCAACCAATAAAAAAATATTTGTATTCCTTTCCCCAAGCAACCCAGCCGGGTGACGACATATTTTTGTCTATGTCAATTCACGTGCCGACCTCATTGTCGCGCGTAGTCAGCTGTAATTGTAGTCATTCTCTAAGAACAAGCTACTAATGAAAACGTTTTTTTGGAAGATGAGAAATTCTTGTTCATTTTGTAGAAAATTTAATTGCGCAAACGTATTGCTAATTTTCTCAAAGCCGTAAGCTGGTTTCTTCTCCTCCATATTTTAACTCAATGGTCGAAGTCGTATTCGACGTCATCCAGAGACGTGTCACTTTTTTGATGAAAAATTGTGAATTTTTGTCAGAAATGATTGTTGTTGCTCTTGACCGAATATTGTACGTACGTATATCGGTTAATGATTCACCAAAAGTCACCTAATGCTCCTACAATCTTAGGTATCTACTCCTTTAGTCTTAGGTCGTTTTTTTTTGTTCGACACGATATCCAGCTGCACAGGAAGAACTCGAATATTTAACATGTTTCTTGAAAATTTGTTAAATATCTGAGCCTTTTAAGTATTAGCTGTAGTCTATCGGAGCATATAAATAATTATACATATCGTCCCCCAGTGCTTATTTAGCTTATCAACCATTTGATTCAAAGATGGCCTTTCAATTAAATTGTTGTAAGAATCACATTCTTCACAATCTGAGCTAAGAAGAAAACGTAAAACATGATAAAGTGAATGAATAACCTACACATACGAACATAGCTAATGTTCAATTACTTCTGTTAGAGATAAGACAAAACAACACAAATGGGACCATCGATAAATGGAACAATATACGATTTTGGATTAATATATGGATCTTAATAAAGGAAACGTTCCCTTAAAAAGGAAAATACGATTCACTCTATCGCAAAACCAATTACTATTTTGTACTCTCCACAACGTATAACCAAAGTATAATACCGTAACCAAAAAATAATGTAAATACAAAATATGGATAGAAAAGCAGATCTCTGTGGAGCGTTTACATTATCATGCATTTATGGTCAAAAACGTGGTTGAGTAAATACGTGAAGTTTTTTACACCTATGTACTTACAGGTAGGTAATTTGTACAGACAATCAGCTTTTTTTGACGGAGCTAATAGTCAGTAGGTATCAGTACGCTCTATGAGCACTGGAATAATAAATAGTAGTTTTAAATTAATGTTACTGAACTGACGCGTGTCACTAAATTCGTATGGAAAGTAAAACGCCCGCTAGAGGAGCCAATTTAATATTCATACGTTTTTCGATAATCGCTTTGCAGTGCAGTGACCTAGTGTAGACAAGGTCAATACGTCAATTGTTATAGCGAATAGAAGTATTACGTATTGCAAACTATGCAATGATATGAAGGTAGGTACCTTAGTTTATACCTAGTGCATACCTGATGATAATTATCTATGTATAATATAAGTTGCAAAGATAAACTAACATTTCAAATTCATATTAAATGCATGCCCACAAAAAGACACGTGTAAGCTGTACTTACAAAATGTAATCCAAGCCTCAAATGAACATACACCCTGCAACTTTTGACGACACCGTTCCGTGAAATAGTGGTGCCATTGGCAGAGTGAACCATTTTTACAGTAGGTATGCATGGTCAGCCTCATATCAACCTTTATGCCAAAGAACATACCTGATAACAATAATATAACGATACAAATGGCACCAAAATTCGGAAAAGGTCTTAGACTCCTTGATTAACCGCAGCCACCGTTGCCTATCCAACGCCTTTCTCTAGTAGTCCCATACTTCTACCACATTCTGTACAGCCACCTTAATCTGGGTCTTACCACAGTACTGTGCCCTTTTGATAGATATGTAGATAAGACCAAATTTGTACAGCGCCTTTAATGACAGTGTGTCACTACAAAGGCGCTTGTCCGTATAATTGGACGAAGAGGTGAGTCTTGAGACCTCTTTTAAATGGTCTCTCCATATCCAGTTCCCTCAGTGGGCCCTTTATCACAACCATCTTTTCTAGGCTCTTAAGTGACTGGACGGGGGATGAGACCCAGTCAATGCAGTCTATTGACTACCCTTGAACAACTTGGTACAGCGCGTATTGCTCAGATACGCTGTTCTATATTTTCTATATTTTAGTTATATATTTTAAAGATATGTATGTTCTATATTGAAGCCAACTATTCGTCCCCCAGTGCTTGTTTGGCTAGTCTATCATTTGATTCAAAGATGACTTTTCAAAGAGTCTTAAAAATCATATTCTACACAGTCTGAGCTAAAAAAAAACGTAAAAAACGATAATGTGAGAGTGGTTTTTAATATCGATTTCCAGCATTCATAAGACACTTTGGTCCAGTACATATTGGTCAATACTTATTAGAAAAAGCACTAAGAGGACGAATTGCTGAAAAAAACTACTACGTTAATTCCAGACTTACAGCATAATTTTAAATATTTTTAAGATATTTTTCTCAACATCTGCATTTTTATCATTGTAGCAATTCTAAACGTTACACTTAATTTCATATTCACTTGTTAACGGAAAACAAACTCAAAGTTAGTTACGTACTTGTAAAACATGTATCTATTCAATGGACGCAAAGATCTTCATTATCATTTTTCTTGTCACAGGTCTATGTGACTGGGGTCAAGATATAATCAATAAAGATAAATTGACAAGCTTAATACTGATCAGTTTAAAGTCACATATGCTTACGTTGAAAATACGGGGCCTGAATATCTACGATATTTATTTTATTTTAAAAATATCTCGAAAAAAACGCCTAAAAAGGCATCTTAATTTATTTCAAATTTTTTGCTTTATTTTCAAAATCTGATTAAGTAAATAAACTCTGATTTCAGTCTAACGCAAAAATAGAATCAAATACGTCAATCTAGGTTTGTTTTTCAAAAAAAAAAAAAACATATTAACAAAGGTAATTTTTTTTACATTATTTCCATATTTTTATCTCATGTTTAAAAAATTCCTAGTTTGCCGTCTTTGAATCTAAACGGTCTTTTAACGTAGAAATACTGTTTCATAAAAATTCCATGGCAATTCAGAATGAAGTTAGGGGAGATATCAAAATTCAGCTCGCGCCTTCGGGATGCATTTTGGATCGAAATTTCGAACCTGGGCGTGTCTTTTAGGCATGGCAGAGCGCCAACTCTACGGACGCCCCTCTCACACAACTATAAAATATCACGTACTAACTGAACCAAAGCGTTTCACCAAAAAATGCACCGAAACTAAATAGACATCTCTGTTGAGAGTTTTAGTTTTCATGCATTTTTAGTGTAACGCTAAGTTTAAGTTTGATGTGAAGTTTTGTACTTGAGTGCCGGATGGTAAAATAGGAGAGGGTCGTTGTAACAGTCTGGAATATTAATTTGTTTTATAACTATTTTGTGATTTTAGCCAAAAATGATTTTTAGTGAATAAGGTATAGTTTAATTTATTTTCACATAAATCCAAACTTATATTCCAGAATATAGTGACTTGTTTAAATATTTTTTGAAGCAAAAAAAAAATCGCAACTTATTTTTATATATAGTGTAACTTCTTGCCGCGTTATCTCCGAAGGGTTTCGCATGTGGCGAGTGGAAACATATTATGTTTTTACAGATAAAGGCTGCGCTCGGGGCTGGCACTCATTTCTTGGGAAGGCTGAGTAAACCTTGCTGGTATTTTATTTTGGAGTTTGAAATACACACCGAAACGGGAAATCATTTTTGACACCCTCGGTGGGATTCAAACCCGAGCTCACGATGAAATACAAGCACTTTACCAACTGCAACAAAACGTCAACTTTTTTTTTTCATACAGGATTCTTTTCAGTTACACTTAACGGCAATTCTATTCCCACAAATCAAGTATTTATTTATTAAAGTAATGGAAAAAATACTCAAAGAAATCTCTGATGTTTTCTTTCATTACACCGAATGTGGATAAATAAGATTATTCTAGAATGGGGGAGGGGGAAGACTACATGAGTAGAGGGGCGGGAAACAGGGCTGGCATATTACCAAAACGGGGGGCAGACTACTTACATACCTACTCGCATATTATATGGAAGGAAGAAACAGAAGGATGACAACATAGAAATATGTCAAGAACCGTGTTTCTTTGAAGCTGTTAGTTTTTTCATGTATGCTAGAAACTTTTTTGTCGTCTTCGTTTTCGTATTGATTTTTGTTTCAATGTTGAACACTGCAAAATATTTTGTGGTTCTATACTACGCTACGCGACTAAGCTACATATGTAGTGTTACTTCTTGCCGCGTTATCCCCTTAACATATTTATTTTTACAGGTAACCTCCACTTCAGTTGAAGTCGAGGTTTCCAGCTTCCAAGGTGGCCGGTACTCATTTCTTGTGAAGCCTGAGTGAAACTTGCCGGTATTTTAATTTGGCTTTGAAATAAACACCAATACTAACACGAAACTATTTAATTAATTAAATTTATATAAAACTACGCTCACTATGAAATCATAGCATATCTATACCTAATCTAAGCTGAAAAGATATGTTAACATTTTTAAGGCTGATATTAAATGCATGCCCACAGACAGGTCCATATAGGTTCGCGCCTACATATTCTGCATGTGTGCATAACATACAAATAAAAAACTCACATGAACATAAACCTTGCAACTCCTGTCGCTTCTCCCTGAAACCGGGGTAGCATTGGCAAAAGTGAACCAATTTTTACAGCACGGGGCGTTAGCCTCATACCAACATACTGATATTTATAAATTAAAAAAAAAAAATCTTGATGACTGATTATTTTGATGAAAATTTTACGTCAAAATATGAATGAAATCCTTCCTAATAAAGACAAAGTAGACTCCACTATTTCCGACACGTGTTCTTCCCATAGGATTGTTATCCTTCTAATCGACATAGCGATCACGTGTCGTCTTTCTGTTCAGGAAGTCCGCAAGTGGCACTGTCTGCTTCCTCACTTTACAGCCATCGCAAGGAAGTAGTTATGCCTGAAAAGCCTTCAGAAAGGTGTCATGAAATGGCTCTTAAAGTGTTTTATGTAACACTATTTAAAATAATATATTCATGCAAAGAGAAACGTAGATATTATTAACGTATGCTCTGAGTTCCATCGTAGCCAGATCTCGTGTTTTTTTATCAGAAGGACTTTCAGGAAGCAGAAGCTCACTCAAACTTGTATTTTTTAAAAAAATAATAAAGACACTATTTCATCTTGCTAGTGCTTGTGTGGTTTATCCATAATTTGATTAAAACATATCCTTTCAATGATATTGTCTCCAGAATAACATTCTACACAACCTGACCTAAAAAACAGAAAATACAATACTGCAAGAGTTGTTTAAAATATTTTTTAAATAAATTTCCAGCTTTGATGAAACACATTTGTCCAGTACGCATGGAAATATTGCTCATGTGAAATTACCTCCGATGGACATTTAAAAAAACACAAAAAGAGGACGAATAAAAGAGCCGTTTTGTGATAAAAAAACTGCAATAACACTATTTCAGACTTAATTCCCGACCTAAACGCACTTGCACTCTTAACGGCTCTCAACTCATGAGGTGGGGTATTCTACAGCACAGGACTAGCCATTCAAAATACACTATTCAAGCTCTTTGTTTTTTAGATCGTTTTGGAACAATCAATTTATTCACAGAAGTGCTAATGCAGATCTTAATGCCAGCTGTTTACTTCAGTTCTGAAATATACCGCGGGGTAACACACCGTTTCGATTAAAGCACAGTTAAACAGACCGTACACTAAATCCTTTCCCCAAATTTTAGCCAGTTTTTCTTTTGGGTTTGAAACAAACACCGAAACGGGAAATTAATCCTGACACCCTCGGTGTGGGTTAAACCCTTGCTCTCAGCATGGAATGCAAGCATTCTAAGAACTGAGCTATCGACCGGAATTTTCTCGAGCTTGCTACAAAGCACCAATTCCCAAGCAAGACCCAATTGCTGTAAGGCTGGGTGGACTTTTTGCGACCGGTCTTTGGTAAAAGCAATCTAATCTAAGCTGCAAGGATATATACCATTTAAGATTTACATCAAATGCATTCCCACAAGCAGACATGTATAATTTCGCGCTAACACATGCCGCATGTGGACCTACATTATAAGAACCCATCTCAAATGAACATAAGCCCTGCAACTCTTGCCGTCCTTCCTTGAAACAGGGGTGACATTGGCAAAGTGAACCAATTTTTTAAAGTATGGGTGGTCAGCCGCATAACAACCTATAAGTCAAGGAACATACATGACAAATTACAATGATTTTCTGAATTTAATGAACTCAGAGAAGAGCATTTTTGAAAATATTAATGGATTTTTTTTCTGCTCCGCTGCCATTCGAACCCACAACCTTCCATTCACGAGTCCGAAGCGTCACCACTAGACTACGGACCTGTCGCTATGATTACAATACGGACCTAATAAAAGTAGCAATCTGACCTTTGAGGGTAAAAACCAATATTTCAGTGTCCTTATTGCATAATACACAAATTTATTGTCTTTATTTCCTTTGTATCCAAGGAATAAAGATATTAAAAAATGTAAACAGTTTTAAGAAGAGTTTCTCCCAAATTTTGACTCTCATTTAATACACAGTTTACACACCATTAATTACCATTTACACCGCACATGTACACATTTAAAGTAAGCTTGTTGTATCACCTTCAAATATTTAACTAAACCATAGAGAATAGCTTACTGCCAACCGCACAGCTAAACTAGCAATGATATTTATGGTCTTTTGCGTTGTGCGGGGTTGGTAGTACCTACCTATTGTTAAAATGGCGGAACGTTGCACAACCAAAATGCGCTTTTGAACTGGAATACGGTGCATTTCGTGGCTTTACAGCACAGAGGTATAACCATGTTGAGTTATCGTGAGGAGGAGTAGGAACTAACTTAGGGCATTGATACACACTACGGGGCACACTTGTTCCGAGTCCTGTCAAACAGAGCAGAGGTGCAGATGTTCTAACCTGTGAAATATTAAGCTTTCTTGATTTCTCTATTTAGTGTTTCGGGTTGGGTTCCTTGACTTATAGGTTGGTATGTGGCTGACCACCCATGCTGTAAAAATGGTTCACTTTGCCAATGTCATCCCTGTCTCAGGGAAGGACGGCAAGAGTTGCAGGGTGTATGTCCATTTGAGATTTGGTTTTTATGTTGTAGGTTCACATGCGGCATGTGCAAGCGTGAACTTGTACGTGTCTCCAATGTAACATACTTTGCAACGTAGATTAGATTAAATTAGATTAGACACCCAAATATTATATTACACATCGTTTCTCCGTGCTTATTTGGCTTACCTACCATTTGATTTAAACACGACCGGCGCTGGCGTGGTTCTCCTCCTACTTGGCGGATCGCAAGCAGGTAGTGCGTACTTGTGACTGTGTCTCACCTTCCTATTCGCTGATCTCCGGGGTGCCGCAGGGGTCTGTACTGGGACCGATCCTGTTTATTTTATACACTGCTGACATTGAGAGTATAGTTGAGAAATGGGGCCTCATTACACATGCATATGCAGATGACTGGCAAATTTACTCTCAGTGTCAGCCACATATGGCACAAACTCTCAGTAACAGGGTGGCAGCTTGCATTGCGGAGATTGGTGAATGGATGACAAGCAATGGCCTAATCCTTAACATGGGTAAGACAGAAGTGATGTGGGCGGCTACAACCAGGCGTGATCATCTTTTGACAACTCGAGTACCACTCTCTATTGGGGGAGAGCTGATTCAGCCCTCCGACTCAGTCAGACTTCTAGGAGTCACACTGGATCGGAACCTCACAATGGGAGAGCAATTGAACTCGACTGTATCTTCCTCATTTTTTGAACTTCGCCAGATAAAGGCGATCAGGAGATGTTTACCGTCGGGAGCAGTCAAGACCCTGGTGAATGCCTTTGTGATGTCACGAGTTGACTATTGCTCAACGCTGTACATAGGTCAGCCGAAAAAGCAGTTCAACCGTCTTCAGTCTGTGCTGAATTCAGCGGCAAGACTCATATTCGGGATGTCTAAATTTACTCGCATTACTCCATTGTTAGGGAAACTGCATTGGCTTCGTTTTCCGGAGACGGTGGTCTACCGTGTTTGTCTGATGGTGTATAAGGCTGTAAATGGTACAGCTCCTTCATATTTGGCTGACATGTTTACACCCGTTGAGAGGGATTTGAGGCGCCAAACGCTCAGATCTGCAGGGGATGGCGTGGTGGACTTGGTTCAGCCACACCGTCAGACACGCACTAATTTTGGGGACCGTGCTTTCCGGTTTGCGGGACCAATGGAGTGGAACAGACTGCCACCTAATGTGAGGAAGGCAAAGACTGTTGGTGTCTTTAAAGGAGCACTAAAGACACATCTTTACAAGAAATCTTATCCGTGATTTGAGAGGGCCCTTGAGGTGTGACACACACAAAAACGGCGCTCTTTAATTATGTGTACATTAAAATAAATTATCCTTATATATATATATTTAAATGAAATTGTCTTAAGAATCACATTTTGCATACTCTGAGCTAACAAAAAACTTAAAACGCGATAATGTGAAAGTTGTTTTTATTGTTTTCAAAATTAAGTTATCAGTTTTCATTAAACACATTGGTACAGTACACGTAAAAACATTGTTCATTGGAGTTACCTCCCTTAGAAATAAGACAAACAAGCACTAAGATGACTAAATGGAAGGTTGTGGATTCGGATCCCGGCGCGGCGGAGCACAAAAAATATACAATTTACATTTCGAATGTGCTCTTCGCTGAGTTGAAAAATTCATAAAACTTTACCAAGACCGGTCACTGAAAGGTCCATCCAACCTTACAACAACTGGGTCTTGCTTGAGAATTGGCGCTTTCTACAGCGACGACCAAGCTCGTAGAGGGCTCTTGAGGTGTGATACACACAAAAACAGCACTCACCAAATAAATCATCCTAATATTATTATTATTACATACCATAATGTAGTCATCTAGATTTTTGTTCTCTTTCTAATTAAGGACGATTTGCAATTAAGTAAGTTGAAAATGATATATTATGTAGTGTCTATTTTCGTTAAAATAGTCAATGTAGATATTTATACAATGTTTAAAAATCTAGAAAAAAATTGTAAAAATTAGTCTCGAATTTTAAAGCTACCAACTCTCTGGAAAGATATTGTTTCAACCGAGTATTTTAGTATTTTTGTTTATAACGAAATGACACTGTGAAGATCTTTGTTCTCTTTCGCACCAAGGACAATGTGCGGTTCAGCGAGTTGAAACGGATATAGTGTCTTTTTTCTTTAATACTTGTTTCTACTCTATAATAGTTTATACTATACAGATATCATAAGTCAAAGGGTATAGGTAACCTATAGTTTTGGTCCACTCAGGAGAATTATGCGAAAGCGGAAAGCGGAGATAGAATACGTGCAGCGTAATCTATCCCTGCTTTTCCAGTAAGGGTGCATTTAATTTGTTATGATTTATAGATTTTAAAGCAAGAGTACATACTATTGAAACAAAGTAATTTTGGAATTTTTAACTAATTTCTTTCTGTTCAAACTCAAAAAAGTTTAGTGATCATTGAGGAACCCAAGTCCCTGTTTCGAGACGCAGCATTCCAGGTCAAAGTAGCCAAGATGATCGCCGATTTTCGATAGAAGTGGCACCAAAAGAAGAAGAAGAGGAATCCATAGATAAATGAGAGATGTGTTTTAAAGAAGTCTCAAATTAGTCGACTCCAACAAAGATAATAAATAAACATAATAAATTTGTATGTGATAAAAAAAGTTAGAACAAAAGAGTAAAAAAAGGTTTTTTCTGCCCTTGTGTATCTCTTTCTTCTCTTCAACATTCTTCACTTGTCGTTAGTAAAATTGAAAAACTGTCTTTTATTTTGTCAAATTAATGGCAGCCTCGCGAGTCTTTAAATCTGTTTTTTAATTCTGTCCGTAATGTAGCAAATCCAATAAAAAATGGTTTTGCAATTCTTGTAAAATTAGTCAGTAACAGTTGGCAATAAGGCACCACATTAACCAGACTGTTTGGTGAATACCTGTTTATCCACGGGAGTGAAATCACTTTTTTATTTTATCCCTATCACCCGGTCGATAGCTCAGCAAGGAGAGTGATTGCATTCCATGCCGACAGCTCGGGTTCGAATCTCACCGAAGGTGTAAGAAATAATTTCCCGTTACGATGTCAATTTCAAACCCAAAATAAAATACCGGAAAGGTTGACTTAGCCTTCACAAGAAATAAGTGCCAACTTGTTATGTTTAAATTGAAAGGTATCTCCAGGATGTACCTACAGGATACTTACATCTGGCTAGCTCTCTTCAGCATCACTCTCAGGGCGTGGGGTTCTTTCCTTGTGTTGCTCACTTGTATTTTGGGAAGGTTGTATAAATATAAGTGTAACATGAACAAATAAGGGTTTATTTACTTTAGTAATATGGGGGAAAAAGGGGAGATAAGGGAATGGCCAGACCTGAACTTGTCACTAAAACACTCCCTACTCTGTTGACTGGGGTTCCGAACTGAATGGCCTGGGGCAGCGCCCCAGGCTAGCGGCGGCTCACGAGGCGGACGCCTCCACACGTTGGAGCCCCTGGGTGGGCGCTCCTATGCCTCTGGTCTACAAGGCGGGTGCCTTGCTGGCAGGAAATCCAAGTAGATGGGGAGGAGGGAGCTCCGTGGTAATGCCCCCTCTTGCACCGCTTGGTGCTTGGTCGCCGACGTCTGAATCGGTTGACATCTTGCCGAGAACTGATGAGCGACGGCCCGATTGTTCGCACGGCGCAGTTCAGCCGCTTCCGTGACCGTTTGGCTCCGTTCGGCCCACAAAACACACTGTACACTTAGAGATTGTTCTTTCTATGTTATTTTAAAATAACATGACAAACTCTTTTGGAAACTTGGCAACCCCATCTTCAACTGAAGTGGTTGTTCCAAGGCTGGTCTCTTACCTGTATAAATACTTATTGCACTCGTCACATGCGATCCCTTCGGGGAGAACGCGTTAAGAAGTTACACTGTATGCAGCCTGGTCACCTATCCCCTTGAACCTTATAAACGCACTGTATAGGGGTTGCAAGTTTTCTGACAAATTTCTTTGACGAATAATACAATAATATTTGTTGTAGTTTATCCAACGGGGTATATTTTCAACTATTTGTCGCAACATTGTTAACAATAGTTACGGACATACTCGTAGTTCTTAAGCACGGCTATTGTTTCAAACATTTACTATAAATATAAACAGTCGGAATATTAAACTAAGTCTCTAGTAATGAAAATTTATTGTGTACAATACAAAATTATACAGATACAAAGCTTGCTTGTATATAGAGTATAACCCTACGAAGTTCAGCGTTTTTCTTCTAATGTGTGCTAAAAAAGTTTGTGAAAGCTTCAAACATTTTTAAGTTAATTAAATTATTAGAGTTAATGAAGCAAGAGTGCTAACATCATTTTCAGGATGATATTGCATATGGTTTTATGATTTCATGATGGAAAAATTAAGATTTTTGAAGGGTTAATTAAGGTATTATTAAGGAGAAAAAAGACAATTCATATCTGTGCAAGCCCTTTGAAGCCAAATGTACACCAATTATATTTTGTTTTTATGACATTAATTGAATATCGAATGTTTCTGTTTCCCTTTTTCTTCTTATTGCCTTAATAAGTACAAGTAGAACTATCAATGACTTTTTTATTTCTTTTAAATCTTCCATAAACCTGTAAATATACTTTAATGAATGTTTCTGGTGCTTCTTATATTAAAATTTTGCCACTTTGTTTTTGGTGATCACATTATAAGGTAAAAAATAACCTAATATTTTATGATATGGCATAATTTTTTAATAAAACTAACAGTTTTATTTTCACAAATTGAGCATTTATTTCCCCTGAAGTACTTTCGATTTGCTTACATGGTTTTCAAGAGGACACTCTTAGTATTTTTTTAATTCTAAATTTTATTATCATGTAAAGAAAGGAAACAGGAAATTACATAAAAAAACCTGGAAAATCTCTATTTTTATCATAGGGTTAAAACAAAGATATTATACAATTTATACAAACGTACTATACAATTTTATACAACGCAATATTGTACAATTTATCCTATTATACAGTTTCTACATTTATTTGCTTGACAACACAAATAAGCCAGAGATTCGCATCTCTCTCGAGTCTCATATATTTTCATACAAGCACATCAGATGTAAAACATGTTTTTGTCTTTGTTTAATGGCTTCATTACCCACATGCCTCTCATGTTTTGTACAAAACGTAATCTGTAGAAGAAAACTACGATAAAGTATAAGACAAAAGGACGAGAGTATTGTACATTTGTAATTTGTTCTCGTAACTTTACTTCAATCAACCGAAAATCGAGTTGGAAATCGAGATTGAAACGAATCGAGATAAAAAAAAAGAATAGCATTACATCCCCCAGTGCTTGTTTGGCTTATCTACCATTTGATGCAAATGTGACTTTTCAATGAAATTGTCTAAACAATCATATTCTACACAATCTGAGCAAATATGATATAATAATTTAAGAGCCGTTTTAAATTCAATTTTTAGCATTCATTAAACACATTGGCCCAGTGCACATACAAACATTGCTTATGTGAAATGACCTCTGATGAACATAGGGCAAACAAGCACTAAGGGGACGATCTAACGTTTTGAATTTATATGTTTTACAGTTTAACGGGGCAGACATCCTTTCTTCCTCAGATTTTCTCAGTCCACTCTTGGACATAGGCCTCCTCCAATCTTCACCATGTTTGTCCATCGGTTGCTGTGTTCAGCCATCCTCTGCCTGCAGTTCCCTTGATGTCGTCCAGGCACCTCAGTTGGGGTTTCCCCGCTTTCCGCTTGGACATCATAGGCCGCCACTGGACAATCCTTGTCGACCTCCTGTCATGGTCCTGCTTTGCGACGTGACCAGCCCTGCATCACTTTGTCTTACATAATAAAAAATATTTCCTCAAAATGGTTGGCATGAAGCTGATCACCCATCCTGTACAAAAATTTTCACTTTGCCAATGCCACCCCTGCTTCAGGGAAGGGTGGCAAAAGTTGCAGTGCTTATGTTCATTTGAGGTTTGATTTTTAATTTCTCAATGCACACGTAGCATTTGTGATCGCGAACTAACATGTGTCTGGTGGTGGGCAGTAACTATGAATTTCAAATGTTAATAATATATCTTTGCAACTTAGATTATACATAGATGCTAAAACGCACTACAACCAAAATATCACAATGTTCAATGTATTCTTTGATTTATGGATGTCCGAGTACCTACACCTAAAGGCATTTTTACACGCTAGAAATCAACATAATAATTTTTGGAGCAATTATTTCCTTTTGGAGCAATAATATTCTATTCCTCTCTCTTATACTTAATATTTTCATATTTTTTGATAAAGGCTCTCTATCCCATTAAGGCTTTAATTCGAGTTGGTATTTCCTTGTTTTGCGGCAAAGAAGGCCTACGCGTCGCGCTCGGTTCCGCATGACTGGCCAAAATTAAACGATAAATCCTCGCAAAGTGATGGTAAATATTCCGAAAAGTGGGTGCTACGATTCCTTCTACGACGCTTACCGTGCCTCTACGGAGCTACGCAAAAATATTCATAGTTTATTTTTTTTTATCAATTTTAATATTTTTTAATAATTGAAGAGATGGATATTTTCACGTATTCTGAATGTACATATTTCTATATTTGTTAACATCTTTGTCACCCCTATTTTAAGGTTCATGGATTTATGTGCATTGGCAAGGCTTGCTTCGCAGCAAAGGTTCGATCCCCACCGTGCGTGTCAGAAAGGATTTCCCGTTTTGGTGTTTGTTTCAAAACCAAATTAAATACCGGCAAGGTGTACTCAGCCTTCACAAGAAATAAAAACCCCTTCTTCAACTGAAGTGGTTGACGTAAGGCTGGCCCCCTTACCCACAAAAAAACGTTCCCGAATTGCCACATGCGATACCTTTGGGGATGACGCATACTATAAGTTGTATTATATGTGTAGCTAAGTTGCGTTTAGACATTAGGTTTGAATTTTTTTTGGACACATTCTTTATGTGTAAGTGCAAACTAACATTTGCCTGCTTGTAGGCATGCTTAAATCTATAATCTAAGTTGCAAAGATATATTACAATTTAAAATTCATGTAAAACGTGCAAGACATGTGCAAGCTCACGCTTACAAATACTGCATGACGTGTTCTTACAAATCAAAAACCAAATCTCAACTCAACATAAACCATGCTAATATTATCAATCTGCCCCAAAAGAGGGGTTATGGCAAAGTGAACCATTTTTTACAGCATTGGTGGTTAGCCTCCTACCAACCCATGAGTCAAGGAAAGCAAAGACTCAAAATTGAAACTAAGGCAACTGGTTATTTGTAGCAATAAACTCTTTTTAAGTTGCACATCTAAGCTGAAACTCTGCCGCGCTTTGAAAGCTGGTACAAAAGTTAGTTTGGCAGGATTAGCCGTTTGTTTGCAACTTGTAGACCTGTGTGGTATTGAAAGTTGGACATTTCCAAATTGAAAATTGGAAACATGCAACGTAGAGAGAAAGTTCAATTGTTGTATCTATAATCTAAGGTGCAAAGATATACATAATTTCACATTCATATTACATGCTTTCCCATAAGCCGACACGTATAAGTTTGCATTTACAGATGCCGCATGTGGACTTACAACATAAAAACTCAATCTCAAATGCAACCCTGCAACTGTTGCCGACGAAAAAAATGTCAGTTAAAAATATATTTACATAATCTCTTAGCTGCCAGAGTCGTAACCTTTTTAATGCAACCTCATTGATTTTACAACAAGAGTTGTAAAAACTTTTACTAATTTTTTTGATATATTTTTTAAGGTAAAAACATAAATGGACAGTTAAAAAAACAGCAGAAAATTTAAGCTTAAATAAACACTTCATTCGGTAATTTTTTGTTCTGTGAATACAATGAAAAAATATTGACAATTTAAATATCACTTAGTAAATTTGTGATTGTGAAATATAGTTCTTCTTCTTCTTCCTTTTGTTGTAGATCTAGGATCTGTTGATTGCGAAACTTTCCCCTGTGATGCAGAAGAACAGATGTTCTTTCATCTTTTGAGAGGGCGACCTGGTAGACGCTGGCCCTCCGGTATCTCCTGTGAAGCTTTGTTATAGCTATAAAAAGAAACATAGATACAAAAAACAAGGTTAGAAATATAGACAATTTAAAGGTGGGTAAAAAAAATTAGAAAGGGAATTTTGCGTGAATCTGTTCTGTGTAATTCTGAGCGAAACCTCCGAAGGCCTCGCTGCAAAGGCTCCGTTTTATTTACAGCGTCACGCGATGTGACCACAGAGGGAGCTTTTGAAAGTTATTTTCAGTAGAGCTTTCACGTGAACCACGAACAGTATTTCTCCCTCTCCTATTCCATGTCCCTGTGTATTTAAAAAAGCTCGATTGTTGAGATCCAAGTCGAATATCTTAACTCTACTAGCTACACAAGTAGTGTTCACTTTAGTTGAAGTGGGAATTTTACAGCTCACGGGCGGCTGGCGCTCATTTCTTGTGAAGACTGAGAAAAATTTGGCGGTATTTTTTTTTGGGCTTAAAGTAGGTAAATACCAAAACGGGATATCATTTCTGACGCCCTCGTTGGGATTCGAATCTTAGCTCTCGGCGTGGAATGCAATCAACTGAGTTCTCGACCAGACTAGATAACTTCAGAAATGAAACTCAATCATTTTTTGTATTTTGTCCCCCCAATGCTTGTTTGGCTTATCTACAATTTGGTTCAAAGATGACCCCTAAAAGAAATTATCTAGAATATCACGTTCTACACAATCAGAGCTTAGAAAAAATACGTAAAATACGAGTATCTAAGAGTTATATTTAACCTTTTTTTAAATAAATTTATTGCATTTATTAGACGCATTGGTTCAGTACACATTGCACAAACATTTCTCATGTGAAATTACCTCTATTGGTGATAAAACAAACAAGCACTAAGGGCCAAAGAGTTGCCGGGCTTATAATCATTCGATATTGGGGTTTTGTGGTGTAAGTCCACATGCGGCATGTGTAAGCGCGAACTTATACGTGTTTACTTGTGAACATATATTAAATGTAAATCCTTAATAGAATGAATATTTGCAATTTAGATCATTTATGGATTATAGACGCAACAATTGAACATTCTCTCTACGGTGACGAAGACAAACAAGCGCCAACATGACGATTTTTCTTGTTGTATTTTTTAAGGTTCTATTTAATGAACATATTCGCCGAGCAAATTCTCCAGTGGATGTTCCACTCGGATAGCGTGTGCAAGCTCCATTATATAATAGCCCTACGGCCTAGGTACGTGTCAATACTTTCAAATATATTATCATTCCCTACCCCAAGTACAAACCTTCACCCACAAACTTAACCATAGCGTTATCAAAAAAAAAAAATACGTGAAATAAAACAGAGCATCTGTTGTGAGTGTAAGTTTCTTTAATATTTTGATAAAACGATTTTATTTAGTTTAGACGTAAAGTTTAATACTTCAAGTTGTAGGCCGAACCACCCTTCTCACAATAAATGAACGAAACAATACCCTTATAATATATCTACTGCCATGTATAATGGTTTACATTTGGGTTTGGACTCTATTCAGCAAAAAAAAACATTACGTAGAGCATCATTATTTTCTCTACCGTAAAATAAATGTATCCCTGTCGGGCTAAGGTCACCTCAAGGTGGTTAGAATAAGGTCCTCACAATAACCGTTATAGATTAAATTTTCCGGGGTGCTATGGAAAATTATATAAATAGGTTGTTATTGGTTGCAAATGACGGCAGTCTCATACAAGACTGACGTTTGCTAGTCGAGAAAAAAGTTCTGATTGGAAATATGTGAGTCCATTACAACATGGGTTAGTCGTTGCATAATGTCACTTACGCAACGGGCTGTGGCATTGTGATACCGTTCGACGTTTTTTGTTGAGTAAATAATCAAATGGAAATAGATAAAAATACAAACGAGTACTTTAAACAGTTTTCTTAAATAAAATGAAATAAAATAAAAACGTTCTCGATTGTACGGAATTAGAGCCAAATTTGACCTCTGAAACTTATACCAACATGTACTGAAACAGGGGTAACATTTTGAAACTGATAATCTAAAAAACCGCTGACTCTTTTAAATGCCTGTCGGTGTTATAGCCGAGGGGGCCAAGTGGGCTGATTTTTCTAGCGATTTGGAACAAAATAACGTTGGTTCGATCCCCGCCTGGGTCATTTGACCATACATTTGACCCTGGTTTAACAGATGTTATTGGGTAATTATTAATTAACAATTCATTAAAATAAACAATGAAGAATTATTAAATGATGATATTAATACCTGTTTCTGGCCAGGCAGAATAGGTTTGTGAAGTGCATTCCTTTTCACAAATCTCTTTTTATAAAAAAAAGCAATTTATGACTTCAGATTTTCCAACTCTTTCTCCCAATAAGAATATAACGTAGATTTTTTTTTCAGTTAGACAAATAGAACGTATGGACTTGTATTGATGAGGGTGTTCAGTCGCCTGTCACGCCAGCCGTTTGCAGTCGAGCGCTTCAGCAGCTTCCAAGTCTCTCCCGTGTCAGTTTGATTGACTGTACCTACCACCCCATGGTGCATCCACATTTACTGACTGTACGCCCGATGGAGAATCAATCTAGGGGTGAAATTTGCAAGTCATTTGGATCTTATTCCTTAGGAAGTGGCTTACATATCGATACCTTAAAGATATAACTGAATAAGTGACATATTAAGCTAACGTGAGTTTTTCAGATGAATGCTCTCTTTTACTATTTTTTACGACAGAAAACACTATTTAAGAATTCTGAAAATCATGTTATTTAGATCTTTTTCATGAGCAACTTCCTTATAATTAGTTCACTTACTATGAATAGTTAAACACTATAAAAGGTTTTATCCGCAATTTCTCAAATCAGCCAATCAACATTTTGTTGAACCTTTATTAAGGTGGTGATGTATAGTGTTAGGTCTTGCTGCGCTCTCGCAGAAGGTGTCGCATGTTTCAAGTATAATTTATTTACTTTTACAGATTAGGGGGCCGGCCTAACGCCAACCACTTCAGTTGAGTTTCCCAGCTCCCGAGGGGGCTTGTAGATTCACGCCTGTCTGCTTGTGGGCATACGTTTTCTTTTTAAAATCTAAGTTGGAAAGATATGAATACAACATTTAAGATTCATATTAAATGCACTCTCTTAAGCCGAAACGTATAAGTTTGCGTTTACGCAAGCTGCATGTAGACGTACAATATTAAAAAAAAAACAATCTCAAATGAACATAAACACTGCAACTCTGATACTGTGAATGAAATTTAATTTTTCTTTTCCATAGGAGTTTTACGCTTAGGTACAAGGCCCGCTCTTGACACTGGAGAGTTGCGTTCCATGATCTGTTGACGTGGTCTTTCGAAGCTGAAGCTTTTAGACGTTTCACTCACGTCTTCCATTAGCTTCCTCAGCGAGCAGATTATGTGATGAAAGTGGGCTTAAAACTGCGAGCTCTTTAATCTATAATCTAATTTACAACATTAAGCATTCGTATTGCTCCTTGAATAATAGATTAGTTTGAAGCTGACTCCTCCTATTTGTAAGAACTCGTTCACTTTACCAATGTCACCCCTATTTCAGAGAAGGTCGGCAAAAGTAACAAGATTTATTTCCATTTGAGGTTAGAATTAAAATTTGCAAGTACCTACACCTGCAGCATTTGTGGCCTTACACGTGTCTGTTTTTGGAAATGCATTTAATATTTTAATCCAAGTTGCAAAAATACATGAAAATTAAATTCAAAATTCATATTAAATGCATACCCACAAACATACATGTGCCAATTCACGACTACAAATACTGCATGTGTACTGAAAAATCGATACTCAAACCTCAAATGAACATAAGCTCTGCAACTTTTGCTGACCTTCCTTGAAATAGGGGTGAAATTGGCAAAGGGTACCATTTTTACAGTATGAGGTCAGCCATGGGTCAGCCCCATACCAATCTATAAGTCAAGGAAGAAAGTAATTATGAATTTTAAATATAAATATATCTTGGTAATTTAGATTGTACATTATTACTATAGTTACATAACAAATAATGTCCTTTAACAAAGATTTAACTAATAAATACAAAGATATTTCCAGAGACCCCCACTATAAAATACTGCGTAAATTAAAAAAAAATGCGTAAACAGAAAAAAGTATGCAAACTAAAACTATCGCTAAAGGCGCTGTTGTTTTTTACGTGCATTTTCATGTGTACGCGATGGTTGTGTATTTACGCACAGTGTTATACTTAAGGTAAATTTCTTGTATACTTTCCGTTGATAACAAGTAGAGAGCATTTCATTATGGAACAGGATTTTTCTTTTGTAGAGAGCTTTTCAATACAAAGCAGTTTCCTGCAGAGCGGCAACTGAAATGGTTTGAGCTGAAAAATTTAGCTGAAATTTTAAAGAAGTACCATTTTTCGTACTGCAAGATGAAATGGAGAATATCATGCTTTTATATGTGAGATTGAAACCATTCTAAGATCATTTGAAATGGGAAAGAATGCTCTTTTGTCAATAGAACCTTAGTTTGTTTAAAAATAATGAAACTAACAATCTTTGTGTGCTTCTTATTCATCAATGTAACTACCTAAAAATCGAGCCTTGGCTTTTTTTGACTTTTCGTTCCCTGAGTGCTTGTTTGCCTTATCAGAGGTAATTTCACATGAGCAATGTATTTAATATGTACTGGACCTTATGAAAAATGGAAATTGATTTTCAAAATATTGAATACAACTCTCATATTATTGTGTTATACGTTATTTCTTAGCTCAGATTGTGTAAAATGTTATTCGTAAGACCATTTCATTGAAAGGTCATTTTTATTCAAATGTAAGATAAGCCAAACCAACACTGGGGCGGGACGTTCTGCCTTCAAACCCGCCTTCACAGTTATCTTGGATTATTGATCAACGTTCTCTTCTTCAATAACTCATCTCGTTTATAATATAATTTCCAAGAAATGTTTTTCCTCGTAAATTGCAGAAACCGACTTTAATATGAAATACACAATGATTTACAAAAGCAGTATTAAAAATTAATCTTTCCAAAAATACATAAAGAAAAGAACGTAAACATTCGATACTTTTATATTCACGTCAGAGAGAGAAAAAAACGATTCTTTCGAGTCAACAGACAACATTTGTAAGCGTAGTAGTTTTCTCTCAGTCTACAATGTTTTCCCCGACACAAAAGTGCTACACGGAATCGATAGTCTCTACGCCACTCGTAGCCCGTTGAAAAAGGCTCTGTCGATCCGTCGTAGAGGCACCCAACGATATTGTGCAACTTGTATGAAGATCGTGTTCTGCCCGGGGCCATGAAAAAGTCCCACGAAATAATATATTATCTTTTCTGTGGCGTATACCAACGTTTTGTATCGACAAAAAAAACAGCTTCAAATTCAAGATACATAAAGAATTAATGTTCAGGCAATTAATTTTGGGTTTTATCTTATTTTTTAATTTTTATGGAAAACGTGTTTGTTTTTTATTGTGCGTTTTGTTTTATTTTATACAATTTCTGTTATTAATACGAGGCAATGATACGAGGTGATCTTTTTATATAACTAAATAACCGTTTCGATTATTTCGATAGACGTTTTGGATCTCCACGACGCGACGCGACGTTTAATCGATAGACGTTTTTGATCTCTTGGATCTATTCGGATTCAAAGGACAAAAACTTAAGTCTATATTAATGAATTGAGTGAAAATAAAACAGCGTTTTAATATAATTATTTTAGTTCTTTAAAATTTAGTAAAAATTAAACATAATTTTTCTTAGTGTTAATATAATACACAAACCATACAAGATACTTTTATATATTTTTTAAATATGCATGCCTGTTAGTACTTTTAACTTGTTGTTATTTTTTGCTAACAAAAAGGTTATTTTTAATTTCTTTTGAAAGCTGAGTAATCTTTGACAGCACTTTGATGTGGGATTTAAATAAACACTGAATTAGGAAATCATTTCCGGTATTCTCGTTGGAAGTCTAACCCTAAGGTTTGGTTCGCAAACGCTTTACCAACTGAGCCATAAACCGTTCTAATATTGTAAAATTTTCTATTTTTTAGTATTTTTGTTAATAAGGCCCTTAATTCATTATTATATTCTTTCCTTCACTCATTTTTATAAACCCTTAATCTGTCGTTTTTGTTTCTTAAACTTTTTGGTCTTGGTAAAAGATTGACAGTCATATAAATATCTTTTCGTGGTGACACTTTTTATGTTGAATTATTTTTGAACCCTAATATTTTAGATAAATTTCGTTTATAACGGTCATTCTTGTACTAAGACCATAAAAATTAAGAAACAAAAACGTCAGATTTAGGGCACTTTTGTTCTTCTTGTTACCATCCAAAGATGGCGATCTGGGATTCATTTAAAAAAAAAGATCAATACACACAATGATTGCCGCGTTCACGGTCTCTACTTCTCATTAAATAATTCTTAGAAATATTTAATATTTGTCAGGGCAATTATTAAAATATATTTAAACTAATTATCTCAATCTATACACATTTTGCGAGTATTTAATTAAAATACGTCACAAACAGTTTAATTCTATGTGACGGCCATCACAAAAGAAAACCATTTCATTTGGCGCCACCATAATAATAATAATATCAAAACGGAGAAATTTAAATTGTCAAGAGAGAAAATATTCTGGTCTACTTCGAGGAAAAAAACTTATCAGCATGAAATTAATTTCAGACGTTTTTTTAATACCCGGAAGAAATATTTGTAAATTGAAAAAAATATAGGTCAAAAATTTTACGCCCCCTGGGATTATTATTTTTAATTTAATTAAATATTTCTAAACGAGATTTTTATGTTTTCTTTCAATCATAATTACAATCTGTATTTTTTTTCGAATATTTATTTTTTCCATATCCATCTCTTTTTTCAGGTGAAAACAATTAAGAATTGAAGAATATTTTTTGAAACTATATTTATGTAGATTTTTTTAGTAAAATATACAGGTAAATGAACAGGATAAAAAACAATTAATTAAAGAAAAAAAATACAAGAAAATCACTTTATTTTTCGCTAAGAAAGAAAAACTCCTGAAGATGATGAGTTTTTCATTTCAAACGTCGAGAAAACTTATGAAAATCCAATTTCTCAGTAAATTTATCATATTTATAAGTCAACTAGGTTTTCTTTTCTGTTTTCATTATTTTCACTAACATTTACCATTACTTCCTCTCTATGTAACATCCTGTTTCTCTTTACATTTTTTCAGTACATGTTTCAGGATTTTCTCGTTCATTACTCGGAATCGGAAGTCTGCAAACAATCCCTCACAGAAGTTTCCTTTCTGATGCTTGATAAAGGAACCCGTTAACAATGTGGTAAATACATATATACACAAGAAAAGAAAAATAAGTCGCGTATTGTTTTAGTTTTTTGTGCACATTTTGGAAATAAAGGCGTTAATGAAAAAGTTAAGGCAACTTTAATACTGATTTATTACTTTACGTTATTTTATGTGACACGATCTTTAATCTAAGTTGCAAGGATATATTATTAATATTTAAAATTCATCATAAATGCATTCCTACAAACAGACACGTGTACGTTTGCGCTTAGAAATGATGCATGTGTACTTAAAAAAAAAAAAACCTCAAATAACCACAAGCTCTGAATTTTTTGCTGGCCTTCCCTGAAACAGGGATGACATAGGCAGAGTGAACCATTTTTTATAAAACTATAAGTCAAAGGATGTAAATGGATGGGAAGTATAAATAATTTAAAAATGAAATTCTGGCATTTGAAATTCAAATTCATAACGGATTCCTAATTCAGTGTTGCCAAGTGTGCAATACATTTTTCTTACGAGTGTAAAAAATATTTCGGCCAATTATTCAAATGTCAAGCAACAACGGTAGGTAAAATACTTCTTATCAACATCCAACAAAAGCAATCTTTTGCCTTTATACACAATTCGCAAAAAAACAAAAGTTTTTTGTTGTTGTATAAATCTAATACATAAACATTATTGAAAACAATATCAATATTAGGCTTTATTTTTGTTTTGCCGGTTTAATAATTACGGTAAAAAGTCTTTTACGATACATGAAAAATACGCCCAATATAGCGATGCTAACAGTTTTAGAATTAAAAAACAATGCATACCTTGATACCTACTTATTTCTTACTGTTTCCGGCTCACACCGACCTTGAAAGCACAGGGTCTTCCGGACCATGATCCTCCAGGACTCTCTGTATTGTGCCAGTTACCTCCATGGTTTTCTTACTCCCAGGACTTCCGCATTAGCCTTGACATTGCTATCCCGGGACGTCAGAGTGGTCAAACACCGAAGGGGGCATCATCCAATTAGATTTTGAATAACCTTGGAGTCATCTGCACGTACTACATGTCTATCCTACTGAAGTCTTCTTGATATCATTTGTGAAACGATGTCTGACTCTTGGAATACGGACCTAAGCTCTACGTTGATATGGATGCGCGATCAGTCACCCTTAGGTGAATGAAATGGAGGTGTCCTAGCTCCCAAGGTGACTGTACTAATTTCTTATGAAGGCTGAGTTAATCATTGCCGGTATTTTATTTTAGGCTTGAAATAAACTCAGAAACGAAAAATCATTTCTGACACCTTAATTGGGGTTTGAACCCGAACTCTCGGCATGGAATGCAAGCACTCTACCAACTGAGTTATCTACCTGATCCGTGCATGTGTCCGAAAATGCGACAGTGTATTTTGTTCATTAAAAAATCTAGAGAGATATATTTTTATTTTTGAGTCAGACTCCAGGCATCACATCCGTACAACACAGCTGACCAAACAATGTGTGTACCTGAAATTTTGGGTACAAAAACTGCAAACCTAGATCTAAATATGTTTTTTTTGCTTCAGAATAGTACTCGTGAAACATTTAATTTCCATTTTGCTCAGCACAAGTATACAGTTTCATTCTAGAGGTTTGCATTGAAAGTGCAGAGATTATTTAATAGAGATCTCGGGCCATGAAACTGGGGGACGGGGGGAGAAGATGTTGATTAATTCAGACGCTGAAGACGCTGCACACCAAATGAAGTGAGAAACAGAGTGTAATACGTTTCAGGCTATCTCACCATTTCTCCTCTATCTCACCATTCCTCCTGTTATCTAACCACTCTACCACTGCCTTCCTCTTATGTAAATGTCTGCCCACTAAAGTGTGTTCAGCCACTTTGGATTCCATACAAATGCAGGATTATAACGCTGTAGTTAGACACGTTGTGGATGGCTTACTATTAAGAGAAAACTTACACGATGTTTTTTTTTGTAAATTTTAATAAAATTCAACTTTGTTATTATGAAATTTTTCGGCCCAATTCATTATCTTGGTTGAACGTTATACTTAAGTTGAACTGACTTTTTAGTATGGGAAAATTGAATTGATTTTTTTTTTTTTTATGAATAAACTAGTTTCGGGAGAAGTACTCTCATCTTCAAGTGTAAATTGAAACTTTAATAAAAATGTTTTTATAATTGATTTGAGTAGTTTTTTTGTTTAATATTGGCGTTTAAATTGTTTTTGCAGTGTTTTTTTTTTTTTAATTCTTAAATTAAATATATTTTTATATTTTGTATTGTTTGTGTATTAACACTGTGAAAATTCATATTGTTTAATTTAAAAAAAAATTTGAATGAATTCAAAACAAAACACTGTTTATTTTCACAATAAAATTTATTTAAAAAAGATTAAAATCTTTAAAACAAATTACAAACGTTTTCGACCTAGTAGGTGATTCAGGTATGATTAGTAATCATACCTGAAGATGACCTACTAGGTCGAAAACGTTTGTAATTTGTTTTAAAGATTTTAATCTTTTTAAAATAAATTTTATTGTGAAAATAAACAGTGTTTTGTTTTGAATTCATTAAAAAAAAATTATAAATTAAAAAATATATTTTTTGATAGTATACTCATGATATATATACATAAGTTAGCTTAGGAAAACAATAAAATACAATTATTTCTGTAAAATGTTTTAATTCCTACTTTTAAAAAATAGTGTTTTTTTTAAATATTCCAATCGGTACTCGATAGCTTAATGAGTATAACTCTATAAGCTACTTTACTTACTTTTTACTTTCTTCGGCTCATAAACATTGAAGGCTCAGGGCCTCCTGCACCGCAATCCTCCAGGAATCTCTGTCTTGCGCTGCTTCCTTCCATGGTCCTCGGCGTCAACTTCGACGTTGTCTATCCACTGTAAGCTATCGACTCAAATGCCAAAAAGCTATGACTCAATCTTTGCGTTCAATCATGTTTTTTCTTGAGGGAAAATAATGAAAAATAGGCACTATATGTGCAGCTAAGTTGTCCTCAATATCAGGAAAGAGGTACTATTTTACAAAAATTACAGATTAAATATCCATAACTGAGTTATTTTACTTCACAATTACTTATATTGTGCATTAAATTGTTACATTTTGTTCTCGGCAATAATTCCGGCCAACTTTTCATCGCCGTATCAATTAAGGCCTTTATTAAAGAGTCTTCAAATTATTTTAAAATATTCGCCTAAAATACCCTTTGATGTCGGAGCCGACAAAATAATATTCAATTACTCTCAGTGAAAGATCGCAATTTATTTCCCATTTAAGCGCCAAACTTTTAAGCAATATAAACTTGCGAATAAATTAGGCGCGAGTGTTATTTGCGAAATTGTAACAAAATTTCGCGATCGATAAATTTTACCTTTGTTGAAACATTTCCCAAACAAAGAACGCTCGCGGTCAAATTATTATTTAAATTTTAATACAATTAACAAACGAATTCAAAAAGATTTATGTTTCGTTAAAGAAAACCAAACAGATATGCGGTCTTGCTTGAGCATTGGCGTTTTGTAGCGACGACCAAGCTCGTAAAAAGTCCGGTCGATAGCTCAGTTGTTAGAATGCTTGCATTGCATGTCGAGAGTAAGGGTGTCAAATATCTATCCCCGCCGAGGATATCAGCAATGATTTCCCGATTGAGTGTTATTTTCAAAAAAAAACTTCATTAGAAATAAGTACCCCCTTCATCTGAAGTGGTTGACGTAAAGCCGGCCCTCTTTCCTGTAAAAATAAATTAAACCCAATTCACCATTTGCGAACCCTTCGTGGATAACGCAGCAAGAAGTCACACTATATGTGCACCTTAGTTGTGTTTTTTTATAAATGTCTATTAAAGTGGAGAGCTGTTTTCCGGAATCTGTTGCTGTGGAATGTTGGTGCTGGATGTTTCGGACGTATCGCCCGTGTCTGCGATGGGTTTCTTCAGCGTGAAGATGATACTGATCAAACGGTATTTATCATACTGTAATGTAAATAGTAGATTAATATAGGTATACATCGCATCAGGGGCGTTAAATTGTTTGAAGCAAAAACCTTTCAGATTATATTTTTTGTTGCCTGCCAAAATAAAAAAAATAAATAAAAATAGCCTTCATTGTGTTCATTAACGACATTGCGGACAAGATCAAAAATAGTTCTTGTCTTCTTTACGCTGATGACATGAAAATTTATACAGAAATCAAGGATTTTCAAGACTGTATTAATTTACAGATGGATTTGAACTCTCTGCTGATGTGGTCCAATAATAATGGATTGAACTTCAACATTAGCAAGTGTTCTGTCATGTCATTCACAAGATCCGCTTGTCCCATAATCCATGAGTACAGTATTGGTGGGTCGATACTGGCTCGTGTCTTTTCATTTAGGGACCTGGGCGTAGTTTTTGATCCTGGTCTGAAGTTTACAGAACATATAACGCAGTTAACGACCAAATGCTACCAGTTATTGGGCTTTGTGATCAGAATTAGCAATAATTTTGAGTCACCGAGAGCTATGGTGGATGTCTTCAACTGTATTGTACGTTCTAAATTAGAGTACGCTGTCGAGGTTTGGGCCCCGTATCAGCGGAAGTATGTAGATCTTTTGGAGCAAATTCAAAAAAAGTTTTTGAGGTACCTCCTCATGAGAACACATGGGAATTATCCCAAGTTTATGCACCATGAGGAATTACTTGAGAAAACCAGCTCCAGGAGCCTGGAATCTCGGCGCAACGGTTCTCTTATGGTGCTTTGTTACAAGATCATTAACGGCTTAATTGACAGCCCCACCCTGTTAGAGAGTTTTGAGCTTTATGTGCCAGATGGCTACGGCCGGGGAAGACGGCATGAACTTTTTCATGTACCGCTGTCCCGTACCGACGTCATGGCACAACATGCCTTAACTCGGAGTGTTACTCTGATTAATTCCGCTGACATAGACATTTTTTACATTAACTTAGAATCATTCAAAGATCTAGTTAAAGAGCTCCTCCCAGCTTGTTAATGACTGTGTGAGGGTGCACTGTAATAAGGGAAACCTGTTGTGCACAAAAAAAAAAAAAAAAAAAAATGAAGAAAATTCATCATCATCCTCCAGAGCCATCGTCCAGAGATGATGCCTCCTGAAGGCGTTGGCTACGCGGCTTACGAAACAGTCTGGTTTTTATACAAAATCCTGTGTTTTGCTTTTCAAGAATTTATTAACGATCGTATTCCAGAACGGTCGCTAATTTTAACAATCGTTAATTTTTTTATTGGCAAGACGCTATAATTAGAGAAGGAACGCTGTCTATTAATATCCTCGTTGTTTGGGTACACACGGGCGGTGTAAAGACTAATTGCGCCGGCCATTAGCGACTTAACGATTGGATATAACTCTAATGGAGTGATCTCAAGATATCGGGCATTAAAGGGTTAAGATTTTATTGGATCTTAATGTCGCATAATAAGTACGAAAAATAAAAAAAATGAAGCCCCATTTGCTGTTTAATTGGCAATCTTGCAATTTTCTTGCAGTCTTTCCGTGTTGGTGTATATTTCAAACGTTAAATAAAATACCGGCAAAGTTTACTCAGCTAAATTTAAATCTAAATCTAAATCTAAGTTGTAAAGATATGTATCATTTGAGGTTCATATTAAATGCATTCCCACAAGCAGACACGCATAATTTCGCGCTCACACATGTATTTTTCTGGTTTACAAAGAAAATCTACAAATAACAAAAAAGAGTGAAAAAGTTCTCCAAAATTTTTCTCAAAATTTCCATTTAGGTTTTTTTGCAAACCACAAAAAAGTTCATTCAATCGTTAGCTACATGTGTAGATACCTGAACTCGGAAAAGCTTTATAGGTATGCCGAAAATCGACCGGAAGGGGTTGAAACAGGAAGCTTAGGGTAGGAGAGTGGAACAGAGGGGGCGGGGGGAGAAGTCATATTCGGAAGTTGGCAGAGTTCCAAATTCAAATATTGACGCCGGCGCACTCGGGTTCAACGAACTGACGGTGCATTTTAGCACAATGAGGAAAATTGCCAACGCCGAGGTCTGAGAATTTTCCAGAAATCAATGTTTGCAGTTGTAAGGTGTTTTTTTTCCAGCAAAATTGCTTGAACATCTGAAGTTGGTGAAATAAGGTTCTATTGTGCGATATACAATTGAAAGATAAAGCATAAAAAGAGAAACGAAGACCGAGAAGAGAGTTGTGTGATCAGATTGTAGACGCAACTAAGCTACATACATAGTGAAACTCTTTTTTGCGTTTTCACCAAAGGGCTAGGATATGGCCAGTGGAGCCTATTTATTTTAACAGGTAAAAGAGCCGGCATAACGTCAACCACTTCAGTTGAGGTGGGGGTTTCCCATCTTTGGAGAGTGATGGTACTGATTTTCTTGTGAAGGCTGAGTAAGCCTAGCCAGTATTTTGATTTAAGGTTTGAAATAAGCAAAAAAACGGAAAATCATTTCTGACACCTTTGGTGGGATTCAAACTCGAGCTCTCAGCATGGAATGCAAGCACTCTACCAACTGAGCTAGTGAACGGACGTATAGAATTATGAACTAGAAACTTGTAGAACTACCTACTTTATATGTTTTTATCACTAGTACAATTAGTATTCGATATAATGCATATTCTTTAATCTAAGTTGCAAAGATGCATTGACATTTAAGGCTCATATTAAAAAAAATATATATATATATATATATATATATAAACTTTCCAACACCTGCCGCCTTTTCCTGAAACCGGGGTGGCAAAAGAAAAAGTGAACTAAGTTTGTACAGTATGAGAAGTAGGTAAGCATGAAACCAACGTTTAAGTTAAGGCTTTAGTAAAATAGCTTTGTTTTATATCTTAAAAAAATGACCCAATTCAATTAAAAATACCTCATGTGGCTTCATATTTATTTTTGTGGTGAAAAAAGAAGCGTCTGTACTTTCTTAATATTTCTACGATAAAAATGTACATGTAAACTTGTTAGTATTTTTTACCAACTTAAATAAACGTTTTATCGAAATAATTAAACACCATCTAACCCATTATAACGTTTTTTTTCTCCTTTCGCCCAAAATCCAAAATTTAAAAGACCGAATTAAATCGCTCGCCAATTAAAAGGACCCCCAGTCAAAATTTTCACAATAATATGTTAATGAGTCCCAACAAAGGCACAATTCGGACCTTCAAAAAAAGTCGACGCTTAACTCAACCATACCAAAAATGTAGAGAAGCTTAAACACTTCATAGTGGCACTGTTTAAGAATCAATACATTTTTTGGTAAAACGTTAAGGTCGGATTTAATGAGGATTTTGAATATTTAGGTTTTCGAAAATATGCGAGCACCATCTGGCGTCTGTAAAACGAACGTTTAATTTGAAATTCGAACATCGCCTTGAGCCTATTTAATATTCAAGGAAAAAAACGAATAACAAGGATGGCAGGCCGACTCTTTCCGATTGCAAAACAAGACAAAATAAAAACTCGGCTAGATTTACAACGGGGAAAAACGTTTTAGCCGTACGCGACTGAAATGTGAAATTTGTTATTTTTTTAGAACGCAACTAAGCTGCACATACAGTATAATCTCTTGCCTGTGTTATTCCCGAACGTGGACTACCGCATAAAACACAACGCAAGCTACACATATAGTGGAACTTCTAAAACGTCATCCTCGAAGGGTTTTATGAGTGGAACCTATTTATTTTTTAGGGAGATGGATAGAAATCCTGCCCAAAAAATTTAGTGAAAGCCCAATATAAGATCTTTAATGCACATATTCTAAGGATGTCTGGATACGGATGATGATGGTGGATAAGGATTCTTGCTTTCTGAAGTTCCTTAACTAATAGGTTGTTATGAGGCTGACCACCCATACTGTAAAACATGTATTACTTTGCCAATACAGAATTGCAGGTCTTATGTTTTTTATATTGTAAGTCCAAATGTGTAAGTACGAACTTATACGTGTCTGGTTATCGAAATTCCATGTTATATGAATCTTAAATGTAGTAAATTTTGAAAAGATTTTTGTGAAACACTGTGGAAATTCATTTTAAAAAATTGATTATTTTTCAATAAAAAATAAAAAAATAAAAGAAATTAAAAACTTTGTTTTATTCCACTTTTATTGTTTTTGAGTATGTTACAAACGTTTTCGGCTCTGAAATAGGAGAACACGCGAGAGAAAAAGGACACAGTTTTAATATAGATAATTTAGAATTAATAAATAGCTGCCAAAAAGGGAGAAAGTTGGACATATTAGAAATATTAGAGATAAATAAACATAGAAATAAAAGTAATATGCTAAATATTTAACTTCCCGCCATTACGTCTCCTCTCCTAACAATATTAGCTCCGCCCCAAAACTCACCATCTCCCTCCCACATACCTACCTTGCTACCCCCTCCCTTACCACCAATAGATCCCACACCCATGTCTTAATTTTTAAGTTTGATTTTAGTAATTGTTGTTACCCGATGATGGAAGGTATTCCGAAAACGTTTGTAACATACTCAAAAACAATAAAAGTGGAATAAAACAAAGTTTTTAATTTCTTTTATTTTTTTATTTTTTATTGAAAAATAATCAATTTTTTAAATGTAGTATATCATTGCAACTTAGATTATAGGTATAGAAGTTATTGACGTTTACTATCCACACCTCACGTACACTCGAGTACAAAAGCAGTAGGTACATTCCCGCGATTTTTTTATCTCCTCCTTCTGCTTTGCCGTTCTTCTTTTTGCGCCAGAGCCTTCTGGGGTTTTTCTAATCCCCAGGGTCTCCGGCGTTGGGGTAAAATGCCGGAAAATACCGAAAATACACTGGGCTTTCCAAAGCCGGGCTTAACATACACTAGCCATTTTTTCTCAATAAGTCTTTCTTTCAAGTTTCATTACTTTATTTTAAGAAAACCATGCCAATTACTGCAATAAGATTTAATTTATAGATAAGTGTAAGACTGCCCTTATATTTTGCAATAAAATAAATTCCTATTTTGCTGATGTAATCCTTGTTTTTATTTTCCTTTCCATAATCCTAATTTATTTTACACATTTTATTTTAGGATTCACTCACATTTGGTTCACACCTTTTGTACTGGCCAGCTCGGTGTCTCTCATACGAGTCTGCCTGCAAAGCATCTCGATCTCTATTTATACGTGTATAAAGGTTACTTTGTCATATGCCAGACCACGCTAGAATATCTTTACTTAGAAGCTTTGAGCGAACACAAGCACAACCATCTAAGCACCTACATGACACACTCATACAAGTAAGTAACAGCACACAATCATACGCAGACATACAATCACACATTCGTAACAATATATTATAATTGGGGTCCCATTTTTCAGCTTTAGGGCTTCTCTATCTTGCACCCGGCGTTTCCAGACTTTCGATAGCTATAACCACATAACCAGGAAAAATGATATCACGTCCTGCAACATAATGGAAGATTCTCCTTGGCCGTTCGATACCGATGAACTACTACCGAAAAAATATTAAGTTTCGCCAACGATACGGTAGTCTATAAGCTATAATCTAAGTTGCAAAGATATATTACATTTAAGATTAATATAAGATGCATCCCCACGTATAATGCAGCAGACACGTATAAGTTTGCGCTTACACATGCCACATGTGGACAGACAACATAAAACCCAATCTCAAATGAACATTAGCCATTAGTTGGCAATTATTGCAAACGTTCCCTGAAACAGCGTTGACAGTGGAAAAGTAAACAATTTTTTAAAGCATGGGTGGTCAGTCTCAGACCAACTTTTAAGTCAAGTAATAAAAAATTTCATTTTAAAATAATTTCAAATTCAAAATTTATTCAAAATTGAAAATTGATGGATACAAAAATTTTCGAACATTAGAAGTTGATAAAATAAGGTTCTATGCGCGGTAAACCATTGAAAAAGGAAATATAAGACCGAGAAGAGAGTTTTTTGGTAAAAAAAACACAGCTTAGCTAGACATACTTATATTGTGATTTCTTGCCTGCGATTTGTGGGGCGAGGGACATTTTTATTTTTAAAGGAAAGGGAACTTACGCCAACCATTGCAGTTGAAGTGGGGACTTCATAACATCTAAGGGGGCTGTAACTGATTTCTTGTGATAGCTGAGTAAACCTTGCCGGTATTTTATTTTGAGTTTGAAATTTGAGACACCCAAACACCCAAACGAGAAATAATTTCTTACACCCTTGGTGGGATTCGAGTCCGAGCACTGTGCGTAGAATGCAAGCACTCTACCAACTGAGTTAATCGAGTGGACCATTTTTTTAGTAATTTTGTAATACTCGTATAAGAAAATAAGTTTAATCTTTCCGTCAACAGAGATAAGCTTGTAAAAAAGAAAACTTGAAATTCACATCAAACAGTAAGAAAATAACTCCCTAGATGTAGGGGGGGGGGGAGGTGGGTACAAAATAAATAATGTTTTATTTTCTCGCACAAAAGAAAGTAATTTCGTCTTAAAAACGAATACCGTATCCGTACAATCTCTCTTAAATCTGTACCTACCCCAGTACAAAAAATTACGTTGTAACTCAACCGCAGAAGGAGGACCCAAAAAAGTATGAAAAGTAAAACACTCAACAGAGGCGCTGTTTTAGTTTCCATGTATTGTAAAGTAAATTGTGTATTCGAGTTTAAACGTAATGTTTTATACTAGACGGTATTAAAGCTGCAGAGAAAATGTGTCGTGGCGAAAGATGGGTGGGTTGGGGGGAGGGGGAGTAGAAGAACATCTTTATTAAAAAATATGTGTTACGAATACCTAATTTACGGGAAGAAACGTTATTTCGGTTTTTTAAAAAATAAAACTGTTGTGTAATTTTTTATTCAATTGAATTTTTTGCTTTCAAATTTTAGGATGATTTATTTAGTGAACGTTATTTTTTTGTCCGAATCACACCTAAAATCTGCGAGCTTTGTTGCTAATATTTTTTGAAAAGTTCTTGTAAAGTTTGATATCTATCGGATTACAATTTTATTTAGCATCTCAAGGTCAGTGCCTGGCTCAACTACTCTACAGATTTAGATACATTTTTTTATAAAACGTGTAGGTTATACTCAAAAAAGGTCGGGTGAAGTTTGATGTCAATTGAACTTCAACAATTCTTTTGGACTGTTTTGCGTAACACTGCTCCCCTTTACTGTGGAAATGATCAATTCACATGCCCAAATAGCGTAGTGAAACACGCCACAAACTGATAGTTTAATAAAATAAACACGATTAAAAATACAAGCGACTTGACATATTTGGATTATTATTGATTAAAGTTTGCAAATTTTTTTTTTGTAATAATAATTTTCTTGACTTTTATGTTGGTATGAGGCTGACCACACATACTGTAAAAAAATGGTTCACTTTGTCAATGTCACCCCTCTTTCAACAAACGTCGGTAAAAGTTTCAGGATGTATGTTCATTTGAGGATTGGATTTTTATTTGTAAGAACACATGCAGCATTTTATAGCACAAACTTACACGTGTTTGTTTGTGGGCATGGATTTAATATGAATTCCTAAATATTGATATAACTTTTCAACTAAGATTACAGGTTATTATAATAGCACTATAAAATCAATGTCACTAATAAGCTCTCAGATCTAATTAGTCTCTATGCGAAATTTCCGTATGCAATTTCTCCCAGAGGCAACCACCAATTCCACGAAATTTCATCAAAACCATCGCCTCCCCGTACATTGGCTTACAGCCCGAAACCGCTCCCCTAATCCGTTTTAAAGGGCTGCAAAGCGTACCTACAGCCCTTAGTCGTGAAAGCACAGGTGTACGCACCATACAAACCAAGGCTGTACTCTAAACCGAGCATTGAGTTAAAGTATACAGGAGTAGGAACTAGCTTACGGCATTAGAGCATACTGTTACGTTTTTACTGGGTTCCATTTTAATTAAACTACAATTATTTATTTTAACATAATTACAAGATTTGGTTCACAATTTACAACAATTTATGGCTTTGGCTTTCGAACTTCAAGGCTGAATGTTTAATGGATACTCTGGCCTGCACACGATTGCGTTCATGCGGACATACGGACGGTTCTCGACTGTTCTCGAACAAAGTGGATGATTCTAATACCAGAGCGTTCCACCAGCGTGATAAGGATCACGTATGCACTAATACTACCATCATGGATGGAATTCCTTGACTTATAGGTTGGTATGAGGCTGGCCACCAATACTGTAAAAAATGGTTCACTTTGCCAATGTCACCCCTGTTTCAGGGAAGGTCAGCAAGAGTTGCAGGGCTTATGTTAATTTCAGATTGGGTTTTTTATATTGTAGGTCCATATGCGGCATGTGTGAGCGCGAAGTTATGCGTGTCTGCTTGTGGGAATGAATTTAATATTAATCTCAAATGATACATATCTTTGCAATTTGGATTTAGATTTAGATTTAGATGGATCATACTGGACTGTTCTCTATTGTACCTGTACAGGCGTGCCTTGGTACTTCGAAGTTCGTATTTCTTAACACTATCATCATCATACTAGTACCAGACTATTCTATATATGCATGTACAGTCGCACGTAGGCACTCCAAGTTCATAACAATACTTTGGAGCACAATTATCCAAAATCGTGTCAAAAACAACAATTTAAAAATCATGTTATTACATGTGAAATCCTGTATTTTCTTGCTTTTTCCATTATGTTTTTCGACACCCAATTATTACACATGCCATAATGTCTTAAAATAATACCTTTTAAGTTTAAAAAATTATAAAATTACCGATCAAAAGATTATAACGGGTGCGCTCAATGTTCGCGCAGGAATGAAAATCAATGTTGCCAACATTCTGAAAATATTTCTTAGTTTCATCCATGTCTTTATATACAACTAATGACATACGAGAAGAAAATTTGTAGTAAAGATCTTTGTTCTCCTTCTTATTAAGGACTTTTTAAGTAAGTTGATAGAGATTTACAATTTCTATTTTCGTTTAAATTATTTCTAGTCCACAGATATCAAAGTCAATGAAACCGACTATGAAACATTACATTCAAACTGAAATAAAGGATTTTACTGAAAATATACAGAAGCTGAAACGTTCAATAGAAGCGGTGTTTTAGTTTATATTGTAGTGAAACGCAATGACTGAGTTTCATATATATACTTGGGATATTGAGAGCTTTTGTACATAACGTTCCCTTAGTGTTTGTTTGTATTATGTCCATCAGCGATAATTTCACATGGGCGATGTTTGTATGTAAACTGGACCAGTGAGTCTTATGAAAACTGGAAACTGATTTTATAAACATTAAAAATAGCTCTCGAATTATCGTGTTTAACGTCTTTTTCTTAGCTCGGATTATGTAGAATGTGGTTCTAAAGACAATTTTATTGAAAGAACCTCTTTGAATCAAATGGTAGATAAGCCAAGCAAGCACTAGGGGGACGATAAATACACGTAGAACAGTATAAGACGCTTTAGGGATGAAATGTGGATCTTGTAAACCATTGAGGTATAATGTGATCATAAGTGGAACCGACACTAGCTTACGGCGTTGAAGCATACTTTGGTACACAACTGTCAGCCGGATCTGTCAAATACAATAGTACCCTTAGTAAGAGTTGAAAAACTTGAGAAAAGTAAAGTTTATGGAAAATATTAAAGCGTGATTTCTCTCAAAATCTGCCGTTTTTGTTTCTTACACTTTGTGATCTTAGAAAAAGACTTACAGTGATGAAGAAAATCAAGTTTAAACAAACAAAAACGGCAGATTTTGGGGAAAATCACTCTATAATAATTGCCGTAAACTTTACAATACTCAAGTCTTGCAACTCGTACTAAGGGTACAGAATGCACTACTATAAAAGTTTTTCATTTCGCCTATGATGCGGTTAAATTAACGCCAAGCCGTAGCTAGTTTAGCTAGTTTAGACAAATAAACTAGCTTACGGCATTGAAACATAGAATGAAGCCTAACTGTCATTTAGACCTGTCAAACACAATATAATACTAGACAACAATCACAACTTCCAAAAATACTAATTTGTTTCGTCTACGATGCGGTAGTCTTTCCTTAAAATAAATTCAAAGTGTAGAAAAAATACCATGGACATGTAATATTTATAAGCCAGAAACTATAAAAAGTTAAACTTAATAAAAAGTAATATTTATAAGCTGACATTAAACGCAAGGACAAAACATCACATTCCTAAAACAGAACATACCATACACGGCACATGGAATAACATTACATGACAAAACATCACATTCCTAAAACAGAACATACCAT
Source organism: Agapetus fuscipes (assembly GCA_951799405.1). Classification (NCBI taxonomy): domain Eukaryota; kingdom Metazoa; phylum Arthropoda; class Insecta; order Trichoptera; family Glossosomatidae; genus Agapetus; species Agapetus fuscipes. The sequence goes on along the minus strand of OX637341.1, from coordinate 8,477,497 downwards.
ACACGGCACATGGAATAACATTACATGACAAAACATCATATTCCTAAAACAGAACATACCATACACGGCACATGGAATAACATTACATGACAAAACATCACATTCCTAAAACAGAACATACCATACACGGCACATGGAATAACATTACATGACAAAGTATCACAAACATTTAGCGTGGGGCTACCTATGCTTTTTTTATGCTTATCATTAGGTGATGTTTTGTCATTGTGATGTAATGTCATGTGAGATTTTGTCATCGTAATATTTTATCAGGTGTGTAATGCCTTTGTGATGTATTGAGGTTTTGTCATGTGCCTTTCTATCATGTGTCGTTGTAACATGTGTTGTTTTGTCACTGTGTCGTTCTAACATGGAACCATGACATGTATACTGCTAATCGAATACCGATGTACGTGTATTAATGTTGCATGGAAAAGTATATCTTAAAAGCGTTATTATGTACGAAATGTAATTATGTTGTAAGAGCCCGTTCCCACTTGTCGGGTGTCGGATCCGTATATTGATCGGAGGTTCCAGTGGCAGAACATTATGTATGAAGCTATTCACACTTGTCGGAAACCGAATTTGTCCGAAATGCCCTGCAACTGGAACCTCCGATGAATATACGGATCCGACACCCGACAAGTGGGAACAGGCTCTAAGGCTTACCAAATACAGTGTGCAAGTTTTGAAATCCTCAATAAACACCGAAACAGAAATCAGTTCTGACACTCTCAGTGGGGATCGAACCCTTGTTCTCAGCATGGAATTCAAGCATTCTACCAACTAAGTCATCGACCGGAATTTTTACAAGTTTGGTCGTCGCTACAAAGCGCCAATTCTCAAGCAAGACTCAATTGCTCTTCAGCTAAATACTCCTATTGTAACCGGTCTTTGGTAAGACAATGAATTTGCTAACTCAGGCAAGATATTTTCTTGAAAAAAAAAATGTTTGTGGTCCGCTGGGATTTGAACCCAAAACCTTCCATTTACGAGTCCAAAACGTTACCACTAGGCTACGGACCCGTCTTTAGCCCTTTCATGGTAAACCCTCATTTTCATTAAAGGGATTGGCGTAAGGCCGGCCCCCTTACCTGTAAAAATAAATAGCTTTATCTGGCTATATGCGATCCCTTCGGGGAAAAAGCTGCAAGGACATACACTATATGTGTAGCTTAGTCACGTGATGTTAATGGAGCAAAATTAAAAACAAAGTTTTTTTACCGACTCTCAACTCGTACTTATTTACTTACTTAATCAGCCACTTCTTGTCCACTGCTAGACATAGGCCTCCCCCATATCTCTTCAGGCGTCTCTGTCCTGGGTTTTCTGCATCCAGTCACTAGCAACTCTTTTAATATCATCTGACTATCGTGTAAGAGGTCTTCCTCTTGTTCTTTTGTCTTCACGAGGTCTCCATTCCACCCATATTTTCGTCCATCTTTGCTTGCTCAATAAGGCAACATGCCCTGCCCACGACCACGTCTGCTTTGCCACTCTTTTGACTATGTCAGTAACTCCCGATCGTCTGCGTATTTCGGTATTTCGTATCCGATCTGACAGCCTTATATGTAGCATAGCTCTTTTATGCTTTTGTTGTGCTACACGGAGTTTCCTGATAGTCACTTTGCTGAGAGTAAGTGTCTCTGCTCCGTAAGTCATAACTGGCAGGACACACTGGTCGTATATTTTCCGTTTCAGGCAACTTCTTAAGATTGCCATAGGCCGCCCATCCTAGAGAGATCCTCCTTTGCAGTTCAGTCGTTTGGTTGTCTCTGGAAACTGCAATATTATGACCAAGGTATTTATAGTCATGGTCACCTCTTCTATTGGTCGGCTGTCGATGCCAATCTTACCACCCAGGACGAGATTAGCCATGGTCTTTGTTTTTTCGCCGTTGATAAGGAGCCCCACTTTTTTTGTCTCCGTAACGAGCTCTTCTAACATTTCGACAGAGCGTCTTCCAGATCTTCGGATATAAGAACAATATCATCTGAAAATCTCTTCTAACATTTCAACAGAGCGTCTTCCAGATCTTCGGATATAAGAACAATATCATCTGCACATTAAGCGTCACGTTACCAATGCAGGTTTGCGAAATCCTCTGCTAAGAATGACTAAAAATTATAACAATAAATTTAAAGATGTCGATCTGTTTCACGGTAGTTCTAATTTATTTAAAAGATCAATTTTAACTATACTTGAGCAGTGAGTATCCCTTCCCCTTCTTTTCTTCCCTACTACTTCTATTTATATTATTTTATTATTGTTGTTTGAATTTTTGAATGTTGTATTCCGTTTTAAAAAAAATGTTTTTATCCTAAGTATGTAAGTGAAATTATCTTGATATTTTTGTGTGCTTTTTTTATCACATTGTATTACGCTTACACCGGTAATGGGGTGCAACATGATTTCTTCTTTTGTTAATTTGCCTAATGTGCTATTTTTATGTTGTGCCTGTTGGTGTATGATTGTGAATAAATAAATAAATAAATAAATAAATAAATAAAATCTCAGATCGTTCAAGTAAACTCCATCTACTTTGATACCTTTTTCTTCCCAATGAAGGTTTTTGAAGGCATATTCCAGGAAACTCGTACTAGTTATTCCTATATATTTATTGGTGACTTATCACCATAACAGCAATAACAACAGTAAGTTATGTAGATGTCGCGTACTAGATTGAAATTGGTGGGACAGATTTGACCCGCGGACCGCAGTCTGAAGACCTCTGATCTGAAACTCCACTTCTTACCTTCCACATGCCCTTCATTGTGTGACTACTCTGTGTGAGAGACATACACAGATTGAAATTGATAAGACCCTTTGAAATTCAGGAGCATTAGGGCTCTAACCGCATATACTCACTAAGGACATATGAGCAAGTAGAAGCACATTCAGTCACTGGTATGTATGATATCCTATATTGAGTAGCTTTTAGTTCAACTGATAAAGGTAGGATAGGAAGTAACCATTTGGAATATGTAAAGTTTTAATATCGATAATCTTATTATTTTTTTTAATATTTTTTAGAAACAATTTCTAAGAAAACACTACAGACACGTTTAGGTTTGCGCCAACAAATGCTGCATTTGTACTAACAAATTAAAAACCAAACCTCAAATTAACATCAGCCGTACAATTTTTGCCGATCTTCACTGAAATAGGGGTGACATTGGTTAAGTGAACCATTTTTACAGTGAGATATGTTTCAGCAGAAACTTTGTAGAACTCCAACCAATGTTTATTTGTACAAATTTGTAAATATATATAAATATCATATTTGTCGATAAAACAAAAGTTTATCTAAGCCGCCAAGAGGCCGATACCGGTCAAATTAACTATTTGTCGTTCCAAGAGGCCGATACCGGTCAAATTAACTATTTGTTTTATCGACAAATAAAAAAAATAAACATCAGTGGAATAAAACAGTGGTCTATAATCTTAGTTGGATAGATAAATTATGGTATTTTTCATGCATATAATTTTTATTTATTCAATATGTACCTAAGTTTATTTTCTTCAAAGAAAAAATACGTGTATGCCTTACTGAATTCCAAGATTTTGAAGGTAACTTTTCCTTGAGAATTCCCTCAGTGTTTACTTTCCCAGTTTCATCACATGTGTGAGTTGTGCTGCCTTTCAGTGGATTAATTAACTTGCTCCCTAAATGAGATCAGGCCCGAGTGACAAAAACTTGGAGGCCTATACCCACCTGTGTACCCTGAGTATAAAACACCGAGTTTAACCCTCTCAGACTGAGTGTGTGCTAAAACACACAGAGATTAAAAAATATATTAGTTGGTCTATCAAGGTGAGGTTAAAACAACATAGAAGGGAATTTAAGGGTTTGTCTGATTATCTGGTTTTATATATTCCTTGACTTATAGGTTGGTATGAGGTTGACCACCCATACTGTAACAAATGGTTCACTTTGCCAATGTCAACCTTGTTTCAGGGAATGTCGGCAAGAGTTGCAGGGCTTATGTTCATTTGAGGTTTGGATTTTATTTGTAAGTACACAACCAGCATTTGTAAGCGCGAACTACACGTGTTTGTTTGTGGGCATACATCTGAGAGCTTTGAATGAATATATCCTTGCAACTTAGATTATAGATAGATTATAGATCTGGTGATAGCGGACCACTGTATCAAAAATAACCATTCATTGAATGTAAGGGCAGACAACTAATTGCCCTTGAGACTATGTAATTTCCTAAACATAAAAATTGTAATTCTTATAGTTTGGTCAATATTCAGATTCCTACTGCTTTGCCAGTGCTCTTACCTAATTGTACCTCTTTGTCGTAATTAATCCTTCTTATTTCTCTATGGTTTTTGTCTTGTCAATTTCTTAACAGTGTCCTCTTGAAAATGACGTAAGCAAGTAGAAAGTACTAGAATAGCTTCTGTGACTGCAAACTGATGAAAAAAACTACCCATATAATTTACATAAGTTCGTTTACATAAGTCCAGTCGATAGCTCAGTTGGTAGAGTGCTTGCATTCCATGCCGTGAGCTCGAGTTCGAATCCCACCGAGGGGGTCAGAAATAATTTCCCGTTTCGGTGTTTATTTCAAACCCCAAAATAAAATACCGGCAAGGCTTACTCAGCCTTCACAAAAAATGAGTACCAGCCCTCTCGGGAGCTGGGAAAACCCCCACTTCAACTGAAGTGGTTGGCGTAAGGCCGGCTCCCTTACCTGTAAAAATAAATAGGTTCAACTCGCCACATGCGACCCCTTCGGGGATAACGCGGCAAGAAGTTACACTATATGTGTAGCTTAGTTGCGTTGCGTTACGTTTTTTTCGTCCTTTCATTCAGTATGAAGTCGCTACGCTATGTTAAAAATACCGGGTCTTAGAAATACATGCAAGTACATTATTTTTCTTACAGAAAAAATAATAAGCTTAATGTAGGAGATGGGAGTAGTAGGGTTAAACTCAACCGTAGTTTTAACAAAAAATGTATGGTTTATAAAACGTTCACGAGAGGAGCTGTTTTTGTTTTCATATATTTTTGGAAAATGCTATAGCTAAGTTAAAAGGTAATATTTCGTAGTTGTCAAGAGTAAATGTTAAATTAACAAAAACCTCGAAACGTCGCTTTGCCAATCAGAACACTTGTATATTTTCTTAAACTAATGTGAAAGGAAATTATGAAGAATACAGAGGAAATAAATGTTTTGAAATATTCTTAGAATTTCTACACTCTTGAATAATCATGAAAGGATTGGAAAAGGTTAATACTCCAACATAATTCATAATTCATAATTCATAAGGTCTTTATTGTTTTTTATCAATATGTACAAAGTATTACAATAAAAATAAATTTTAAAAATCTAATTACAATAAATACTCCCCAAAGTAAGCATAGCTTGTGTTTTGGGGAGGATTCCAACTTATCTAAACTTAAAATTAATCACTTAATAGATAAAAATCATAAAAAACAAAAATAATATATACACCATTTAGTCATTTACTCAGTAAAAACAGAAAGACAAAAAATAAAATAAAATAACATAAAGAGGTAACATGTTTAAATAGAAAATACAGAAATAGGAATTATACATATATACACACATGTAGATATATGAAAAAAATAACAAAAATAATAATGATAAGAATAATATACAAAAAACCAATCAAATATAAACACTCAACTATTTACACCTCTTTCAAATATTTGCTGATCATGTACTTAATGGCCCTAGGATCTGCGTGCTTATCATGCTTATACCTGGAAAAAAGTGCATTGTACCACCTTACACCCAAATAATCGTAGTGATGTTGGCCGGTTGCTGTATTCTTTCTAGGAACTTTGATTACATACTTTTGCACATCGATCAATATAATAGACAGATATGGCGTAGGTTTGTTCCTTCCCATGATAACAAACGTACCACGAATACACAACAATAGGTAAACAACGAAAAAATGAGCATAAGATATTAACGACATAGGTCAAAAGAGACATGAACACAACGGTTGCTTGGAAACTGATTATAACAAAACCTCGTTTGTATGAAGCGGGCGCCCAAAGGAGCATTATTTTAAGGTACAGAATACGATTCAGATGCTTCATTTACATCTTTTATGTCGATCGATGCTTTTGCATGAATTTATCACAAGTTATAACAAATTAATATTTTTTTACAGATGATTCTTTGTGACATTGAAGAGTCGCGATCTCACTGTAAAATAAAAATAAAATGCCATGTGTAGGGTTCTACGACAATTTAGTCAGGAACATAGACAACCCGTCCGCTCGGCTATAGTCAAATCGATCACACGATAGTTCATCCACCGGACTTTTCGGTCAAACACATTTCGATCACAGACAACTCATACACAAATAACTCTTCTACAGACACATCGGTCACAGACAATTTAATCACACAACAGTTCGTCCACACGACTTTTTGGTAAATTAACATAATCCTTGCACCACTTGCCGACCTTCACTGAAACAGGGGAAATTGGTTTTTACAGTATTTTGATTTAACTAAACTGCAGGATAAGTCGAAGACGTTTTCTTATCACTTTTATTTCTAGCATTTGAATGCTTTAAAGAATGATCATTTGTATTTATTTTTCAAAAAAAATTGTATTTTTTTTCTTTTGAATACATCAAACCAACTTTTTCAACCAAGTCCACACCATATTCTCCTAACAAAATATTTAACAAGTCGCTGGCCTTTCTTATCGTGGAGCGCCGGCAAAGTAAACACTCAAATATTTCCACTGTGTTTTATACATTCTCCAGCCTACACTCACTTTTCATTATGAGGATGAAAAAGCCTCCCGAAGGCTGTAGGTACTGAGTTTTTGCCTGTCTACGCCACTTTGAGACCGGGCGATAGGTTTTTTCGGCGCAGTAACCGAAAAGGCTTTTCGGGCAGAATTTTCGTAAACACCTGCGCCCCGCGGTGACAAGGAAGAACGGCACAGTGACAAAACGACACATACTTACATTACTTTGCGTATGGCCGGCAAGCACAGCAAATCACTCAGCGCGGATGGCAACTCGTTCGAAACACGTCAATGAAGGGCTCCCGTCAGGTACATTAGCTTCAGTAACCTCAACGTTCTGGGGAGGGTGGGACTTCTTAGAGTCATGCGTTAGCCCCTGATTTGAGGATTCTCTTTTTCCTTTCTTGAGTAGAGTAACTTTAGCTGATTAACTTCAACGGGAAGGCCTTGCGCCGCCAAAAAAAAACATTGCAAGTGAAGTATCACCAAGTGAAGCGACTCCGCATGAGTTGTATGAACTTGGTGGGTGGAGGTGGGTAAAGTGCCTGGCCGTTGGGCCGCGTCAGAGGCGAAGATCCAAGCCCTCCATCCACTTCACTGCTCCTGGCGTGGCTTCGTGGAGGTCTTTCAGGCCAGGAGGGTGTCTATGACGACACATGCGAGAACGACACATGAGAGAACATCACAATGACAGTCCGTCACATGAAAAAACATCACTCTGATAAAACAACACAGTAAAAACATCAATATGACAAAACGACAAAAGGATAAAACATCACATGAAAAAACATAATTTGTGATGTTTGTGTTTTGTGCTGTTTTGCCAGGTGAAGCTTTTTTATGTGCCGTTTATGGTATGTTCTGTTTTAGGTATGTGATGTTTTGTCATTGTGATGTACTTTCCTGAGATGTTTGGTTATTAGATGTACATTCCTGTGATGCGTTGTCATTGTGATGAATGGCATGTGAGGTTTTGTCATTTGTCGTCGTGTCATGTGTTGTTTTGTCACTGTGTCGTTCTACCATGGAACCGCGTCCCGCATGCTGTTTTGTTTACCGGCAATCAGTGGCCAACGGAAAAAAACGCAAGCAGGTTTAGGGTGATGCCTCGTTTAAATTTTTATCGCTAATTTTTGAGAGCTTTTGACTATCACTTAATAAGCAAGAAAAATACATACAAAATACAAAAATAAAAATGTTCATTTTTGTTAAAAAAAACACTGTTTCAATTCACTTTTTATTTTTTATTTTATATGTTTTAACGTTTTCGCCTCAAAAGGCATCATCAGAAGCAATGATTTGCAATAAAAATTAATGACAAAAATAAAGACAAAAATTAATGACATGCATATGTGTTTTTACTGTTATGTTTTTTAAGCGGGTTCTTTTTAATAAAACCAAGGTTCATTTACTTTTCACAATTTGTTTATTCACTTTCAGTTCCAACAGAGTTTTCACATGCACGACGGCTGATTCACTTTTGCCTCTCCAGGCGATTTTTTCCCTTATTTATACAGATAATTAAGAACATTCTTAGAACATGGAGAATCGTTACGTTCCACCTTGCTAGATTTCCCCAGAATATTCGATTCAACACTTAATTAATCTCGAACAAATACTTATTATTATTACTTGATTATTTCCTATGGACTTTCTAAGAAGTATGATTGGGAAAAAACGGAGTGACAGGGTGAGGAATGATTTTGTAAGAGAAGAATGTGGTGCAAGAGAAAGTGTGAAAGTGAAGATTAAAAGAAGTTTGTTAAGATGGTTTGGGCATATGGAGAGAATGAATGAGGAAAGACTGACGAAGAAAGTATATGTTGGTAGAATAGATGGATGTCGTGGTAGAGGAAGACCGAGAAAGGTATGGATGGACCAAATATCCGAAATTGCGAATGAATGGAATATCCAGAGTCATAATAAAAGAAGAGCTTGTATGAAGAAGGTTATGACTCTGGAGGAAATGAAAGAAGTATGTAAGGATAGAAAGAAATGGCGGTTGATCTGTGATGTTGGCGGCTGGGGTTTGTTAAAGTAAAATTGGTTTTGTGATTTAGTTTTTTATGTCAATGTATATATTGTTATTTTATTGATTTTAAAAATGTAATTTGTCATGTATGTTCCTTGACTTATAGGTTGTTATGCGGCTGACCACCCATACTGTAAAAAAATTGGTTCACTTTGCCAATGTCACCCCTGTTTCAGGGAAGGACGGCAAGAGTTGCAAGGCTTATGTTCATTTGAGATTGGTTTTTATATTGTAGGTCCACATGCGGCATGTGTTAGCGCGAAATTATACATATCTGCTTGTGGGAATGCATTTAATATAAATCTTAAATGATATATATCTTTGCAGCTTAGATTAGATTAGATAAGATTATTTCCTAAGTTTCTACTCATTCCTAGAGACTTAAGAGGCTTATTATCAAACCAACACAGACAAACCATATCCCGTATATCCTGTAGATGTTTTATAATATCCCGTATATTCGTAACAAAACGTTGAGGGATACATTTTTTTAAAATACTTATTGTAAATGTAAATTTAACTTGTACACTAGGGATAGCCAAAGCGTCTTATGGCTTGCTTTCATCTTTTTTTTTTCTTGCTTTATTTTACGATTTCTCCAGTATGATCAAGTATGGTGGATTAGAAGACTAGAAAATAAAAATAAAAACCTTAAATTATTGAATTATAGTTCTTTTTGGTCGGACTTTGTTCTAACATATCTATTGTATCTGATGACGTCTTGTTGCCATTAGCAAGAAGCGCAAGCGGACGCAAACGCCACTACGTCACTTTGATAGCCAACTTTGAAAATGCTTCCCGCTCGTGGAAGCGCAATGCCGACAGATAAAATAGCTGCCTATAGAACATAGTCTTACCCGAAAGACTTACTGTGTTATTCACACACGAATCAAATCCATGGCTCAACAGCTATTTAACGTGATTTTACCATTAAATAAACGATGATCCATGGGTCAGCTGTGAACTGAATGCTGTTTAGAGCCTATGGTAGTATTACTGCATACGTTATTCTAATCACGTTGGTAGAACAATCTGACTCTAGGTATTATGGTAGTAGTAAGGTATATAGAACGGCGGTCTGGTATGAGTAAGGGATCAAAATATAATCAAGAGTGTGTAAAAATGATCCCTTTTGTACCTATATATGCGGACTGCATAGGAAATCAGCAGATTAGTCACTCCAAGCATTTTGCCGTGAAAACCAATAAGCAGTGATTGTCAATTGTTGTAAATTGTGAACCACACCGTGCAAAATAAATTCCGTTAAAAAAAATTGCAGTTTAATTTAAAAAAAACCCTAACTACAATCATAACAATACTATTTTGAATAGAATCTACATTCTTATATATTCAAAGATAGTTTCTAATTTCCCTTTTTTTTTAACCAATCAAAAATAAATCCTGATTCTCACAAATATCTATCTCTCTCAAAATTTCAGTACACATGTTACAACTATCAAGCTTAACATGTTTGTTAACATGAAAATATAAACCTGTAACTATCAGATTTCATGTTACTTGTACACAGGTAATTCCACTGGTGTTTGCTCGTGTCCATAACGTCGCAAGTGATTCACTGTTCACATTTTCTTCTGCAAACATCCCCTAACAGTCGCTTCCGCCCTTCTGGTATTTTCCCCTGTATTTCCACCCTCAGGCTAGCGGAGATCTTCCTTCCACGACGTATATGTGTGTATGTGTGTTGTACGCATTTTAGTTTTTGAACAAACATAATATTTCGGCAAACAAAATATCTCGCGCATACTTGACGAAAGATTTGCAAACTCTTGGCTGAGGAGTTTGTCTTGTGAACCAAAACGACTCAATACAGATTTGTAAAGTCGATATGGAAATTTCACATTTCTTCAGCAAGTAAAACATAAAGTTATTGTTTAAAAATATGTGTTTTAATGAAAATTAAATTACACATCTGTTAAGTGTATTTGCCCGTTTTAAGTACTGATTGAATGAGTTAAATTTATTATAGAAAACGCTTCTTTACGCGTCTTTTGAAATAATAATGAGTGAAACATATGGGCGAAACAACCTTCCAAGTAAATCTAGCAAATTTTCATGTCGATTGGATTTAAGATGAAACAATTCGCCCCTGTTGTTGCGTAAGTCTGCCCCCTTAGCTGTGCAGAAAAATGATTCCACATGCTTAAATAGCGTAGTGAAACACGCCAGGTACTACCAGTCATCAATAAAAAATAACTATGACTGAGATTAGAATTTTTTATCACTTACAATAAACTGCTTGGCGTAAAGCTGATTCTTGTATGATTCGACATGTCAATGCAACCTATAATCTTTAATCAAAGTTGCAAAGATGTAATACATTTAAGATTCATTTTAAGCATTCCCAAAATAAGACACGCGTAAGTTCGCGCTTACACATGCCGCATGTGGACCTACAACACAAAAACTCAATTTCAAATGAACATAAGCCCTGCAACTCTTTCCGGCCTTTCTTGAAACGGAGGTGGCATTTGCAAAGTGTAGCATTTTTACAGTATGAGTAGTCAGTCTCATACCAACGTATTAGTCAAGAAACACAATTAATTACATTTAACTGTAAACAACAAACAATAACTTAGTAAAACAGTAAAATAAAAATGTATAAAATATCAATGAAAATGAGAATTGAAAATTTAAAGCCTTAGCTGCTAACATTACTGATCAAACTATTCAGAAAAAAAATCATTCTAAAAAATAGCACAACGTACGTTCGCTTAGAGTTGATTAAAGCCTGAAATTTTATTGAAAATTTATAAAAATGTTGTGGAATTTTTTCATAATTCTATTATTGACATTTTAGCAATATCACACACGCGCCGGATGTTTGTTTTACGGCTTAAAAACAACGGTAAAAAATCACCGCATCCTGTTGTGAGTTTGGGCCTCGCTGCCCGTCCTTCCCGTTTCCTGCGAAATCAGATGAGTGAAGAGTTGAAGGGTTGGACAGGGTGGGGGAAATAATGGCCCGATTCAGATCGGAATAGTAAGCAATGGGCAGTGCTTGAATGTGTGTTTTTTAGACTATAAAATAACGCTATTTTACCTGTTTCTTATGACATTCCTTCCATTTTTGAGGCAAGGTGTTGTTATTAGTGCAACAATAAATACAAAGGTACACGTAAATGACTACAAAATGAAAAATACTAATAACTTTGAATTCAACATTTCGATGTTTACTTGGAGGAAGTTGGTAATAGTCACCCCGTTTGCCAGACAGGTAAGTGACTACCTGTAGTTGAGGCGGTCTTTTTCATTTCATCCTTATCCTGCCTCATCCCTGGGTGGCTAGAACCTCTGCGGATGTGATTTCACTTTGCTTTGTCCTTACACACTTCTTCCATCTCCTCGACATTCATCACTCTCTTCATGCAAACTTGTCTCTTTTTCTCACTCTGCAGGTTCTAGTCTTTTCAATCTGGCTTATTCGATCAATCCATTCTTTCCCTCCACACTTACCTTTGAAATTTCCATTGTATTTTTTTTTGTCAGTGTTTACATTTCCCAGGTTACATTTGCCACTCACCACATACCACTTGCTAATTACCACGTGCCACTTGCCACTGGCCACTTGCCACTTGCCACTTACCACTTACTACTTACGACTTACTACTTACCGTTTACCGCTTACCGCTTGCCATTTACCGTTTACCGCTTACCACTTACCTCTTGCCACTTAACGCGTACCGTTTACCACTTAACACATACCGCTTACCACTTACAACTTACCACTTACCAGTTCTTGTACAGAAGGGGTGAGAGGACATTATCCCGGGGAGCGACATCTGACGGCGGAATCTGACACCAGCCATCTTAATTACCGGCATTAATCACGGGAATATGGCGGACCGCGTGGGATATTGTTTAAGTGCGACCTAGCAACTCGGCTGGTTGGGCGTTGACTGCCTCCCAACATGGAAATATGTCGATAGAACCAAAGGCGGCAATAAAGCATATACACATAAATCTATAATCGAATGTAAGTCACACACATATATTGACATTTAAGTCTCATATTTAATGCATGCCCACAAGCAGGCACATATTTGTAAGTTTGCACAAACAGGTCGAAAGTACTTGAGGTGAAATAAATGCTCAACTTGTGAAAATAAAATGTGTTTTTTTTTTTATACTTTCTTATAAACATACTATGTTATGTGAAAAACATTCAAACTTGCATTAAAAATCACACGTGCGTTTTTAATTCTTAAAGACCCGAAAAACATGCCAGAATGATTAACAATTCATTCCCCCAGTGTTTATTAGGCTTATCTTTCATTTGATTCAAAGATGAACTTTCAATGAAGTCGTCTTAAAAATCACAGTCTACACAATCTGAGCTAAGAAAATTTGTAAAACACGATAATGTGAGAGTTGTTTTAAATATTTTTAAAAATTGATTTTCAGTTTTCATGAGACACATTGGTCTAGTAACATTGCTCATCTGAAATTACCTCTGACGGACATAAGACAGACAAGCACAAAGGATACGAATTTGCTGTGCTGAGCCGTCCCAGAGTGACGCTGTATGGACCGTTGCTCCTCCAGCGACCGTTTTAATATTTTGGCGGGCTGGAAATTGCCTGCGTAGATATGAGTTCACTACCCAAGCGTAAAACTGTACCTTAGCATTACATCAAAAATGTACGGAAACAGAAACACTCACTGCAAGCGCTGTTCAAGTTTTCGTATATTTTATCAAACGCTATGGTTGAGTTTTAAATTAAGAGTTTAATACTTTGGGTACAGGTAGTGATGCTATAATACATATGTATGAAACATAACTTGAATGTATGTAAGGTGGAAATTGGGGCACGGTGCAAAGTCCAGGTGGAAATGATGAACAAAAATATTGTTATTCTTGATGCCTCCATTTGATTCTGCACATTTATTTTTAATGGAATTTTGATGTTCCAATTTTTACGCAAATAGTTAAGGTTACATATGAAATTTCTTTGTCTTCTTCTTCTTCCTCAGCCTTTCTCAGTCCATTTCTGAATGTAAGCCCCCTCCAATTCTCTATATTTCTGTCTATTCACTGCTGTGTTCAGCCATCGTCTGCCTGCAGTTCCCTTGATACGAGTATCGTCCAGCCACTTCAGTTGGGGTCTCCCTTAGTCACTTAGGCATTCTGGGTCACCACTGGGCTATCCTTTTCAACCACCTGTCATGGTCTTGTTTTGCGACGTGACTAGCCCAGCGTCAAAAATTGAATTAACCTCGCCTTGATTTTTGTTTACCTGGAACCATGTTGTTATATTTACACCAAAAGTGGAACTGTCACGCCAGAGCAAGCATGGTGCACGGTACATACACTTCATTTCGTGACGCTATATGGTGATCACGGGGATTATCAAGATAGACCGTCCCCGGCGGATCTGGATTAACCAACCAGCCTAACCCATAGATCTCCCCTTTACCACAAGTCCATGTGTAATCCTACACTTGGACAGTTCCTGCCTAGGCGGCCGGCACACCCGGTCAACGGTCGGCTGCAGGTAGGTTACCCTCACCCGACCGTTAGACCAGAGTAAAGCCCACTGTAACTGTAACTCTGTCTTCCGCTTGGGGTGGCCAGAGCCTCTGCAGAGCTGCCTCCATTTCTTCTTCTCCTCATATACCTCATTTAATTCGTTCATATCCATGATGATGATGATAATGATGGATGATTTCTTTCCTGTGGCGCCATTTAATGGTCCAGGACCATCTCAAGGGCGCCATGGCTTCTCGAGAAAAGTAGTGTCTTCAGTTCCTTTCTGAAGGTGGTGGTAGGCTGGTTCGCGCGAACACCGATGGGCAAATTGTTCCAGGCCACCGGCCTGGCCACCGCAAAGCTTCTGTCTGCAAAATTTGATGTGTTTGCTCTATTGGGCACTATAACCTTGTTGACAGCAGTAAGGGCAGAGCGTAGTGGTCTTTATGAAGTCCCATCGACAGAGCATAGCTCAGCGAGACATGGGGGTGCAGTGCCATCACCTTTTTCATGCATTTTTTTCTTTTACGCTCGCTTTGTATATCCCATTCTTTCACAATCCCCTCAATCTGATCACAACAAACTTTTCTCGGTCATTCCTTACCTCTTTTTCAATTCACAATACCTCTGTATATATACTTTGTCAGTCTATCATCATTCATTCTTTCCACATGCCCTAACCATCTCATCACATTTTTTTGTACCTTTACTTTCACATCTTCTTTCAAATTACATACATCCCAAGTAAATCCCAATACAACCTAATGAAAAGCCTAGTGCAGCGTCACTTTAAGCAGGCCACTTCAAGTGAAGTGCTTGGCGTGAGGCCGGCCCCTTGCTCGTAAAAAGAAACAGGTCCAAATCGCAACATGCGACCCCTTAGGGTAGAACGCAGGCAAGAAGTTTGTAGCTTACTTTATTTGTAGCTTAGTTGTTTAGTTGAGTTGCGTATTCGCTGTATGACATGAGTGACACCAGTTTGTCTACGGATCTTTAAGTTTGGAACCCTGTGTCTGAGGCTGATTCCCAGAATCCTCCTTTCAATAGTTCTATGGCACGTCCACAGTTTGTTGGCGCTATACTGAGAGGGCCCTTTTGTTTTTAAGCCATAAGTGGATACTGGAAGCACGCATTGCTCGTAGACCCTGCGTTTCAGGTTGATAGGCATTTTCTTGTTATTGAGAATGTAGATTAGATTTTCAAAAACTGCCTATGCAGTGCTATCCTTTTAGTGATTCACTTGCTTAAATTGATTTAACCAGTTTTACATTGTGTCAAAGATAAATACAGTAATCTACGACTTCTAAGGTTGCATTTTCTTCCAAAATAAGAACATATCTGGTCTTAGCATCTTTGTCTAGATATTAATTGTATGTAGTGGTTAACGCTATAACTCAGGAAGCCGTGGGTTCGGGTTCTAGCATAGCTTTGATCTACAGGTAAGGAAACATTTTGCGTTAATAAGTTAGTAGTCTAGTGTATAAGCAACCCAGGAGGTTGTAGGTGCGATTTTCGACGGAGCCTTAGCCTTTTGGAATAGAACGTAAACGTTCTATCAACTGGACTATCGATCCGCTCTTTCAAAATAATCAGCTTTAAACTATGATATGTGAATAAAACCATTTTGCAATTTTCGTTTGAAAATTTGTATTGAGTAAATGAAATGAAGTCGCAATGATACAGTAGCTTAACCCATTCGTAACTCGAATATAAAATATTCGGTTCCATGATAGAACGACACACAGATCAAACGACTCATAACATATATACACATGACATGACGACACATGACAGAACGATACATGACAGAACATCACATTATAGAATATCACAATAAAAGTACATCACATGACAAAACATCACTATGACAAAACATCACAATGACAAAACATCGCACGGAAAAACATCCACCATCCATCATGATGTTTCGTCCTTGCGTTGTTTTGTCATATTGATGTATTTTCTGTGTTCTTTAGTTATGTATGTGCTGTTTTGTCATGTGATTTATTATTTATCATTGTGATGTTCTGTCGTGTGTCGTTATGTCGTGTGTCGTTTTGTCATTGTGCCGTTCTATTCAGTCACCAAAATATTTCGTTAGAACACAACGATAGCGTTTTGCCAAAAGTGCATGGAATCTGAAATGGTCACGGGAGGCACTATTTTAGCTTCCATATATTTTTTGGTAGAACGCTATGCGTGAGTTGAAACCTTAAGTTATATATACTTGGAGCTCTGAACGCAGATAAATTATGAGCTTTATATATTTGTAAAGTGACCCATGAATAAATAATATCGCGAAATATGGCAGATTTATTGCCAAAATAAATAGCAGTTTGCTCTGTAGGACGAAGCAAATGTTGTTTAAACGGATGGAATGTGTTTGAAAATCAAATATTTATAGTTACAAAGTGTACAACCGTCTAGACCGTGTTTTAGTCTAGTGGTCAACGTTGCATACTTTTAATATGAAGTTATATTACATCTTTTCCTTGGCTAAGAAGTTGGTATGAGGCTGATCTTCTATGCTACATTTATAAATTTGGTTCACTTCAAAGTTTACGTCTATGTGAGGTTTGGTCTATTTTCTATGTAAATATGCAGCTTTTGTCAGCGCGAATTCACACGTGTCTGTTTGTGAGCAGGCACTAAATATGAATTTGAAATGTTAATATATCTTTGCAACTTTAATTAAAGATTATATAGAATTTAATTTGAAAATATAAAATGACCCACACGTTATTTTTGCAATCTAAATTTTTCTTTCAATTTTTTTTCGATCCTTAAACAGCTAAAATTTAATTTTTAAGAAAATATTCTCAATATTTATTCAGAAAAGCATTTTCCCGGGGCAGTTTTTTAAAATAAAATAATTTATGAAAATCAAGATGACGCGTAGCGCGCGGCAATAGATTTCAGGAATTCAATTTCTGAAATGTCAGTTTAAAATCTGTAACCTGAAAAGTTTGGCTTGCTGCTGAAACTTTGCAACTTTGAAAGCTTCAAATTGATTTGCGACTTTTCAATGGACGAGCTTTTCACGGAGAATTTCAATAAATTCCACCTTTGAAGCTTGCAGACTGCGAATATTGTAAGGGTCTTATTAAAAAACTATATATCTGAACAAATAGGTACTGGAATAAAAATCTGAAATGTTACTTTTTAAAAACGACAGCAAAAATATACAAAAATAATTTTCCCTTATATATTTTAAGAAATGAGTCTATAATATATAATCTAAGATGCTAAGATACATTTAATTATATATTCATATTGAATGCAATCCCACAAGCAGACATGCATAAATTCCTCATAAAAAGCCAATTTCTAATGAACACAAGCCCCGAAACTCTTACCGACCTTCCTAGAAAAAGGGGTGACATTGGCAAAGTGAACCATTTTTCTTACAGGATGGGTGTTCAGCCTTATACCAACCTATAAATCAAGGAATAGTACAGGATATAAGTAATAAGGATAAAGTTTATACAATAATAATCTATGTATGTAAGATCTATAATCCGAGTAGTGAAACAATATTAACATTTAAGATTCTCATTTAATGCATGTCCACAAGTAAACTTTCATCGTGAGGTATGCTTCCGTGTAAGTTTAGTTGTTTAATAATTTCTTAATAAAAAAAGCAAAGTTTTCGTTTTGTTTATTTTATAATCTTGAGGAACAAGTGTTTTTTGTAGAACAAGTGAACATGCGAAGGTTTTAACGGTGATTTTTTTTATGAAGTACGTATTTTCTACGTGGAAACTTTGAAACGATAAGATGCGGGAAGTAATTTTATAATAATTGGGCAACGGATGCGAATTCATAAAATATAACATATGCCACGAAAAAGTAAGTTACACCTTACAAATGTTCTCCTTTGAATATTGGCAAAGTTTCACGATGTGCTTCTTCAGTCAGAAAATTCCTCTTGCAACAGAGAGAATAGGACGAGTTTTTAGTCGGTTTCACTCAAATCCAAGTTAGAGTTATGTCGAGTTTGGTTCTTTTTACAAATGCTGCTCTTGTACTAAAAAATAGAATCCAAGCCTCCAATCAACAACAACCCTGCGACTTTCGCTGACCTTACCTGGAAGAGAAGTGACATTGGCACAGTGAACCATTTTTTGCAGTATGGGTGGTGAGCGTCATACCAACCCATATATCAACGAAACAAGAAACAAGTGCTCATGAAAAAAGTTTAACCTTTAAGGTGTCGATATATTATGTCGTATTTATTTTGCGACCTTGCGGTGGCTGGAGCCAGTAAAAAGGCGTCTAAGCAGAAAAATAACAGATTATCTAAATGTATACATTTATTTTGGAACGAAAATAAGCTACACATAAAGTGTAATTCTTACCTGAATTGGCAATTCAGAAACTATTTATTTTTACAGGTGATGTAGCCTTCCTTACGCCAACCACTTCATTTAAAATGCGGAGCATTTAAAAAAACAATTTTAGCAAACCTAAAAGTGAAAATTATATTAATCTTACTTTTAATAAAGCTGTTGTTAAAAGCACAAGAACAAGCCTTTTTGTTCTTTTTTATAACAATAATAAACACATCCCACCAAAGATTTTAATTTAAACCAAAAAAAACAGGCAAAAAAAAACCAAAGCAAATCTTTAAATTGAATTATTTTATTCAAAGTAAAAGAGAGAGAAGGTAAGAATGAGAAAATAAAAAAGCAGGCGATGGTAATATTATAAACGAGGTAGGATATTGCATAACAATAAAATTAAACGTTTCCTTTGAGAGAGAATGAGGGGAAAAACGTGAAAAACAAGAAGAAATAAGAATAGATGTACGGGGCTAATGAGTAAATAAATAAAATTTATCGCCTCCATTATTTCGTGGTGTTTACGTTTATTATTATCTTTTCTTATTTCTGCTTACGTGTGACATCAAAGAACACAAATTATCTTCTAAGTTCAGGGTCTTGGACTTTTCTAAGAAAATTTTAACACATTTTTTTATTACGGTAGGAAAGAATTTTTGAGGTGCAACTTTTTGTTCTAATTGTAGGGAAAATTCATTTTTGCAAATAAGTAATATAAAAAAAATACTTATAAATTTAGAACCCTTACTCGTATTATGGAAATTTGCATAGAGTGTATATGAAAATTTTTAGTATAACGAGTTACAGAATAAAATGAGATAATCTGGGGTTTTGTTTGGAAAAACAGATATATGTATGGCTAAAACGCTATCGAGCTACACATATAGCGTAACTTCTTGCCGCGAAGGGATCGCATGTGGCGAGTGAAAGTATTTATTTTTAAATGTAAAGGGGACCAGCTTTACGACAATAATTTCAGTTGAAGTGGGGGTTTTTCAGCTCTCGAGGGGGTTAGCACTCATTGATTGTGAAGGATGAATCAACATTGCAGCTATTTTATTTTGAGTTTGAAATAAACTCCCAAACGAGAAACTGCTTCTGACAACCTCGGTAGGATTTGAACCCGAGCTTTTGGAATGAAAGCACTCAGACCGGACCGGACAACCATAATTTAATTTATTGAAAATATTCTTTTTTAGCCAAAAAAAAAATACCAACAAAGTAAAAGCACTTGTTTAAGTACAAATAAAATTCAATTTTAAAATCATTCGTTTGTATGCTTACACATCTTATATCATAGTTTATTGTTTATATATAGAAGGAGTCTGTAAGAAAATTGAAGCTAGGAACGACCGAGAACAGTATTTTGAGGATATTGTGAAAAAATGGTATATAAGTATACAAAGTGAGTGCGAAATAAGAAAATGTTCCATAAAGGTGATGGATATGAATGAATTGAAAAAGGTATGTATGGACAGGAAGAAATGGAGGCAGCTCTGAAGCGCTATTCTGCTAATTTTTTTACGACCTTGGAGACGTGTAAGCGATTTGTGTCCAAAAATAAGGTGTACTGTGATATTTAATTATGCACTTCTTTCGCAAGCGCTAGCAAGCTCCAACTTTGATTGATATCCAAAGTGTAAGGAATTTAGCAGAATAGCGCTTCTGGCCATCCCTAGCGGAATGACGACAGAGCTACAGTTACAGCATTGTGATGTGAATGTTTTCAATTTTGAATACACTGACACATACTAAAAAGTCAGTGCGAAAACGTTCACATATATCTTATCTTTTTTCCTATCTTCCCTTACTTTTTCACCCCCTCAGCTTTTTCTCTTGGCCAAAGACGCATCTCAGCGGAGAGGGGAGAGGAGATCTCATTATTTCACCCACTTGGACATGGGCCTCCAATAAAAAACCCTAGGCCCGCTTTAGGCTGATGAAAATCACTGAAAGTATGAAACATGTTTCCCGAAGGAAAAAAATAATAGACAATATTTCAAATTTATGAACCATTTTGTTATTTTAAATTGTAATAATTTGAAATTTAAACATATTTTTTAAATCTATTTTGAGCAAGGTTTTTTGCCTGTTTTTGTAAGAATCTCAATCAATTTCTTGAACTCTACGTTATATGTATAATCTAAGTTGCATAAATACATGAACATTTAAAATTCATATAAATGCATGCATGCCCACATACAAAAACGTGTAAGTTGACGCTTACAAAAGCTCTTTGTGCACTTACATACAAATTAAAACCCGAACTGTAAATGAAAATAAACCCTGCAACTTTTTCCGACCTTTCCTGAAAAAGTAAACCTGAGACATTGGCAAACAGTATGGGTGGTCAGCCTCATACCAACCTATTAGTCAAGGAAATTGATCAAAATAATAATTAAACAAATTTATACAGCGCCTTTTAGTGGCACCAAAGCCACCACAAGGACGCTTAAATTGATGGTCTTAATGTAAAAAAAGTAAATGGCAGTTTTTTTATTCAGCCTGGATTAGCGAAAATTAAACCAGATGGACGTGGATCAAACGAATACGTGTCGGTCCATTAAAATACCGGCTTACTCAGTATCGATACATTAATGCTTTATATTCCAATATGAACTCTTTGCATGGTACTCCCAATGAT
The DNA here is from genome assembly GCA_951799405.1 of Agapetus fuscipes. Taxonomy (NCBI): domain Eukaryota; kingdom Metazoa; phylum Arthropoda; class Insecta; order Trichoptera; family Glossosomatidae; genus Agapetus; species Agapetus fuscipes. The sequence continues at coordinate 8,456,240 of OX637341.1, read as the reverse complement.
AGATGGTTATGAGGTTGACCACATGTGCAGTAAAATTCAATTTAGGTTTTAAAATGTCAATTACTGTGTGTCACTTTTTTTAAATAGATTTGTAAAGAGGAATATAGCTCATTTACCTTTTTAGACTGGCTAGTTGTCTTCATACAAAAGCGGAAGCTTATGTGCAACTGTAAAACCAGGGTTGAAGTTATTGTCGATGGAATAAGGATGGGCTCGAATCGGTGATAGTGTCGATAACGTAAATTCGAATGCCAACGCATTATACTCTCTATCCCAGCGACTAAATGAAGATTTAAATTTTTTTCATGAATTTTTTTAACTTTTAGGTTGGTATGTGGCCTACTGCCCATACTGATAAAAACATGTTCAAATGTCACCCCTGTTTCAGGAAAGCTCCGCAGGGTTTATGCTCATTTGTGGATTGGATTTTAATTTGCACGTACACGTGCAGCATTTGTATGAGTGAATTTACGTGCGCCTGCTTGTGGACATGCATCCAATATGAACCTAAATGTCAATATATCTTTGCGACTGAGATTACAAATTAATAACTCAAAAACAGGATGATTTTTATTTAGTATACTCAAAATGTACTGAGTCCTGAAACACGAGCATCAAAAAAAACATATGACCTAAAAAATACCAGCTTCATAAATTCCATTTATTTTTAAAAGGCCTCAGGGTATTTTTTCCATGAATTGAAATGGATTTTTCGCACATGCATTTTTTGCACCATGCATTTTTTCGCACGTATTTTTTAACATGGTTACATAATCAACCCTCGGGCAGCAACCGTAGTGAAGTTTCATGAATCACAGTTAGTTATTGGGATAGGGGGAAAATATGATCCGACTGTGCGTGTTTAGTTTCCGAGTGCAACCGCAAAATAAACGAACAAGCAAGTATGAAATCCATTTTTTTACTTACATAGTTTCCTATTAACCGGTCCGTAGTCTAATCACTGCCTTAGTTCTTGTTTTCCGTATCCGCCATTGAGAAAATTTTACATGAGCAATGTTTGCATGAGTACTGGACCAATGTGTCTTATGAAAGCAAGAAATTTATTTGAAAAATATTTAGAAGAACTCTCACATTATCGAGTTTTTTTGGTTTTCCTTAGCTCAGATTGTGTAGAATTTGATTCATAAGACAACTGCATGAAAAAGTCATATTTGACAAGATTCGCGTATACGGCAAACAAGAACTGGGGGAGCGTAACGGTAACGCTTTGGACTCGTAAATGAAAGATCGTAACATGTTCTTCGCTGGATTGAAAAATTCATATAACTTTACCAAAGATCGGTCACCAAAGGTCCATCTAGCCTTACGTAAGTGCGTCTTGCTGGAGAATTGGCGCTTTGTAGCGACAACCAAGCTCACACCAGTGACTTAAGTCTACTAATCAAACAATAATATTATATTTGCTTTTCATGTAGCAGCCCGGCTAATTGACGTTATCTTTAAAATTTCCCTCGAGTCCATTTCCATGTAAATTTAATTTTGGTTGTACATTTATTTAAAATTGTTATTAAATTTCAATAAATTTCCGTTCAAATTATTAAAAAACATAAACAATATGAAAAACATTCGATTAAGGTACCTACATTATGTACTTAATGAAAATTTAAACCATAAACTTTTAATCAAATTTGATTAAGTAAAAATCATTAAATATTAATTATTTCAGGATTATTAAACTTGAATGTTGTACAAAGTTAATTAAACTAAGATTTAATAAACTCAAAAAGGCCCTCAGGTTTTGATTACATAATTTCTCAACACATTCAAGCATCCCCGTCACAATGTCGCCGCAATAACTCACACATTGTATCATTATTTAATAATATTATATGAATTCAGATTATATAGAACAGTGTTTGTAAACCAGTGGTCCAAAAGCTATTAGTAGTATGTTAGAGCCTCAAACTAGCCTAACCTGAAACGCACGGTCTTTTGAGTCATGCGCGCTTTCAGTATCCACATATGTATTGGAAACAAAAGGGCTCAAGCAATATAGCGCCAACAGATTAAGGACGTGCCAAAGAGCCATTGAAAGAAGATGCTGGGTATCAGTGTCAGAGACAGGGATCCAAACCAGAAGATCCGTAGACGCACTGGCAGTGGCGGCTCTTCATTAGGGGACAGTGGGGAACATCCCTATGAATGAAATTGGAAACATAAAATTGTATAAGAAGAAAAAACTGAGAAATCTGTAAATAATAGCGTAAACGAAGTATATTTTTCAAAATATTTCACTGACCGAAGATGTTTAAATATTTCATAATAGAACGGACGCAGTGAGTCACACGAAGGTTTTTGTTGATAAAAAATTATAATATTTGTTAAAACGTTAGGTACATGTGTATTGTGTATATTCGCTAAGATTGAAATATGATCCACTCTCCATCGTTTCCTCGTACCTCGTTCCCTGCGCGGACGCAAGCGAAGTCATATTTCGGGCTGTTTCGGGTGGAGCGGGATTTTTATTCGGATCACCGCGATAGTTGCGCGGGTGTGTGTACATAAGTCTCTGTAAGTACGACGAATGTTCAATACAGAAGCTTTTGGCGCCCGCGTGTATGGGTTTCCCATTGTACGTCTATAGGGACTTTTCGGGCGGTCACCTATGGTACATCAACAATAATATGACGCGCTTAAAACAAAATATGAACATGATGATATTATAACTGAATGAATGAACTTATTATTTTTGTAAATTCCTCGGCCCAGTATTTGACAAGGAGCTGTCATCATAATATCACACAAATACAATATTTTTATTGGTTAAAAGTTAGTGCTAGCGCGTTTTTTGCCGTGGGGAGATGTAAATAACAGCAGTGCTTCCCGAAGTCGAAAATATATCGTTTTTCATGGAAAGCTTACATTAAAATTTTCTTGCTTGTTTTGTACAATAAGGTTGTGGCCTTAAAAAGTGGGTGGATTTGCATTGTTTAATGATAAATGAAGTATACCATCTTTTGGTTGACTGTGCTCTTTTTGGTGATGACCAAGTGTGGCCATGGATATTCAGATTTCAAGTAAGTAAATACTTGCTTTTTTCAACCTAATTATCGTCTAACTTACAACAATTCAACAACATAAAAAATCTATCAATTGCAAACTCGCCTACACATTTTCAACTTTTACGTATTTTTTTTTAAATACAAAATAAAAAGTAAATACATTCAAATTCAAATCATTAAAACTTCCACAATTTAATAAAATTAATGAAACAAGGGCTTGGTTTACATTTTTAGATAAAAATTCGTTAATGTGTGCTGCGTGGGGTGCTATAGGGTGGTCATCAAAATATTATCCAAAGTCATCCCCTCTCTCGGATTTTAGTTAGAGCCGCTACTGCGCACTGGTATCACTGATATCATACAGCGAGTGGCCTGCTTAAAGTTGCGCTGGGCTGGTCACGTCGCAAGGCAAGACAGGTGGCCGAAAAAGATCGTCCAGTGACGGCCCAGGATTTCCAAGCAGAGAGTGGGAATAGCCCAACTGAGTTGGCTGGACGACATCAAGAGAACAGTAGGCAGAGAATGGCTGAACACTACAGCCGATAGCAAGGGATGGAGAGGATTGGAAGAGGCCTACGTTCAAGAGTAGACTGAGAAAGGCTGAGGAAGAAAGAAAAAGAATAAAAAGAGCCTTGAAAATTGTTTGCTGAAGTGCTACGCATCATAGGAATTGACAAGGAAAAGGAAATTGAAAGTAACCACAAATTGTTCCTTGTTCCTTGATTGTTCCTTGACAAATAAGTTGGTATGAGGCTGACCCCCCATACAAAATCCACAAATTGTAAATGACGCAAATTGAAAATAACAGAACTGCAAAAAACAAAGAATAACTAAACGAAAGAAAATGATAGCAAAACCATCCTAGGTTGTATAATAAATGAGTCGTATAAATGCAAACGCCGTCAACTCCTTACGCGATAATTTTGAGAAAAATAAAATTGTGTTTTGAACGCAATTTGGAACCAGTTAGAGATGACGGCGTTTGCACGAAATCATACTTTTTCAATTAAAATTACGAAGGATTAAGTGAGGTTTTCATCACATTGCACACAGCAAATGATTTGTTACACTACGCGGAATCAAATTCAATAATTATCTCAAAAATTATAAAATTTGGAGATGACGGCGTTTGCAGTTATACGACTCAAATGTTAAAACTGATCGAAAAATGTTGAGAGCTGCTGGCATAGAATAACTCACACATTGTGTCATCAGAGCGCCTTGTCTGGGCGGGAACATACAAAAGGCCGGCCGAGGGCAATCCCGCGCGCCAAAGCAAATTGCCGCGCATTCAGCGTGATTAATACGTGTTAATTATCGACGCGTGCTGGCTCGGAAACGGGATGGGCGGAATAAGGCAACTTGCAAAACACTATGGAAACATGCCCACTATCGAGCTTTCATTTGTTTTTGTGCCTCCAACGTGGACCCCGGACTGGATCTCCTCCCAGCCGATTGAGGACGCCATCAGCACATCCTTTGTGCTGCAGTAATAAGAAGCGCTTCTCGATGACATTGCACCGAGTCAGTAACTTCGGGTTTTTTCTGATTTCACTGAGTGTAGTTATGCGCATAGCAAAATCTTCATAAATTGTGTCCGGTGCACTTCACTTATGACATAAATACACGTTCAAAATTTAAGTTCTCCTGAAACCTGTCGTCTAACGTTCGAAAATTGTAATTTTTAAACAACTTCAACACCGTAACTCCAATTTAAATTATCGTTTTACAAAAAAAAAATATTTCATCAAAAAAATACTTTATTAACTTTTACAAAAGTAAATCTTTGATCCACTAAGAAGTAAGAACAACAAAAGTAGAACATTTTAATTTTTTTGTACAGCTCAAAAAGTTTCAAATTAATACCTAATTAAATTTGAATAATTAATTAGTTACTGAAAAATTTATTTATGACTGACCCTTTGAGTGTGATTTTAAGGCATTGTTATTTTCCGAAAGTTTTGTTGTCTTTAACTAATAGGTTGTTATGAGGCTGACCTCTCATACTGTAAAAAATGGTTCACTTTGCCACTGTCACCCCTGTGTCAGGGAAGGTCGGCAAAAGTTGTGGGGCTTATGTTCATTTGAGGGTTGGATTTTAGCATTTGTAACCGCGAGCTACACGTGTTGGTTTGTGGGCATACATCTGAGAGCTTTAAATGAATATATCCTTGCAACTTAGATTATAGATTATTATTAATGAAATGTTTCAGTGGATACTTTGTAATAAACTCCATTTGAAAACAAACTCTATTTTACAAAATCAAACAGCTTTTTTCACGTATATTTTTCAAATATTATTAATCATAACAGTAAAATTACAATAAATTATTTTAATCAGAGCTCCAGCTCAGTGGCTTTGAGCTTTTTAACTCGCCAGAAAAACACACACAGCTTTATTCTGAGCTTTCAAAAACTTACAACTTAATCGCAAAATTGGGGGAGGGGCGAGGGGCTGAAAGCTTTCTAATTTCCAGTGAAACCTCCCTTAGAACCTTTGTCACGAGTGACGGACATACCAGGCTGCTGGAAGGGCGCTTTTTGTCCTTTACAAATTATCCCCAAACAAAAGACCCTACGTACTTTTGGGGCGTTATCCTTAATCTACGACTCTGAGCCTTTATCTGGAGGATTTTGTACCCAAGCTGGATCTTTTAAAAGGCTTGGAATTGGCTGGGCTAATTTACATCGACAACGGAAGGTCAATTACTTTAAAAAATGATAAAAATGTACTTCTAAACTTCTGATGTTTGAAATAATGAGTAAAGCTTTTTTTGAAGTTATTAAGGTTTCTTTTAACTAGTTAAAGAAAGATAGAGAGGAGATGGACTCAAAGACATAAAAAAACATACAATACAATACTGCTCAATTGAATTTACTTAAATTAAATGCCCTAGCCGCCAACACTGCAAAACAACCGTCAATTATTTCAGTCCTTGCATATTTCCTTCATTTCATTTATGATGATGAGATTTCTTCTACCAAGCATTCCTTGACTTATAAGTTGCAATGAGGCTGACCATCCATACTGTAAAAAATGATTCACTTTGCCAATGTCACACCTGTTTCAGGAAAGATCAATAAAAGTTGCAGGGTTTTTGTTCATTTGAGGTATGAATTTTAATTTATAAGTTCACATGGAGCTTTTGTATGCACGATCTTACACGTTTCTGTTTATGGGCATTCATTTAATATGAATTGTAAATGTTTATATATTTTTGCGACTTTATATGAGTATACGTTTGAAATAATGAGCGAGGCGTGATTTACGGCTAATGGGTTGACAATCACATTCAATTTGTTTCGAGTCCAACATTTATGAGTAAAGTAATTATATGAATAAACCTTGAGAATGAGTACAAATATGAATCAAGTTGTCCGGTCGATGGTTCAGTTGTTGGAGCTCGGGTGTCGGAAATGATTAACCGTTTCGGTGTTAAATAAAATCACGACAAATTTAACTCAGCCTTCACAAGAAATGTGTACCAATCCCTCTAAAGTTAAGAAACCCCTTCATCAACTAAACTGGTCGGCGTAAAGCCAGCCCCCTTACCTGATACATAATAAAAAGGTTCCACTGGCCATATGTGGGCCCCTCAGGCCAGGACGCGGTGGCGAGTTGCACTATATGTGAAGCTTAGTAGCGGTGCGTTGCGTAATAACAACATGATGAAGCAATATGCAAGTGTGCTTTGTTAGTTTTTTTCCCTAAAATTCGTCATAAATTTGTGACATTGTCAAAATGTAAAATAATATTGTTACATAAAATGAATCATTTTGTTAACAGAAGGCGTTTTTGATTTGTTTCAGATTGAGGTAAGAGATGCTTTCATGACTTCAGCGGCCAAAGTAAGAATATTCTGAAAATATTAATAAAAATGTCATTTTCATTAACATTTTGATACTTTTCAGAAACAATAATATTTGTCATTAACATTTAATTGCTTGAGCGCTATCCGACTTAATCCAGTCATCTTCTGAGGCATAATTGAATTTTTTTTTTTCATAAAACCAATTTTAATTTTCACTCCTTTAGAAATTTCTAATATTAATGCTTTCTTTTTTAAAAGGTTTGTATGAATCTGACCCCCAAAAACTGTAAAAAATGGTTCACTTTACCAATGTCACCCCCGTTTCAGGGAAAGCCGACGGAAGTTGTAAGACTTATATTCATTAGAGCGTTGGATTTAAATTTGTATGTACACATGCAGCATGACTAAGTGCGAACTTACAAGTTTCTGCTTGTATGTATGCATTTAACATGAGCCATAAATGGAAATTAATCTTTTCAACTTAGATTAAAGACAACATCTAAGGAATGAAACGTTAGTTAATATATTTAAAGAATAAAAAAGAGGAACAATGCAATGGTGTTGTAAATATATGTAGAATACCCTTTATTCTATAAAATAACTTAGATATCAGATTAATTTTGTATCATTTTAAAAAATGTAATATACAAACAAAATTCAATTTGAAAACAAAATTTTACATGAAATTCTGAAAATACGAATTACGACATGCCAGCTGAAAATTCAATTAAATTCATAACTATTTTGAAAAATTTAATTACCAAAAGCGCATTGTTGTATTTGTCAGTAGTTTGGCTGTATTTGCTTCCTAATTGAGATTCCGTTTAAAACCATTCACAATCGGAATAAATAGTTTGAAACCGTTTGTTCAAATAGATTTTGTACACATTTGGGCAAACAAGCAATCATCGTATCAATGAGATATAATGAAACCCACCCCTATATTAAAGGCTATGAGATTTTAATTGAAAAACAGTATTGCGCGGTTGCCAACTGATTTATTGAACTCTGGAACGAACTGTCGAATGTTTTTTTTTCATATATGCAACCGAGCTACACATGTAGTGTAACTTCGTGCCTGCATAATCCCCGAAGGGGTTGCATTTGGCGATTTGGGATCTATTTATTTTACGGGTGAAGGAGCCGGCCTCACGAAAACCAAGGATGAAATAATGGGATATAGGTACTAAGTGTTTTTGAAAAGAAATGTGTGAAATAGATGATTGATGTGCATATATCTTTGTTACTTAGATTGCAGATTAAATACCATTTTAACTAATCTAAGTTGCAAATATATATATAAACATTGAAAATTCATATTAAATACATGCCCACAAACAAACACGTGTAAGTTTGCGCTTAAAAATGCTGCATGTTTATTTACAAATAAAAATACAAACCTCAAATGAACATACATCCTGCAACCTTTGCCGAGTTCCCCGAAACAGGGGTGACATTGACAAAGTGAACCATTTATTATAGTATGGGTAGTAAGTATCATACCAACCTTTAACCCTTTCGTGGGCCGTGGGAAGATGTACTCCCAGATAAGGAAATGTCATAAAAAAGTCATTGGGAAGCGGTATTCCCAATTAAAATATACTATTGCCATCTGTTGACAAACTCTAGAATCTTTTTAAAACCAAATATTTCACAAGCAACGTCAGTTGTTGATAAGACATCGCTTGGAGTGGACGCGGCCGAGATTTTTTGTGTCAAATTGTCGAAAATCCGGAGTTTTTTCACAAAAAAAAGTTTTATTCAGCGTCTAGGACTTTCTAAGCTATATACTATTATATTTCTATTACGGTAGGTACTCAGGTTTACATTGATGAATAAATATTTGAAAATATGCATGTCGTTCAGTTATAATCGAGTGTCAAAGTAGTGGGAAGTATATATCCCACGGAACTAAATGTGACCAAAATTTTTCATACCTACTTATTTTTTTAAATATTTTTGTTATGTTACTATTTACTTTTATTATTATTTTTAGATGGCTAAAAAATGGAATGTGCTCGAGGATATGGAAGAAATATTAGAATATTTCCATTCTTTGCCTTCAGACGAAGAATATTCAGATGCTGAGTGCGACGAAGATGCTCGTGAAGAATTGGATGAACTGGACAATACTAATATTGATTTTCAACACTTTCCTCAAACGGAAAACTATGTAAATGAATCAGAAGATTTTATTGAGATATTACCACCGGATATTATAATAGAATTTGTCACACCCCAAGTTCAATGGACATCGAACTGTGAAGATTTTCAAAAACCTGACGACCAAAGAAAAGAGTTTGGTAATTCCAAATTGGATTTCATTTACCCCAAAGAAATCGATATTTTCGAGAAATCTTTTGAAAATATATTTGAGATTATAGTGGAAGAAACAAACAAATACGCCAAACAAGAGTCGAAAAATAATTGGATGGACGTCAATGTTGACGAAATTCGGGCCTTTTTTGGAATTTTAATAATAATGGGGATTCATCAGCTACCCCATTTGAAAAACTATTTTTGTTTCTTTAATGTTAACCTACTATAATTGTGTATTTTCCATATTTTTTTATCCATAATATATAAGTTTAAAAAATATTTTGATTTTTATTTCTGCTAAAATTATGTCTCAGTAATGGTTCCGTGGGATCTAGGCTTCCCACCACGATTATCTTTTTACCTATAGTATTTTTTTACTTTTTTTTTTTACATTCATATTATCAAATGGCTACTTAATAATTTCAGCTAAGTAATTTAAAAAATATATAAAGAATAAAATTTGCCCACCAAAGGGTTAAGCCAAGGAATCCTCAGATATAATAATATCTACATATATGTATCTATCTATAATATAAGTTGCATATCTTTTTTACATTTAAGATTCATATTAAATGCTTTTCCATAAGCAAACACGTATAAGTTCGCGTTTACACATGCCGCGTGTGGACTTACAACATAAAAATCCATCTTAAATGAACATAACCATTTCTAACCTTCCCTGATACAGGGGTGACACTGGAAAGGTGAACTATAATTTTTTACAGTACGGTTTTACGGTCAGTATGCGAAGTACGTTATATCCTTTAATTTAAAAAAGTACTGAAAAACAAAATAGTTTTTTTGTTATTGTTTAATGTAACAAAGATCTATTTTTGGTTTGGTTTTCCATCCCCCTCCCCCCCCCCCCCCTCCCTCACACTTCCGGTCCATACAAGCGCGCGTCCACTCGGCCATACAATGTTCATCAAATAAAACTAGCTATAGGTACAGTGTGCATCCTTTTCAATACATTCCTGCCATACAAATTTACGAACGTAATGATTCATACAATCATTATTTTATTGTTGACATGAAAATAATACAATTATTGTGCTTTGGTACATGCCATTGTTACAATTTTGTTAAGCTTTTTAAAGTCTTCATATATATTATTTTTTTTAAGTAGCGAGCAGAACTCCGAAGAAGTCGCCCACAGAGGAGACGAAACGTAAGCTGAAAGTCTTCAAGAAAGATGAAAAAGAAAAAAGAAGAAGACAAGAAAAAACATGGACCACGGTCAAAACCCGGTACCAGAAAATCAAGCATCTAGATCCGACCATTAAAGCCTAAAAACATCTTCATATGTAGCTGCAGGAAAAATGTTGAATAAAATATATGAAACACGATTTTTATATCTTGTATAGTTTGTGTATTAAAACTGTGAAATTTCATATTGATTGAATTGTATTACACTTTATAGAATTTAAAAAAAATCTAATAAAAATCACTGTTTTCTTTTCAAAATTATATTATTCTAATTTAAATTAATAATTTTTAACGATTTCTATCATGCCTTTCGATCAAAGTTAAATAAAACTCAATCAGTATGATTTTTGTATGTAACTTGTTAGCTGATGACGTTACAAATCGAAACTGCGGTGAAAGCCTTGATGACCATCGGTAGATCTTAGCGTATTTATTTGAAGATAGGACGGAATAAAACATGGTGGCGTATCAACAGCTGATTCATATGAAACAACGATCAGCTGTTCAGGCACGTCCATAATTTTTTCAAATAGGTACGGTAAGATCTATTACCTTAGGTCTTACTTGCGGATTTGCGATTTCTATAGCGACGACCAAGCTCGCACAGGTCTCTTGAGGTGTGATTCACACAAAAACAGCGCTCACCAAACAAATCATTCTTTTATTGAATATAAGGGGGTTATACAAGCACATGCATGGTAGACTCTGAGCTCTTTCATTACACAGACCACAAAAAATATTAAATCTGAGACTAAAATCCAACCAAAAAAGGGCTCAATCCAAAAACCCACAAGGTGAAGGTCCTTGTCGGATTGCCAAAAATCTCGTACTCTATGATTTTATTTTTGAAAAGTTTATTTAAAACCTAATATTCTTTAATCGAATTGAGTTTAGATTTCAGGCCGTTACACATATTTGTAAAATTATTTTAATTAAAATTAATGTTAGAGTTACGGTCGTTAGGAATATTTATAAAAATGCAACTAACAGTAAAATTATTGAAATAAATTAACTAGCCGGATATTTATACGAACCGTCAGTGGGAAATCTCAATGTTCTTGACGTTTCGTTGGCTTCTTATCCAACATCATCAGGAGACATTCATCCTTGCTCTCCACCGAACAAGGATGTGGGGACATCATCAGGAGAAAACCCTTGTTTGGCGAACGGCAATAATGAATGGCTCCTGATGATGTTGGATAGGAAGCCAACGAAACGTCGAGAACACTGAAATTCTTCACTAACCGATTGTAGAAATATCTGGCTATTCATTTTTTTTTAAATAATTTTACTAATATTCTTTGTTGAGAATTATAATAGGCTTCAGAGCTCAGTGGGTAGTAACAATCTCCACCCTAAACGCTGTCTAAACTTTTTGACGTCCGCGTTAAATATTAAAGTAAAAGTCTCTGAGAGAATCTCAAGGTTTCCATAAAAAAACTTACAATACGCCCTACGATTTCAATATATTTTGAAAAAAAAAACGAAATTTATTCCAGATATAATGATGTTTAATCCATAATCTAATTTGCAAAATATATTGACATTTAAGGTTCATATTCAATGCACGACCAAAAGCAGGCATATTGTCCTCTTAGTGCTTGTTTGTCTTATCTGCAACAGAAGTAATTTCACATGAGTAATGCTTGTATGCGCACTGGACTAATGCGCCTTTTGAATGCTAGAAATTTATTTTTTAAAAGATTAAAAACAACTCTCACATTATCGTGGAGTACGTTTTTTCTTAACTCAGATTTTGTAGAATGGGATCGTTACTAAGGTAATATAATTGAAAGGTCATCTTTGAACCAAATGGTAGATAAACCAAAGAAGTAGCCTCACAGCAACTAGCTTTTGCTTACCAAAATGGCAATTCACTGTAACATACAAGCATGCATAAGGCTCTTGAGGTGTGATTCACACAAAAACAGCGCTTAAAAAATAAAACATCCAAATATTTTTTAAACCATCAAATAATCAAAGCATCATAACAAAAAAATGGTGGTCAATTCTTGACATAAAAAAAATCAATTAGTCTTTCCACACAAGTAGAGCATTACCTTATCTAACCTCTCTATTATAACCTATATATTTTCTTAAGTAATAATAATAATAATAATAATTTTATTTCTATAGATAAATACAATACAATTCTGTAAGAAGTGAAATACATTTTGAACTATATATTGAACAAACTTCAAGCAAAGACCTAGTTTAGAGGGCTGGAGCCTCTAAACTAGGTCTTGCCTGTTCTTATAGGTCTCCAGTCACTCTGTGTGCGTGTGTGTGTGTGCGTGTATGTGTGTATTTGTGTGTGTGTGTGTGTGTGTGTGTGAGTGTGTGCACTCATTTTCAACCCACAACCTCCAAGAGGGATTCTGTAGCGGCATAATCAAGGTCTTGTAACCAGGATGCCACCTTCCTTTTGCATTCCAACTTTGTCAAAGAGTATACATCCACCTTACTATCAATCCTGTTGTATAAAAATGGACCCCGAAAGTGAAAGAATCTTTGTGCAAACGATGTTGAGACTGTGTTTCTAGGACACATGCCACTTCGCCTCGACAGGGTTGTAGAACGATCAAAAGGAAATAAGCCTAAGTAAGTTAGCCTACCTTGCACTTCGTACTTTGTTGCATGCTGTTTTGAAACAACCGACCCTAAGACATGCATTATGGTAATACATTTCATGGTTATGCATTTCCGGTGAGATAGTTCACTGCAATATGTTGCATGCGCTACCATACACGTGCATATGCTACCAGGAACTCCTTTGGGAGCAATGGTTTAGTAGCTGTGCAAGCAAGAGGAATGACTCCCTCATGGAAACCAAACAGGATCTTCAAACGATCAAAGCCTTTACCGGGGATGGACCTTCATGTTAACTGAATATGTTTTGGATATGAACATTAAATACTTGAAAAGTTTTAAACACATCCTTGGATTACTTTTGCTTTTACCATGTTATCTAAATACTTTGCATGAAATCTATGTAAACATTCTATACAATTTGCCCGGTCAATAGCTCAGCTGGTAGAGTGCTTGCATTCCATGCCGAGAGTTCGGGGTCAAATCCGACCGAGGCTACCAAAAATGATTTCTCGATACGGTGTTAATTTCAAATTCATTATAAAATACTCAAAGGTTTACTCAGCTTTCACAAGAAATGAGTATAATTTCCCTCGAGTGATGGGAAACCCTCACTTTTTTTACGCCAAGGCGTAAGGCCGCCCCCTTTACCTGCAAAGTATATCGGTTCAACTGGCCACATGCGATGTCTTCGGCAACATCGCCGCAAGAAGTGTAATTTAGTTACGTTGCATTTATATTTTTGAGAAAAAAGTGATGATTTGGGAATAAAAGCGTCAGTTATCGTATTTTAACCATCCCCGATTTGCATACAAAAATGTAGCAAACTTGAGAAACAATAATTCGAGTAACATCCAGCAGAGCTCTGTTCCTAGCAAGTGGCAACGCTTACAAAGTTTCTACTCTTTAAGGCTAGACATCTGTCGCCTCGGGGGCCTTCAAAAGCCTCTGGAACAGGGACTCCCAAGCAGTGGGGCGCGACTCAAACTACGGCCTAAAGTAGAGGCTTTTAATGATTCTTTTCTGATTTTTTTCCTGAAATTGCACATGTTACTAATCAAGTCAATTTTTTGGAGCCTTTTCAGTTCTCTTCTGCATACTTTTTTCTATGCCTTTTAATCAGCTGCTGTGGCGAAATTTCAATGTTTAGTTGGAGAAATAAGTCACCACAAGCCAGTTTGCCAGATGAATTGGTGCTACCTGTTGGTTCGCCAAGATGTTTTTATTTAATCTCTACCAGTGAGACCGGCCTTTTTTCCGTGAAAATTGATTGGTGTAACTGGAAATTATGTCTTACACCTCTGGCTCCAAACGCAAGGCTTCTACCAACTGAGCTATGTATGTATCGGGCAGAAAGAGTGTCACCTAAAGACGTTGGCTACGACGCCACGAAACGTCCCTACAAATATAAGTTCTCCTACAGCCGATTGTATAAAAAGTTAATTGTTTTTTGTCAATTTGTTAGATGATCGATGTTTCCTTAATTTTTATTATTATTCCTTGACTGATAGGTTGGTATGAGGTTGACCACCCATACTGTAAAAAATGGTTCACTTTGCCAATGTCACCCTTGTTTCAGGGAAGGTCGGCAAGAGTTGCACGGCTTATGTTCATTTGAGATTGTGTTTTTTATATTTTAGTGCTCATTGAAAAACACATAATAGGTTGATATGAGTCTGACTACCAATACTGTAAATAATTACGTATGTAATCTATCTATCTATCTACTACTTTATAAAAATATATGGCCTCCCCATACAAAATTAATGTGTGTTAATGACTGAATAACTGACGAATCCTGGACAAATGCACATCATATTCACAACAAATATTATTCAGAACCTCGGACCTGCTTGCTCATCATTAAAAGTTTTAAAATTGTTGTTTTTTTAATAAATAAACATGATCGATTTCAACACCTTTTTATGTAAAACCTATGTGTATGTGTGAAAACAAAGTCATTTTGGCATTCGAATTTCAAATAAAACCCCAGAGGTTTCACAGTCTTCATACAAGTCGAATAAGGTTTCACAGTTTTCATACAAGTCGAAAACTTTCGGCTTAATTCCGTTGAGTATAATATTCTTTATTTATTTCAAAATATACATCAACAATTTTTATAGATCGGAAATCCAGTTTAAGACCGACCAAGTCCTCTAGTTCTAAACGCACGTGTTTTACCAACTGAGCTACTTACAATGAAAATTTCAAACACCAAAAGATTGGGAAACAATATTTCAGAGGGGCGGTGAAGGCAAAGGGCTTCCTCCGTAGGAAAGGTAATATTACGAAAGGGGCGGCTGGAAATAATTAAAATTTCCCACAAAAGAAAGTGTCAGAGTGAAACGTCGGCTTACACGAGCTAATGAGATAAAATTTGGAGACTAAATGCTAGAAACAGAAAGGATTATTGTCTGAAATTATGGCGGTGAAATAATCGCCTTTTTAAATTTCCTCTACTTGCTAAGGGTAGAAAATTATACCCGGTATTTAAAGTAAGTGTAAATTTAATTTAACAGTATATTGTAACGAATATGTTAGTTTATGTCTGACTGGTTCGTAGTTTAGTAGAATAAACCATTTATATTTTCAAATATGCTCTTCGCTGGTCGGAAAAATTCATACACCTCTACCAAAGACAGGTCGCCAAAGGTCCATCCAGCCAAACAGCAACTTGGCGTTGCTTGAAAATTGGCGCTTTCTATAGCGACGACCAAACTCACGAAGGGTTTGGGTCAGAGGTCTATAATCTAAGTTGCAAAGATATATTAACATTTAAGGCTCATATCAAATGCATGCCCACAAACAAACACGTGTAGTTCGCGCTTACAAATGCTGAATGTGTACTTACAAATAAAATCCGAACCTCAAATAAACTTAAAACCTACAACTTTTGCCGACCTTCTCTGACACAGGGGTGACATTGGCAAAGTGAACTATTTTTTACAGTATGGGTGGCCAGCCTCATACCAACCTGTAAGTCAAGGAATTTGATTCACACAAAAACAGCGCTCACCATGAGGCTTTAATGTAAATATATCTTTGCAATTTAGATTGAAGATTATAGATTGGTCTTAAACACTCTTATTAAAAAAATAGAAACCAATTAATATTTGAAATTTTTTTATTTACCACAAAAAAATCATTCACAAAAATATCTTAAAATCGGTTGAAAAAAAATCCTATTAAAATCCTGTAACTTTTCTTTAAGATTTTCTTAAAAATAACTCTGTAATCTTTAATTACCAATTAGGGAAAGCAAAGTCAACCAGCCTAACTGATTCAAAAATAATCTCGCGTCCAAATCAGTTTTTGACTCTAAAAATACAATTTTTTCAGCGAATCCAACCCCTTTGTTCATTTCAGGTCCTCAAAAAAAACTACAAGAAGGCTCCGTAGCCCAATTTCTTTTTTCCCGATTTGTGTTTCCGATCCCTGATAAGGCTCGGTTAATTGAAAATGTGGGTGGATTTTTCAGCGAAGGCTTTAAAGGTATTATAAATATGATCTTCTCTTTTGTATAAATGGCGCCTCAGTGTTTCTGACACTTTAAATATTCCTTTAATTTTAATGGTTTCATAAAGATACGGGCGCTGGGGAATTGAACCCTCCCAGATTAGGTGATATACCACAAAAGGTTTTGTATCATAAATAATAATTGGAATATTTTATGGTCGTACGAATATGATACAGCTACGATTGTGATATATTTTTGGTTCACTTAATTACGGCTCTTAGACATTGAAAAAATGAGTGCTAAAATGGTTTAAAAACTGCAGGATGAATTGAAAAATAAAATATTAACAATTATACTTTTTTCATAGTAAGGTAATGACACTTTTCGGATATCGGATGAACAGTTATACGAGATTATATTTGTACGAGGTTTTCTGTTAACACAGTGAAAGTTCACTGTATTTTTTTATAAATTCAATATAAACAGCAAAGTTTCAGTTCTGTTGTGTATTAATATAAATAGAAGTGAATAAAATTTTTGTTTTTTCTGTTGAATTTACAAAAGTTATAAGGAGAACTAAAATAATTCTCGACGTTTTATTGGCGACGTAGCCAATGTCTTCAGGAGGCATCCTCTCTTCACAACGATAAAGGATGAACTGAATTGCAAACATTAAAAAATATACTTACCAACTTGTGTGGTGGTGATGATTGCATCGTGTGAGCTGTATACATTTTTTTTAGTGAAAAAATATGACATCAACCGCCACTTCATTGCGGCACTCCAACAAGTGTCAAAGACCTATAGAATCCTCGAAATCATGGTAGAGTCTCAGACAAAATGCCTTAAAATAAAAAAAAATAAGAAATGAAAAAGTATCATATTAATTTCAACAATATTTACTTAAGAAGCTCCACAAAACTATTTTTAATATTTCATAGAAAAAGAAAATTTTAAAGTGCATTTAATTCGAAAAGTATTTAATATCAAAATTATATGAAATTCTTCACTTGCATCATGGAGTAACTGACAACATAGCATGTATACTGTATAGTATAAAATATGCTTGGAAAAATGATATATTTTTTACGTGCACTCTGTATAAAGATGGGCCCTTTCATTTACGTAGCGAGTCAGTTCAGTGTGCTTTGACGATTCGTCCCCTTAGTGCTTGTTTTTTTTATATCCATAAGAGGTAATTTCACATGAGCAATGTTTGTTTAATTACTGGGCTAATGTGTCTTATGAAGTGATTTTTTAAATATTTAAAACAACTCTCACATTATCGTATTATACGTTTTTTTCTTAGCTCAGATTCTGAAAATGAGATTTTCCTGACAATTTCATTGATAGGTCATCTTTGAATCAAATTGTATAAAAGCCAAACAAGCACTGGTTGAACGGATTGCCACTATTGATTTACTATGTTGGTGGAGATGAAACTAACTTATAAATACTTTGAGACTGACCTGTCAACTAGACCTGTTCACCACAGACCTGTCAAACCCCAGAGAATATTAAATACTTAATGATCATGTAAAATCATTGGTTTTGTTGCTTTCTCCATCTTGTGCTTCTACAATCAATCACGCAGATAATGCGAGCTTTTTTACAAATAGAAAATTCCACTGACTAAAACAATAAAAACGAGTGCGCACTACTTTTGCACAGACATGAATTTAAAAACTGACAACTTTCTGAATAGATTTCTCAGCTTCAACTAACCCGTTTTGTTAACAATAAAATCACAATGTGAACATTCTGTTATATTTATAAGTAACGACGCTTTGTGTTTTAATAGGTTGAAATATCATCTATTTTCTTTAGAATAGTTTCTGGTCCACATATATTATAAGTTTCGTTGTTCAGAATTGCAAACAATAAGGGTAATCTGTTCACCAAGCCACATGCGGCATGTGTAAGCACGAATTTGTACGTGTCTGCTTCTGGGCATACATTTAATATGAATCCACGTGAATATATCTTTACAACTTAGATTATCGAGATGGATCCTTATTTTAAATTCACTCTAAATAAACTATTATTTAATAATGCAACCAATCAGATCCGCCCAAACTTTTCTCGGTCTTTGTTTTCCTCTTTTTCCTTGCATATTTTAATATGCACATACGTAATTTTTTCTGTGTTTTTTCATCTATTCTTTCCCCATAAAGGAATCTCATCACAATTTTTTTAACCTCTTTTTCAGATTTCTCTTACCGTTTTAACTCTTATCCCTTTCATTTTATTAAAATGATCTACCTATAATCTAAGTTGCAAAGATATTATAATATTTAAAATTCACATTAAATGCATGTGCAGAAACAGACACGTGCCTTACCCACATGCAACTTTTGCTGATCGACATTGTCAAAGTGAATATTTTTTACAATATGGGGAGTCAGCCTCATACCAACGTATAAGTCGAGGAATAACATAATAATAAAGAATACTCCATGAAAAAAAAAACACTTTCAGTACAAAGACAATGTTTAAAAAATTTTGCACTTTTTACAAACGCTGAAAAATTGTGTAAACCTTTAAAACCTTCCCTCCCTTCACAAATGTGGAACAGCGACAGGAAGAATAATTCTAGGGGTAGGTATGCAAAAAAAAAAGTTGAAATGTAAAAATACCGAGTGTCAACCTCTTTCATTCCATTTCTACTCTTTGCAAAGATAAACTCTCCATACGTCTGCGTTTTAGTTCCCAAAGGAAAAACATAAAATGCTACGTCTACATTCAACCATACCGTTTTACCAAAAATGTAAAAAAACTAAAGCAGACACTCTAGTGAGCGTTTTAGTTATTATACATAATCTTAAAAACGCTTTGTTTTAGTTTGAAGGGTTTTTTTTTTTCATACTTGGCGTAGTGTTTGCGTTGTTTGTATGAAAAACGAGAATAGGGGATGCAAAGAGGATGAGGGAATGTGACGCTTATTGCTATCCTGCATAAGGTTGAGTTTTCCATTTTCGTGAAAGTGCTGGGGAAAAATGGTGTGTTATGAAATGTAGGAATTAATCTTTGTACGTACATAAAATATGAGTTTGTTGATACGCCTCTGAATTTTTCTATGCATGAGTTTTTTTTTAAACTTTTGGATCGTTTTTGATGGACGGGTTGATGACCTCAAGAGGTGGATGTAGGCATATCTTTACGTAAAGTGATCAAAAAATACAATAATCATTAAATTCAAATCCAATATCAATTGCCATTTCCTCTCAGTGTCTCAAAACAAAGCAACGCCACACACACCACAGCACTGCGCAGCTAACGGCCCTGCAACCGGACATGAACAACTGCCACATCACCAACACCTCTGCGGCACTATAACAAGTGTCATAGACCCTTAGAGTCTTTCGAATCTAGGGAGTCTCCCGCATAGGCTTTCTTAAAAAAAAAAAAAAATCATCAAAAAGGCCGAAAATTTATCTGCCGATATACAGAGCTGAATAGGAGTTTTAGTCTTACACGGCCGGCCCATGACACTGGAGAGTTGCTTTCCGGGGTTGGTTGCCGTGGACTGTGGGAGTTACAGCTTGCGGACGTATCGCCCATGTTTACGATGGGCTTTTTAAGCATGAAAGTATGCATATAAACTTAATTAAAAAAATGTAATTTGTTTTGTATGCACCTTGACTTATAGGTTAGTATGCGGCTGACCATCTATGCTGTAGAAAATGGTTCACTTGGCCAATGTCACCTCTATTAAAGTGAAGGTCGGCAAGAGTTCCAGTGTGTATGTTTATTTGAGATTTGGGTTTTCATGTTGAATGCACACATACCACACACGTATAAACGTGTCTGCTTGTGAGAATGCATATAATGTGAGTCCCCAATGTTACACATCTTTGCAACTTAAATAAGATTAGATTAGAGTAGAAAGTGAAATGATGAAGGTGATTTTGACGAAAATGTGATGACTCACGTAGACATGGGTGAAACGTCCGGAAGCTCCAGCTCCTACATACCACGGCAACAAATCCCAGAAAACATCTCTCCAGAATCAAACAGAGCTGATTTTGTAGTTTTTTTTTTTATAAATCTACACTTAATACAAACATATAAAAATCCTTTCGCTGTGATAGTTTCAGATTAAAATTCCTCCACCGTATAAATGTGCTGTAAGGGTTGTGTGGGGGATTGGAAAGGAAAACCTCAGGGTAACCCGCATGTTCAGACCTCAAGTATAAAACACTTCGTTTATCTCCCCTTGATTGCGTAAATAAAAAATATATGGAAAATACAACGGCCCCCCTAAAGAGGGATTAAGCTTTCAGGTTTTTTTCGATTTACGCTATCGAAGTGAGTTTACGCAATTTTATATACTCGGGGTACAGAGCTGAAACTATTTAATGCTGTTTCTACAAGTTTACAGTTACAATCTACAAATAATCTCCCTCAGACTGGGGGGCCTCACTAATGAAGGCAACGTACGGGAACAAACTGGGGAGAAGGTTGGGAAATAAATCGCATTTAGAGGTTTTGCAATTAAAAATAATTTACGAAAACAAAAAGCAGTGTGAGTAAACGCTGCTGAGCTTCACATAAAGTTGAACTTTTGTCGCGCTTTCTCCGAAGGGGTCACATGCGGTGAGTGTTACGCATTTGTTTTTACAGGTAAAAAGGTTCACTTTAGGGGGTTTCTCGCCTGCTGAGGTGGTTTTTGTTATGAAAAAAAAACGTGAAAGGAAAAAAAAACCGAAGAAGGAATGGATTGAATAAATAAGCAAAAAATGCAGAAAACCGGAATTTATAGAGTGAGAAAAAGAGAAGTGTATATTTTTTTACTGGTACTCATGTATTGTGATGGCTGAGTAAGCCTTGATGGTATTTTATTATGGGATTTAAAATAAGCACTGAAACGGGAAGTTCATAGAATGCTTGCGTTCCATGCCGAGAGCAAGGGTTCGATCTACACCGAGGGTGTCAGATATGATTGTCCGTTCCGATGTTCATTTCAAACTCAAAAAAAATACCAGCAAGGTTTACTCAGAATTCACAAGAAATGAGAACCATCCTACTCAGGAGCTGGGAAACTCTTGAAGTGGTTGGTGTGAGGCCAGCCCCCTTAGCCGTAAAAATAAATTGGTCCCGAATCGACACTTGACCCTTTCGAGAATAACGCAGGTAAGATGTTACACTTTATGTGTAGCTTAGTTGCATTTTTTTTTATTCAAACTTCCTCAATATGTTCCTCCACTGGATTGTTCACCTATGACATTTAAAGTTACTAATTGAAGGTCAGAGATAACGCAGAAGGGTTCTGATTGGGCCAATCAATTAAAAAGTGTGCAAATTTTTAAATCTGAAAATAAACAATTTTCTAATTCGAAAAATGGTCAGTTTTTTTCATCATTCGCCTTCATGTTTTATTAGAAAAATTTAAATAGCAAATGAGAAAATGTTACGAAAAAAATTCGTGAAAGGAAAAAAAAACCGAAGAAGGAATGGATTGATTAAATAAGAAAAAAAAAGCAGAAAACCAGAATCTACAGAGTGAGAGAAAGAGACGTTTATATTTTTTTACTGTAAATAAACCCAAAAACTTTAACAACAGCTATAGCAATGAGAAAATATACTTGCTAAAGCCCGTTATTTGTGACTGTATGTGACTTTAAACTTAAAAAAAAACTACCGACTCGATTGACATAAGTACATCTTTTTCACTCAGTATAAAGTCGCTGTACTCACGTTGAAAATACCGGTCCTAAGAAACGTAAAAGACAGTACATGTTATTGATTTAAAAATCGTTTTCTTGAAGGAAAAATTCAAGATTTTTTAACTTGTAAGAAAAAATTCAAATGAGGATTTTCGTTCCCAATTCCAGTCACGATTTCTCCCCATCTGTTTCAAACGTCTTATAATTTTTATAACTTGAAGCCTGACATTTTTGTTCTGTAACTTTTTACGACAGAGGTATTGAATTTTTGAGTCAATATTTCAGCGTACACATAATTTTCATTAGAAATTCAATTTTTGTTTTACGTTATAATGTTAAAAGATCAAGAGAAAAATTTAAGTTTTTTAATTTTGAACAGTTACATGAAAAAATATTGTTTTTTTTTCTTTCAAATTGAAATTAGTTTTTTTTAAAATACATTTTAAGGTTAAAACTTTCATATGCTAACCACGTTGTCAACTACGAGATAACTCGTAGATTGCGTTCTTTTCTAGAACGCCAAGTTTTCCCATCCTGTGTTGACTTGCAGCTACAATTAAACTTGAAATAATTATATCAGTGCTAATATCGATAGATGGCTTTTAAGAAACGATCAAAAACTCAATGCTGTCTTGCATGGACGGAAAATTTATTTTCATTCTTTTTGATAATAATTATGCACTAGAATTATTTTTTTAACAAAATAATGCGATGAAATTAAATAATAATTTTACCAGTTTTCTGAAAATTGCCGTGTTAAAATATTTTTACTAAAATTTGGCTTGCAGAAGCTTTAAACTTTGTAGGTTTTTACCATAGAAAAACATATTCTACTTATAAGAAAAATAAAGAATTCTATTTTATAAACTTATTTATAACCTTTTTCAAAGTAGTAAAAAGGAAAAGTTATTTTATACAATAGTAGAAAATTTGTTTTATTTTGAAAACACAATGATGCTTCAAAATACTTTATATATATATATATATAAAAATATCTTTTAGATATTTGTGTAAGAGCTATAGTTCAGGGGTAAGGCGTTGGTACTAAAATCATCGTTTTTAAAACGAGCGCAAGTTCGAGTCCCGTTGTGTCTTATTAACGATAACTTTGACCCTGGTTCTAAAGTAGTTGTTAGGTGATTATTAATGAATAATAAATTACAAATTTATTGATAAATTACTTAGATAGGCAAAAACAAGTTGTTGAATTCGCAAAAAAAAATGTACGCAGGCCTTCGTATTTTCAAAAGCAATAAAGGTACCTTTTTTATTTTCAGACACATAAATTATTAGAAAATTCGTGTAATTCGACATCATAATGCCATTCATCACAGAAAAACTAAAGGAAAAAGGTAACATTCACGTGAAATATTATCGTTTTTATCGCAAAAATTTGATAAACGGCCGCCTCTTAAAAGGTCATCAAATTGATCGAAAAAATCGCATCATTTGGCAGATTCCTCCGGCCAGGGCGAGACTGCGACGTCGTTTTTTTTAAATTACATCGAACATTCGAGAAGAACTCATAAAGATGCTGCGGTGGAGGAAGTCAAGAGATGGAGTGAAAGATGAACGTAATGAAATGCGAAATAAATGATCCAAATATGATAATATGTATGAAACCTCGGCAGGAATATTTTCCATCTTTAAATGTCACATCTTTTGAAGGCTACCTTCATTTTTTTGTTATCGACTTAAGATTTTGTAGATTTGAACGCAAAAGTGATGCTTCCGTTTGACAATCTTAAATTAGTGTGTTTTTTTCCAATTTAATAGGTATTTATGTTTAATTCAACGTTCTAAATTAAATAAATTTTAATTTACGTAACAATTTTGAAAATTATGAGTCTACAAAGGTGTGTGAAATAATTGCATATTGACTCAGCTTTGTATAACGGAAAGCATTTTCTTTGCCTTAATCTAATATCTATTATCTAAAGGCTTCGTCAAACAGAAAGCGTTTTAAAGGCGCGTCAAGACGTTAAACGTCCCGGATTATAGCGCTGCGTTGTGTTGTATGGAACACGTCTACAGCAACTGTCAAACACAGAAAACGCGCTACCAATACGCGACGATCGGTTGCTGGGTCCAGACGTCGCGTCGCTTTGTATTTTGTTACAAAATTTTCATTGACGCCAGGCGTTTTTTTACGTCAAAACTAAAACAAAACTGAAAATAGATTAAATTTGCTCGAAAAAACCGGTGCTTGTATACAAGAAACCATTCTTATTTAAATGTTTCCACAAAAAAATTGGTTGGTAATGCTTAAAGCAGCAACAATTTTTTTTATATGAGTCGCGGAACATCGTGACCAGTGACGATGACTGAATAATGTTGACGCCGCGCCGTTCAAACAAAATGTACGCAACGTCACGGCGCGGCGTTTAAACGCTGACGCCCTGACGAGAGTTGAAAAATTTTCCTGTTCAACGAAGGCTTTTTCTGCAAATGTGAGTCGTAGAATAGGGTGCGTAAGGGAAAGCAAGCGGTAGGTGCGTAGGAAGAAATATAACGGCTGACGATGGATTTAAGAATGTCTGTACACAGGGGCATATTGTTACTGACATTGATGTATGGAAGTTCCTTGTTCCTTGACTTATAGGTTGGTAAATGGCTGATCACCCATACTGTAAATAGTGGTTCACTTTGCCAATGTCGCCCCTGTTTTAAGGAAGAGCGGCAAGAGTTGCAGGGATTATGTTCATTTGAGGTTGGGTTTTTATAATGTAGGTCCACATGCGGCATGTGTTAGCGCGAAATTATACATGTCTGCTTGTGGGAATGCATTTAATATAAATCTTAAATGATATATGTATATATCTTTGCAGCTTAGATTAGATTAGATTAGAAGTGAAATATGGACTAAGAATCATAGTGAAATGAGTAAAGTATGCACGGTGGAAATGTAGCACTTGAAGAGTATGATAGAAAATCCTCTAAGATATAGAGTTAAGAATGAACGGGGGAAAGGCAAATGCAAGTTGAAAGAGGATGTGAAAGTAAAGATACAGGTAGAAAGAATGGATGATGCAAGACTTAAAAAGTGTATATGCAGAGGGAAATGAAGACCGAAAAAAGTATGACTGGTTCAGATTGGTGAAATTGTGAAAGAATGGAATGTATAAAGCGAATGTAAAAGAAGAAAGTGTATGAAAAAAGTGATGGATGTGAATGAGTTGAAAGAGGTATGCAAGGATGGGAAAAAATGAAGCCAAATTGGCAGAGGCTCTGGCCACTCCTAGAGGAATGACGACAGAGTTACAGTTACAGTTACAGTTATTGTACGCTGCAAAGGAAAGAAACTCGCTCGTAAATCTCTTAGGCCATTACAGTGCGCGGGAAAATCAATATTTTTTCCGTTCCCGCCAAGTTTTCAGCACTGTGAAAATCCCGCTCAAGGTTTTCAGATAAAAAGTAAACAAGGAAGAAGTGAAATTTTGTTTTTGTTTTTGCGCCATGAGAAATGTTGTGCAAAAATAAAAGTACATCCCGAGTAGAAAAATATGAAAAAAAAGGTTTTCTTGAATGTTGTTTATGTTTTTAGTTACTTTTGAAGCAAAAAAAAATAGAAGATGGTGGAGGTCCAATTTAAGAGATTTTGTTATAATTTTTTGCAATGTGAAAGTACGATGAAAAAGATGAAAAAGGAGTGCACATTGGCATTACTTAAATCAATGACTTAAAAAAACAAGCTGTACATTTAGTGCAAAGTGTTGCGAGCGAGACCGGCCTTACGCCAACCACGTCAGTTAAAGTGGGGGAATTCCAGTTCCCAAGGTGCTGTTTTTAATTTATGATGAAGTCTGAGTAAGACAAACCGGTATTTTATTTTGGGTTTGAAATACATAAACACTGAAACGGAAATAATTTCGGAAACACTTGGTGGGAATTGAACCCTAGCCCTTGATATGGAATTCGAGCAGAAAAACAACTGAACCATCGCTCTTGTGTTGTAAATCTTGAGCTGCACTCAAAATTATTGTTCAAAATAATTCAATTTGGCTCTACGTTTATTGTGGCCATAAGTCAGACGTAATAAATAATTTCGTTCATAATCCCTCGCTGGCTGGGAGGATCGTAGACCTTTGGCGTAGGACCAATGTGCTACGATAGCGTAGCGTTTCTGCACAATATACGGTACTCATTACAATAATATTCTGAACAAATTATAGAATTCCTTTATTTTTATTAACTACTAAAATAATGAATAATGAAATAAATTTATTTTTCAGTATTAAATACTATATTTTAAATGTCTGTTATTTAGTGAATGTTTTAACTCTCCTTGTGTTTGCAGAACTGGTGATATTCTAAAATCAGGAAAATGATAATAAAAAGTTTTCATTGTTGTTAAAAGGTACTTTTTTTTAAATTGAACATTTACAAAAAACAACTAGTAATTATTTCATGAGAAAAATATACACCATAGTTTCCTTGACTTATATGTTGGTATAAAACTAACCACTCATAATATATAAAATGGTTCACTTTTCCAATGTCACTCCTGTTGCAGGAAATGTCCTGAAAAGTTTCAGGATTTACGTTCATTTGAGGTGTATGATTTTAATTTGTAAATACACATGCAGCATTTGTAAGCGGAGACTTACACTAGTCTGTTTGTGAGCATGCATTTAATATGAATTTTAAATTCTAATATATCTTTTTTTTAAGATAATTAGTTGACCAATTGTTTTTTTTTATCAATTAATCAACGTACATGACAATAAATTAAAATGAATCATATTGAAGAGAATATTATTAAGTTGAATTATTAAATATTTGTATTGGAAAATAACTCGTAAAAGTTTACAGGAATCCTGGAAAATGCCATATTTCAGTGAAAAATACCAGCATATTTTTTTGGCTCGTTTCTGCAGAAATTTAGTCGGTCAAAACGTGGCTCAAGACTGTGTGTAGCCTGTCGTAGAGGATCGTAGTCATCGTCGTAGCAGTACCCAAATTCACGTTTAAACTTAATGATAGCGTTTATCAAAAATGTATTTAAACACAAACAGCGCTTCTAGTGAGAGTTTTACTTTACTTACACATTTTGGTAAAACGCTATGATAGGGGTTGAACGTGAAGTTTGACAGTTGGAGCAGAACGTGCCACTGGCAGAGAGATTTATAGTCGACAGTAAAATCCAGCTCGTACAGTAAAGCGTAGACATTTCCCAAGTATAAAACGCTACGTTGAAACTCATCTTAGGCGTGTTATTAAAAACAATTTGACACTACACCGCTCACTTGGAGTGCTATTTTAGTTTTAGTATTTTTTCGGTAACACTTTTGTTTTAGTTTTATACTTCAGAGGTTCAGTTAGCGTAGACAGTGTAGCGTATAACACAGAGCTACGCGAAAGTAAAAATAAGAATTTTAACAGCCGAATTTTTAAACCAAATAGCTGTTGTGTAACGTTGCACGATTTAATTTTGTTATTTTGCTGAAAATCCAACTGATTGTAATTTTTTTCTACGATTTTTTTTTATATTTGTATTCCTTGACTTACTGGGTGCTATGAAGTTGCCCATTCGGACTGTAAAAAATGGTTCACTTTGCCTATTTCAGCCCTGTTTCAGGGACGGATGGAAAAAAATTGGATTACTTATGTTTATTTGAGGTTTGGCTCTTTATTTGTAAGTACAAATGCAGCATTTGTGAACGCAAAATTACACTATCCGCTTGTGCAAATGCATTTAATATGGATTTTAACTCATAAATTGGTCAAGATGAACGAATTACGAATTTTAAATGTTAATAAAGCTTTGTAATTTAAATTATAGATTGTAGACTTCAACAATTTAACGTGGATATGTATTAGGTCTCTTAGTTTGTATGTTTGTTTATCTATATATTTTCGCATACAAAGCAAACATAAATATATTAAAAATGTAATTCAATTCTTAAATATAAGGTATGTTATGATTATAAAACTTCCCCTAGAAGTTAAACAAAACACTCAGCCTACAAACTTTTTAAGCGATACCTGGTCAGCCTCATGTCAATCTATTGGTCCCGAAAACAACAAAAATAATTACCAAACTGAAAATTCCACGTACAATAAATGTTATTTATTTAATGGCACTAGTACGTCCTCTTAGTGCTTGTTTGTCTTATGTCCATCAGACGTAATTTCACATGAGCAATGTTTACTGTTTACGTGTACTGGAGCAATGTGTTTTATGAAAACTGGAAATTGATTTAAAAAATATTATTTATAATTTAATTCATAATTCATAAGCTCTTTATTGTTTTTATCAAAATGTACAAAATATTACAATAAAAATAAATTTAAAAATCTAATTACAATAAATACTCCCCAAAGTAAGCATAGCTTGTGTTTTGGGGAGGATTAAAACTCTCACATTATCGTGTTATACGTTTTTTCTTAGCTCTTTGTCACGGTTGGAACACCCTGTCACATGACATATGACATGATATTCACCATCTGCAGGGCTGAGAATCATACGCTCCTATTTTTACGTCAGGCTAGCCAAGTTACCCTCCTGCAGGGTCAAACCAATGAGGATCCTGAATTCAAATCGATATTGGCGTCACCCAAAAGAGGATAAATAGACTCCACGATGGAAGAAATGCAACAGCTGAACCTTAACCATCTTGCTTTCAGCATCTTCTGTCCGTAGACTTCTTATTCATTATCTAATTAAATTAACCCCTTGACCAATCCAGTTATAGCACACGTTTGTATATTGTGTACTGGACTAAAGTGTCTTATGAAAACTGAAAATTGATTTTCAAAATAGTTGGAACAACTTCCTTCCAACACAATATCCTCTTTCCGTTTTTTTC
Organism: Agapetus fuscipes; assembly: GCA_951799405.1. Classification (NCBI taxonomy): domain Eukaryota; kingdom Metazoa; phylum Arthropoda; class Insecta; order Trichoptera; family Glossosomatidae; genus Agapetus; species Agapetus fuscipes. The sequence continues at coordinate 8,427,359 of OX637341.1, read as the reverse complement.
TAAGCCCAGATTATGCAGAATGTCATTGTTAAGGAAAAAGAATTAAAAAGTGAAATTTAAATCAAATGATAGATAGGCCAAACAAGCACTCAAGGGACTAGTAGTTTCCACTTAGTGTGTCTGGGCTTGAGTGACATCAGGGAAACCCGGCAACTGTAGGGTAATTTATTACTCGCTGCTGTGTGTAATAAGGCTTTAGTGAGGTAGGGTGAACCTTTAAGTTTGCCGGGCCCGAATATTTGTCGGAAATCCATTAGGCGCGGGAGAATTAGATTTGCTGCGGACGCTTGTGACCGCCCATCACGTCACGGACTGTTTAAATCTTACCAAGTTTTATACGATACTTTTCACTATGAAGCTTTTTCGATGTTTCAAATTTTTGTTTTTGCTTATAATTTTATTTTGTGGTTTAGCGCAGTATTGCTCGCAGGTACACGATTGAATAAAGAGTTTTTTCTACTCCCATTTGGTAATTTACTAATTACAAAACGGCTAACGCAATCACAATGCCATACATTTCTACACCCGTTGCATAATGTTACATTATGCAACCGGTAACCGTGTTAAAATGAACATGTGCGCATGCGCATTGTCAGAATTGTAACCATTTTTTAATTTCAAATGTCAACCTTGTATCGGGGTATGAAGACCTGTCAATCCAAGATGGCCGCAAGCGATCAGCTGATTAGGCTTCATACAATATTAGTGATATTCGGTAGGTAGGAATTACCGTGGTGATGAGACTTTCAGCCCTGTTCAGATGAAAATAAATAAGTATATTTTATGTGTAGAGTCAAATAAAAATTGTTAATAGTGCTAAAATTTATCGAATTTATTTATCGGATTGCTCCAAATAAAGCTTTCCTTTTTTCAATGGAAAATAAAAGGCTTGAAAGGAAAACAATACAAAAAATTTCACCGCAAAAAATAAACAAACTCAAAAAGTTACTTGGTTAATAGGTGAGTATGAGGTTGATCACCTATGCTGTACAAATTTGGTTCACCTGCCAATACAACTGCAGGGCATATGTTTATTTGAGTTTTGGGTTTGAATGTTTAAGCTTATATGCAGGATGTAAAAGCGCGACCTTATACATATGTTTCGGCTTGTGGGCATGAATTCAATATGAAACCTAAATATAATTTATTTTTACAACTTAGGTTAGATTAGATAATCGAAGGGAATGATATATCACACGTTTTGACAAAGGTAAGGTTTTAATTACTTCAAATGGACGAGTACATTATAATGACTATTATTCACTATTTTGTTAATTCTCTCATGGTCGTAGAAAAAGTATTGTATGCCACTGCACGTAATTAGTCTTTGTAACACTCGTGCTTTCTATTGTGCCATTCGGCTGCGCCTCATGGCACAAACTAGCACTCGTGTTAAAAAGACTATCATTACTTGGCAGTGGCATAAATAACTATTTCAAATCTGGAACTACTCTTTTTTTACTTTACTACTTTTTTTTTGTTAAAATAGATTTATGAAGAGTAAATGCAATTCACCAATCTACTTTTCCTGCCAGAAACAGGTTTTCAATGAATATTTCATTACTTAATATTTTAAATGAATAATAATGCATATGTGAAAGAGAAGTATGTATCAGAGCTCCACAAAATTTTAAGTGTGAATGAACTTGAGAAGAACGTGTGTGGAAAAGATATTGAAAGTATGTGGAAAGATCTGAAAGAAGGAATGACTGAATGCGCTAAAAAAGTATGTGGGGTAACGAAAGGTGGAAGATTGAAAGGAGATGCCTGGTGGAATGATAGAGTGAAAGAAGCTGTGAAAGTTAAGAAAAAGTGTTATGAAAATTGGCTGAATGATAGAAATGATAGAAAGCTAGAAGACGAATATAAGATAGCTAAGAGAATGGCGAAGACTATAATTTATGAAAGCAAGATGAATGAACAAAGAAAGATTGATGAAAGGATTAACAGAAGTTACACCGACAGTAAGAAGGAATTTTGGAGGTGGATCAATGCGGATAGAAATAAATCTTCTGCATTGACCACTCCGGGAGTCAAAAGTGCTGCCGGTGAGATGGTATGGGAGAATGAAGAAGTATGCAAGAGATGGAAGAACTATTTTCATGAAATTTTTGGTCAGGGTGAAAGAAGAATTTATGAACAGATAGATGAAGAAAATGAATTGAATATTTTGAAAGAAGAAATGAAAGTGTCTATTTCACGTCTGAAGAATGGGAAGTCTGCTGGGTTTGATGGTATAAATGGTGAAATGTTAAAAGCAGGAGGTGAATGCTTGATAGATTGGATGTACGAATTATGTAAGCTTTGTGTGAATGCAGGAGTAGTACCGATGGATTGGAGGAAGGCAGTCATTGTTCCCATTTACAAAGGTAAAGGGGACAAAAAAGACTGTCAGAACTTCAGACCAATCAGTCTACTCAGTATACCAGGAAAAGTCTTCTGTAAGGTGATTATAAAAAAAGTGATTCTGACAACTAGTGAAAGGATTTCCGATGTACAGTCCGGCTTTATGGCCGGTAGAGGCTGTGTTGATCAGATTTTTACTCTACGACAACTTGTTGAAAAACAATTGTCGGTGAGGCGGAAGCTGTTCACGGCCTTTGTAGATCTGGAAAAGGCTTTTGACTCAGTGGACAGAGGTATGTTATGGGATGTTTTGAAAGCATACGGAGTGAATGGGGCTCTCCTAGGTGCGGTGCATGCAAACTATGAAAATAGTAAGGCATGTGTTCGTATTGATGGTGAGTATAGTGAATGGTTTGAAGTTTATAAGGGTGTGAGGCAAGGATGTGTGATGAGTCCTTGGCTATTTAACATAGTCATGGACAAGTGTGTCAGAGATGCTAGACTTAATGATTGTGGATTGATGATAGGAGAGAGCAAAGTGAGTGTTCTACTGTATGCAGATGATGCAGTTCTTGTATCTGATTCTGCAGTAGAATTGCAAACAATGCTCTCTAGATTGAATGAAGCTTTGTTAGGTAACCATTTGAAGTTGAATGCAAGTAAGACGAAAGTATTGATTTTTGAAAGAGATGATGAAAATATGAATTATGAATTTAAAATTAATGGAATGAATGTTGATGTCGTAAATGAGTTTGTATACCTGGGAAGTAAGTTTGAAAAAGATGGAAGAATGATCGGTGAATTTGAAAGAAGAATAATGAAAGGCAGGTGCGTACTGGGTGCTACCGCTAGCATCGCCAAGAACCAGAATCTTTCAAAAAATGTTCGACTGGCGGTGCACGGTGGTATACTAGTGCCCACTCTGATATATGGAAGTGAAGCCTGGACGGTGAGTGAAAGTGAGATTAGTAAAGTCCATACAGTAGAAATGGACTACTTAAGAAGTATGATTGGGAAAAGACGGAGTGATAGGGTAAGGAATGATTTTGTTAGAGAGAAATGTGGTGTAAGAGAAAGTGTGAAAGTAAAGATTAAAAGAAGTATGCTTAGATGGTTTGGACATTTGGAGAGAATGAATGAGGAAAGACTGACGAAGAAAGTATATGCTGCGAGAATTGATGGATGTCGTGGAAGAGGAAGACCGAGAAAGGTATGGATGGACCAAATTTTCGAAATAGCGAATGAATGGGATATCCAGAGTCATAATAAAAGGAGAGCTTGTATGAAAAAGGTTATGGCTCTGGATGAAATGAAAGAAGTATGCAAGGATCGAAAGAAATGGCGGTTGATCTGTAATGCTGGCGGTTAAAGCTAAGGCTTTTAAATTTAAAAAATATGTGTTGTAGCTTTTTAATTTTTTACTGTTTAATTGCTTAGAATTTATTTGTTTAATATATTTGATTGTATCAATTGCATGTACTCCTTGATTGATAGGTTGGTATGCGGCTGACCACCCATACTGTAAAAAATGGTTCACTTTGCCAATGTCACCCCTGCTTCAGGGAAGGTCGGCAAGAGTTGCAGGGCTTATGTTCATTTGAGATTGGGGTTTTTTATATTGTAGGTCCACATGCAGCATGTGTAAGCGCGAAATTATGCATGTCTGCTTGTGGGAATGCATTTAATATGAATCTCAAATGATACATATCTTTGCAGCTTAGATTTTGATTTAGATTTAGATGCATTAATTATTAATTTATAATTATGAAATGAATTATGAAAAAGAAATAAAAAAATGTGGATCTTACGCGTCATCCTTAGGCAGGGGCCATGCAAATCTTCTCTTATTATTAATTTATAATTATCAATTAATAACTGCCCCATGATATTTGTTGAACTGTAGATAATACATGACATGACGCATGCGAGGTTCGAACGAGCGCTAGTATCAATAACGAAAATCGAGCACCGTCGCCTTATCCCTTTGACCATCCGAGTGACAATTTGTAACTTATTGCCGTTTTTAAAACAAACATTCAGATATGTTAAGCAATTCTTTGGCAAAAATTTTAGTTGTGTTTTTTCAGTATAATTTTCAAATTCACAAAAATTTACAACCTATGTTTTTTATAATTAAAAAAAGTTAGGTGTAACCGACAATTCGACACCATCGTCATATATGGACTGGTCCTTGGAGCATAATTGTTGAGACCAGTTTCCAGTGTTTGCTTGTTCGCTTGTTTAATTGCAGCTCTGGACTGTCCCAACCATTTAGTTACATTACAAAGGAGTCGAAACCATTTTGAAGCAAATAGACACATTATCCGTTTTAACTTCAGTCAACACAAATTTTTGCTTGTTAGAAAGAGAAAAATGATACTCCAAGTGTCACCGCATTGGAAGGAAGCAAAGGTATAGTTGTGAGAATTATTTTATGCCTTTTTCACGTTACTGAAATTAAAGATTTTCAGTTATGATTACGGTCGTTAGACCTTTTTTGGAATAAAAAAAACGGATGTTACTGACCGTGTGTAAAGAGAAGAACAATTTTCTCTACGTTTCGTCGGAGTCATATCCGACGTCTTCAGGAGACGTGTGTCTTCTACAGGAAGAAACACGAACAACATGCAACAATGTTCGTGTTACTGAAATGTTTTCTCAGCGTGGAAATCGTGTTGCAAAATATTGTTACGAAACATGTAGTTGTCTGTTGTGTTTGTCTGTGTGAGTTAAGAATAGAAGCTTCAAGGTCTCTCTAAAACGAAAGAGATTTTGGGTACTTATAAGGATAATAATTTATTCGAGAGTGTTAGGTAGAATGTTTTAGCAAAATCTAGCGAGTAGCAATTCTCCATATTTTGAGAATGAATAGAGACTTCACATACTTTATTATTAAGTCAGACAGACAAACATAAATACTCATATTCGTAACAATATAGAAAAAGCAAGAGAACATAGGATTTCACATGATTATTAAAGATTTTGTGGTGTTTGACTGCTATGTGGTTGACAAGCAAGCCTCACGATGTGTTACAATGTCGGAAGCTAGTTTCGTCTCCATGAATATTAGAACTCAATGGTCCCGATGCTAAACAGTATACAGTGAATAGTATGTAGTACAAAACGTAACGCACACAACTCAGTTAGCCAATATCCGAGCTATCGATCTGACAAGACGGGCTACTAGCACATATTATTACAGCACTACTGTTGATTACGTTCTTGTCCATATAAGACGATAGTTCCAACTCGTAGCAATTATGAAATCGCTAACGCTACGCCACTACGCTACATCTTGCCGCGTTTTCTCGGAAGTGGTCACAGGTGGCGAGTATAATAAATTTATTTTTACAGGTAAAGGGGCCAGACTTCCACATATTACTTTGCTGAGAGACCCCACCTTAGTACCTTCTTATTTCTTTAGAAGGCTGAATAAACCTTGACGGTAATACCTGTACTTCGAATGATAAACAATATTTAAGTATAAGAGTTTTAGGCTTACACGGCCGGCTGATGATGCTGGAGTGAAGTTTTCCGGGATCTGTTGCCGTAGTCTGTGGGAGCTGGGGCTTCCGGACGTTTCGCCCATTTCTACGATGGGCTTCTTCAGCGTGAAGTATGATGATGATGAAGATCTTGATGAGAGCTGTGAAGTGTGTCACTTCTTTGAAATGTTATCAACCCATTTATGTGTACAATTATCTATGTATCTGTGTATAATATTTAACTGTTATCATTTTATTCGGCTTCGCCGCATGGCACAAACTAGCACTCGTGTTACAAAGACTTTCATTACCAGGCAGTGGTATAAATAACTATTGTACAATTTATTTTAAGATACGGTTTACATACGGTTCGTACACAAAGTTAATTTTGAACTGTATCGCTCGACGTCTCAGATACTAATCTGGCTACATAGCATGTCGGTCTTTATTTATAGGTGAGAATAAAGGTTATTCTTGAAAGATTGAGAACTGGCACATGCAAAATTTCGCAAGAATATTCAAACAATCTCAAACAAATACAAGTACAATTATTTAAAGTACCTACACCTAGAGACTTCACAGACTCACACAGACACACAACTACACATTCGCAACAATACATTTACAGATACAACAAAAGTAATGAATTGGTTTGCTTAAGGGCGCACTGAGACGGATAGCGTCGTTGCCAACTTGTAAGATTGATTGAGAAGATCAACTTGAACGTGGCTTCTAATAACAGTGTGCGAACATTGTGTGAACGTTGAACCGCTGTACGAACGATCAAACATTGAACACAACCCAGTCATGTACGGTGTTTGAACGTTTGTAGGAATGTTTGTGACAAGCTGTGCTCAGAAGATTCAAGCTTCATTGCGATTGTTCCCAAAACGGTTTAATATATCGGATTTAATCAAAAGTTTGAAGCGTTGTAGTGATCATTGGTTACGGTTACGATCTTCAGACATGTTTTATTACTACCTACAATGAATTGTTACATGTTTGGCTTCTTCGCAACTCGCAACTTAGCTACACATGTTGTGTAACGTCTTGCCGCGCTATCCCCAAAAGTTTTCACATGTGGCGTGTGTAACCTATTTATTTTTACAGGTAAGGAGGCCGACCCTACGCCAACAACTTCACTTGAAGGGAGTTTCCCAGCTCTTCTACTCATTTCTAAAAAGACTGAGTATACCAAGCCGTATTTTTTTTTTTTTTAAATAAACACCGAAACGTAAATTATTTCTAACACCCTCGGTGGGATTCGGACTCAAGCTTTCGGCATGCAATGCAAGCACTCTACCAACTGAGCTATCGATCGGACCTAAATGAACGGATGCTGTAATCTGTAAACTAAGTTGCAATGATATATTACATTTAAGATTTATATGGTATGGATTCCCACAAGCAGACTCGCATAAGTTCACGCTTAAACATACCGCATGTGAACCTACAATATAAAACCCAAATTCATATGAACATAAGCCATGTAACTCCTGCCAACCTTCCCTGTAACAGGGGTGACATTGGCAAATTGAACCATTTTTTTTACAGTATGGTTGGTCAGCCTCATACGAGTACCAACTACCAACCTATAGTCAAGGAATGCCAAAATAGATATTAAACATTTGCAAATCTGGTGTAAGAATTTGTGCTATGAAATATGAAGGCTATGTTTAAAGTGACCTCACGCGAGTTGAAGGGTACTCTGTCGTGGAGTGACCCCGTTGTAAGGGTCTATATTTAGCCCCAAAGGCGCCGGAAAATCGATGCACAGTAGAGCCGCTTCAAAATAAGGCTTCGCGGATCAAAGCATCAATATTTCACGGCTTGAGCCATGATTTCATGCCGTCTTATTCATGAGATATGATAAATCAAATGGCAAAGTAGAATAGGGACATTACTTTCCATTTTCTTGTGGTTCCCTTCTCTATTGGGTGCAAACAAGAGACTTTTTGCGCCAAGTATTAAATTAATGCCTCCTTTTTCAAAAGAAACTTAAATAGACTAATAAACGTAAGTGTAAAAAGAAAAAACAAGCCCTGGAAAAGCAATATTAAACATAAGGCGCAAAAACGCAACTTAGCTGCACATATAAATAACAAAACTCTAAATTCCTTCGTTAAACATAGCTATCACACATACAATAAATAAATTCCTGATTTTGATATATTTAATGATGAAATTACAATGCAATCATCTTTATTTTTTGTTTTTATAACCGATAATAATAACCAAAAGGACTGGTTGTCATTCCTCATGAAGGCTAAGTACACATTGCCGGTATTTATTTTGGATTTGAAATAAGCTACGGAACGGGAAATCATTTCTGACACCCTCGAACCCTTGCTCTCGGCATGGAATTCAAGCACTCTACCAACTGAGCCATCGAGCGGACTTTGCAATGGACCGGACAATTATTCAAATAATGTGACTTAAACATTACTGATTGCTAATTTTAACTAAATACGGATTACGCAAATAGTACAATAATAAACCATTATCTCGACTAAATAGCTAGTGACCAGTTAATCTGCCCCCTCCCAAATGACAGTCCTCCTTGCACTCTCTAATTGCACTCGCCAGGTCAATATTGTGGCCAGTGTCCTGTAATGTTTACCTACGTCCGACTGGCTTGTTTACTCGCCCACTCTCCCGCAGGACTCTCCAGCGGGCAAAGGAAATCAACCACTACAACAGCGATTAACAAATAAGGGAAAAACATCCCCTGGGTTTGTAGAAGTCCTCGCTTCCACGCCGAGTGTATTAGTGTTTATTTTTCACTAGACTTTTAACAAGGTTTGATTTGATTCAATAGTTGTTTTATTTTTCTCTTTGCTGCAGTATGGATTGCCAACCTGTACCTAAAACAATGGTTCACTTTGTAATATCACCTCTGTTTCAGGGAAGGTTGGCCACATTCTTATGTTCATTTGAGATTAAGTTTTTATGTTGTAAGTCCACACACGCCAAGTGTAAGTTTAAACTTAAACGTGTCTGCTTGTTCGATTCCATCTAATATTACTCTTCAATGTTTATATATCTCTGCAACTTTAACAATAACAAAGGATACTCTTAAAATAAAAATTGCTTTGTTTTAATTCACATGAGTTTATTTTTGGACACGACCAGTTTCGGGAGAAGCAGTACCTCCCATCTTCAGGTGTAAATAGAAACTAACACAGAATACAGAATTACGAAGCAAGGATTTAAATTACAGAAGGGGAGGGGGAAGTTGTATGTGGGCGGGGCGTAATAGGAAACATAGAAAGTAGAGGTGAAGACGTTAGGAAATAGGATATTATTTAGGAGATTATTTTTCCCCTCCCCTTCTGTAATTGAAATCCTTGCTTCGTAATTCTGTATTCTGTGTTAGTTTCTATTTACACCTGAAGATGGGAGGTACTGCTTTTCCCGAAACTGGTCGTGTCCAAAAATAAACTCATGTGAATTAAAACAAAGCAATTTTTATTTTATTGTATTAAAATGAACTTTCACGAAGTAACTGCTGAAAATCTAGATAATATAAGGATACTCTTTGTCGTAACTCATACTTTTCATTTCTCTACGGTTTTTGTCTTGTCAATTTTGTGACAGTGTCCTCTTGAAAATGACGGAAGCAAGTCGAAAGTACTTGAGGTGAAATAAATGTTCAAATTGGGTAAATAAAACTGTAAAACGTGTTTTCTTTTAAATATGTATGTTATTTCTTATAAATAATAATGTATGATATTTAAATTTGAATAAAAATCATGTTTCTACCTACTCAACAACTGCAAATTCAACTGTATTTTTATTTTTACAGTTGTAAAATTCTACAACTATAAAAGCTCTAAAATGTCAGCTTATATGCCAATCTGCCGCACAGTCTTTTCACATAAAATACTCATCACAAAAAAATACATAAAAGCTCTGTCATATAATAAGAATTTATTCTGCCTGTATCAGTTGCGGTTCCATGGTAGAATGACACAGCAACAAAACGACGTATGACATAACGACACATGATATAACGAAACATCACATAACAATGCAGTGACGAAACGTCACATGACATAACGACATATACCAGAACGACACGTGTTAGAACGACACAGTGACAAAACGACACATGACAGAACATCACAATGACAGTGCATCACATGACAGAACAACACATGACAAAACAACACATGAGAAAACATTGCAAAACAGAAAACACGATAAACGGCATGACAAAAAATGAGACATGAGAAACATGAGAATTTATACTCATATTTCGTTCTCCAAAGAGCCGCATATGGCTTGTGGAAGCAAAATAAATGTTTCTGTTATTTGTGATGTAATGTTCTGTCATGAGTCATTATGTCATGTGATGTCATTGTGATGTTCTGTAAAGTATTGTTATGTCATGTCACGTCTCGTTATGTCGTGTCTCGCTTTGTGATTGTGCCGTTCTAACCTACATATCTGTACGTTTTTAAAAAGCCCATTCCGGCGCACAACTGTACCGGACAAAGCATCACTGATGCCACTTGAGAGAGGGTTAAATGAATGTTTTAAAAGTGAGTTTTAAATATGAATGCAGCTTTGTAGTTTTTGTGATTTATGAAGTGAACATTTTTACTGGAATATAACCCATGGTAGAGAAGACGTAACATTTGTGTTTGTAGAAAAGTTGAAAAGGAATATCAGGCACCGCAAACTGGAATCAAGTCATCTCATTTAGAAAAAAACTCTCAAGCAATTGAATTATTAGATCAGATATAACAAATGCATAATAATAATAATAATATTAGGATTATTTATGTTTTGTATCGTTAGTTTATTAAGACTGTGAAAATTCATTTTGATTTTTAATATTTTTTAAGAAATAAATTCCCATGACAACCCACTATTTTTACACCAATACTTGAATTAAATTAAGAATTGATGGAAAGAAACCGTGTTTTTATTAGAATTTAATTCTTAAAAATATGAAAAAATTGGATTATTTGTTTGGTGAGCTCTGTTTTGGTGTGAATCACACCCCAAGAGTCCTCTGCGAGCTTGATTGAATTCACAAAGGCTGGATGAACTTATTGTGACAGGTCTTTTGTAATAGAAGATTAATTTTCAGGCCAGCGAAGAGAAAATTTGAAAAATGAAATATTTTTCGTTCTCCGTCGGGATTCGAACCCACTAACTTCCAATCACGAGTCTAAAGTGTTAACCCCCTAGATTACGGACATGGTCAAAAAATGGCAGAGTCAACTGTGCTATCATTCCTCACATATCCCATCTGTCTAAAGTAGAGAGGTTATGCCCATGACTCTCAATAATGCTCATGCAAATTTCTATATCCGGCATATTATTATATTATACAACCTCTAGCATTTAATATACCGCTTATGCAGAAGGCCTGTATAGACGAAGCGAGTGCATAAATGGTTGAATGTGTTTCCGAGTTTATACACACACAAACGTACAACTATAAGCAGGAAAAGAATCCGTTTTAGTTTTGAGGCAAGTGAGGTATTGCCACTCGTGCTATTTCAAAAGTATTCCAGCAATTACTTATTAAAAAAGTTTCCAACCCAGCAAGAGTATTTTTAGCAAGTAAATGTTGGTTCTTTGCTTCAGAAGAAATCAAACCCACAACGTTCCAATAACGAGTCCGTAGCGATATCTAAAAGACCACGAACCTGTCCTTAAGTTAAAATTTAATAAATTACCTTAAACAACGTCACTAAGCTAATCACATAGTACAACTTTTTGCCGCGTTTTGCCAGAAGGGGTCACATGTGACGAGTGCAATCTATTTATTTTTACAGGTAAGGGGGTCGGCCTTACGCTAACCACTTCAGTTAAAAGTGGAGATTTCCCAGCTTCCAAGTGAATCGTACCCATTCATTGTAAATGCTGAGTAAGCCTTGCTGGTATTTTTATTTTGGTTTTCAAATAAACACCGCTACGGGAAATCATTTCTGACACCCTCGATAGGAGTCAAACTCCAGCCTCGTATATGATGCATCTAACGATATTAAATCTCTTTCAATAACCGTGATCCGTTGATCGTTTGAAGGTTGGAATTAAAAACCCCTCATTCAAATCAATCAACAATTTATTTCTGGATCCGTTTTATTTTGTTAAACCGAAAATAACCGCATGCCTACATATTAAAGATTTTATGCAGATTACTTGCGTGAAGTCTATGCCTGGGTACTAACTTACTAACCACTTGCTACTTGCTACTAAATAACTCGCATCGTCTGCACAAGCCTTCAGCCCTAACATGGGCGAGTTGCTACAAACCTGGCGAAAAAATTATCATCCCTTGAAATTTGTTTACCTTGTTAATACTGGACCCAGTTTTATTACATATTTACCCTCGCATACACACCGCAAACATGTTTTTAATTTTGTAAACGAATATTCCATGGCGCGCTTCAAATTTTTGTGCAGCTGTATGTTTCCAAAACATAATAATGATTTTTTTGTTGAAGTATATTAGGTTTTCTTTTCGCTCTGTGGCTTACTGTTTTCATACAATTCCTTTAAAACGAAACTAAGCTACACGAATAGTGTAATTTATTTCCTGCGTTATCCTCAAAGGAGTCGCATGTGGCGATTCGGGACCTATTTATTTTTACGGGTAAGGAGGCCGGCCTCACACCAACCACTTTCAGTTGAAGTGGGTGTTTCCCAGCTCCCGGGGGGCTGGTTCTCATTTATTGTGTATTCTGAGTAAACCTCGAAATCGAACTTGAGATGGAATGCAAGCATTCTACCTATTGAGCTATCGATCTTTTTACGAGCTTGGTCATCGTCGCTACAAAGCGCCAATTCTCAAGCAAGACCCAGTTGCTGTAAGGCTGGATGGACTTTTGGTGACCGGTCTTTGGTAAAGGTTTATGAATTTTTTTAACCCAGCGAAGTGCACATTTGGAAATATAAATGGTATATTTTTGTGCTCCGCCGGGATTTGAACCCACAGCCTTCCGTTTGTGAGTCTGAAGTGTTACCACTGGACTACGGACTGGTCAAATATATTTTGGGTTACTCATTTATTTTAAGTACATACAACTTTGTGAATTTTTTTCGATTATTTATGGCCGACAGCAAAAATCACATCCTTCCTTTTGACCAATTGATTGTACAGGTGCAACCACGGCAGGGCACTTGAGGACGAAGTACATTGAAGTTATCAGCCATTCGAAGTGTACTGTTGTTAACATTAGCCTTACCTGAACTCCTCCAGTTTGTCCTCTGAGTGCTTGTTTGTTTCATTTTCATCAGAGGTAATTTTACTTGAGCAATGTTTGCATGTGTACTGGACCAATGCGTTTTATGAAAACTGGAAATGATTTTTTTAAATATTTAAAACAACTCTCACATAATCATGTTTTACCTTTTTTTCTTAGCTCAAATTGTGAAGAATGTGATTCTGAAGGCAATTTCATTAAAAGGTTATATTTTAATCAAATGGTGTATACGCAAAACAAGTACTGGGGGGACGAGTTGCCAGCAGAAGTGCTATTCTGCTCAATTCCTTACGATCTTAGGCGACGAGATATCGATTCGTGTCTAAAAAAAAGGTGTAGGTACTGTGACTTTTTTTATCTATGGAGTTTTTTTAGCAAGCGCTAGCAAGCTCTATCCAACTTGGATTGATAACCAAAGTGTAAGGAATTGATCAGAATAGCGCTTCAGGTTTCTATATTTCATAGTTCACCGGGCAGTTTGGCAAACAACTTTTTTTCTACAAATTCTGAACCATCAATCCATTTTATTTTCTTGTCCAACTTCCATGTACCTATAGGAAATTTCCCCGTTTAACTTCATTTCTGATTTGAAATAAACACATCGTCCTGCTTTTCTTCTATGACTGGAAGAAAGTTCTCACAGTCTGTCAGTAGTGTTGATGTATTAGCCTCGTGTGTCGGTGCACTCGCCTAATTGACCATACATTAAAATTAGTCAGCTCCTAACTGAGCGGTGACCCAGTTCTCGCTGCATTTTAGTTGTATTCACTGTATATAAGCTGATATCAATTACTTAGATTCCACATATGATGTAGTAAATTATTAGAATTTTTTTGTGACAAAAGAGCTTGTTTTTTATATTTTCCACACTGGTAATTTCACATAAACAATGCTTGTTTGTGAACTGGACTAATGTGTCTTATAAACCCTGGAAAGTGATTCTGACACTTTGAAGAATAACTCTCACATTAACATGTCTTACAGTGATGTAAAGATGTTTTCCGGGATCTGCTGCCGTAGTCTTGGGAGTTGGAGCTTCTGGACATTTCGCCTATGTCAACGATGGGCTTCTTCAGTATGAAAGTGCAATGATGAAGGTAATCTTGATGAAACTGTGATGTACGTTTGGGTAAACTCGGGATGTAAATATGAAAACTGATGACACTCTACGGATGTGTTGTGTTGTGAAGCAGCGACATTTTATTACGTTTTTGCTTATGAGAACGCATGTAAAATGAATCTCAAATATAAAGCTATATCTTTGCAACTTGGAAATTAGGTTAAAGGTAACTATAACTTAATCTCTGTCTCTCTTACTGTCACCATTGCGCTAGAGTTGATCACCTTTTTCATACATTTTCTTCTTTTACACTCACTTTGTGTATACCATTCTTTCACAATCTCCCCAATCTGATCACTAGGTACTACATTAAATTTAAGACACATTCAAAGAAAGATTTCTGAACGTTGCTGAATTCCCCAAGGAATGGGACTTAATTCTTGAAATATCATGATAGTGAATCGCCTCTTCATAACAAAGCTAATCCACATGATATGTTTGCCGCATGGTCAACAGTTTCTCCATCAAATACGCCAAGTATTAAACGTTACGTTTACACTTAACCATTACGTTTCACTGAAAATATTTGTTCCTCATCTAGCGAGCTTTTAAGTTTCCGCAGAACTTGTCATTTGAGTTTTAACGCAGTGTTTTATGGAAGGGGAACAGGCAACTTTGAAGGCAGTAACTTCGCCGTGGTCTGTTTGCGAAGTCCGCTTACGCGCGGAGAGATAATTGGCTCATGGCTCCGTGAGGCCAACTTGAGTCTATAGAAGGAAGACGTTGAGCCAGCTGAGCCGTTTGAGCCATTTGCATTTGTGGCTTAAACATCTCCGTCAACCTTTTTCCATTTTTGCATTTATAAAGGTTATATCTGGATAAAATGAAAGAAGTAAGGACAGAAACGGCTAGTCTGTAATGTTGATTTGTTATTTTGGCGGCTTATTCATTCAATTTTATGACGTTTTATTGTTTATGCACCTAAATGCTATTTATTATTTATGTTCCTTGGCTTATAGGTTCGCATAAAGCTAGCCACACATGCTGTACAAATTGTTCAATTTGCCAATGCCACTCTTGTTTCAGGGACAGTCGGCTAAAGTTGCACGGTGAGTCGATTGAGGTTCGAATTTTAATTTGTAAGTATACATGCAGCATGTGTAAGCGCCGTGAAATTACACGTGTCTGTTTGGGGGCATGCAATTTATATGAATTTTAAATGTTTGTATGCCTTCGCAGCTTAGATTATAGATTAAAAATAGAAACATATTGCGATGAACATAAAATTATTGTTTCGTTATCAAAAGTGGTTTGCGTAAGGCTGTCTCCTTTCTTTATAGTAGAATACAAACCTCGAACGATCTGGTTTATCTGTAATATGCATTTAATATGAATTCTAAATGCTAATACACCTACGCCACTAAGATAATAGATTCAAAACCTGAACAAGAGGTGATAAGCTATGCGTTTTCAGCTGTTATTGTTGCTTAACAATATAGCGAAATGTTGTTGCCAATTTGCATTCCCCTCCACCATAACGACTAGCGTTAGCATGCATGTGCTTAGCTATGGTAATCACTTGCTTATCGCCGATCTAAACTCGCTGCAATTATAACAATGTAATATGTCGGATCTATATCTTAAACGATAACAATAAATAAATTTCATATATCATGCATAATGTATGACAAGTAATTTTAAATCGCATCGTACACTAATTCTTCTTAATTTTGTTCGTCGTTTCTGAGGGTTGTGACCTGTAAGGAAGCAACCACTCTTCTCCAGTTCTCTCTTGACTGCGTCTTCTCTTGATTCTTCCTCTTCTTCATTTACAATCTCCAGACCTTGAAGTGAATTTCCAAAATCAGCTCAATTGGTAGAATGCTTGCATTGCATGCCAAGAGCCCGGGCTTGAATCCCACCAAAGGTGTCAGAAATGATTTACCGTTTCGATGTTTATATACCCAAAGATAAGATACCAGCAAAATTTACTCAGCCTTGACAAGAAATGAGTACCGGCCTGAGAAACCCTCACTTCAAATAAATAACGTGAACCACTTGAATATAAACTAGTGATTAATTTATTAATTATTCCGTGATTGTAGAGGCATTTCCTTTGTTATCACATTTTATGAATATTTTATTGAAGTTGAAAAAATAATAACAAACAGAGAAGAATAATGATAAAGCAATGTAAAGAACCTTTTATCTAAATTAAAATCATTTCGCAGATTGTCCCAATTCTGTTATACCAGCCCACAAAATATTTAATTGTTCTCATTAAAAATGAATAACACAAAACAGGCCGACAATTCACCAAACCAAAAACCAGAATTTCACAAAAACAATTGCCTGCCGTTTTGATTTGTGAAAATTATCTTTGCCTCTCACAAATATAATAATTTCACCTTGTTAACAAAAGGCTTTTGAAGGCAAAGCATGGATAAAATGTGAGAGAGACGATTGGGGAAAAAATAGTAGATGACCTTTCGGAGTTTGCAAAGAAAACGAATGGGACTTTTCGCCGAGTTATTTGTGACTTTTGGCTTGTGCCATTTTTTTTGGCACAACTCTGAAATGGTACCTACGTCTAAATGACAGCATTATAAGTTTGCAGAAAGTCATTTATTTTTTATTAAAGGCTACCCACGTTAGATAAAATAATTTGATGAACTCTTTGAAAAGTTTTTTCTTTGATGGTGTAGAGAGTGATTTTTCGATTAATTTAAAAGTTTTGTATAAAGTGGAACTTATATAAAGCTAAGTGATTTCCAAATATCTGAAATGTGAAAACAAATAAATTTAAGAGTAGGTACTTCACGAAGACTTCATTAATTTTAAATAAAAAATGCTTAATATTTTGTTTTTTACTGCGTAAGATCTATTTCAGTCATATAGTCCAGTTGAAAGCTCAGTTGGTAGAGCGTTTGCATTCCATGCCAAGGACTCGGGGTTGATTCCCACCGAGGGTGACACAAATGACTTCCCGTTACAGTGTTTATTGCCAACCTAAGATTAAAATCAACAAGGTTTCTTCAGCCTCTACAACAAATAAGAACTAGCCCCTTCGGGAGCTTGGAAACCCCCACATCAACTGAAGTGGTTGTCGTAAGACTGGCCCTCTTACCAGTGCAAATGAATAAGATTCACATAATATCATACGCGACCCTTTCGGGAACAACGCGATAAGAAGTTCAACTTAATGTTCATCGTAGTCGCATTGGGAAATCTTTTTGCCCAGTTGAAAAAATCATCTGCTACCTTTAATCTATAATCTAAGTTGCAAAGATATATTAACATTTAAAATTCATATTAAATGCATGCCCACAAACAATCACGTGTAAGTTCGCGCTTGCAAATTATGCATGTGTGGTAACAAAATAAAATCCAAACTTAAAATGAACATAGCCCTTGAAACTTTCACCAGCCTCTCCTGAAACAGGGGTGACATTGAAAAAATGATTTTTTTTTTAAAAGTATGGGTTGTCAGCCTTAAACCTACCTATAAATCAAGAAACATGCCTGCACTAAAATATCGGTAATGCAAAAAGGCATTGGAAATTCAATAAGAAATATACATTATTATCATTCTTCATAAATTTGCCATTTTTTATAAAAAAAAAACCACTTCACTCCCTTAAATAAATATTTTTAAAAGTGACAACTTCAAACAAAATTGATAACATCTCATCATCTATACAATGTGTTGTAAAACATCCATCATTTTAAAAGTATAACGTTTTTTATTTACCCTCTACGGTTTTGCGTAGACGCTACGCCGAGTCCACAAAAAACGTAGAACTTGGTTTAATGTATTTGCCCTCGTCAGTCCTACATTATCTCTGGCTTGGAATCGGAATTTTGTATAAACTCGGTATTAAGTAGGTCTTCCTTTGGGTTGTTACTTCATAAGTGCTCGTAGCTCCCCCGCCCCTCCCTTGTTTCTACCCTCCTACCCTCTACGCCCCTCAGGCACTGAAGTTCTACGACAATAATAATAATTTTGTAGATTATTGATTACCGAATGTTTGAAGGGAACAAAGTCAACAAGGCACGCTCCTCAAACTGTAGAGTTGTCCTTTTATTATTATTTTTAAGTATAAAAATGTTTTGTTTTCATAAAAACAAAAAATATATATACTAAAGTTTGTGTTTTCACATTGCGAAGATTAATTTGATGTTATATTCATAATAATAATCGAAATTGCAAAGGGATATATTCACATTTTAAATTTATATATGTACATGTTTACAAATCTTGGATTATGACCAAACAATCATAAGGAAAACAACTTTTTCTACTCCCATTTGGTAATTTACTAAATACAAAACGGCCAACGCAATCACAATGACATACATTTCTACACACGTTGCGTAATGTTACATTACGCAACGGGTAACCGTGTTGAAATGAAAATGTGCACATGCGCATTGTGTCAGAAATGAAACCATTTTTGAATTTCGAGTGTCAACCTTGTATGAGGCTATCCTTCTAAACAACCGATAACAAACTATTATTTGCCGTTTCCATAGCAACCATGTTTAAACGTCAACCATTACATGACTATTTTAAATTTATCGACAGTTCCTCCCCACTATGTTCAAATGAAAATTAATATATTTTATGTGTAGAGTCAAATAAAATTTGTGAATATCTAGTGTAGTAATTCATATTCATTAAAACTCATTAAATTCAATCAAATCAAGCTAGTTTAATTCATCAAATTGAACTGGCACTCGTGTTACAAAGACAATCATTACCAGGCAGTGGTATAAATAACTATTACCAAGCAAAATGTGACATGAACTCATCTGTACAGTTTTTTAGTCCAACTGGAATTGAAATGTAGAAAAAAAGGTATTCAACACAGGTGTTTCCGGTAGTTTACTGGTATTATTTTTTAAGTAAGTGCTACACCATGCCTAAATGTTTTTTTTCTTTTGTTTTTCAGGTATGATCATTCAAAATTTATTGTTCATCAAGAAAGCACGAGACCTTACAGTTCTTTGATGTGGTGAGTTGAATATTAATTTTTCTGATAGTTTGATAAGTAGAAACTATTTATGCTGGAATACGTAGATAAAAAAGTGATGAAATTTTTAAGAGATGAAAGATAATAACGCAAGAACAGAAAAAGTGGAGGCGTACCCGTAAAAGTACTGGCAAGCCCTAGTGGATCAGCAGCAGGATACAGTACAGTACTTGGAAATGTATTTGCTCTCGATTTCATTAAATTTCTTTCTTATGAAGTCCACACGTGGTTGCCAGAGAAATGGCCAACAAATGGTTTGCTATTGGTTGGTTAGGACGGCAGCTCCATACAAGACTGCTGTTTGCTCGCCAGGAAAAAAGTTCGGAATTTAGTTTTTTTTTCATTTCTACACGGGTTGCCATTACGCAACGGTCTATAGAAATGTATGGCATTGTGATACCGTTAAACGTTTTGTATTGGTGAATTACAAAATGGGAGTTGAAAAAATATATTCTTCAATGTTCGTAGTTTATGAACTTTAACCAAGTTAAATGAAATTTATAAATGGTTTATGTAACATACTCTTTGCAATTAACTCTTACATCAGTCGAACTGATTATGCTAAATAATTTACTTACTTCACATAAACTCTTTGGGGAGTTGTGTAACTCTACACTCGCCGAGTCGCCTCACTTTGTGCTTTGTGAAGCCACAAAGGATTATGAAGGAATTTACATTATTACTTTGTTCGATGGAAAATTGAATTATTGATCCATTTTCCTGAAATATCAATCTATGGACTTTTTGTTTTAATTCCTGCGGGAACCCAACGATGAAATTTTGCAAACGCCAAAAAAAGACAAAAAAAACTGTTTGCGTTTATTTTCTTCAGATAAGGGTGGAAAATGTGGAAAATGTGTGAAAAAAACCTCCCTTAAAAATAACTCATTTGAAATGAACTGAAGTGCTTACGATACTCGTAGCTCCAATCGAACTTGAATTTCAGATTTAAAATATGAAAATCAAGCTTAAATGTTTTTTTTAACCATAAACTTCCTATTTATTAGGCGCATGTGCTTGTATGGAATGCACGCCCTTGGTACAATCTACAATTAATAATTTAATTTGCAATGCATCTACGCTGCACATAATGTGCAAATTCTTATCGCATTGTCAACAAATTGGTTTGTGACGTGTGAAACTTCACTTAACTTGAAGTGGGGGTTTCTCAGTTTCCGAGGAAACTGGTTCTAATTACTTGCAAAGGCTGAGTAACTCTTCCCGTCATTTTATTTTGTGTTTTAAACTAATACTGAAACGCTAAATCATTTGTGACACCCTCGGTGGGATTCGATTCCAAGTTACTCTGTCAACTGAGCTATCGACCGGGCTATGTTGACTGGATGTGTTAACATGAGAAGTAAATATTTGATGAATTCTTACATTCAAAGACGTGTAAGTTCGCGCTGACAAATGCAGCATGTTTATTTACAAAATAAAACTCAAACCTCGGAGAGACTTCTGTGCTTTTCAAAAAACGGGGGCTTATTTCATTTCATGAGAATTTCATACGATAATGGATGATGAAAATATTTAGGCAAGAAATATCATAGTTTTAGAAGTTCAGTAGATGAAATATATTCAACACCATTGTACCAAAGCAAAGAATGGAAGAAAAAAAATGTTTTTTGGATACATTTTCACCTACGACTCCTGGAAACTTCAATCAATCATTGATGATACAATCATATTTCAATGGTTTATTTCGAAACAACGACAACAAAAAACACCCACTCGAAATGAACTCTTTAATGGACAATTTTCATAAAAATATTCCCGTATGGAATTGTACAATACAATTGTCCATGCCTGTATGTTGAAACCACAATAGGAACGAAATCAATTATGAATGATAACATTGATTGTCGAGGCATTACCTTTGTTGTATTTTGTAAATTTTAATAAAACTTACAAAGGAGCTATAAGCTTTGTACGTTTTGCCCATGCCCTCGACAGGCTACTTTGGTGACGCACTTACAATTGTTAACCAAAATAATGTAACCAAAAAAGTGAAATAGTATCGTTGAAGAAACCCGTCTCAGAGGTGGTAGAAACCATCCCCGATGAACCACGGCAAAATATTCTTGAAAATATCTTACAAGTTATTAGAGAAAAAGTTATGACGTCAAACGGCTGGGTTGTTAGGACGAATGCTGATATGTTGTTGGTGATTGCTGTGGACCCAAGTTACATTTGCCCGCCAAAAAAAAAAAACGGAAAATAATACATGCCCCTAGTCTGGTGATTAACTCTTCTGGCTTGTAATCGGAAAATCAAAGCTCGATTTTGAACAGAGTACAATACACTTCATTTATCATTCTAAACTTGCTCTTCCTTGGTTGGAAAAATTCATCTGATTTATCAAAAACCTCTAAGATAACTGAGTGATTCGAGTTCATTGAAAATTAAACAGTTGATTTAAGTTTTATGAGTCATGTGTGCTTCCAGTATCCACCAATTGTTTGGAAACAAGAGGGCTCACTCAGTACAGCGCCAACAGACTGAAGATATGCTAAAGAGCCTTTGAAGGGAGAATGGAGGAAATCAGCCTCAGAGACAGGGTTACAAACCAGGAGATCCATAGACGTAGACGTGTCACTGATGTCATACAGCGAGTGGTGAACTTAAAGAGGCTTTGTGCAGAACCATGACAGGCGGTCGAAAAAGATCATCTAGTGGCATCTGCAGGCTTAACACAGCAGCCGATGGACACACATGGAGAAGATTTGAAGAAGCCTACGTCCAGGAGTGGACTGAGAAAGGAGAGAAGGATGGATTTTAGTTTATTTACTTTGAGTCTATGAATAATGATCAAAAGGCGATCTATCAGCTTTTAGCTAACTTGTCTATTCCAAGGGGATGAGACAACAAAACATAAAATATCCCTTACTTACAGGGAACATTTTCAATTTGCTCCCATTCGAAGGTAGGCACATAAAAACCCTCATGTCCGTAGAGGGTAAATGTGTAAAACTCTACGCCTAAACTCAGCTGGAGAGTTCATCAAGAAATATGTAAACTGTGACAGCGCCTGCAGTGAGTGTATACATCTCTATGCATTTTTGGTAAGACTCAATGGCCGAGTTTCAAGGGTAGTGTTTATATACTTGGAGTGGAGGCCGGGCATTGATGGATGATTTATAGAGGAAGAGGCACCAAGTGTCAAAAAATCGATTCATCGTCTTTCAGGCCGTGGAGAAACAAACACAAGAAGTATTTGTGCCACCGTAGGATTCTGTTTGTAGACTTAATTTTGTTAAAGTATTGTTACAAAAAACGGGTTCAATTTAAGAAAAACTGTAGTTATTTTATTTTAAGATTTCGTTCACATTTGGTTCCATTACAGAGTGGAGTTCAGCTCGACGGCTCTAATACGAGTCTGCTTTACAGACGGTTTTAGCCCTTAATGAAGTATGATACCTTGATTAATAGGTTGGTATAAGGTTGACCACCCATACTGCAAAAAATGGTTCACTTTGCCAAAGTCACCTCTGTTTCAGGGAAGGTCGGCAAGAGTTGCAGGGCGTATGTTAATTTGAGATTGGGTATTCTATATTGTAGGTCCACATGCGGCATGTGTGAGTGCGAAATTATGCGTGTCTGCTTGAGGGAATGCATTTGATATGAATCTCAAATGATACATATCTTTGCAGCTTAGATTTAGATTGGATTAAACATAAGGACAGTTCTTGAAGCATCTGAAACCGGAACATTCGCAAATTTTCCAGAACATTCGAGCAAACACGAGCACAACTATCCAAACACCTACATCTGGAAACACTCTCACACATTCGTAACGTATATATATTGTACCGTTAGTTTGACTATTGTTGAAGTCACGCATTATATTAACTACTTTACTTAATCGAGTTCACATGCCTTTAAGGCTCAGGGCCTCCCGCACTACAATCCGTCAAGACTCTACTTCTTGTGCCTCTTCCCTCCATGGTCTCCTTACTCCAAGTACTTTTCTAGAAATTTCCCCAAATTTGCCACCAAATTATCTACCCACAGTATCCTGGGACGTCCGAGTAGTCTGACATTGGAGTAGGACACCATTCAAGACATTTTTCAATGTCAAAAAAAATCATACATTGTTAAAAATTAAATTTCAAGACTTTTCAATTATAAAAGATTTTTTAATTTCAAAACTCTCAAAGTGAAAAATAAACCAAGTCGATGCTACTCTTATGTGGATAAAAAAAACGATGAATTAGATTTTTTTATGAAGATAGATATTCATTTTTTTTTTCATTGAACAAAGGATCGGGTTTTCCTTCTATACAAGGAGATGATATCCGCCTAGATGATATCATCTTTTCCTAAGGGGATGGAGGTATTTTTTCACGAAACGAGGTTTTTTATGTTTCTTTGCATCACAGGGTAGCAGAAAAAAATATGAACTGAGCTAAAAACATAGAAAAATAAACAGTTTTTCGCTCAACAAAATTGAATATTGAAAAACTGTCAAGAGTGCTTCAAAATTTTACAACCCTTTCAAAGGCTGGAAAATTATGTTTCAGTTTATGGGATAATGGAATATTAAAAAAAATACATATTGTGGTAAGTAAATAAAATCACACAAAAGGTTAGTTTCTTATGTATTTATAAAAATATATATAAGTGGTATATCTTCAATCTAAGTTGCAAAAGTTTTTGTATTTAAATTTGGGATTCATACTTTATGCATGTAAAAATGTTTTCGCTTACATGCTATGTGTGCACTTACAAAAGAAAGCACAAATCTTAAATGAGCATAAGCCGTGCAACCTTTGCTGATTTTTTTTAGACAGATAGGACATTGATAAATGTGAACCAGTGCTAACAGTACGCATTGTCAGCTTTGTAGCAATGTCTTAGAATTTAAGAAACCTGCAGAGCAGAAAAATGAAATGATGAAATGGTAAGAGCATCCGATTGACAAAAAAACAGTATGTGTTTCTAGCTCTTGATGGGGTAAGAAACAATTTTTCGACTTTGTCAAATTAACAAAAAAAAACAAATGTACTTATACATCGCATAAAATAAGTGTCTTGTAAAAATAATATCAAAAGATACTTTAAAAAAACACTTCTATTAACGTTCATTAAGTGTAAAAAGTAGGCTTTTAAGCTGTTTTATCTGCTGACGACAAGCAAAAAGCATTCTCAAGGTGAACTATCAAAGCGACGTGGTGTCTTTCACTGTCGTCGTACTTTCAGTCAGAAACGAACAGCAAGTGACCACAAAAACAACGGAAACCACCACATCTCTTTGAAACCTCGCTTTGAGAATGATTTCTGTTTGTGAAAGCGAAACATCGGTAGATAAACGAAAGCTGCAAATAAAACATGGCCTAACGCGAAAAAAACACAAAAATAATTTGTTATGTTACTGCGACCTGGGAAGTGATAGTGAAAGTTTAAATCTTTATTTAATACTTGTAAGCTCGCTTTTACACATGCTGCATATATACTTCCGAAATGTTAAGAGTATTACCTAGAATAACATGAAATGACAGGCTGTTTTTGATTTTTCATGATCCATTCATTCCTTCTCTGAATCCTCTTCCATGCCTTCCTTCCCTTCCTCCCATTCTGTCCTTTTTCCCACGCACTTATCATATCGGGTTTCATAATTTTCCTTTTAAATATAATAATAATCATAATAATACAAGAGAAGTGGTTTCCCTCTTTCCGGAACATGATATCCTTGTAATATTAAAACGCCAAACAAAGCGAGGAAATTATTTCAATTAACAAGCACTTTACCCTCTTAAATTTTTTGAAGTTCCTAGGATACGTTTTAAGCCGTTTTGTACGATATTTAAAATATTTTCAAGTGGTTTCGTACCCTAAAGTTGACGTCATTTAAACTTTAATTAGCGCAACTAGGCTACACATGTAGAGTACCTTCTTGCCGGAGTTATTCCTGAAGGGGTCGCATGTGGTGATTCACGACCTATTTTTTATACGGGTAAGAAGGTCGGCCTCACGCCATCCACTTCAGTTAAAGTGGGGGTTTCCCAACCCCCGAGAGAGTTGTTTATCATTTCTTGTGAGGACTGAGTAAACCTTACCGCTGAAACTTTTGGGTTTGAAATAAACATCGAAACTGAAAATCATTCATGAAACCTCGAAGGGGATAGAACCCTTGCTCTCGGCATGAAGTGAAATCACTCTACCAACACAGTTCTCTACCGGTTACAGCACAGGGCTGGCCATGCAAAGCGTACAATCCAAGTACTTTGCTTAATTAAAGTGTTTTGGAAATAGTTATTTATGCCACTGCCTAGTAATGATAGTCTTTGTAACACGAGTGCTAGTTTGTGCCATGAGGCGCAGCCGAATGGCACAATAGACAGCAAGAGTGTTACAAAGACTAATTACGTGCAGTGGCATACAATACTTTTTCTACGACCATGAAATAAATAACAAAATAGTAAATAGTAGTCATTATAATGTACTCGTCCATTTGAAGTAAGAAAACCTTAACTTTTGTCAAAACGTGTAATTTATCATTCCCTTCGATTATCTAATCTTATCTAAGTTGCAAAGATATATTACATTTAGGATTCATATTAATATCATGCTTACAAGCAGACCCATTTAAGGTCACGTTTATACAAGCCGCATATAAGCTTAAACATTCAAACCCAAAACTTAAATAAACATAAACCCTGCAACTACTGAAGCAGGGGTGCCATTGGCAAAGTGAAACAAGTTTTTACAGCATAGGTGGTCAACCTCATACCGACCTATTAGCCAAGTAACTGTTTAAGTTTGTTTATTTTTTGCGGTGAAAATATCTCGCATTAGTTTCCTTTCAAGCCTTCTGTTTTCCTTCGAAAATAGGAAAGCTACAATTTTGAGTATTTTGATAAATAAATTTAATGAATCACTACACTATTCACAAATTTTATTTGACTCTACACATAAAATATATTAATTTTCATTTGAACATAGTGGGGAGGAACTGTCGATAAATTTAAAATAGTCATGTAATGGTTGACGTTTAAACGTGGTTGCTATGGAAACGGCCAATAATAGTTTGTTATCGGTCGCTTAGAAGGATAGCCTCATACAAGGTTGACACTCGAAATTCAAAAATGGTTCCATTTCTGACAATGCGCATGCGCACATTTTCATTTCAACACGGTTACCCGTTGCGTAATGTAACATTACGCAACGGGTGTAGAAATGTATGTCATTGTGATTGCGTTAGTCGTTTTGTAATTAGTAAATTACCAAATGGGAGTAGAAAAAATCCATTTATTCACAGCAGCATTATTGCAGATCTGCCATGTCAGCCGCTTACCCTCCACTGTGTCCATCTCTCAAAAATCTGAAATATACCGCGGGGCAACACACTGTGTCGATTTAAAGACAGTTAAATATACCTAGTACTCAATCTTTTCATCAATTTTAAGCCAGTGAAGCTGGTCTCTTAATTTAGGGGTAATGGAGCACAAATTTTAAAATTATAGTCAAGACGCGCTCCCATATTTAGCGTATATTGAAGTCAGCTCAACTGCACACACAGTAGTCCCCTATTGAACATTTTCCTATGATAGTTCTCAGAACTCTCATCGCCAATGTTCTAAGATTTTTTGTTTTAAAAAAAAGTAATGATCATGATTTATAAAAAAAAAGGTAGGAGCCCATGAATAAGACTGTAAAACTTTTTTTTCTATGTTTCATTGTTTACAAAGATTAAAGGCTCACAGTTCTTTACATACGTTTAGGAAATTCCCCAAAAACATTTCGCAACAAACTTTCGCGAATGTCTGTTTTCTAAATAAAAAATACAGCCTTCGCCCCCTTGCTGCTCCGAGTGAAAACACACCGAAAAAAAGTTTTTCAATCGATCGCTATGGCTCGAACGTTACCGAGGACTTGCGGGTACTCTCTGCCTGAAGAAATGTAAAAAAAAACTTCAGGATTGGTACAATACGGATTTGGAAAAACCTTGATCTACATTAGAATGATGCTTTGACATTCGTATACATCTGATTTGGTGTGCGATCGTTTTGTCATCAAATGGATGGTAATAGTATTTTGATGATTAATTTGGCGAACGCTGTTTTTGTGTGAATCACACTTCAAAATCCCTCTGACGGCTTGATCGTCGATTAAAATCTTAAATCTATCTAAAACAAGATCCAGTTACTGTAAAGCTGGATGGACCTTTGGTGACCGATTTTTTCTAAAGGTCTTAAAACTTTTCAACCCAGTAAAAGCATGTTAGGAAATGGAAATGAAATATATTCCATCGCATGGTCTTCTATTTACGAGCCCGAAGCACTTACCACTAAACTATGGACCTGTCTAAGATTACTTAAAGAAAGAAAGATCTTAACAAAAAGATGACCTCATGAAAATAATATACCATCTGATATATGGTAACGCAACTAAGATGTATATAAATGTACGTAGTTCAACTTTTTCCTACGTTGTTCCCAAAGGGGTGAAACAGGGTGACATTGGCAAAGTGAAACATTTTTTGCAGTATAGGTAGTCAGCCTCATACCAACCAATAAACTAAGGGATACGGGGTGAAACAGGGTGACATTGGCAGATTGAAACATTTTTTGCAGTATGGGTAGTCAGCCTCATACCAACCAATAAGTTAAGGGATAGCATCGTATAAGTTAAGTTGTATTTAAAATATATAAAAAGACATTTTTCGCTGGAATGTCAAAATGATTAAATTTTGCCTGTGGGTACTTTATTTCAGGAAAATATGATCTGAGTAACGTGCATTGCTTTGATTTTTAAATTGACATGAAAATGTTTCGTTGTACGAATTAAAAAAAAATACGAAAGTTGAGGTATAACTATTTAAAGCTACACCGAGTCACATACTCTATCCTACAAAATAAAACACCAGACAGATGCAAAAACAATCAGGAGTGAAGGGGACAGATATACTTTTGCATACTCCACCAGCTGGTGGAGGTTGTTTTTTCTGAACTAAGCTGATATAAAAAGAAGAGTAAAATTCCGACTGAAAGTTCATTTCAGAGTATTGGCTTTTCCTAGTCTTATTTTTATACGACAAAGCGAGAATATAAAGCATCAGTTTGCTTTGTGGGTAGATTTTTTTTATATACAATCCAAGTCATCGCAAATTAATCTTTTGCCAATAAGTACTATTATTTATTTTTTAATACAAAATTACATCTGTGAAGAGGAATGCCATTTACTAACCTATTTTGCCTGGCTAGAACAGGTATTATCATTATCAAATTAATATATTTTTATTCTATATTTTAATTATTTTTTAATTAATAAGAACCCAATGACATCTGTTGAACGAGGATTGAAGTTATGGTCAAATAACCCAAGCAGGGATCGAACCAACTCTATTCCGTATAACCGCTCTAAGCTGAAAACAATATTTTATTTGAAAATAAAATAAAAACAACCAAATCGTTTACGAGTCTTGTAGTTACCAACGAATGCTATTTAATTTAATTTAATAAGAAATACAATTTGAATTTATTATTACTTCATTCTTTTGTCTTATTTTGATGGGGCATTAATTACACAAAAGTTTTCATTTTCAGTTTTAATTTATTAGAATTTAGTATTAATTTTAACCTGATGGAAATTTCTACGAAAATGTAATTAATTGTTCGTTTTATTAAAACAGTGTATTACAGAAACAGCATTTTGATTATTTAATTTTCTTTCTTTCAAAAATTTTCTTAATTAAATGCTCAAACAAACGAGTTTTTTTAAGAAGATTTTTTACATACGTAGACATTTTATAAACGTAAAAATGGATATTACAAAGCGTGATGTAGAGAAGAACTATTAAAAATGTCAAGACCCACCACGGGCTGTTGTGCTGTGGTGATGATAGTGTAGAGAAAAAGGGGTTTCTCAACGTTTCGTTGGAGTCGTATCCGATTTCATCACGAGACTGTGTCTTGTACACCAAACAGGCACGAATTGAATTTCCAGATAAAGTTGTTGTCGCTCGTGACCGAAGATTATAGGAACTCACATGAGGTGACGGATAGCAGATAAAAGATTCGAATTCGTTGAAATGTTGAGAAACTCGTTCTTTTTAAGCTCGTCTACACCGTGATTCTTAATGTTATTTTTCTTAAGTTGCGAAGATATTCAATATTCATTTTAAATGCATTCCCATAAGCAGACACGTATAAGCAACACAACATACACAGCAGACAACATTTAAACCCTATTTCAAATAAACAAAAGCCCTGCAATTCTTACTGACCTTCCCTGAAACAGGGGTGACACTGACAAAGTGAGCCATTTTTACAGTATGGGGGGTCAGCCTCACATCAACCTTAAAGTCAAAGTACTATTTTTATACAAAATTTAAAAATAAAAATACTAATAAAAATCATATACACAGTATCATCAATAAATAATTTTCAATTATATCCAACAAAAATATCGAACGACGTTATTTAATTTAAAATCCAAGAATTACTTCGTTGCAAATTTCGTATAAAAAAATCTACTTGTATTTCTTAATTCAACCAAACATACTGCACTATTAAACGGTTCACAAAATTCCAAATGAAAATCTTATTCAACACAAATCGAAAATGGATATCTTCCCAACAGATGCACAACGCGCTCACACCAACTATTGCATTTGAATGTTTGCAAAAACACTTCCAAAAAAAAAAATGCATTGAAACGTTACATCTCTGTTGGAGCTCTTTGTATTTTCTGCAATGTACCACGTCGCTCTTTTTCACACTATTGTATCGTTTTCACTCCAAGTACAAAAATTTGCGAATAAACTCACCAAAAAAAAAATACAGAAATTTAAACAGCGCCCATATTGAGAGTTTTAGTTTCCTCATGCTTTTGTTTCAATTGATTTATGATTTCTGTGGACAAGAAATTATTTTAACGAAAATAGGCATTATAATATGTTTCAACTTACTTACGAAAATGGTCCTTAGTAAGAAAGATTACAAAGAGATTCACTCTGTTATTTTGTTGTATATAAAAAAACTTTGAAGAAACTAAGAAATATTTTTGGAATGTTGGTAGCATTAATATTCATTCCTGCGCGAACATTGTGCGCACGCGTTATAAATCTTTTGATGTGTAATTTTGTAAATTTTGAAACGTAAATGGCATTCTCTTTAGACATTACTGCATGTGTAATTATAAGGTGTCGAAAAACATAATGAAAAAAAAAACAAGGAAATACGGGATTTCACATGCAAGAACATGATTTTAAAATTGTTGATTTTGACAGGACTGGGGACAACTGTGCTCCAAAGTATGTTTCAATGCCGTAAGCTAGTTTCTACTCCTGTATCATATAACTTAATGGGTTCAACGCTATGTTGGAGTTTAAACGTAAAAGGGTAGGTACTAGTGAACATTTAAATTGCATTCTACTCCCCCCCCCGGTCAGTCGATACAACCAACTACCCTCCATTTTCACAAACACCCCCCCTCCCTCCATCTGCTGTCGAAAGTCCACTTTGTGTTGCTCTTTTTGTGCAAACGTCACACAGAGTCGGGAACAAATATTTCCACTAGATTTTTGTGCGCGTTTTTAGAAATCCAAGTTTTATTTTTGGTTTTGATGGATAGTGCTAGGCGAAGTCATAACCTCAGTAAATGGATAAACTTTGTGAATCGGATATTTATACTATAACCTATAATCTGAGTTGCAAAAATATATTGACATTTATGGCTCATATTTAATGCCTGCCCACAATCAGGCACATGTAAGTTCACGCTTGCATATGCTGCATGTGCACATACAAAATAAACCTAACCTCAAATGAAAATAAACTTTGCAGCTCCTCCCGCCACCTTTTCCTTTAGCTTTAGCTTTAAAGAAAGTGAGCCAAGTTTTTACAGCATGATTATCAACCTCATACCAAAGTATTAGTCAAATAACGTTTGCACAATCTTAAATCTAAAATTGGACCGGTCGATGGCTTAGTTGGTTGAGTGCTTGCATTCTATGCCAAGAGCTCGGTTTTGAATCGCACTATGGGTGTCAGAATAGATTTCAAGTGTTGGTGCTTTCTTCACACCCAAAATAAAAATATCGGCAAGGTTAACTCAGCCTGCACAAGAAATGAGAACCAGCCTTCTCGGGAGTTGGGAAGCTCCCACTTCAACTAAAGTGGTTGGCGTACGGCCGGTCCTTATACCCATAAAAATAAATAGGTTCACTCGCCATATGCGACCTTTTTTGATGGAAACTCGGCAAAGAATTACCCTCTATATGAAGCTTAGTTGCGTAGCATTTTATGTACAATATTCAGGATAATTAAAAATAGCGTCTAAGCATTACTGAAACGAGTCAGGAAACTTGAGCGATGATTAAAAGATATGAAATGAAGGAAATTTCAAGTAAAAATTTCAATTCAAAGTCAAAAAGGGGATGAAAATTAAGGGAAGGCTGAAATTTAAAAGAATTTTAAGCATCTTTTAGTAAATACATAAAATGTTGCCCTATTAACTGAAGTACATTTTGATATTATTAAGTTCATCCAAAAGATCGTATCATGAAATGATATCGTGGATCTTTACGCTGAGTATAAAACCATAACATCAGCTCACCTCGATTGCGTAGATCGAAAAAATGTATGAAAACTAAATCACGCAGTAGAAGTGCTGTTGTATTGTTCATACATTTTACATTTACGCGGTCAAAAGGAGTTTATGTAAAGGTTGTATACTCGGGGTATTTTTGCCTTATATCTTTCAGATGTTTAAATTTGATAGATGGATCATACTAGAAAAGCTTTTGACAGTATTATTTAGGTAAGATGACAGTGAAAAATAAATGAAACAGTGTTTAATCAGTAATTTGTTTTTAAGAAAACACAAATAATCAAAAAGAAATGAAATTGACTTAGTTGAATAACTGAACAACTCTTTATCTGAGTTTGAAAATATATATTGGCATTTAAGGCTCATATTTTATGCATGCTCACAAGCAGGTACATGTTAGTTTGCACTTACACGTGCTAACTAACATACTTTCAAATTAAAAACCAAACCTCACATGAACATCTACTTTGCAATTCCTGCCGCATTTCCCTGAATCCGGGGTGGCATTGGCAAAAGTGAACCATTGTTTACAGTATGGGTGGTCAGACTCATACCAACCCATTAGTCAGTGACTTAGGATAATTGATTGGACGAAAAAAAATCTTCGTTTACTTTTTGACTGCCTAAAAACATCTTCTTCTTCTTTATCTGGTGCCACTTCTATCGAAGATTGACGATCATCATGGATTTTTTGACCTTGGATGCTGTAGCTCAAAACACGGACTTGGTGCTTGGTGAACAACTACAGAATCAAAACACTTTTCAGAGTTTTCATTAACTTAAAAATCTTTTCGTTTTTAATAAAATTAGCAGAATCTTTTTATTGTACACCTAGTATTAAACGTTGCGTAAATTCTTCATAATCATATTAACATTTAAATTGTATCAAAAATACAAAATCACCTCTTGTGATTTATTTAATTTTCATACATTTTTTCTGTTTACTCGATTGTGGGGAATTGACACGGTGTTTTAAACTAAGGATACAGTTGTATATTTTAAGAAACGTTATTTTCTCGTTCACAAAATTAAATGCGAGCCTTTTCAGCAAATAGGAGGAGAAATTTCCGATTAAATCCTAATTGAATCTGTCCATATCCTTAGCCGTGAGATTACTATGCGTAGACTCTAATGACATCGTCTTCACGTCAGTGCTTGATGTTTTTATTTATTCAATTCGTCTCACATAATCCTGTCAATGAGTTTTTGAAATTACAAATTTGAAAGACGAAAAGATTTCATGGTTTTGTTTTAGAGTATTTTGCTACATTGGTAAGATTGCTTACAAGGGCTGACACTGATATTTTGCGAAGGCTGAGTAAATCTTGCTGGTATTTTATTTTGGGTGTGAAATAAACCCTAAAACAGGAAACCAATTCTGACAACCGTTGTAGGATTTGAGCTTGAGCTCTCAGCATGGAATGCAAACACTCTACCAAGTAAGCTTGTCGACCGGGTATCAAATGGTAAAAAAGAAGGATGAATTTTTTTGCAATCCTATTTTAGCCTTTAACGCTACACATGTGGTAGGTGGAACCTATTTTTTTAGCCAACCATTTCAGTTGAAGTGGGGGTTTCCCAACTCCTAAAGGGGCTGGTACTCATTTCTTGTGAAGGCTGAGTAAACCTTGCCGGTATTTTGTTTTGGGTTTGAAATATAAACACCGATACGGGAAATCATTTCTGACACGCTCGGTGGGATTCGAACCCGAGCTCCCCGTATAAATGCCCTCTACCAACTGAGCTATCGGCCGGACTTAAGCTGATGAAAGAAAAACAAATGGACATGACAAACACTAAACCGAAAAAAAAAGTTTTTTCTAATATTTTTTTAGTAAAAAAGGTTTGTTTAAAGTTTTTTCACGAAACAAGTGAAAGATGCTATAAGAAACAGCTGTTAGTTTAAATAATAATACAGTCTACTTTCATACACAAAGTGGCATAATGAATTTTTCATTACGGCCAGGAGCGTATCAAGTGAGGCATTTAAACCGCTCGTACCGTACACAGACGCTAATAAAAGTTCCCTTGGTACGCCCATGGAACGAATAATACAAAGTTTTGAAGAAAATTAAAATGATATATACCTACTAATATCGTACTGTGATGACTTGTTTATTTAAAATGTTTTAGTAGGTTTGTGAAATTAACATGAGTATCTGTAGACTGATGAATTTATGCTATTTGTTTCATTGCAGCGTTTAATCATCGTGGTTGCTAGCAAAAATACTATTTTGAACTCCGGTAGATAGCTCAGTTAAAAGAATGCTTGCATTCCATGCCATCAATAGGGTTCAAGCCCCACCGAAGGTATCACAAATAATTTCCCATTTTGGTGCTTATTTCAAAAACCACAATAAAAATACCGGTAAGGTTTTCTCAGCCTTTACAATAAATCCAGCCGCCTCAGGAGCTGGGAAACCCCTACTTCAAGTGAAGTAGTTTGAGGAAAATAAATAGGTTCCACTCGCCACCTTGAGGGAAAACTTGGCAAAAAGTTGCACTAAATGTGAAGCTTAGTTGCGTTCCTTGGTTGACAGGAAAAAATAGATTGCTGAGATGCGTTCCTTTTCACAAATTTACTTTAAAAAATATATGCGTAAGTTCAGATTTTTTTTACAAAATTTATCGTAGAATATTTTTCAGAACACAATATTCAAATGTCATATTTTATCATATTATCTTTGACCCCAAAATACAAAAAAAAACTAGCGATTGTGCGTCTGAAAGGACGCCACGCTACGGACGGGGATGGTCATAAATCTTTTGTTTCGGGGGTGGCAGTGGTAAAAGCAAGCAAAGCGAGGGTAGTAGGGGGTTCGGTGGGTTAGAGGGGGTCGGGAAATGTTTCTGAGGGTGGCGTGTGTTTCGGCCAGAGGGAAATCGATACGGGCAGGCCGAAGCAAAGTGGGGCAATCGGCAAAAGATTGGGGATGGAAACAGTGGGGTAACTTTATATGGATATAGATTGACAGTTTGATAATATATAATCTAATCTAATCTAATTTGCAAAGATATACAACATTTGGAATTCACTTTATATGCATTCTCACAAGCAGACACGTATAAGTTTGCGCTAGCACATGCCGCATGTGAAACAACAACATAAAAACCCAAAAATTAAATGAACATTTACCCTGCAACTCTTACCGATCTTCCCTGAAACAGGGGTGAAATTGGCAAAGTGAACCATTTTCTACAGCATGAGTGTAGAAAATGGTTCTCAGTTTATGGCAAGGGTTTATGTTCATTTAAGATTGGTTATAAATATTTAAAAATATAAATGGTACAACATTGTTTTAATTCACTTTATTTTTTTATTTTTGCTCGAATATTTTCGCCTAATGAGGCATCTTCGGGAGCATTTATATTTTTAAATATTTATAAAAATGGACTTTCACTGTGTTAACAGATTTACACTAAAAAATATTTAAGATTGGGTTTTTATGTTGTAAGTTCACATGCGGCACGTGTAAGCGCGAACTTATACTTATTGACGGTTAAAAGGAAGTACGTACAAAAATGTCGTAAGCGACATTTTTGTCAAAAATGAGTTAAGAATGCTATCTTACTTAAAAATTTCTGCTCTTTCTAATGCGCCAACTCCCATAGCTCTACGATGATTTTTTTTGTTTATGCCCAAACAAACAACTGCGTTTTCGATGTATGGTTTTGGTGTAACCGACAAGATTTTGGCCATTTTTGTCTTACAGGCGCTTGTGACATAAAAAAATCGTAAAACCACATTAATAGGAATGCCAATAAATGCCTTTATTTTTTATTTTTGAGCTGTTTTGATTTTAACGATATGATAAAAAATAAAAAAGTTATGCCATTTTTCTGCAATCTCAGACTTTAAACTGCTTTCCTAAACACTTTAGTTTTTGTCGCTTATGTCCTACTTCCTTTTAGCCGTCGATATCTGCAAATGGAATGCATAAATAGATAATACAGAATACTTTCATTTTAAGCAATTTTTTTTACCAGATTCTGGACAAAAGTTAGTTCTGCTCACACATGGCAAACTGAGCTATCGACGGGACGTTTTTTACAGCATTCTTTTATTACGTCATCACCATTTTCAGGCAGATTTCACAGCGTTTTTCTTTCATCTCCACCCCAATGCCTTCACATTATCCTACCCCCACCTCCCCGGGCCTCGTGTACCGAGAAAACAGCTCAAATGGCTGTGGGGTAGGTTTTACGTTCGCGCCGATGGCTAATTATGTTTCAGGAATGCTTTTTGTTTATTTCTTTATTGGGAAAGGCTTATCGGGCGGCCGAGTTGCTAAAGAAAGTCGATACGGGAATGCGGGCTGGGTTTCGCTTCAACAAAACATCTATTTATAGATTCAACTCTTCGATATTTAGCTTTTTTATTTGCGTTTTTGAAAAATCTCGTGCGGTTTTGAAACTTTTTTAGTATTGCCAGAAATCAATATGACCTTGAACTGTGACAGAGTTTCTAACAACAAATTTGCTCTACAGCTGGTGCATCGATCGTCGTTTGTTTTTTTATGTAAAATCACGTTAAGTGATGGTTGACCCATAGATTTGCTGTGTGTGAATATCGTCGTCAGAATATAAGCAGTTTCTGAATTAAAAATATTATTGATCGAAAAATACTGACTTCGATTTTTTTATCTTTGATAAAAAACCATTTTGTTCTGTTTATTAAGTCAATCGCCATAGCGTCTTCTTTGTGCTTGTTTGTATTATATCCCCTCAGATTTAAGATTTTTTTCACATTAGCAATGTTTGTATGTGTCCTGGACCAATGTGCTTTATGAAAACTGGATATTGATTTTAAAAAAAGTGTACATAACTATCACTTATCACAACTATCAATTATCACAACTATCAATTATCGTATTTTACGTTTTCTTCTTAGCTCAGATTGTGGAGAATGTGATTCTAAAAACAATTTCATTCAAAGCTCTTCTTTGAACCAAATAATAGATAAGACAAACAAGCACTGGGATATACAATGAGGCTGGCCTCCATGCTGTAAAAAAATGGTTTACTTTTCGTCTATCTAGTGCTCGTTTGACCATTACATTGAAAAGTCATCTTAGAATAAAATGGTTGATAATCCTAGTCACTGCTCCTGATGATGCTTTTTAAGGTGAAAACGTTCGAGCATAAATAATAAATAATAGTGAATTGAAACTGTGTTTTTTTTTCCAAAAAAGCAGTGGGGAGACGATTAGTCCATATAGCCTTGCATTAACTGGGTCTCGCTTGAGAATTAGTGCTTTCTACAGCGACGGCATAGCTCACAGAAGGCTCTTGAGGTGTAAATCCCATAGAAACAGCGCTTACCAAATAATCATCCTTATATTATTATTATAACGAGTAAAGGTATAAAAAGGATATAAAATAATGAAAACTCTGCGCTCTAACATAATTTTTTGTAGTTCACAAAGCATGTGTTGTGTACTGAATTATCTATTGTAAGAGGGTCAGAGGTCTGATATGGGAAAAAGACTGGAAACGCCCGTTCCTGTCTGGGGGAGCTGATAGTATTGGAAAATGGATGAAAATACTTGTTTCATAGAAAAATATACACGCTATAAATAATTATTGTAGAAGTTTCTTATTGTAGGACTATCTATTATGTTCCTTGACTTATAGGTTGGTATGCGGCTGACCACCCATGCTGTAAAAATGGTTCACTTTGCCAATGTCACCCTTTTTTTCAGGGAAGAACGGCAAGAGTTGCAGGGTGTATGTCCATTTGAGATTTGGGTTTTTATGTTGTAGGTGCACATGCGGCATGTGCAAGCGCGAACTTGTACGTGTCTGCTTGTGAGAATTCATATAATGTGAATCCCCAATGTAACATATCTTTGAAACTTAGATTATATTAGATATACAAATCCCTTCTGTTGGCCTATAATCTAAGTTGCAAAAATATTTTAAATTTCAAATTGAACAAGAAGATAAGTGTAAGTTTGCGCTTACAAATGCTGCGTGAGTACTGACAAAGTAAATTCCATGTCTCGAATTAATATAAGCCTTGCAACTCTTGCCGATCTTTCCTGAAATAAGGGTGACATTGGGAAAGTGAAGCATTTCTTACAGCATGGGTGGTCAAACATTTTAGTCATGGAGATGGAACCAACATTTTAGTCATGGAAACCTTTACACTAAAATAAAATTACTTATTAACGTTGCTTTTCTTTCCACGTGGTTACAATTTTTACTTAATTTTATATAAGTCAGAATAGTCAATGAAAGAATTACAAAGTGTGCATACAAAGGAAATGTGAAAGAAAAAAGAGGAAAGGGAAGACCGAGAAAAGTATGGTCGGATCAGATTGGGGAAATTGTGAAAGAATTGAATATACAAAGCGGCTGTAAAATAAGGAAATGTATGAAAAGGGTGTTGAATATGAACGAACTGAAAGAGGTTTGCAAGGATTAAAAAAAAATGGAAACAAATCTGCAGAGGCTATGGCCGCCCCTAGCCGAATGGCAATACAGTTACAGTTATTGAATTTCAGTAAACATTACAAATTTATTATTATTTGAGATTGGGTTTTTATATTGTAGGTCCACATGCGGCATGTGTTAGCACGAAATTATACATATCTGCTTGTGGGAATGCATTTAATATAAATCTTAAATGATATATATCTTTGCAGCTTAGATAAGATTAGATTAGATTAGATTACAATTATTACAAATTACACAGCAGTCAGTCAGTTCAATGTTAAAATTTTATATTTGTCAAGCGTTGTTTTTATTTAAATCAAACCTTAAGTGGTGGAGGGGCAAGGTGTGGTTTTTGCCCCTCAGGGAGTATATAAATACAAAAAAACAACAAATGGAGAAACTGCACTGTATTCTCCAAATGAGAGATATGAAAATATTTAAATCTACTGCCTAGATATTTTCTCTCTCAAACAAAAACCAACCTTCACTAGGTGGCTTTCAATGTTGGACGACTTCCCGTACCAAAAGAAGCGAAAATCAAAGGACCGCCACTCACCTCAATCGTGCTGCTGGTCCAAGATGATGCTCGTTTTCTCAGGATCCTGTGGTGCTGAGCTCTGTTCACAAACTGCCACACTTGGAAGTTATATGGAAAACAATCACACTCACTCACAGATTTTTACGGTTAAATTTCAAATCGGTCGAGAGACATAAAACGTGTCTGCATGCGAACACGACGGAAACGGAAGTCCCCAATCCATTGCTAGTTTCACGTCGCTCAGTCAAAAAAAGTTGATATTGCCATCTTGCGATTTATTTGCACTTTTATTTCAGTTTGTGACAGACCAACATGACAATTCGCTTTAGACTAATTAATTAAAAATAAAACAGATGACGCTCAATTGTGCGTCACCAAGTGGCATATAAGCGCTATTTTATAAGCCTGACCTAGTTTTTGTTGATTGGAATGAGCTGATTTACAATTTTTTTTTTTTTTTTTATGTTTTGAATGCTGATAAATGAATCGAACTCAGAATCTTCCGTTTACGAGTCCGCAGTATCAAACAATCTTTGGATTAGTTTATATAGTCTTTGGATTAGTATGTAGCCAGTGGCAAAGGTTGCCATACAACTCGATTCTCATCGGTTTCCCTTTTAAAATGAGGCAAAAATGATAATAAAGTTGACTGCATGGTTTCAATGGGGAATAAATACGTATTGTTTCTTTGGTTTCAAATGTATTTTTTTTACTTTGTGCCTATATTTTTTAACTCCTTTGTTGCCTCATTTTAAAAGGGAAGCCGATGAGAATCGAGTTGTATGGCATCCTTCACCACTCACTGTGTAGGTACTATATTCTGTAAAAATAAAATAAAACAGAATTTAACATTCAAAAAACCTTTTTTTATCAAGAACAAAACAAAAACATTTGACAAAAAATCAAATTATCTTTCGCTTAATATGCGAGTAATGTTAACCTTTGTTAAATAAACTGTTTTTTTTTTTTAATAAAAGTAGATATTCATAAAAAATAAACATAATTAAACTTTGTGTTATACAAAATTGGGACCTATGTCCAACAACATATACAAAATAACCGGAAAAACATGAATTGAAATTTTTCATAATATGTTTCCCAAAGTTGGCAATAATTTTAAAACGCTTCAATGGCTCTAAAAATTATATTTGTTCTCAAACATCAACAACAATATTCAAAATTGTTTTGCCTCTCTCATTATTCTGTTTAACAAACAAAATATTAAAAAGCCAGCAGAAATATTTCGGTTAATTGGGTCACCCAACTTTTTGTTGTATTTCATATACGAAATATTGTATTTAGGCCTCCAGGTAAAATAGCTACGCTTGCCTTTTAGGGTTGGCGTAGCTATTTCGCGTTGGCGTAGACCTCTAGAATTGACCTCTTTGCTAGAACTTTACGGTAGACCTCTTTAATATAAATCTTTGATAGACTTTTAATTTACGGTAGTCATCTTTGACCGACTTCGTAAATAAACTTCTACCTTATACATACATCTACAGTAGACTTCTTGAATTGGCACCTTTGCTAGACCTTTATGGTAGATTTCTTCAATCGGCCTCTTTTAATGCAATTTTGCTTTAAATATCTAAGGTAGACCTCTTGAATATGCCGTTTTGCGAAATCGTTAAGCTAAAACTTTTGAATTTACCTTCTTGCTAGACATTTACTATAAAATTCTTCGATAGGCCTTTTTGATAGACCTTAGTCATCTTAGGGGAAAACCTAAAAAAATGGCCATATAGATAATTTTTTACCTTCAATTTGCCTGTACAGTGGAACTGTTAACCTGTTTGTTTGATGTTGTATTACTGTTGACTGATACAATATCCCGTTACGAAAGACTTGTAGAGTTGACCTCTACGCTATTTCTTTACCATTATACTTTAGCGTTGTTCTGTAGAGTAGGCCTACAATTGATCTTTATATGTCAAAAATATACGTTTGCAATTTTCAGTCGACTTTTACTTTTGGCCTCTACTGTTGACCCTCACTGTAGTTGTATACGGTTGGTTCATTGAACATCCCTAGACAGTATGTTTTTACGGAAGATTTTCTATGCCAAAATATTTTGTTGAATTCTACAGTTGACTTTTCATTTGAAATAATCTAATTTGCATTCGGTTTCTTAATGGAAAAGTCCTCTTGTCTACGGTTGACCTTTTACGACCAAAAAAAATGTTTGCATCTTACATTTGACTTCTAATCCGTATTTTGCCTCTATATTTGACGTCTACTGCACACGGTTTCCCGATAGAAAAGTCGACGGTTGACTTTTTATATCTAAAATATGTGGTTGCATCTTATGTACATATTATCACTTCTTTTCTACATTTGGTCTGTACATTTGACTTCTACGGTACGCGGTTTCCCAATACAAAAGTCATTAGAGTTTGCTTTTACAGTTAACCTATATAGTAAAAAGTTTTCCCTGTAAACTAGCCCTCTAAAGTATACTTCTTCAATACGGTACGCGTCTGCGGTTGATATTTACGGTAGAAATGTTAGGTTACCGTATTGGGTAGCCCTTTAAGGTAGACCTCTTCGCTGGGCCCTTATGCGAGACCATTGCTCCAGTCCGAAGGGGCTTAATCTGCTCGCTCGGGTTCGAATTGCATAAATAAGCAATAGAATTTGCCGAATTTCTGCGGTCCCACACAAAGGCTTAGTCAGGTGCAAGAAAATATGTATACGGAAGGAAAAAATCCAAGCGAATGAGTTTTTCTTTATGGAAGGGAAATTCGAGCCGGAAATTCAATGAACGTAATATAATATCGAAAATCTCAGATTTCAATGTAAAGCAGAACAAGTAATAATATAAATAATTTTTGGTTTTGGATTTTAAGAGATTTTTTTTCAATAAAAAATTATATATTTTCTTCATCTTGTCTCCCTAGTGCTTGTTTAAAATATATTTTTTAACCTTCACGAGAAATGAGAACCAGTACCCTCTAAAACTGGGACTATCTACTTCAAGTGAAAAAAAAAGGTCACACTCACCACTTGCGGCTCTTTTAGCAAGGAATTCCACTATCTGTGTCGTTTAATTGCGTTTGAGCTTTCAACACATAAATACTATTTAATGCACATAGTTGAAAGTTTATAGTTAAAAAAACTTTTTACATCTCTAAACACTAAAGCTCAAATTATCACAAACGTAACACCCTTCAAAATTTAATTAAACGCTGAAGCAATTGTTTAGTTAATTACGTACAACCTCCAGGCTTCATCCCTCATTTGAATTGCAACTAAACAAGAGCTTTTTCAGCTGTGCCGTCTCTCTCATGAAATGTATTTTTTCAGCTCCCGCTTCGTCGCCAATTACAAGCAAAGCGTCACATTTCAGACCGTCGTTATTAACGTCGTTATTTTTGGATGTAACGAATATTATTATAACGAAGCATCCGGTATACGATGCGAGGATCGTGTTCTCCAACTGCAATGCGGTGTATTGGTTCTGAAAATTTGTTTTTCCGTAGAAATTATTACAAAAAAAAAACATGTTCAAAACAAAAACGTAATGAAATGACCATGTGTTTTTTTTGTTTTGAAAAAAATAATAACAAGTGTACAACTTCTATTCGAATTTTAGAATAAATCGAAAAATCTCGCAGCCAGGTGGGGCACTTATATTTTCAAATATGCTCCATGCTGGGTTGAAAAATTCATTACCTTAACCAACGACTGGTCACCAAAGTTCTATCCACCCTTACAACAACTGGGTCTTTCTTGAGAATTGGCGGTTTCTGCTTTCTAGAGCGAAAACCAAGTTCACACATGGCTCTTGAGGTGTTATTCAAACAAAAACAGCGCTCACTACATAAATCATCCTAATTTTTAGTTATTGGATATATAAAAAAACGTAGCGTTGGATTTTTGTTGAAATGGTTTAGCATTAGACTGAAATAAAGCGGGCATTATCTGATTATTTATCTGAGCCTGGATATAAATTCACATCATTATCGGAAAATGCGCCTCTGGATCGGGTCTACATACATACAATACATTAATATATATTGTAAAGGCCTATAGTGAACTGAACCTTCCATTTATAATCTAAGTTGCAAGATATGCTACATTTAAGATTCATATTGAATACATGTACTCAAGCAGATGCGTATCAGTTTGCGTTAACACATGCCACACGTTTACTTATACCAACAAAATCCAAAATCTCTTGCCGACCTTACCTGAAACAGGGGTTAAATCGGTAGAGTGAACCATTTTTACGGTATTTTGATCTAACTAAGCTGCAGGGTAGGTGGAAGACGTTGTTTTGTACCTTTTATTTGTGAAATAAAGTGAACCAATTTTGTACAGTATGGGTGGTCAGCCCCACACCAACTTATTAGACAAGTAGCAATATATAAACTAAAAATGCCCTTCCGCTGAAGTAGGAGTTTCCATGGATTTTATATAAAAACTCTTTGTAGGATTCGGATTTTCAGTTTTATACTAATAGGTGACCATAAATAGTAAAGGACCGTAATAATTGGCGGTTGATCTGCAATGTGCGCGACTAGGGCTCTTAATTAAAATCGAATTTTTGATACGTGCATTTTTTCCGGTTAGCTCCTAGGCCACTTTTCAGTTTTATTTTGTAGCTTGATAAATAGATCGGTACGAGGCTGACCCTCATGTTGTAAGAACTTATTTCACTTTTGCCTATTCCACCGCAATTTTAGAATTGGGTGACAGTAATTGCAAAAGTATATGTTCATGCGAGGCTTGGCTTATTTTGTAGCTGTACATGCAGCATGTTCAAGCGCAAAATAATAAATGTCAGCTTGTAGGAATACATCAAATATGAATCTTATATGTTCACGTATCTTTGAAAATAAGATTATATTTTTTTATGCGTCTCAAAGAATTGCTTTCTTAGCCCGTCTAGTTCTTATATCGCCTCCTCAAAGGTAAAACTGAATAAGTACTGATTATTTTTTTTTTTAAATCGTGGATTACACATTTTATTGTGTGTAATTTTTCGTAGAAAGTTAACAAATCACAAGACAATGCTAATGAAAACTTCTAAACTAAGGGATTTTCACGTTTTTTTAGTATTATATTTTTTCTCGTAGAAAATAGGAAAGAGGTGCATTTATATGAGAAACCCATGTTGGCTTAATATGTCACTTATTTAGTTTTACCTTTAAGTTATCGAAATATCGATGGTATAAAGCAGGTCCATTGAATGGTCCGAGGATATGAAGATTTTCCGAAAAAAAAATCGTACCTCGAGTATTTCATTTAGAGAGGAATCAATTAAGGTCAACAATAATTATATAAGGTCGATTTAGGTCTTGGGGAAGATATCGGAATCCAGAATTTATCGTAGCTGTGGTTGAGGGTAGGAGAGGATGTGAAACAGGGATGGAGGAGCAAAATTTGTGATCAGAAATACATAGTACATTAGCAC
Source organism: Agapetus fuscipes (assembly GCA_951799405.1). Lineage (NCBI taxonomy): Eukaryota > Metazoa > Arthropoda > Insecta > Trichoptera > Glossosomatidae > Agapetus > Agapetus fuscipes. The sequence continues at coordinate 8,383,266 of OX637341.1, read as the reverse complement.
AGAAAACTGATAATAAAGTCAATTATTATAAGATTTTCTATAATTCGTAGTCTTAACAATATTTAAACGTTTCCGGGCTGTTCAGTTACAAAAAAAAGCAAAAGACTAGCAATTTTAAAATATAAGATTTGATTCATTTTTAATTAACTTAAAAATAACTTCTTTTGTTGAACCGTTAGCATAGGTTTTTCAGCCACAACGCATTCTTCATCTCCACGCTGGCATTTTTGTTTTTGTTTTTTAAGGAATCCTGTGCGGGAGGCTCCCCAATTCTTGCAAGTCTTGGGGGTCTATGTCACCCTGGAATGGTGCCGCAGAAGTGTTGCTTGAGTTGTTGTTTCTGTCGTGAGGCGTTTCAAGGAAGTGGCGATTGATGTTGGTTTTGAATAAAACCGGATTAAATTGGGAAGGGAACACAGATACTGGTAGATTATTCCATAAACGGGCAGTTTGGCAAAGGAATGAGGCATCTGCTTTTATTTTCTTGTATGTTTTTTCTATTTTTTTTTACGTTTTTTCGATCAATGTGATTTTTTATATTGCTGGTCACGTATTGCACCCTCCGCGACACTGGGCTGGAATAAAGATTTTATTTTATTATTTTTATACAACACATTTCACATTTTTTTTATTAATTTGCCTAAGCGCTATTGGACTTTATCCGTCCATTTTTAGATGTTAACTCTGAATTTTTATTATTTAAAACTTTTATTTTTATATCACTTGAGTGTTAATTAATCGATCCATCTTCAAACAAAGCTCACCTTGTATACTAGCGCTGGAGACTGGACTCTAGTTTGCGTTATTTGGATCCTTGACGCACACTCTCATAAATTTGAACACTGTTCTAGAAAGCTCTATCTACATAATATGTAGGAGTACCAGCTAGGTGAAGTGTGTACTCAGAAATTATTATGGGCACCTTATTCTTACAAGCTTTTCAATTAGGGTTTAATTGTACTTTTTTTAAAATGAATTTGTGAAGAGGAATACAATTCACCAATCTGTTTTGCCTATCCAGAAACAGGTTTCAAATTTTTTAATTAATAATATAATATTTTTTATAAATTAAATAATACCAATGTCAAATTTTGCTGAGCCAGGGCCAATGTTATTGTTAATAGGACACGGCGCAGGCGGAGTTCGAACCGGCGCGGCGCTAGTGTCAATATCGTAAATTCAAAACACCATCCCAGCAACTCCAATATCGGCAATAAACTTCAATATATTTGTTCTCCATTTGACTTATGGTACCTTAGATCTGAGGATACCATATGCATAAAAAAATAAGACGTAAACGTTTTACAATAATATGTTTTTACTCCTGAACTTTTTAAAATCCAATGTGACCGGTGAACTAGCAAAATACAATCTATTTCAGACTCTCTATAAATAATGTGGCTCAGCTTATTTCCAACCCTGTTCCGTTCAATATATTCCGAACAAATGAGCGCACCAGATCTGGCCCGAGCAGCCTGAAATCAATCATTCATTCTGACCTGCCTCTGCTGAGCGGACTCTATTTCTACCCTGGGCCAGCTGAGTTATTATACAACCCCTATCTGGGGCTGATGCTGATACTTAAACATCTTAAAATAAATACAGACCTAACCCTGCTTTGAACTTTATGATTTCTGTTGCTTGTTAATGCAAAAAAAAAACGATACCTACTTGTCATCTTTGTCTGCAGTTGCCATCTAAGATCTCTCCGATGCCTATAATCTAAGGGCTCACATTAACTCAGATCTTTTTCGCATTTCGCATATTTAGGGACCCCGCCCCCTAGCTCGCCGTCACCTCCTTACTTGGCGGAGGAATACAGAACTACCGAAATGAGGTCGCAGCTTCGGTACATAAGCTAGCAGTTGGATACGAAATTAGCTCGCATAAGTTGAGCTAATCCACGCATTTTGAAAAACTCTATATTTAGTTAATCGGTATGAAATGAAAGAAGTATGTAAGGACATAAAGAAACGACGGCTAATCTGCAATGTTGATTTGTAATGTTGGTTTATTAATTTGTTACATTTTTTGTATGGGAAATTATTGTAATTTTTTTGTATAGATTTCTTTTTAAGGTTTTGTTCTTTTTTTTACTTAAATGTTATTTGTTAATTGTATTCCTTGACTTATAGGTTGATATGAGGCTGACCACTCATACTGTAAAAAAAGGTTCACTTTGCCAATGTCACCCCTGTGTCAAGGGAGGTCGGCAAAAGTTGTAGGGCTTATGTTCATTTGAGGTTTGGATTTTTTTTGTTAGTACACATTCAGCATTTGTAAGCGCGAACTACACGTGTTTGTTTGTGGGCATTCATTTGAGAGCTTTAAATGAATAGATCCTTGCAACTAAGATTATAGATTATAGGCAACTTTCCTACCGAAAACGTTTCCGTTAATCCAACAAAACTCCATATAAAGTGCCAAGCTAGTAATTTTCTCTAACAGAAGAACAAAAATGTATATTGGTACAATCTGAAGTAATGTTTCACTTAAAAATACTATTTTATATTATTACTTTTATTTCTTGACTGACTATGGTACCTTAGAATCGAGTCCCTTTATTTGAGGCTGACCCCTATGCTGTAAATACATGGTGCACTTTTGATAATGCCACCTCGTTGTAAGGAAAGGGCGACAGGAGTTGCAAGGTTTATGTTTATGTGAGTTATTTTTTTTGTAAGTGCACATTCCGCATGTGGAAGCGTAATCCCACACTGGTCCATAGCTTAGCGGTTAGCGCTCCAGACTCGTAAATGAGTGATCGTGGATTATATTTTCAAATATGCCCTTCACTGTGTTACAAAAATCATATAACTTTACCGTTGACTGGTCATCAAAGGTCCATCCAGCCTTACAGAAAATAGGTCTTGCTTGAGAATTGGCGCTTTCCATAGCAACAACCAAACTAGAAGAGGACTCATGGGGTGTGATTTACACAAAAACAGCGTTTACCAAATAAATACTCCTAGCACTATTAGTATCTTTGCAACTTAGATTGTAGAGCGTCTCGAGAACAAAATCGCTGCCTTTGAAATGTGGGTGTAGCGTTGGATGTTGAAAATATAATCCGTGGATTAAGTCACAAAATAATGCCGTGGTGTTTTCCTGTATAAATACTATGACCTAGGCGAAGTACTATCCCAATAAGAAATTGTATAAAAAAAAATTAAGTTGTAATAATTTTTCTCATACAATTTGAGTTTATTTTACTGTGGTACGTTCTCAGGCCAAACATTCAGAAATGTGTAACTTTGACATTTTTTCGTTAAACAAATACTTTTCCCTGAATGTGGGGAAAATTCAATAAGTCGACCTTAATCCTGAGACCCTTCTCAATAAGCCTTCACAGAACGGAGTCATATTAAGGTTTTTCTGTTCCAGGGTGCTGCTATACATCTGTCCAATTTCCCTACATTTACATCTAAACGTATCGATATAATACACACGTATTTTTGCAACTTAGAACTTACTATTAAATTATATTTTATTTCTTAAAATTATATTTTATTTGATATTAATATTTATATTTGTTTTCAAATTTATGTTTTTCTCTAAAATAAAAACTGGCTTATTTTTTTAAATACCTAATTACAATTATAATTACTTTAGAAACTTAAAGTTTAGATATTATATGAACCGTTAAAGGCAAAAAAACATAATTCTCGACGTTTAGTTGGCAAGGAGGAGTGCCTTGTGAGAAGGCGTTGTCTACGTCGCAAACGAAACGTTAAGAAGTATGTAAGTCCTCCGATAACGGTTTGTCTAATATCCAAAAAGTTTAATAAGTGAAGTTTTTAAGACATCCTGTGCTTTCAGGCTTGAAAGAAATGGGTCTTCGTTCCCTTCTTTAAGCTCTCGATCCCTTTCTTTGCGCGCACTTCAGGAGGCAGCTGGTTCCAAGTGGACGGTCCCGCAACGGCGAAAGCGTGGTCTCCGAACACTGTGCTTCTTTTTCTCCATTGTGTGCTGACAGATGTAAGAGCACTGTCAGCAGATCGCAGAGTGAGCCCTGAGAGCCCTGATCGCAGAGAGAGTATGATGCTGGATAAATGTTTTCCGGGATATGTTGCCGTGGTCTATGGAAACTGGAGTTGCCAAACGTTTTGTACATAATATCTATGATGAGCTTTTTAAGCGTATAAATGCAATGGTGAAGGTGATCTTGATGAAAACTGTGATCAAAGTGTGTGTACGCTCGGGGTTTAAATGTGAAAAATGATGATGCACTGCGTTTGAGTTGTGTTGTGGAGCAGTGACATCTGTTTTTGTGTAAATCACACGTGCAGGCTTAGTCATCACTATATAAAGCGTCAATTCTTAAGCAAGACTCAGTTACTGTAAAGCTGGATGGACCTTTGATGACCGGTCTTTGTTAAAGGTATATGAATTTTTCAACCCTGCGGAAAGCATATATACATATTTTTTTTTTTTAAGGAATCCTGTGTGGGAGGCTCCCCAATTCTTGAGAGTCTTGGGGGTCTATGTCACCCTGGAAGGGTGCCGCAGAGGTGCTGCTTGAGTTCTTGGTTCTGTCGTGAGGCGCTGCAAGGAAGTGGTGATTGATGTTGGTTTTTTTTTTTTTTTTTTTTTTTTTTTTTTTTTTTAAAATAGATTTGTGAAGAGGAATGCAATTCACCAACCTATTCTGCCTGGCCAGAAACAGGTATTAATATCATAATTTAATAATTCATTCTTGTTAATTATTAATGAATTATTAAATAATAATTACCCAATGGTTTTGAATAAAACCGGAATTAATTGGGAAGGGAACACAGATATTGGTAGATCATTCCATCAACGGGCAGCTTTGCAAAATCATGAGTTATAAAAACGCCAAGTTCTCATTATTTTGAGATTGACTCTTTTATAAAATTATAATTTAAGTAATTTAAAATAGAAATATTTTTTTCAAAAACGTAGTTTTATTTTCACAATAATTAATTTTATTTGCCTCGAGTACTTTCGACCTTCAAGTTTCAGGTCATTTTCAAGAGTATCTTGAAAAATAAAAAAAGTGAAACTTGAAGGTCGAAAGTACTCGAGGCCAATAAAATTAATTATTGAGAAAATGAAACTAATTTTTGAAAAAAATATTTTTATTTTAAATTAAAAATGAATTTTCACTGTGCGAATACACAAACCCTAAAAAGTTTAATAAAAGCATGTCAAATGATCGTAAATATTCTTACAATGTAACATTTTTAGATTTTTTTCCTACAAATTTTCTAATTGGTTTCTAACAACAACAAAAAATACCATCCGTAGACTCCTCTCAAACGAGAACTCTGTTTCTGACCCTGGTATGTACAATATTGCGTAATCTTTGTGATGTTTTCCCGAAGCATCCAATCATTTGGAAGGGAAGTCCTTATCAGTATTGAAGAAAACATAGTCACGAACCTTCGTGAGTTACAAAGTATACAAAAAGATTGCGAAACAACCCACAGCGGATCTGACAAATAAACCATGCATAAAACAATAGATATATTGATTTATTTACAAACACATTATTGTACATTCCAGTTTCAACGTAATTATACGAGTATGAACAAAAAACTATGTAAGAAGTATGTAGAAAAAACACGTAATGTTGAAAAGTATTCAATGCACAAATTTGATTAATACAAATAACACAAATAATTTTTGTTTGGTATTGATTTTAGTACTATAGCTTATGAAATTTAATTACCTGCGTCAAATAGAAGTCAGAAGATAAATAAAATAAAGGCAATTGAACCATATTTAAAAGTATAGGGGACAGCTTCTATAATCTATAATCTAAGCTGCAAGGATATGTTAACATTTGAAATGCATGCCTAAAGACAGGCACATGTAGTTTCGCGCCTACACATTCTGCATGTGTGCATACAAATAAAGAAAACCTCACATAGACATAAACCTTGCAACTCCTGCCGCCGTTCCCTGAACCGGGGTGACATTGGCAAAAGTGAACCGATTTTTACAGCACGGGTGGTCAGCCTCGTCATACCATAGTTTCTTCATTAAATATTTTTTCGTGGTTTTGTTTTTTTTTTTTGTATGAAAAAAAAATATCTTGTAAAGGTAGAGATACTATTTGAAAAAAAAATCGTATCTTCCCTAGAGATCGTATCCTAAGCCCGTTCTTAGTTTATTGATGCCCTATCAATTTATATCAGAACTGTTCTGGCGTAGGTATACCCACCAAGCTCTCTATCTGAAATAATAATGGAACCTCATACCACGGAGGTAAATATCTAAGTTGCAAGGATGTATTGTTACAAATGAGTGTATTTTTACTTGTGTCTCTAGATGTAGTTTTTTGGATAATTGAAGTAGTGTTTGCTCGAATGTTCTGACAAAACCGCGAACAATCCGGATCCCGATGTTTTGAGAACCGTTCTTACGTCATACTACATAAGAGGCTAAGGCCATCATCAATTAACCAAAGTTTTTATTAACTTTATTCCGTAATTTTTAACAGCTTAGATTCATATTGGATTGACGCTCCCAAGCAAACGGGTGTAATCTCGCTGCTACACTGCATGTGTTTTTTTGTAAAAAGAGATTTTTAAGACAATTCCATTGAAAGTTTATGTTTGCATCAAATGGTAGATAAGCCAAACAAGCACTGGGGGGACGAGTAGTGAGTAATAACAAAATCACCAAGTCCCTGTTTGGAGTCGCAGCATTCAAGGTGAAAGTAGACATGATAATTGCCGATTTTTTTTATAGAAGTGACACCAAACGAAGAAGAAGATTATTAAACTAAAATATCGGTTTTCCTTTCATTTCGGCAAAACAGGCTTATCGTAGATGGAAGGAAGATTTCTCAAATATCGACGGAGCGTAAAAAAACATATACTGCGTATATCTGTCGGAAACTTATTCCAGCTAGATCCCTCCCTGTCATGACCCTCAAAGAGATTGACCTCTGATAAGAAGCAGACTTTTATATTCATTTTCGTAAGCTCCTTTTGCTGTATCAATTCACCCTTCATTATCTATTTCTAAATGAAATAAAACTCGGATACAATCTTAATAAACAAAATTCCAATCGGTAACGTCATTGGAAGTGAAGTAGGTAATTATTCAAGTATTTGCTTGTGCGTCTGGAATCGTCGAGCGCATGTTGTTATAATAATAATATTAGGATGATCTATTTGGTGAGCGCTAATTTTGTGTGTATCACACCTCAAGAGCCCTCTGCGAGCTTGGTTGTCACTGTAGAAAGCGCCAATTCTCAAGCAAGACCCAGTTGTTGTAAGGTTGGATGGACCTTTCAGTGACCGTTCTTTGGTAAAGGTTTATGAATTTATCAACTCAGCGAAGAGCACAATCGAAATATAAATGGTATATTGTTTGTGCTCCGCCGGGATCCGAATCCACAACCTTCCATTTACGAGTCCAAAGTGTTGCCACTGGACTACGGACCGGTTCAAGTTATATACTGAAACGTGGTGTGCGTTCACTAAATGTTATTTAATTATCCAAAATATAAGATGAAAAATGCAATGCAACTAAGCTACACTTATAGTGTAGCTTCATGCCTGCGTTATTCCCGAAGGGGTCGCGTGTGGCCATTCAGGACCTATTTATTTTTTACGGGTAAGGCGGCCTGCCTCACACCAGCCACTTGCAGTTGAAGTGGGAGTTTCCCAGATCCCGGGGGGGCCGGTTCCTACTTACTTCTTGTAAAGAATGTACAGGCTTGCCGGTATTTACTTGTGTTTGAAATAAACACCCAAGCTGAAAATCATTTCTGACACCCTTTGTGGGGATCAGACCCTTGCCCTCGGTATAGAATGCAAGTATTCTACTAACTGAGCTATTGACCGGACTGTTTACGAGCTTTGTTGTCGCTACAAAGCGCCAATGCTTAAAAGCAAGGATGTATGGCTGGATTGATCTTTTGTGACCGGTCTTTGACATATTTTTTTGCTGCCAACCTGCCATTTACGACTCCGAAGCGTTACCACTAGCCTATGGATCGGTTACAAGTATTCAAAATGCTTTTCGTTTATTTTCGGAGCCACACATTGTTCTGTTCTAATTAAAACGCACCAGCGCCCTCTGGTCTGTTTATATTTTCGTTGTTGTTGCTTGTTGTTTTTGTATCTCGTTGATTGATTGAGGTGTCATGTTTAGATGAAGCTTTATTCTTTTCTGTGCCACGACAAAATGTGAAACAACAAAAAAAACGGTGTTTTTCGTGAGAATGACAAATTTGTTGGGGGTTTTTTACTTCTTATCTTTGCAGTTACATACATTTTAGGTTAAAATACTTCAAACTTTGAGTTCATTTTTTTTTAAATAAATGAGTCATAAGAACTCGTTAATTTGACTAGGTGAGCACAGATTGTAAAGCTTATTTTGATCTTGAATTTCAAAAGTTTTTAGATCAAAATAAGTTTTACAATCTGTGCTCACCTAGTCAAATTAACGAGTTCTTATGACTCATTTATTTAAAAAAAATGAACTCAAAGTCTTCTTTTTCTTTTGAAACTTCTATAAAATATCGGCAATCACCATGGGCTATTTCCGCCTTGGATGCTGCAGCATTCAAATAGGAACTCGGTGCTTCTACCTAATAATTGTCACAGGTTTTTCAGCCACGATGTTTTGTTTTAGATTGTTATTATTTGAATTCCAATTTAAGTGGTTGACATAAGAACCCCTGTAAAAATACATAGGTTCCACTCGCCACATGTGATCTCTTCGGAGATAACGTGAAAAAGAGTTGCACTATACGTGTAGTTTAGTAGCATACATAACATGATTTTTGTCCATAAGATTTAAGCTTTAATCTCCAATTATAAATTGATAAAAAGTATTTGAGTTATGTGTATTCGTCGCCCATTTTTATTTCATAAAGAACATAAAAGATAAATAGATTGAGTAAACGAAGTATGACACAAAGGAAGGACAGAAACGGGAGTTGAAAAAATAATGTGACAGATGGAATATAAAAATGTGAAAAAGTGTTAAGTAACAAGTTTACTTTTTACTTCGGGCAACAAAAACTTGTGACGCTTTTTGTGAAAATCAATATTTTTTTTTTCAAACCTAGAGACAAGCAGTTTACAAAATATAACGTAAAAATGTGTTGTACCTACATAAAAAAGCATTACCATGTCTACTCGTGCTGCGCACGGTTAACGCATTCTAGTATGAAATTTGGCTTCGCCATCACAATTTTTTCTATTTGTTTCAAGTTGTCACTCTCGTGTGAACTTGATTTTTATCATATACAAGTTGGTCTTCTGGGACAATGATTTCGTGTTCTAAAGCGAATTTGTTAAAATTTTTGTTCAATCACACATAGAGTACTCTATGAGAGGACTGTACTTCGTAGAACTCATCAACCAAACTGGTTTGAATGTCAGACAATTAATTTAGCGCTCTATAGAAAGTAGAACCAGATCATTGGTTTATAAGCCTTTGAACAACAGTGTTTGGTGAGCGTGCTTTTATAATGGCAGCTCCAAGAACATGAAACTGACTGCTATCTGTGGTCTGATAGATTAGCGACATTGCGAAAACCTAGCCACATACTCGTTCCGTTTATAAATTTCCATCCGGGGAAGCGTATCACAGAACGCTCATGCAATGCTATATTTTTTGTGGCAAAAGGCCTTACCAATAGTCGTGACCCGATCCAGCAGTGATTTTGGATTTACCTGCCAAGTAGTAACTTTAGGAAACGTTTCAAGACTTATCTGTTCATCAAATATTTTGGGGCACCCTAGGAAGTGACAATGTCACAAAATGACGCCAGTTTAAATAAAAACTACGTCGTCATCATGATATACGACGGCCAAATTAGTTTCCATGATAACAATGTGTAAACATCATATGAACACGCAAAAATGCTATGCAATATATATATACATATTTTTAAAAATCCTATTTGAAGCTTTTCATAGAACTGTACGTAATTCATTTATTTGATTTGTATTGAAATTCTCAGAATATTCATGGAATATCGAGGATTCCTGTTTACACAAAAGCTTCATTAACATGAAATCATTCCCCAGTTTCTAGAAGCAACACCTTTGTAGAGCTTCTCAGAAAGCTCCCATAAAAGCTGCATGAGTGAAATTACACGCGGAGCATCCCCGGCTGCACATATAGATCAGGTGGCTGGAGAACCCTTTCATTTCCGAGCTTTCATGTTCGCCTTGCAAAAGCTCCGCAACGTTTCCGGGACGAGAGCTTTTTCTCCTTCCGTGATATTGGAAGCCTTTGAAGAAAGAGCGAATTGTATTTCAACCTTGCAAAAAGTGCGGAGCGAAAAATTCAATTTGCATGAAAAAACAAAATGATTAAAAAGAGTAAATGAAAAACGTGCTTTAAATTACTTTTATAAATATTTTATTTTACTTTTCGCTCTATCGGGTCCCCTTAACATTGGTGATCACCACAGAAAAGCTGCGTCACTTGCAAAAGCCTCTCCATTCCTTAATTTTCGATCCATTTCTTTCTTTCCTTGGCATATATCTCCTACCAGACCGTCGGCGTTCCTTAATTTTTCAATATTAGGTGAAGAATGTTGTATTTTTTACATCGTAATATGTGACCTAAATACTAAGTAGTCCAAACAGATCTTAAATGAATTTTGTGAGTCAGGATTGGAGGTATTTTTATTGAAAATATCCATATGAAAAAATGGAAATTAGTGAAAAGGATTTTTCCTGAAAGTAATAAAGCTCGTTTTTTTGTAACTTACCTAAATATAAATTGGCAAACGCAAATCTATTTTTATTCTTTCTGAAACAAAAAGATTTTCTATATTTGTGTCCAACGTACAATTTTCAAATATTTTTTTGTTTCAATACTGAAGTCGTATTTTTCAATGGAGAAAAGAAGTGAATATTCTGTTACAATTTGATGAATTAAAAAAGAAACCAAGGGTTCTTCTTTTTGACTTTATAAATTTTAATATTATTTTCTACAAATCGTGTTTATATCAATTTTTTTTATACAGTTATAAAAATGCGATCCAACATAGGAAAATTTTCAAATCGATTCCATTCTATTGGAGTGCAGAAAATATCGAAATGTCAACATGGAATTCAGGTCAAAACTCAATTTGTTTGTCGAGTCTCCTACAAAATGTGTGTTATTCTGGCATACATGCACCTCGCACGATCTACATGTTCTACATCACCTACATATTCCATATCCAAGACAGGGTCGTAATAGAATCCTTAGGTGCCTGTGTTACCACGTCTCTCCGGCTCTGATCTAGGATCTCCAAGTATAAAATGTTACATTTAAATTCAATCATGTGTTTTAAGAAAATATCTATGGACACTGAAACAGCATGCCACGTGAGCGTTTTAGTTATCATACACTTTCTGGAAACGCTAAGCTGATGTGAAGTTCTATATGAAAGATCAGAGGGGATTTGGTTGATGCATGCATATATGACACCGGAAATGACATTGACTTTGTGGCGGTAAGAATATTGTAAGCAAAGCATTCTTGAATATCTGTATCGGGTTTTGTAATTTTGTTTTGAAATCCCGAAATAGATTTCATTGCCATTGGTAAGGCATCTAATAAAATGTAAAGGATCCCTTGACTTATAGATTGGTATGAGGCTGACCCCCCCATACAATTAAAAAATAGTTCTCTTTGCCAATGTCACATGTGTTTCAGGGAAAGACAAGAGTTGCAGTGCCTATGTTCATTTGAGATTTTGGTTTTTATATTGTAGGTCCACATGCGGCATGTGTAAGCGCGTACTTATATGTGTCTGCTGCTGCGTAAGGGAATGCATTAAATATGAATCCTTAATGTTATATATCTGTGCAACTTAGATTATAGATTAAATAAAGTGCTTGTTTGGCTTATCTACCATTTTTTTACAGACGACCTTTAGATGGAATTGTCTCAACAACCACATTTTACGCAATCTGAGCGAAGAAAACACGTTAATGTGACAATTAAAAAAAAAACAAAATCAATTTACAGTTTTCATAAAACACATTAGTTCAGTAATATACACACATTGCTTAAATGTGAAATAACCTCTGTTGTAGATAAGACAAACAAGCAGTAAGGCGATGATTTATGAATGTAAAAAAAAAAACTTTTATAGCAATTGGTTATGCAGAAGCTATCGAGAAATCTTTTAATGGCACTTTTTTTGTAATATTCAAGCAGCTTTTCGAACAAGCATTGAATTTAATTATTATGTCCAGGGTTTTACTTCTGAAATTGCACAAGTCAGATATTTTTTCATCGTCCCTTCCGCAATTAGATTAGGAATCCTTGATGCTTGAAAATGCCGAAAAATCAGTCCATTTTTCGAACGACCAATCAAGAAAAAATGCCTTGTTGTGAACGCTTTTAAAATTTGTAATTATGCAGGTACGAGTCTATTCAAGAAAACTTTTTTTTCCATAAATAGCTCGTACAGTTTCTAAAATAAAATAAAATGAGACTGACCACCCATACTGTAGAAAAAGGGTCATTTTACTTAATAAGTCATCCCTGTTTCAGGGAAGGTCGGAAAAAATTGCAATGTTTATGTTCATTTGAAGTTTGTATTTTGATTTGTCCGTAAACAAACATGTACCATTTGTATACGTAAATTTGTACGTGTCTGTCTGTGGGCATGCATTGAATATGAACTTGAAATGTTAAAATATCTTCGGACCTTTGATTTAAAGTATTAGATTAAAGACACGGTGGTGATTTAAAAAAATGTTTTTTTTCTCGGGAACATACATATACAGGGTTATTCACAACACGTATTATTCATAGCTGATCCATGGATCATCGTTATTTGTATGAAAAATATTCACGTTAGGTGGCGGTTGAGCCATGGATTTGCTGTGTGAATAACACCGATAGTGTGTTCAAATGAAATAATCATTCGTGCAGAGAGGGTGTCTCCTGAAGACGGTAGCTACATCGCTAACGAAACACCGAGAATAATGTAAGTTTTCTTATAACGGTTCGTGTTTAAAGCTAAATCTAAATCTAAATCTAAGCTGCAAAGATATGTATCATTTGAGATTCATATTAAATGCATTCCCATAAGCAGACATGCATAATTTCGCGCTTACACATGCCGCATGTGGACCTACAATATAAAAAACCCAATCTCAAATGAACATAAGCCCTGCAACTCTTGCCGACCTTCCCTGAAACAGGGAAGTCATATCCGATAAATAAATTTTAACTGTGTAGTTATAATTATTGTAAACAAATTATTCGCCATCATTTGTGACAAATGTAAGCATGAATTTATACGTGTTTGCTTGTTAACATACACATATATGAAACCTTAATGTAAATTCTTTGCAACTTAGATAATAGATTCTCTAATTTGACTTATGTGCTTGAAGGAAAATAAATAGACTGAACAGTAGTCGTTATTTGAGAAAAATAGAGTTTTCCGTACAAAATTAATTATTATTTTTAGACTTCAATTGTAGATAGATGTAATACAGACTTTTTTTGCGTTTCGCCAACAAGCGACTAGTAATTCAATCAGAGGTCTGAAAAAATCCAATCGAACCCCGACATGGTTAGGCAATGCTGGAAGCTTCATTTCTTATATCCTCTGATTGTACTGTAAAAAGAAAATAAAGTATGAGTCATTTTTTATTTAATTATTTATCGAATTATTGTTCCCTCACTTCAATTGAAGTGTTGGGTGCCAACTCCCTTACCTGTGAAAATGAAAAGGTTCAACTCGCCACATGGGGACGACATCGCTCTTCAGGGGACAATATGGCAAAAAGTCACACTTTATGATGAGCTAAGTTGGCTTTTTTTATTGTTAAACATTATTTACTAGGCATTGAAAACTGGAACATGTGAAATTTTGCCAGAATATTTGAGCAAACGCTAGTACAATTACTCAAACACCCACATCTAGAGACACACTTATAAAAATCACACAGACACACAATGACGAGTAAAAAACACACAAACACATTCGTAACAATAAAGTATTTCTTCAAAATCAAACAACAAAATCAATTCTTTTCAAACCTGGAATGAGTTTTCCGTCAAAACAGATCTTGGGAAAGAAGGAAAAAGTCAAAAATAATTAAATAGATGTAGATTCTATGAATGGAGAATGGATCACATTTTTTCCAAGCCTGTCACGTTCGTTTTTTTTCTGACAGCCGAAAATCTATGAGTAAAAAAATGGAATACAAAATGTTAGAAAAAACGTAGGAATGTAAAGGAATTTTTACGTTAAAGAAAAATTCATCACACGTCGGGGCAAAAAATTGACTGTTTCATCGATCAAAATGTATCCAAGGAATTTCACAATTTATTTACTTTGACAAAAAAAACAGTGAATATGAGGGTAGAAGAATAAAATATTTAATCAAATCATTTTATTTCTATTGCACAGGTGTGGAACCTGTTTATTTTGTAAAGGAAGGATCGACCATACGCTATTTAACTTAATGATACCAATCTCTCGTGGAAGATGTTCTTTATTTCTTGTGAAGCGTGTCTGGTCGATAGCTCAGTTGTTAAAGTGCTTGCATTCCATGCCGAGAGCCAGTGATCCCAGTAAGAGTTTCAGAAATGATTTCACGTTTCGGTGTGTATTTTAAGCCCAAAATAAATACCTACATCATTTAAACAGCATTCACAAGAAATGAGTATTAACTCCTTCGAGAGCGGGCAAACCGCCACTTTAACTAAAGTGGTTGGCGTAAAACCGGTCCCGTAATCTGTAAAAATAAATAGTTTCCACTTGCCACAAGCGACCTCTTTGGGAAGAACGCGGCAAAAAGTAACACTATATGTCATTAAATATTTCTGACGTTTTAATTTTTGATGACAAATAAACACCGAAACGAGAAATCATTTTTGACACCTTTGTTTGGTTCAAAATATAAAAACCAATAATTTTTTTCGGCTGCAATTCAGAGAATCTTTAAATTTGGTTCAAGGTCACAATTTCCCGCCTTCTTAAGCTTTTCCAAGTCAAATAAAAGACTGAGAAAGCAAAAGTAATTTTATAATCCGCGCTTCAAAGTATTCTGAAAGTATTAACGAGGATTGAGAGTATCCCAAATGTCGAAAACTTTTTTCCAACTGTCTTTTCTTCACTCGAAACCTGAAATGGACAGTATTTTTTGTTGTTGTTCAAAATTTTCAACATTATTAAGAAACTTAATTTTAGTTTTTATTGTTTGATGTAAAGGCGGCAGAAGATGAAAGGTTTATGCTCATTTGAAGTTTGAATTTATTTAGGGATTCTCCGTGAAGTTTGCGTAAACTCACACATGTATGCTTTTACGCAATTTATTAAAACTTTTATGTACGAGTATCTTTAAAATATAAAGTAAAGATTAAATTATGCGGCATTTGAGGTACAAAAAAAATCTTACTTATCTGTAAACACACAACCAAGTTACACATAAAGAGCAACATCGTGCCGCGTTATCTCCGATTTTTTTTCATATGGCGAATGAAACCTATTTATTTGTACAGGTAAGGGGCCCGGCCTAACGTCTACCATTTCAGTTGAAGTTGGGGTTTCCTAGCTCCCGAAGGGGCTTTTCCTCATTTTTTGTGAAGGCTGATTAAACCATGCCTGTATTTTATTTTAGGTTTTGTAATTAACACCGAAATGAAAAAATCATTTCCAGCACTCTCGTTGGGCTTTGAACCCTAACTATAAGCGTTGGATGCAAGCACTCTACCAACTGAGCTATTGACCGGACTTGGGAGAATGAATGTGGGGAAAGCAGGACAATGCTCTTACATGATATAAAATGAACATTACACCCTTAGTTGGAGTGATACAGTTTACGAGCTCTAACTCTGCGCCTTATCTCTCGTTCACAGTGTCAATCAGGGAACCACAAACTCTGTGAGAGGCTCATGACGTCACATTCCCTGCTACATTCACTTTTCTTTGGACAACTCTGACATGATAACTTTCAAGTGGAAATACTAAGGATTAACTTAACCCTGAATGTTTTCTGTAAAAAATAAGAAGACGACAGACACAGACCACGGCAACAGATCCCGGAAAACATCACTCAAGCATAATCATAAATTATTTTTCAAAGAATGTAATAAAGTAAAAAATGTCATAAAGCTGCGCGTACAAAGTAACTTCTTATCTCATTATCCCTGGCGAAGTCTTAAGGCGTGTTATAAAGCTAAATCTGCCATTTTTATTTCTTACACTTTATGGTCTTAGCAAAAAAGTTACAGTAATGAAAAAAATCAAGCATGTTGATTAATTTTTTATCTTAATTATAAAGCTTGAACCAAATATATAACTTAAGAATTGCCACCACAAAAAATATATTTAAAAAAACGCGTTTTTTTTTACATTTTTAGCTTTTCTTTCGTGTGTGCTGTATTTTGGATTTTTTTTTTGCTTTTTAATTACAAAACTATACATTGTTTAGGTTCCGTACTTGACATTTTATTTTATAATGTCAATATTTTGAGTAAATATGGAAAAACTGAGAATTTTGATTTAATTAAAATTTAATTCATTTAGTAGTTTCAATAGTGCTCCTTTAAAGATGCCAAAAGTTCTTGCCTTCCTCACATTAGGTTGTTGCCTTTTTCACTTCATTAGGTCCGCTGACCGTAGTCACAAATAATTACATACTTTGAAGACATTTTTTTTTCAAATCTTTTGGGTGTTTTTCTGATTTTTTTGACAGCATCGAACGCAAGCGCTCTACCAACCGAGTCATTGACCTGACCTTCATATTCATCATTTTTTCATACACACGTCCTCTCTTAACGTTCATGCCTCCCTAGAATGAATACCTTGCTATCCTAGAATGGGCTCACCTTCTGAATTACCAAATATAAAACCTAACGTATTAACTCAACCGCAGCCTTTAACCAAATATTGTAAATAAAAAAAACGCTCACTAGATGCACCATATCCAGTTTTGATACATTTTTGGTGTACACTAAGGTTTTTGCTTGGGGTGTTGAATTACCAAGCAGGCCTTATCGTCTTCCCCTACATTAACCTTTCCTAACGCCCCAACAAGCCCACTACCTGGGGCATTATGAAATACCATATCTGCAAACGAAAATAGCCCGTGTCCACATGAGGTGTGTACTTGACTTTTGATACATTTTGTATGGACGACGATAGAATTGAAATTCGTTTGAGATAAAGCAAGTACTTGTTACAATATTGATGCACAAAAAATATAGTACTAACTTTAATCTTGAAATAATTAAAGTTGAAGAGTTTTGGTATTGACATTGTGAAGATTAATTTTATAGTAATAATGTAAAAATAAACCACAAAGTTTTCTTCGTGAGTTGATTTATTTGTTCGAGCGCTTTCGATGTTATCACACCATAATCTAGAGAACAACTAACTGATCAAAAATTTAAAAAGCGCTCCAGGAAATAAATCAACCCGTGAAGATTTTTTGCGTTGTTTTGTTTTTACATTATAAGTTAATAATTTATACCAACAAGGTTGGTGTGATAACATCGAAAGTGCTTGAGAAAATAAATCAACTCGAATTAATTGCAAAGGAAATGCAGCACACAAAGTGGTTTCGGTCTGATAGTGAAATTGTTTTCAAATATGCGCTTCGCTGGGCTGAGAAATTTATCCGGTTTACCAAAAGTTGGTCACCAAAGGTTCATCCAGCCATACAGCAGCCGGGTTTTGCGACAGAATTGGCTTTTGGTTTGGTGGTGGATTTGTACACTTTTTTAATCGTACCCTTGTTTCTAGAAAAGTGTCCAAAATTTGTGTGGAGATGATTTGAGGCTATATTACAACAAACGCTATGATAAACGCTGCGATAAGTGCTACGCTAAATCCTACTCGAAACGATACGCTGAACGCTACGCTAAGCGCTACGCTAAATGCTACACTAAACGCTACGCTAAACATTACACTAAACGCTACGCTAAACGTTACGCTAAGCGCTACACTAAACGATACGCTAAGCTCTTCGCTTAGCGCTACGTTAAACGCCACTCTTAACGCTACGCTAAGATCTACACTGAGCGTTGCGTTAAACGCTATGCTAAACGCTACGATAAACGCTACGATAAACGCCAAACTAAACGCTACGCTAATTGCTGAACGCTACGCTTTGCTGAACCCTAAGCTAAAAAAAACACTACTAAGCTTCACATATAGTGTAACTTCTTGCCGCGTTTTTCTCGACGACGATTGGAATCTATTTATTTTTACAAGTAAGGGGGGCAGAATTACGCCAACATCTTCAATTGATGTTTTGTTCACTTTCGCGAACGTCATCCCTGCAGCTGGATCATACGGCAAGAGTTGTAGAGATTATGCTTGTTTGAGGGTATTCTATGTACAAAGTAGACTTGCAGCAGCCGTAAGGAGATAAAAGTGTTTCTTATAATAACATATTTAAATGAGTGTGCAAATGCCGCATGTGTACTAACAAATTAAAATCCAAAATCTCAAAAGAACAGTTTAGCATTTGTCGTGAGTGGGTCAATAAAAAGAACATTTTTTGTTAATTTGTCAAAATTAATATTTCCCTTTTTTCGGTTCGGCAGTAAAATTGGTTTCGGAAAATATTTTCCTCAAAAATTCACATTAATTTTTGTCAAATAAAATTTATCGATTGCCCTCGTGTATGCGCGTATGCTTGACATATTGAAAGAGTAAAATACGAGGGCAAATGTTTAACGTCGCGTCGTCCATCCTTCGACATTGTACGGCGACGGGGATTTTCGCAAATCTTGATTAAATTTCTGCGTAGGCTTTTCGGCGCAAAATGAAAATCAACCCGCCGTGTAAAATTTTGCGTCCGCCAACCCGGAAAACGGATTTGCGAAAAATTTACAAATTTGGATTCGCGCAGATATGCCGAAATCGAATTTTGCAATTTTTCGGTGTCGAAGGCGTGTCGGATGAGGGGTGTTAGCTGCAATTTATTTTGCAAAGATAGAATTCACAGTGGTGAAAATAATTTAAGCTGGTTTTCACATCGATATATAATTCTTACTTTTATGGTTTTTCAAGTAAAATGTATAAAATATATGTACAATATTTTTTTAAGGTCTGCCTCACCCGATCAATTGTTATTAAACTGAGGTTTGTAGTGCTTTTAATGTTTTTTTTATTTCTATATTTGCAAATTTTGCCGGATTTTTTAGTATTTTCAGGATTTCTTAAAAAAAACCCGATACAACAAAGCTGATCGGTAAAATGTCAATACAAACATTGTTTTCAATGTCCTTATAGTTTACAAAGTTTAAAGAATTTGTAATTTTGTGGGATTATTGATTAAATGTTTGGAGATTGTATTGATATCTTGTTTATAGATTTTTATTCACTTGCGACAAGTCGAGTCAAAAATGTGCCGATTTCGAAAAATTCTGAGTATAATAATTTTTAAATTTAATGTTATTTTCGAAAAAATGCAATCACGAAACTAAGCTTTACATAAATAACAACTACCTACCGCATTCTCCTCAAAAAGGTCGCATGTGGCAAGTGAAACCTATTTATTTTACAAGTAAGAGAGACGGCCTTTCGTCGAGCACTTCCAAAAACTGGGGTTTTCCAGGTTTTTGAGGGAGCTGCTACTTATTTCTTGTGTAGGCTGAGGAAAGTAAGCTTAGATTTTATTTTGGATTTTTGAAATAAACACCGAAGCGGGAAATCACATTCTCGGTGGGGTTCGAACTCGATCTCTCGTCATGGAATGCAAGTATTCTACCAACTGAGCTTGCGACCAAAAAAACTGTTTATTTTAATTTCAAAACTAGTCATACTTATTTTTTTTCTGTCTTTATTTCAGGTAAGAAAAGGATACACCCTAAGATCACCTATTGCCTTCTTCTCTGGATTTGAAACAGGTATTTTCTTATGGACAGTTTGACTACGAACCTAAAACTGTGAACGATCATTGTTTCCACATTTACAAAATTAGCCATAAGAAGTTGAGTGTAATTTTATGTGATATATCATCCCTCCAGTGCTTGTTTGACTTATCTATCATTTGATTCAAAGATGATCTTGCAATTAAATTGTCTTAAAATTCAAATTCAACACAATATGAGTTTAAAAAAAAACGTAAAATACGACAGTGTGAGAGTTGTTTAAAATATCTTTAAAATCACTTCCCAGTTTTCATAAGCCACATTGGTCTACGACTCATACTTACATTGTGAATTGCTCATGTGAAATTACCTCTGATAGACCGAAGACAAACAAGCACTTAAGTGACGATTAAACGGCCGTTTGAGTATCCATCTCAAGGTTCCTATGGTCGTATAGATTAAGCTTCACAAGGTTTATAGCCTGACCGTACTGGTCAATACTGTATGGTGTACGACAAATAGAACCCTAAGTGCGCGTTTATCTTATCTCCGTCAGAAGTAATTTCACATGAGTAATCTTTGTATGTGCACTGGATCAATGTGTCTCATGAAAACTGGAACTTGCTTAAAAAAATATTGGAACAACTCTCACATTATCGTGTTTTACATTTTTTTAATAGCTCAGATTGTGTAGAATGTGATTATTAACGCAATTTCATTGAAAGGTCATGTTTGAATCAAATAGTTTATAAGCCAAACAAGCACTGAGATGACAAAATGCATAATCATAATTAAACTTGTATGTCCTTTCTTACGTTTAAATACTCATTATACGTCCATCTAAATGTTTATGTTTCGTGAGTCGTGTAAAATCAAAGATATCAAACTTGGATTTTTGGAAATGAGACATTTTCCTGATTCATAGGTTGTTATAAGGTTGACCGCACGCACTGTAAAAAATGGTTCACTTTGCCAATGTCACCTCTGTTTCAGGCAAGGTCGGCAAGAATTGCAGCGCTTATTTTCACTTAAAATGCAAAAAGACGCAACCAAGCTACGTAAACATATTATGCGCTTCTTGCCGCATTATCTCCGAAGATTTTTGCACGTGACGAGTCGAACCTATTTATTTTTATGTGCAAGGGGCTGGCCTAACGTCAACCACTTCAGCTTAAATGGGAGTTTCCCAGCTTCCGAGGGGGTTGGTATTCATTTCTTGTGAAGTCTGAGTAAACCTTTCCGGTGTTTTATTCTGGGTTTTGAAATAAACGCCGACACGGGTAATCATTTCTGATACCCTCGGTGGGATTCGAACCCGCGCTTTCGGCACGGAATGCAAGCATTCTTCTAACTGAGCTATCAACTGGAATAGAATTTGAGGTTTGAGTCACATAACATGGTCATCTAAAATTTAAATCTAAATCTAAGCTGCAAAGATATATATCATTTAAGATTCATATTAAACGCATTCCCACAAGCATACATGTATAATTTCGCGTTAACACATGCCGTATGTGAACCTTCAATATAAAAACTCAATCTCAAATTAACATTTAAGCCCTGCAACTCTTGCCGACCTTCCCTGAAACAGGGGTGACATTGGCAAAGCGAACCATTTTTTACAGTATGGGTGGTCAGGCTCATACCAACCTATAAGTAAAGGAATATATTGAATAATTCAAACAATTGTTATGATTGATTTTGGGTTCACTTAAAATAAAATTGCAGTTGGATATATTTCCCATTATTTATTTTTAACACATTGATTACATAATATATTTCACTCCGTAATTTCTGTCTTTTGTCAGTTTTTACGGCTTTGGCGTTAGTGGATCCCTTCCGCCCCATAAAAATGCTGCCTATTTATATGTGACTTAGGCCTACTCTCGCGTATTCGAGACGCCTCTAGAATGTATGTTATCAGAGAGTGCGAAAAGTGAACGAAAAGTTCAAAGAGTCAACCACTCACGTCTACACACACACACTTACACAGCAAGTAAGCACGCCTAGGCATACAATCACAACAACGCGCAGGCATGAACTTATACATGCGTAACACTATTAAACATGACGCTTATTAATAATTATTATGTCCTAACTTAAACTTTATTACGTCCGTACGAACCTTTCTTAACAACAGTTTTACGACCAAAAGCTCGAAATTACTAACGGTACCAGTGGAACTTTCAGGAGAAATTTCATGCGACTTGTGCGAGTCCAAAAAGCTTCACCGGTCACGTGTCCTCGTGAAATTTGGAGGCTGTTGCCGAATAACGTTATGAAAAGTAATAAAATAGTTGGGCAACTCGGTTTATTTCCTATCAAACGCGGGCACTTGTACAGCCTCATATTTAGTTCAACCTTCGTAATTTGATCAGTTTCCTTGGATATGAAGATTATTTACTTATTTTTGTTTCTAAATAAAATATCGGCATGGTTTACTCAGCCTTAACAAGAAATGAGTACAAACCCCACCGGAGCTGGGAAACTCCAACTTCATATGTAAGGCCGGCCCCATTAACTGTAAAAATAAATAGGTTCTTCTCGCCACATGCAACCCATTCGAGGAAAACGCGGCAAAAAGTTGTACTGTATGCTTTTCTTAGTAGCAGGGTTTTTTTCTCGCTTGCTATTTGAATTTTTTATTTTAAATGCTTCAGGTGCAAACGCGAAATTACACGTTTCTGCTTGTGGGTGTACAATCAATATGAATATTAATATTAAATGTGAATATTCCTTAGCTTACTAGAAATATTAATTAATTTAAGATCATTCAATATTTAAGTCAGCTCCAGTCAAGTCCGATCGATGGCTTAGTAGATACAATGCTTGCAGTACATGGCAGAGGCTAAAGTTCGATTCCCACCGAGGAAGTCAAAAATCATTTCCCGTTTTGGTGTTTATTTCAAACCTGAAAATTCAATACCGGCAAGGTTAACTTAGCCTTCACAAGAAATGAGAACTAACCCTCTCGGAAGCTGAGAAACTCGGTCTGCAAGTGAAGTAGTTTTCGTAAGGCCGACACCCTTATCTGAAAAAAAAAATTGGTTCCACACGCCACATATGACTCTTTCGGTAACAACACGGCAAGAAGTTTCTCCATATGCGCAGTCTATTTAAGTACCTGATCCAACAATTTAGTCGGTCTTATTTACTAGAAATACATGTGAACTTAAAAAAAAATAATGACAATTTCCAATGTTTTTAAATCCAAAATTTCAGTGAATTTGTTCGTATTTTTTTAATGAAAATAATTCGCATTTTCTTAATTAAATTGCACGGCAGGATAATCTACCCGCCAAGTAATTGAAAAATTAATTGCATAACTGAAAAGTGCATTATAGCGGTGCAACTTTATCATAATAATGCTCCCAGAGAGCTGCGGTCACGGTGCAGTACATGCAGCCATACAACTTAAGTATATTCATACTGTTACTAACTATGGATTCGTAGAACGTGCGCTTAGGCACGCTGTTCTAGTGTCAAACACTCTTCTAGTAAAATACATTATGGAAGTATGTGGCATGTTCTCAAATAAGCGAGAACCAACGGTATGAGCCGTTGATATAAGGGCGGCGGCGGTTGTGTGAAAGACAGAGTTGCTTGGAACATTGTGACGCGAAGACCTAAGCAGAGCATGAAGAGTGGACAGTACATTGTAATCTATATTGGGAAAAATAAATCTAGTGAAATAAATTTAAATCGCAATTGGATTAAAATAACCGAGATAATCATAACAATACATTTAAAGTAAAACTGAATTAAGTGGGGTATGAAACTTACGCGGGTTTCTAATATTATATAAATGCATATTTTTTCCTATTTTCTACGAGAAAAAATTCTATAAAACTGTGAAAATCGTCTAGTTATGTAAGAATTTTTTCATCAGTATTTCTTTATAATTAGTTCACTCACTATGAGAAGTTATTCCCGATGAAATGTTTTATCCACGATTTCTGAAATCAGAGAATGATCACTTATCCAGTTTTACCTTTAAGGTGGCGATATAATCAAAGTCGGCAACCATAAGCTTTTTTTTTAATGCGGTTCGTATGAAAATGATGAGAAAATGCTTTCCAATTTTTACAAATTCTGCATGTGTGAATGAATGGAATGAATGGAATATCGAATGAATGGAATATCCAGAGTCGTAATAAAAGAAGAGCCTATATGAAAAGGTTATGGCTCTGTAGGAAATGAAAGAAGTATGTAAGGACAGAAAGAAATGGCGGTTGATTTGTAATGTTGGCGGCTAGGGTTTGTTAAATTGGAATTTGTTTTCTGTTTAGTTTTGATATAATTATTTACTGATTTATAAAATGTAATTTGTCATGTATGTTCCTTGGCTTATAGGTTGGTATGCGGCTGACCACCCATGCTGTAAAAATGGTTCACTTTGCCAATGTCACCCCTGTTACAGGGAAGGACGGCAAGAGTTGCAGGGTGTATGTCCATTTGAGATTTGGTTTTTATGTTGTAGGTTCACATGAGGCATGTGCAAGCGCGAACTTGTACGTGTCTGGTTGTGAGAATGCATGTAATGTGAATCTCCAATGCAACATATCTTTGCAACTTAGATTAGATAATATTTTTTAGTGTTGATCTGAATAAAGTGAATTAAAACAATGTTTTACCATTTATATTTTTAAATATTTATAGATTAGATAATATTAGATGTGCATACACAATAAACCATACCTCACATGAACATAAGCTTTGCAACTCCTGCTGCCACCTTTCTCTGAAGCCGGGGTGGAATTGGCAAAAGGGAATTAAGTTGTTACAGCATGAGGTGTCAGCCTAATACCAGCCTATTAGCCAAGGAACTCATACCAACATAATGGCTATTAGTCAAGTAACTCATCCCAACCAATTGGTCAAGGAACTCATACCAACCTATTAGTCAAGGAACTCATACCAACCTATTGGTCAAGGAACTCATACCAACCTATTAGTCAAGGAACTCATACCAACCAATTGGTCAAGGAACTCATACCAACCTATTAGTCAAGGAACTCATACCAACCTATTGGTCAAGGAACTCATACCAACCTATTAGTCAAGGAACTCATACCAACCAATTGGTCAAGGAACTCATACCAACCTTTTGGTCAAGGAACTCATACCAACCTATTAGTCAAGGAACTCATACCAACCAATTGGTCAAGGAACTCATACCAACCTATTAGTCAAGGAACTCATACCAACCTATTGGTCAAGGAACTCATACCAACCTATTAGTCAAGGAACTCATACCAACCTATTGGTCAAGGAACTCATACCAACCTATTGATCAAGGAACTCATACAAACCTATTGGTCAAGGAACTGGTACCAACCTTATAGTCAAGGAACTCATATTTTACGTCACCCCCTTGCTCATTTGCCATTTGGTTGCGCCGCTCGTAAATCAAAACAGTCAAGACTTAAAAGTTTGTATTTTTAATTAATTTAAAGTTTGAAATAACACGCTTGTCGCTTTAACAATATCCAAAGTAATTTCAAATCCCATTAAAAATAAAGCTTATTTTTGTAGAGTTAGTTGATTTAAAATTACGTGAAATGTATTTTAAAAGTTTTATTTTATGTAGGTTCATAATCTATGCCGCAAAGTTATGCGTACAATTAAGAATCGTATTAAATGACTTCCCACAGGCGGACACGTATAAGTTCACACTCACACATGCCGCGTGTAAACTTAAAACATAAAAACTGAACAAAATTTCTGCTACTCCAGCTAACCTTTCCGGAAACAACAGTGCCATGGACTATGTGAAACATTTCTTACAGAAATAATGTACAGCCTCATACCAACCTATTACTCAAGGAATATAAAAGTTATAAAATTAAAGTATGTTATGTTATTTTAAATGACATATTATAAAAAACAATCCCGAAGTGTGCAGTGTCTGTTTGTGGGCCGAATGGTCACGGAAACGGCCGAACTGCGCCGTGCGAATCAATCGGCCCACGCTCGGGAGTTCATCGTTAGTTCCCGGCAAGATGCCAAGCGATTAAGACGTTAGCGACCAAGCACCAAGCGGTGCAAGAGGGGGCACTACAATGGAGCTCCCTCCCCCCCCATCTACTTGGATTTCCTGCCAGCAAGGCACCCGCCTTGTGGACCAGAGGCATAGGAGCGCCCACCCAGGGGCTTCCACGTGTGGAGGCGTCCGCCTCGTGAACCGCCGCTAGCCTGGGGCGCTGCCCCAGGCCTTCCGTTTAGAACTCCAGCCAACGGAATAGGGAGTGTTCTGGTGACAACCTGTAGGTCTGGCCAATCCCTTATTTCCCTTTTTCCCCCCCATATTAGTACAGTAATAAACCCTTATTTGTTCATGTTAACTTTATCTTTTAATTATAAAACCCTTCCCAAAGTACAAGTGAGCAACCGAAAGAAAGACCCCCACGCCCTGAGAGTGATGCTGATGAGAGCTAGCCGGATGTAAGTATCCTGAAGATACCTTTCAATCTAAACATAACAAGTAAAGAATACAAATAATAAGGTAAATGTCAAGTATTCAAAAATAAAGTTAGTCAATTAATTCTTTGAAAATACTTTGCCTAAAAAAATCCACGGAAAATACCATTTGGCAAAATAAAGAGATGGCAAAAAAAAAACAGAAAACAATCATAATTATTTTTATTCAAAACAGGAAGGAAGAAGAAATAAGGCTTTGATGGCAGAACAGAAAAAAAAAACAGAAAACAATTTAAAACATTCCTCAAACTGTGAAAAAGTTTGAACGGGGGGGAGGAAAGCTCCCTCCTTTCGGACCGAGTGATAAACTTTTTAATTAAACTTGCGCTGGTATAAGTGGATTTTAAACATCCCTTTCGGAATGCGACGGCTTTGCGGGGAAATCTGAAAGCTCCTGGGCACAGTGCAAGATGGGACAGCCTCGAATGTTCTCTGTCTTTCAGCGGAGAAAGTTTGCAATGCATTCGCAAGAGTTTTCCAGGTAACAACGCACTGCTGCTAATGGGATTTTTTCCGCGTAAAAAATGCAGAATGTAAAAGCCCAGATGGTCAACAGTTTCCCAATTTATTTTAAAAACCCTTTTACGTTTTGTATATAACGCAACGCAAATAAGCTGTGACTAGTGAGTTGTTATACGATGACCACCCACACTGTAGAAATTTGTTCACTTTGCCAATGTCACCCATGTGTTAAAGAAGGGCGTTAAAAATAAAAGGGTGTAAAATCATTTAATTTTTTTTTTTAATTTTGTTAACAACTATGTAGCATGTGTAAGAGTACAGCGCGTGTTCGCTTGTGGGCTTGCGTGAAGTAAGAAAATCAAATGGTATTCGTTGGCTACTTAGATTTAAGAAGCTACTTTTCCAAACACTGTGTATGTAGCTCTATCACCATTCCGCTAGGAGTAATCAAGACCTCTGCAGAGTTGTCTCCATTTCATCCAATGCTTGCATACCTCTCTCCATTCATTCAAATCCATCTCTTTTTTCATACATTTCCAACTTTTGCATTCACTCTATAAAGACAAGAGCAGACACGTTGTGGACAAAATCCCTTTTGGTCAATCCACGATGTCCTGCAACGTCACTGAGTTATTTTTCCCTCGGCGACAGGTTGACCATCACTGTGTAAAAAAAAGGAATTCAACGCGTGTTCTTTGTAATGCACTCTCCACAGAATTTTGTGGAATTTCATTAAAATTCTTTAGTTTTCCGGACATAAAAGGTTAATGCTTTTATGCTTTTAAAAAATCATGTTTACCATATTTTTCAAAACAGCGCACACTCATAAATGCAGTTGAAGCTTTTTATAAAAGAAAGTCTTGTATTTTAATCTAAGATAAAAATAAAATTCAGCATATGAGGCTTTTATCCATTATTTTTCTTTTTTAAGTACATCATTGGCTAGCAAATAAAGTTTTAAAATAAGTTTTTTGAGAGCTATAAAACAAATACTTGTTTGTCATATCTTTAAAAAACCCTGATTATTTTTTAACAGGTTGGTTGACCTGCAGTGGTTGGTTACCCCTACGCATAAAAATAAATAGGTCCCTAATCACCTCATGCAACCCCTTCGGGCATAACACAGGCAAAAAGTTACACAATAGTGTAGCTTAGTTGTGAAAATAGTTTCGAAAGCATTTTTTTTTTATTATTTTCAATGCTGTTTACGGTTACAATTTTTTATCTTTAAAAATACAACTTTTGTACACCAGTCCCTTTCCCCACCTTTCTCGAAACAATCAATAAAATAAATTGCACAGAATCTGCACTCGACTTTCTCAGTGTGTTAAGCTAGAATCGTCTACCAGCTTATGCCGTTTCAATAAAAATATAATATTAATTAAATAAAAGGGAGTTTTTATTCACTTTGTATAAAATACAATAATTATAATTATACATTAAATAAGTATTTTTTTGAACATCCAAGCACTTTTTTAAAGTAATTTTCAATGTTGCTCTTTTTTATGGAAATAAATATAACACTAGAACGACTTTTAAACTTACGATAAAAAAATACATATTTTCTTAAATCCAACTTTCTTGAACTCTGCCCTTTCATACCGTTCATAGCACACACAACAACAGCAGCATGTTACAACATTGTACGTACGTAGGGAATAATTTCACGGCTTATTGCGCACGTACAAGGTTCATATATCGCGCTTTGGAGCGTTCCCAACAGATGGCGCCGCCGGTCCTGAGATATCAACACACTGACGTCATTTCCCGCCACTTATTACTATTATCAACGAAAACCTTTTCTTCGCCTTGTTTCCCTTTTCGTTTTCTATGTACAATTTTTGTTTCAACATATTTTTGAAGAGGAATGCAATTCACCAACATAACTTGGCCATTAACACCATCAATGCAAAGTTCATTACTTTATCAATGTTGAATGAAATTCAAATTTGCTTAAGTTCTGTTCAATTTTCATTTGATTTGAATTTTTTTAATTAATTCACTTTTCAAAAATTTTGTGGTCCTTGATTTATCCGTTGGTATGAGGCTGACCCCCATCCTGTAAAAACTTGGTTCACTTTTTTCAATACAACCCTGGTTGTAGGAAAAGGCGGCAAGATTTGCAAAGTGTATGCTCATATTGTGAGGGTTGGTTTATTTTGTATGCACGCACG
This sequence comes from Agapetus fuscipes, assembly GCA_951799405.1. Taxonomy (NCBI): domain Eukaryota; kingdom Metazoa; phylum Arthropoda; class Insecta; order Trichoptera; family Glossosomatidae; genus Agapetus; species Agapetus fuscipes. Next base: position 8,354,365 of record OX637341.1, on the reverse strand, counting down.
CAACATGTCTTAGCGCAAACTTAAACATGTGTCTGCTTGTGGGCGTGAATTAAATATGACTCTTAAATGACAATATACCGTCGCAACTAAGATTTTAGAACCGCGATTTCAGGGAAAGGTGGCAGGAATTACGAGGTTTATGTTCGTGTGAGGTTTTTTTAATTGTATGCACACATGCAGAATGTGTAGGCGTGAACCTACATGTGCCTGTTTTTGGGCATGCATTTAAAATGCGCCTTAAGTGTTATCATATCTTTGCAGCTAAGATTATAGAGAGATAATATTTGCAATACTTCAGAGACTTAATCTAGCCCTCTATTCATATAACATGGGATTTATATATGCATTAACCTACTGCATTACATCAGTTTCCCATACGCTACTAAGCTACACTTATAGTGTAACTTTTTGCCGCTTTTTCCTAAAAAGAGTTTTATGTGCCCAGTGAAACTTTTTATTTTTACAGTAAAAGTGGGGATTTTCAAATTCCCGAGGAGGCTGGTGCTCATTTCTTGTCAAGGCTGAGATAACTTGCCGATAATTTATTTTGGGCTTGAAATAAACACTGAAACGGGAATCATTTCTGAGAGCCCCGGTGGGAATTCGACACGAGCTCTCGACATGGGATGCAATCACTCTATCAACTGAGCCATCGACCGGACTAATGTGATTTAGTTTATAATGTTTGCGATACGCCACATACTGAATCCAGCCTTAAATATTACATGGTTGTTATCTATGCATAAACCTCCTGACTGCATTACTGCACTTGCCATACGCTTCTCTACTAATGTATACCCACAAATGTTCATCTACTAATTTTGCTCATATCGGATATTGCAACGTGTTTGCTGTTTTAGCTGGAATAACACTGTTGTGAACTGCATTCAAAAGATAACCCTTAAAAGATAAAACTAAAAAATCAAATCTCTCAGCCTTCACAGGAAATAAGGATCTACACGTTAGCGAGTATAAAAACCCTCGCTTAAAATGCTTTGCCTAAGGCCGACCTCGTTATCTGTGAAAATAAATTAGTTCGACTCACCACATGCGACCACTTTGAGAACAACGCGGCAACGAGTGACACTAAATGTGTAGATTAGTTGCATTCACGTATTAATGTTTCTTGAATTATAGGTTGGTGTGAGGCTGACTTCACATGCGGTAAAAAATTGTTCACTTAGCCAGTGTCACCCCCGTTTTTGGGAAGATCCGAAAGAGTTGCAGGACTTATGTTCATTTAGATTGTTACCAAAGGTACAATTTGTTTTGCCGGTGACTAAAGTATACAAAGGTAAAATTGTTTTATATAATCAGGAAAATGGCTGATTTGTTATTTCAATCTGTTACTGTTACTGTATATTGCTACCGTTGCACTAGGGTTGACTATTTCAGTCACTATTTCTATGACTCCGTTTTGTGATATTGTCTTTCCAAGGACGCCGTTAAAGATTCGCTGAAGATATCAGTCTTGAGATGTCTATTGAAATGACTGCTATTCGCAATATCTAGAACCACGCAACGCAAAACGCAACTAAGTTACACATAACGTATCTCTTAACGGGTAAAAAGGCTGACCTTACGTCAACCGCTTCACTTGAATTGAGGGTTTCCCAGCTCTCGAGGGGCTAATACTCATTTCATGTGAAGGTTGAGTGAGCCTTGACGGTATTTTATTTTGGAGTTTGAAATAAAACAACGAAACGGGAAATCATTTTAAATACCCTCGGCGTGAGATGCAAGCACGCTACCAACTAAGCTATCGACCGGACCACAGGTGGCTATAAATCTTTGAACATTTTTTTATAGCAATTGATATGTTTGTAACAGTAATCACTTCACAACAAGGTTGCATAAAGCATTCCACCACTCGGGGAGCTGATGCGTCTATAAGGGAGCTGGGCACACACACAGAGGCAGATTCTGTTTGAAGGTTCCCGACTAGAGCTGCCTGTGTTTGCGTTGCCAAGCCAAAGTCTGACTTAGCCGGATTATGAGACGGCGCATATTCCAGAGGCGGTGATCGAAAATACACTGTTACGTCACTTTAACAGTGTGCACCGATAAACTTCAATCTATTTTACCCGTCAAGCAATAGTCGATTTATTTATTAACTTGCAAACAGTATAACGATTCCTAAAAGGTTAAACTGTAAAATTTCATTTTAAATTTCCTTTACGAATTAATAATACGATGAAACCGGATTTCGCGTCACCAAGACAAACTTAGTTCAAAATGCTTGTATGGCAAAAATAAATACATCTATTTTTTTACCATACCATTACCGTCGTCTCATCCACAATTGTCGTGCAGAAAGGGTGTCTCGTGAAGACGTTAGCTACGTCGCTAACAAAACGTCGAAAATAATGTTAATATTTTTTCTCTTATAACGGTTCGTCTAATATTCGAATAAAAAAAAAATTGTGTAGTTATTGTTATTGTGAAAAAAGTGTTTGCATTCCATGCCGAGAGCTCGGGGGCCGTGGGTGTCAGAAATTATTTCCAACTTCGGCGATTATTTCCAATCCAAAATAAAATACCGGAAAGGTTAATCGGGATCTGGATAACCCCCATTTCAGCTGAAGTGGTTGGCGCAAAGCCGGCCCCTTTACCTGTAAAAATAAACTCGCCACACGTAACGTCTTCGCGGAAAATGCGGCAAGAAGCTACACTATATGTGTTGCTTAATAATAGTGTAGCTCAAATCGCATCAGGTGGTGCTTTATTATGGTTGGGCTATGAGCTCGTTAATTGCTCCAAGAATGATAAGGAATTCCTTTTAATTTGATACAACATTACTGTATACAAACAGTACACAATTCTCCTAGTATGAAACATAGCGTCAACTCACCTCGACTGCGTAAATCGAAAGAATTTATCAAAATGAAATCTATCTTTAGGAAAACGAAAGAAAGACCGAAAATAATGTCGGTTGGTCTGTAAAGATGGTGGCTTAGGCTAACTCTTTAAAATTTAGAATTATTGTAGATTGTAATCTTATTATTATACTAATTGATTGTTTTTTTTTACATAGTTAAATGTAAATAATTGTTTGTGTTCCTTGATTTATAGGTTGGTATGAGGCTGACACCCTACACTGTACAAAAATGGTTCACATTGCCGATGTCACCACCGTTACAAGGAAGGTCGAAAAGAGTTTGCAAGGCTTACGCTCATTTTAGATTGGGTTTTTATGTTGTAAGTCCACATGCAAAATGGCTATACTTGTTTGCTGGTTGGAATTCATTTAGTATGAGTCTGAAATGAAACATATTTTTGCAATCAAGATGATAGATTATAAGACTGCCTTTGTATTTTTAACTAAATAGCAAATACCATTATGTACTCGAAGCTTTTGGAAGACCGTTCTCTCGAAGGTTCCAGCAAAATTAGCTTCTAGTAACTACTACCGCTGGAGTATAAAAAGCCGCGAACGGCTTGCAGGAGTCAGTCTTCATACGACACTCTTCTTCTAAACACGAAAGACAGTATAAGTGAACACGAACCATCTGTGAAATAAATGTAAATTGCTAAACCATAAATGTGAATTGTAAAAAATAAATATAAATTGTTAAATAAATCTAAGTGTATACTATACAGTATACACTTACGCGATCGTGATGAGATGTACATTACACTCGGGGTACAGCTATCAGCTTAACACAAAGAGCTGTTATTCTATGATATCATATTAGGCGACTAATTTATTAAGCCTGGCTCATTCCCATCGTGAAAACTTAACATAATCCTCTTGCTGGAAAGTTCTGGAAACAAAAAGGTGAATTAACAACATTTTTGGTCCGTAGCTGATAAATCATTGCTTTTTTGTAATTTACGTCCAGTCCGTAAAAATTGCAGGATTTATGTGCATTTGCTGTTTAGATTTTAATTTGTGAGTACACGTGCAGTATTCGTAAGCGCGAACTTACACGTCTCTGTTTGTGCGCATGCATTAAATATTAATTTTAATTTATTTTTCATTTATATTAAACTATAAAGAACCAAAATTTGGAATGAAAGTCAGTTTTATTTTCACTTTTAATAAAAATGAACGTTTTCAATCTCTCGATCATCTTTAGAATCATCTTTTATTAATTAACTAGCAGTACCCGGCGTGTTTCACTACGCCATTTGGGCATGTGGTATCATTTTTTTTCTACAGATAAAAGAGGAAACAACAGGATCAAAAAAAAAAGTGTGCTAATCGGAATCAAGCTTCACACAATTTATCTCTAAGTTTATCTCTAGGTTCACGTTTTCTAAAAAAAAAGGTCTAGGTATAACTGTTAAGCAGCAGAGCCAAGCATAGGGAAAATCGATTGCGGTGCTCCATTTATATTTAAGATTAAAAAAATCGGCTATGTAACGTCACTCATCTAATCTATTCTAAGTTGCATGGATATAATTGTTACATTTAGAATTCACATTAAGTGCATGCCCACAAGCAGACACGTATAAGTTCACACTTGCACATTCTGCGTGTGAACCTACAACATAAAAACCCAAATCTCAAATGAACATACACCCTGCAACTCTTTGCTGACCTTCCCTGAAACAGGGGTGACATTGGCAGAGTGAACCATTTTCTATTTATAGTTGGTCAGATGCATATTGACCTATACAAGAAAAGAATATAAACAATAAATTAAATTTTATAATCATATAATTAAAGAACTAATCTATAAAATTCACTATACTCTTTGAGCAAAGTGAAGAAATAAATGTATTCCAAACAATCAGGAATATTTTTCAATGTAACCGCACTGTGAAACGTATGCAGTTGGGGAAAATGCTTCATACAATATGATGCACTTAAGTGTTTTTTCAACTATCTCCATAAAAGTGTTTAATTTATGTTGAATTTTTGACTCCCTGTCCTGTCTTTATCCCGGCCAAGTGAATTCACATTTTTTCCCCACATTTAAAATGTGCTCTATCCATTATTTCAATAAGTGAAAGTTCCTTGACTTATAGGTTGGTATGCGGCTGACCACCCATGCTGTAAAAATGGTTCACTTTGCCAATGTCACCCCTGTCTCAGGGAAGGACGGCAAGAGTTGCAGGGTGTATGTCCATTTGAGATTTGATTTTTATGTTGTAGGTTCACATGAGGCATGTGCAAGCGCGAACTTGTACGTGTCTGGTTGTGAGAATGCATGTAATGTGAATCTTCAATGTAACATATCCTTGCAACTTAGATTAGATTAGATTAGATTAGGTAGTGCGCACGGAACATTTTCTATTGACAACAAAATTGTAAGTCGCACGGCCGGGTTAGGTAAAAGGCAAACATTTTGTTTATCTTGGTAGAGTGCTTGCATTCCATGCCGAAAGCTCGGGTTCGAATCCCACCGAGGGTGTCAGAAATGATTTCCCGTTTCGGTGTTTATTTCAAACCCCAAAGTAAAATATCGGCAAGGTTTACTCAGCCTTCACAAGAAATGAGTACCAGCACTCTCGGGAGCTGGGAAACCTCCACTTCAACTGAAGTGGTTGGCGTAAGGCCGGCCCCCTTACCTGTAAAAATAAATAGGTTCAACTCGCCACATGCGACCCCTTCGGGGATAACGCGGCAAGAAGTTACACTATATGTGTAGCTTAGTTGCGTTTGCGTTTTTGCGTTTGGACCATTGTCACATAGAAGAAAGACGTTTAACCGCCGAGAAAAAAACGATCTTTAAATTTGTGGTGAGTATATAATTTTACAGAAATGCGGTTTTTGAAAAAACAACTATATTATGTATATTTTAATTAAAAGTATGTTTCAATAAAAGGTTTTAATAATAATAATATATTTCAATATGGTCTTCTAGTTGTGACCTACGAACTTTTGTTTATCGTATTTTTTATAAGTGCGGGATATAAAAGCTTTCTTACATTTCTAAAATTCAACTTGGAATACTTGAATAACATTTTTTAATTTGGAACTTTTGTCTAGGCCAGGGGTCGGCAACCTTTTGAGTCGGAAGAGCCAAAAATTACAATTTACAAATTTCAAAGCTTTTCCTTGACTTATAGGTTGGTATGAGGCTGACCACCCATACTGTAAAAAATGGTTCACTTTGCCAATGTCGCCCCTGTTTCAGGGAAGGTCGGCAAGAGTTGCAGGGCTTATGTTCATTTAAGATTGGGTTTTTATATTGTAGTTCCACATGCGGTATGTGTGAGCGCGAAATTATGCGTGTCTGCTTATGGGAATGCATTTGATGTGAATCTCAAATGATACATATCTTATTTTGGATTTGGATTTGTAAAGAGCCACAAATGTTTTTTTGCCAACAATAAATAGCGTCGATGGGGCGGGGGGAGGGTGAAAAGCGAGTACAAGTAGCGGAGAGATCGTTAATCGATTCAGAACGATTTAGTTTTTTTCGATCAGAAGTATAATTCTGTGTTTTTTTTATATTTGCGTATGAAGCTAAAGAGCCGTAACTTCACACCCAAAGAGCCGCATGTGGCTGGTGAGCCGCAGGTTGCTTACCCCTAACCAAACTGATATCGATCCACCATATTTGTAAAAAGTCCGGTCTATAGCTTAGTTGGTAGAGTAACTGCATTCCATGCCGAGATCTCGAGTTAGAATCCCACTGAAGTTTTCAGAAATTATTTCTCGTTTCAGTGTTTATTTCTAACCCAAAATAAAATACCGGCAAGGCTTACTCAGCCTTCATAAGAAATGAGTGTCAAGCCACTCAGGAGCTGAATAACATCCATTTCAAGTTGGCGTAAAGTAAAAGTTACTGGGTTGTTCATTTTAGATTTGGATTTTAAATTATGAGTAGGTACACATGCAGCATTTGTAAGCGTGAACTTACATGTGTCTACTTGTGAGCATGCATTTTATATGAATCTTTAATGTAAATGTATATTTGCAACTAAGATTATGTATTGTAGTTGAATATAATGGTCTTCTTCTATTGGGTGGTTTCAAAATTTACCAACCTCGTTGCTGAAATATTGAGAATTGAGAAACATTGTTTATTTGATCACCATCAAACTTCACAGGATTCATTCTAAAAATATGTTACATGTTTCCTGAAAATTTCGTCAAAATCGGATGAGCGGTTTATGAGTATAGGGAACATACATACATACATACATACATAAATACATAAATACATACATACATACATACATACATACATACATACATACACACATCCTTCTTTATAGATATAGATAGATAGATTGCATTCCATGCCGAGATCTCGAGTTAGAATCTCACCGAAGTTGTCAGAAATTATTTCCCGTTTCAGTGTTTATTTTAAACCAAAATAAAATACCGGCAAGTCTTACTCAGCCTTCATAAGAAATGAGTGTCAATCCACTCAGGAGCTGAATAACATCCATTTCAAGTTGGCGTAAAGTAAAAGTTACTGGGTTGTTCATTTTAGATTTGGATTTTAAATTATGAGTGGGTACACATGCAGCATTTGTAAGCGTGAACTTACATGTGTCTACTTGTGAGCATGCATTTTATATGAATCTTTAATGTAAATGTATATTTGCAACAAAGATTATGTATTGTAGTTGAATATAATGGTCGTCTTCTATTGGGTGGTTTCGAAATTTACCGACCTCGTTGCTGAAATATCGAGAATTGAGAACCACTGTTTATTTGATCACCATCAAACTTCACAGGATTCGTTCTAAGAATATGTTACATGTTTCCTGAAAATTTCGTCAAAATCGGATGAGCGGTTTATGAGTCTATAGGGGACATACATACATACATACATACATACATACATACATACATACATACATACATACATACATACATCCTTCTTTATAGATATAGATATGAATATTCACAATGTTAATACACAAACCATACAAAGTATAATGAATTTCAAATTTTAATAGATCTTTGCAACATAGATTACGTATATAGGGTGGTCAGCCTAATCCCAGCCTATAAGTCAAGGAAGAGGGCTTTTTTTTAAAAACAATATGTTAAAATTAAATTTCAGTTTTTTTCTGCCAATTTGTAATTTTCCAGCTTACGCCCTTACACGCAAATAAACTCATTCAGATGTTCATCACATTTACATGAAAAAACAACCCCCAAACTGTTATCTCCTTATTCAATCCCGTATCCTGTATGAGAAACCCTTGGTCGAAGTTCTTTGGAAACTTTTTGACTTTTGTGAGCCGGGAAATAGCATTCCCGAAAAGCGGAGTCCTGAAAAAACTCAATTCCCCATTTGAATTTTATTTAAAAGAAAATAAAAGCCTTTTCGAAAATGACTGTATGAAAAAAACAGATGTTTAATTAAAAACATATCCAATAAAAGGATAAAAGTTTATTATACCTATGTTATAGATTAATAAAATATTTGAAAGAGTTTTTATAAAATGTTTCAGCGGAAACTTTGTAGAACTCCATTTTTGTTTATGAAAATGAACACTGTTTGGTTCTACTTGTTTTATTTTATTTTTTTAAGGTGTTTTTTTAACAAATAAAATAAAAAATAAGTAGAACCAAACCGTGCTCATTTTCATTTAAAAATTATTTTTAAATTAAAAAAAAAATTTTAAAGTGCGTTTTATTTAATATCTTAAAGGTACGTAAGTCTCGCAATAATTCAAATGAAAGTTCTTTATTGTCTTTCAGCAAGAAAGTCTCCTGAAAAAGTTGATTTAGAGTCCAGTTTAGTGTAGAGAATCGATCTATCTATAATCTAATCTGCAAACAAACACTAAAGATTGATATTTCATGCACACTAACAATCAGATACGTGTGAATTTGCGCTTATACAATATACATGTTGCATAGTGCTTACAAAATAAACTAAATCTAAAATAAACATAAGCCTAGCAAATCCTGCCGGTCTTCTCTGAAATTAGTGAACCGTTTTTTACAGCATGGAGACTCATACCAACCTATCTTTAATCTTAACTGCAAACATAAATAAACATTAAGGATTCAAATGAAATGTATGCTGGCAAGCAGTTACGTAAAAGTTCGCGCTAACACACACTGTATGTTTATTGGCATCATAAGACCCGAATCTCAAATGAAGATAAGCCTTGCAACTCTTGCCGATTTTCACTGTAACAGGCTGATTTTGGCAAAACTAAATCATTATTTTGCAGTATGGTGGTCAGCTTCCTATAAACCCATGAGTCAAAGAAGGAGTTTTTTTAGACTAATGGTTTAAATTAACACCCGCTTTGTTTTATTTTACGTGTTAGAATTCCAGAAATATTTTCCTAATGTTTTTTTAAGCAATGCAATAATTTAGTCTAGCGTGAACCCATTTTTTAAACCACTTATCTTATCACAGTATACAATTTGTCACAATTTTTTTAAGTCTTTAAATATCCACCATAAAAAAGCTAAGTCCTTTGTTTAGAAGGGCTGTTTAAAACTAGCACCAAGTGAGCTCACACCTCCCTCCATTCTACCCCTTATTTGAAATAACCCAGTTGTAAGTTCGCGTGATATTCCTCAGTTACCCTCTGATTTATTTCATGGGATTCTTAACTCTAGCTTAGTGCCAGACTTAAACTAAGTTACCACCTTTCTAGAGTATAAAACTTTTTGTTTGAAGTCAACAATTTAGCTTGTATGGAAACTTAAACAGCGCCTCTTGTTGATGTTTCGTTTTTTTATTAACGCAACTAAGCTACACATGCAGTGTTACTTCTTGCCTGCGTTATCCCCGATCGCATAATATGGTGATTCAGGATGTATTTATTTTTACGGTTGAGGGGGTCGGCCTCACGCCAAGCACTTCAGTTGAAGTAGGGGTTTCCCAGCTTCTGATGGGACTGGTTCTCATTTCTTTTGAAAACTGATTACCCTTGCCGGTATTTATTTTGAGTTTAAAATAAATACCGAAACGTGATATCATTTCTGACCTCCTCCACGGTGGGGATTGAACCGTTACTCTCGGCATGCAATGCAAGCATTCTACAAAACTGACCTATTTTTATGAGCTTGGTCGTCGCTACAAAGATCCATTTCTCAAGCAAGACCCAGACGCTGTAAAGCTGGATGCACTTTTTTGGACCGGTCTTTGATAAAGGCAATGAATTTTCCGACCCTGCGGAAGACCATTTTTGAAAACATAAATTGCGTTTTTTGCGCTCCGCCGGGGTTTGAACCCACTGCCTTTCATTTACGAGTCCAAAGCGTTATCACTAGACTACGAACAGGTCACTTCTATTAGTATTTTTTTTGGAAAACGCTATGATTGAGTTTTAACGTAAAACTTTATACTTGAGGTATTGAAATAGCTAGAAAGGTATGTAGATGTTTTATTGGGGTATAAATATTAAGTTTGCCTTGACTTTTATGACTAACTTAAGTTTTTTGTTTTTTTTTTTACACGAAATATTTCAATGTATTAGTCATGCAAAAAAAAAAAACATTTGAAAAGAGTCTAGTGGGTAAGATTATGGACTCGTTTGCCGAAGATCGGGAGTTCGATTCCCGGCGGAGCACATAAAAGTATTTATATTTGTAAATATACTCTGCTCTGGGCTTAAAAATTCATTTACCTGTAGAAAAACAGACCTGTTAGAGCCCGTTCCCACTTGTCGGGTGTCGGACCGTATATTAATCGGAGGTTCCAGTGGCAGAACATTTTTGGACAAAATCGGTTTCCGATAAGTGTGAATCGCTCCATACATAATGTTCTGCCACTGGAACCTCCGATTAATATACGGATCCGACACCCGACAAGTGGGAACGGGCTGTTACTGTAAAGATTCATCCAGCCTTACAGAAAATGTTCAACTAAGGGCAGATTAAAAACCAAACTCGAAGAGGGCTCTTGAGTTGTGACTCACAGGAAAATAGCGCTAATCAAATAAATAATATTTTTATTACTTTCACAACAAATCTATTTAATTTGTGAGTTAAATTAATCACTACAAATCCATGCGTTAGTTTCAGATTTTGGTACGAAGTCGCACAAAATAGAATGGTATTATAGTTAGTTTTTATTACTTTTATTAAATAATTAACAAACAGTTTTAGTAATTATATAGTTTATTAATGCGCTCTTTACTTCGTGTCCGCCGTACAAGTGATACTTATAAATTGTGTATTTATTTGTGTATTTATTTAATTGTGTATAGTTATCATTACAATATTATATTTACAATATTATATATGTAGGTACAATACAAGAATGACGCGTTTGGCCTAGAAATATCATTGGGTTTGGTTTTGTTTCAGATTTGGTGTGGAAGATAAGTCATCCAATTAATTAGTGGAAAGTAATGAAAACATATACATCCAACGATTTTAATAATAATATCATTATAATGTAGAGTGCTAATGGATGCCTTTTCAGGTAAGTTTATTTTTGGATATGTAAATCAAATAATCTTTTCATCGGTAACTCACTGATAATCAGTTTGTGGGAATTATAATCAAAACTAATGGATTTAATGTGATGGAATTATACATGGACAAACCTATCTAGGTATAAATAAATTATTCATTAAGTATATTATCTAGTTTCATGCCATTTACAGTAAAAAAATATTTTATAAATTTATTATTTTTTCAATAGAATTGATTTACCTATCTGAGTGGAATATCAAATTAATTGAGGGCAACAATAAATTAGTTTTGTAATTAAATTTCTTGTATAAATTCCTTATTTGGGTTGGGACGGAAGATATTGCTTCTCCCACAGCTGGCTGTGTACAAAATAAACCCAGAATTTGAAATTTACAAACATTGAATTTTTATATTTTGTATTGTTTTTGTATTAACACTGTGAAAATTCATACTGTTTTAGTTTACAATTTTGAAGGAATTCAAAAACACTGTTTAATTAATTGAATTTTTATTTGAATAAAAATGAACTTCCACAAAATAACTGATAAAAATCTTGACATGCTAAGAATTGTTTATTTTCCGAGCTTATTTATTGTGTAAATCCCACCTCAAGAGCCATCTGCATGCTTGGTTGTCATCGAAGATAGCGTCAATTCTCAAACACAATCCAGTTGCTGAACGCTAGATGGGCCAAAGTAAAAAAAAATGTAAATGACTAAGACGAGATAATTTTTAGACGGAATGGCGGTTGATTGGCAATCTGATTCATACAACATTCCTTCAGACAAGACATTATATAATCTAAGTTGCAAAGATGTATTAACATTTAAAATTCATATTAAATGCATCCCACAAACAGACACGCGCCAGTTCACTCTTACAAATGCAGCATGTGTACTTACGAATCCAAATCCAAGCCTTAAATGAACATAAGCCCTGCTACTTTGGCCGACCTTCCCTGAAACAGTGGTGGCATTAGCAAAGTGAATAATTTTTCACAGTATTAAATTTCTAGAGTTATCTTTTTAATGCAGTTTACAACAGTTCCCATCCCTCACCCCACTATAGCTCTGCCACTCAAACATTCTCCGGAATTCAGATTTGTAATTTGAGACCTGTTAGTTGTTCTCTTAATAATGGTGTGATAGCATCAAAAGCGCTCGAGGAAATAAATCAACTCGTGAAGAAAAAAAAATTGTTTTATTTTACATTATCTCTGTTTTACTCACTTCATCTTTCACACTTCATTACTTTTGTTTTATACGCAGAAAACCATTATCTTTCCAAGTCGTTCAAAAAGTAAAGAAAGGGTTAATAAACGCTAGTCATGGTAAGGGGGTGAATGCAAAAGAAACCACCCTATCTGTAAATAACACGACATAGATCGCCTTTCAATGGAAGCCCTTGGGGACTTAAAACTTATATAAATCATTCACTATCCAGAGTCACATAAGTTCTACGTTTAGTCTCCAACTAACCTGGATAACTTTATATTTTTGGTTAAGTATTTGTGAGTATATTGACTGTGAATAGAGAATAAAGTGGACTTGGTGAATAGCCGGAAGGTAGGCTTTAAGGGTTAGAGAGGGACAGCATGATGGAAGTGTGATGAGAGAGAAGAAGGTAGTTCACACCAAGACTTTAAATGATTAACAGTTTAGTTAAATGCATTTTATTTTTAAATAAAGTCTTAAAGAGAGATGCATTTCACAAAGTAATTTTTGCCTGGTTACAAATAGTTATAAGATCATCAATAAATCATTTAAAAATTTGCATGAACCTTAATAAATAATAAAAATAATTAGAAGTCTGGTCGATAGCTCAGTTGGTAGAGTGCTTGCATTCCATGCCGAGAACTTGGGTTTGATTCTAACCAACGGTGTTAGAAATGATAACCCGTTAAGCGTTTATTTCAAACCCAATATAAAATACCGGCAACCCCCTCAAGAGCTGGGAATCCCCCACTTCAACTAAAGTGCTTGGCGTGAGACCGGCCCCCTTACGTATAAAAATAAATATATTCCACTCGCCATATGTGAAACCCTTCGGGGACAACGCAGCAAGAAGTTGCATTATATGTGTAGCTTAGGTGCGTTAGCGTTCAAAGTAGTCTTTGACAGAAAAAGACTTTAGCACAAAATTTCAAGTACCTCACTGACCAAGCGCCTTTGAATTGACCGTAATCACAAAAAGGCGCTATTAAAAGTTCAAAAACATCACACAAGATTATGTATATCGATACCTTAAAGGTAAAACTGAATACGTGACATATTAAGCAAACATAAATTTCTGAGATAAATGTATCTTTTTACTATTTTCTAACATTAAAAAAGTGGGAAAACCCTGTAGATTAGAAGTTCTTTATGAGCACTTCCTTATAATTATTTCACTTACTATGAGAAGTTACACCCAATGAAATATTGTATCCACGTTTTCTCGAATTAGTGAATCAGCAACTATTTAGTTTTATCTTTAATGTTGGGATATAGAAAGTGCACTTAGTACACAAGCACAGTTACAACTTAATAAGTTTCACATCCCACTAACCACTAGACCCGTGAGTGGTGCCTTTAAGGGGCTTATGGGGAGTGAAGGAGACGCGTGAAATTAGGAGTCCCCCAGGACAGGGCTCTGGCAAATCGAGGAGAAAGGTCTCACGCGGACGGGAATCGACGGAATTTCCTAGAAGGTTACAGCGGATTTTTATAAGCCTAGAATGTGTTAAATTATGATTTTATTTCTATAATTTCATAAACCTTTTCTTCTTGACGGGGTGGTTGAATTGGTACTGCCGCACCGTCAGGCATGCACTTATTTAGGGGAATGTGCTTTCAGGCGTCTGCGTGGAGTGGAACATATGTATTACAACCTTATTCGACGAAGGCAAACACTGATCATAGGTGTATTCAAAGGAGCACTAAAGACGAATAAGATCTGAATTACGTTTCCTCAAAATAAATTATCCTTATATTTGTTATGGTTTGTGTATTAACACTGTGAAAATTTATGTTTATTGGTTTGTTTTTCAAAAAACTTTTCTTTTATTTAAACACTGTTTTTTAATTCACACATATAATATATTTAAAAAAATAAATTATAATACAAACGTTTTCGACTTAATTAGTCATCATCAGTCAGCCTGACGAAGACTGATTAAGTCGAAAACGTTTGTATTATAATTTAAAATTTAAAAAAATATAATATACGTGTGTATTAAAAAACAGTGTTTAAATAAAAGAAAAGTTTTTCGAAAAACAAACCAATAAATTATCCTTGTTTATATAATTCTTCCTATTGTTACTTTACTCATAGGCTGGTATGAGGGTGACCAACGATCTATAAATAATCATTTATAATCTTAGTCGCAAAGATAAATTACATTTAAGAATCATATTAAATGCATTCCCATAAGCAGACACGTATAAGTTCACGCTAACACATGCTGTATGTGAACATATATTAAAGCTCAATCCCTACTTTCGCCAAATTTCCCTGAAACAGGAGATACATTGGCAACACTTAATATATTTTTTTACAGTTTAGATGCTCAGCCACATGCCAACCCTTGAGTAAAGGAGAATATATTATCTTTGCAAGATTGATTACGGATAATGGAATTCAACCGCAATCAATTACAAAGCGTAGATGTCATGTGTATTTTTTTCTCTATCTACGCGGCTCAAATTGCTTGCTCTGACGTCACATCGCCTCTTCAAAGTAACCAATCAAGATGGCGACTCCAAATCTCTCAACGGCCACTTAACTGAAAGAAAAAAGGAAGCTCCCCCCTTCTTCGCTAGATAGGTACATCGAGAGGCTACGTTTTAAGGGTCCCTTAGCACGATAGAGAGAAATAAAAAAGGCGATAAAAGCGCATGGAACAAATTAAAAAAGATTCGAATAGTCTATGGAAGTTGAAGCAAAGGTTAAGGGATAACTTTTTTAACAGTGTAAATTTAAAGTAAGAAAAACAAAGATTTCTTTCTTATGTATTTTATTTGAATTTTGACTAAGAAATAATACCTTTAGATAACTCTTGGAGTTGATAGAGTGCTTGCGTTCCATGCCGAGAGATCGAGTTCAAATCCTACCAAGGGTGTTAGAAATTATTGCCCGTTTTGATGCTTATTTCAAATCCAAAATAAAATATCGCGTATAGTTTTTTCAGCCTTCACAAGAAAAAACTGGGCTATTTACTGGAATCTCGTAATCAGAAAACAAAGTTTGTGTCATAATTAATTAAAGTTGCAAATATTTATTACACTTAGAATTCATATTAAATGTGCGCCCACAATCAGGAGCATACATATGCGACGCATTCACGCATGCCACATGTGAAATTACAAAAAAAAAAACAAATCTCAAATGATGAACATACATATCACCTGCAATAATTGTCGACCTTGTCTGAAACAGGGGTGACTTTGAATAGGAGTTCTAGGTATTTTTCATCTTCTTCTTAACTTCACTTTCACGCTGAAAGCCCCCATCGTAGATATGAACGAAACTTCCGGAAGCTAAGGCTCCCACAGACCACGGCAACAGATCCTCGAAAGCAACTCTCCAGCACCAGGGATGACATTGGCATACTGAACAATTTTTAATGTATGGGTGGTGAGTCACATACCAACCTTTAAGTTAAGGAATACGCTACGCTACTTCGAAGATGCCTTTTTGAGGTGAAAATATTCGAGGATTATATTTTTACCAAAAAGTTCACTAAACCGTGCATTTTTTTTTTAAATGTGTAAAAAAATATTTAAAATGTGAAGACATTATACATAACCTTAATTTTCAAATAGTTGAATGTCTTGTCCGCGTGAGCCTTAACACATCGAGAGGCTTTACTTTAAGGGCGCTTCTTCATTTGTCTCAGTAATGGCGTTTCCCTGTAGGGGGGTTTTATTTTTAAGGCTTTTATTTTTTTGTCACAGGCTACGGAAGGCTGTAGCAGAATGTGAGTGAGACAGGAAGTGTGCATTTTGTAACCCCTCTGTCTCACTCACTCTGCCTTATATATTATTCAAAGCCTTCAGCGTGGATAAAAGTAGGGGATGATTTTGTTCCTGATGACCGAATTCAACTTTTTTTTATTCTTAACGACTTCAGTTTTCTTTTTTTATTCTTAACAACTTAAGTTTCCTATTTTATGTATATTTTTATGTTTAATGTCCATCAGAAGTAATTTCACATGAGCAATGTTCGCATGTGCACTGGACCAATGTGTCTTATGAAAACTGGAAATCGATTTAACATTTTAAAAAAAAAATCTCACACTATCGTGTTTTACGTTCTTTTCTTAGCTCACATTGTATAGAATATGATTTTTAAGACAATTTGTTTAAAAGGTCATCTTTGAATCAAACAAGCACTGGGGGGATGATTTAGTGTATTGTGATTGCTTTTATTTTATTATATTCTTCACATCATACTAGTCGATAGGTCAGGTAGTAGAGTGCTTGCATTCCATGCCGAGAGCTTGAGTCCGAATCCCACCGAGGGTGTCAGAAATGATTTCCCGTTTCGGTGTTTATTTCACTACCCAAAACCAAATACCGGCAAAGCGTACTCATCTTTCACAAGACATGAGTACCAGCCAACCTCGGGATCTGGGAAACCCCCACTTCAGCTAAATTGGCTGGCGTAAGACCGGCCCGCTTAGCTGTAAAAATAAATAGATTCCACTCGCCACATTTTTTTTTTTTTTTAAGATATCCTGTGCGGGAGACTCCCTAGATTCTAGAGACTCTAGGGGTCTATGACACTTGTTGTAGTGCCGCAGAGGTGTACGAGCTAGGTTGTCGCTACAAAGCGCCAATACTCAAGCAAGACCCAGTTGCTGTAAGGCTGGATGGACCTTCGGTGATTGGTCATTGGTAAAGGTTCACATGCAAAATTCTCAACTCGATAACGCTGCAAGAAGTTACATAATACGTGTGGCTTAGTTGCGAGCTACGTTTAATTTAAAATGAATCATCGCAATGTCATACATAAATCCTTAAGCTTTTTAATAATAACTTGGCAACTAAAATAAAGGATTGAAGATACATACCTACATAATATCATTGCATCAAGTATATCTTGGTGCAGCTTATGCACTTTGCAAATTCAAAAGACACCAAATGGCTAGTACATTAATTTATAGCCTCAGAGCAAAACTTTCAGGCCGTAGCACTGTTTCTTGTGTGTAATTTGCTGTCAGGATAGAACACCACAGTGACATAAGAGTACATGATATAAAGTCACATGACTTTGCATAACATGACAGTAAGTGACATGAAATTTCATCATATATCATTACATCATAATGACAATGCATCACATGACAAAACATCACAATAACAATTCATCACATGAAAAAACATCACAATGACGAAACAACTGTGATCTGTTTTGATGTGCCGTTTATGGTATGTTCTGTATGGGAGTTTTTATCATGTCATGTGATGTTTTTTCATGTGACGTACTGTCATTTGTTGTTGGTCATGTGACGTACAGTTATTTGTTGTATGTCATGTGACGTACTGTCATTTGTTGTCTGACATGTGATGCAAAGTCATGTTATGTGAAATTTGGCCATGTGACGCACTGTCATTTGTTGTATGTCATGTGATGTAATGTCATGTGATGTTTTGTCACCCGACGTATTGCCATGTGTTGTTTTGTCACTGTGCTGTTCTATTATGGCACCGTGTAATTATATAACTACATTTGTAAGCGGACACCCGCACTGGGCTGGGGGCGCAGAGGAATAAGAAGAACAAGACGACGCGACTCGACAAGTTTGCGAAACTTTGGATATCAATTGTAAAGTTGGCTGGCTGGTATCTGGGGCAGCGCTTCTCCAAGTGTCGAGGCTGAAATTCGGGAGATAGATCTACATAGTCTTCCAATTCTTAGTAAACTTGTTTTTGTGTAATTAATTATTATTGATGGTAGTTGTTAATAGGTAGGTATTTTTTGTCTATGGTTTTAGGCCATTAAATTCTTTATTCATGTAGCCAAATATTAGCCTGTCAATTATAATCCTCTCACCTCATGACAATAAAACATTGCCAAGTCAAGTCAAGAGAGAGCAGTGCTAGTTAATTATTGTGAGCGAAGAGACGCGTCTCTTCGCTCACATCCCAAGTCGCGCGCGTTCGAAAGGGAGAAATAAATAAATTGCACAGAATCTGTACTCGACTTTCTTGCAAAAATTTACCCACTGTATGACGTATGTAAAGCTAGAATCATCTACCAGCTTATGCCGTTTCAATAAAAATGTAATATATCAATAATAAATCAATTTTATTCCACCGCGGTGTGTACCTGCATACTCGTACAATATGGATATAGGCATATAAATACTTAAATGAATATAAATATTTTGTTGATTTATTTGAAAAAGTACCAATTACACAAGAAAGATCCTCGACTCATAGGTTGGTATGAAGCTGACCTCAGTACTGTACTGTACTGTATCCTGCCACCGTTTCATTAGGGGTGGCCGGTACCTCCGCAGATGCGCCTCCACTTTTTGCTGTCATCACCTTTTTCATACATACTCTTCTCTTATTCTCACTCTGCAGAATCCATTATTTCGCAATCTCACCTATTTGGTCTAACCATTCTTTCCTCAGCCTTCCCCTTCTGCGCTTTCCTCTGACATTTCCTTTGTACACTTTCTTCGTTAGTTGTTCATCATCCTTTCTTTCAAGATGTCTGAACCATCTCATCGTACTTTTTTGTACTTTCATTCTCATATTCTCTTTTATACCACACTCGTTCATCACTCAAGCATTACGTACTCTATCACTCAGTGTCTTTCCAGCCATTGCTCTCAGGTAAGCCATTTCAACCGTACTTACATACTTTACTCAGCTCACATTCATTAAGCCTCACTTCCACCAACCAATATGCCATTGTGGACCGCCGATCTCATATTCTTCGTAAGTTTCCTATTTCTTGCAATTCTTCCAATCGTTTCCATTACACTTCTTCCTCTACTAGCGCGCTTTTCCAATTATTTCGTCAATTTCGCATTCGACTCAAATTTGCTTCCCAGATAATCAAATTCTTTCACGACCTCCATTCCTTGACTTATAGGTTGGTATGAGGCTGACCACCCATACTGTAAAAAATGGTTCACTTTGCCAATGTCACCCCTGTTTCAGGGAAGGTCGGCAAAAGTTGTGGGGCTTATGTTCATTTGAGGTTTGGATTTTATTTGTAAGTACACTTTCAGCATTTGTAAGCGCGAACTACACTTGTTGGTTTGTGGGCATACATCTGAGAGCTTTAAATGAATATATCCTTGCAACTTAGATTATAGATTATAGATTATTATAGACCTCCACTCTTTTTTCATTCAGTCTTTATCTCAATTTTCTCGCATTTCTCAGTCCTCCCAAAGTGTAAAAAATAATTCACTTTGTCAATGTCACCCCTGTTTCAAGGAAGGTCGGCAAGAGTTGCAAGTTTTATGTTTAATTTGTAAGTACAAATTCAGCATTCGTTAGCGCGAACTTACACATACCTGTTTGTGGGCATGCATTTCATATTAGTTTTGAATGTTTATATTTCATTGCAACTTATATTCTAGATTATTATAGATGGTCATTGAACCCTTTTGTATGCAAACTAGTACTTTGTATGGTGGGTAAACTTTTTAGTTATATTTTGAAAAAGTAACGACTGATTATTATTGGTATTTATAAAATTTTAAGAATCGCAGCCATTTATCTATTTTTAACCCTTTGACTACCAAGAAAATTGCTAATACATTTTGTATGGAAAATTTTCACTCTGTATGGCGGCTATACTTTTGATTCACTTTTTGGAAAAAATAATGATGGCAATATATAGGTTATTATTATTATTTTACATTTGTACTACATTATTTTTTTATTAACCCTCTAACTGCCGAGAATTTTTCCATTATTTTTTTCTTTTATATGGCAACTCCCTAAATCGAGATTATGATGAAGAAATGATTATAATTATTAGATAGCACTATTATATAAATGGATTCACAAAAAATTTCAGAAAAATCGTCGGAGCCGTTTTTGAGAAAATCGCATTTTAAATTTTCAGCTCTTCGGAAGCCATCTTGAATTTTCAAAAAAGTAAAAAAAAAATGATTACGAATTAAAGTGATAAGCTTGTTCTTTCTATCAAATCTAAAACAAATTCAAATATCTTGCATTTTAATAGGTTTTTGTAATATTTTCGATTTAAAATTTCAGGTCGTGTAAACGGTGCTTTATATTTATTTTTTCAAAAAATTTTTTGTGTAAATTTGTAGAAATTTATGTTGTCCGTAATATTGTAGAACATTATATTTTTGTTGACCCCTTAACTGTCGAGAAAATCACAATCGTTTGTTTTTTTCATATGGCAGCCCATAGACACAGATTAGTAAGAGTATTGCCATAACTAATTTATTAAGTTAAAAACTAATAAATGGCAACTCTGAAAATTTAAAAAAAATTCTTGGAGCCGTTTTTGAGAAAAGTGCAATTTTATGTTTTTTTTGTATGGCAGCCATCTTGAATTTTCAAGTTGGTGTAATGCCATGTTATTCATACTTAATACATGTCCAAAAAAGTTGATGTAGCCAAAATTTGGTATCTCTAGGTCTTATACTTTGGAAAGTGACACACACACATACATACATACATACATACATACATACATACAGACGGACGTTTTTGAAAGATAGTGTTTTTTGGCATGTCCTGCACCAGGACAACTCATTTCCGTGAAAACCTCGAAATTTTTTTTTTACACCAAATCATAACTTTCTTTATAGCCTTCGGCTATAGCAAGAAAGTAAAAAAAAACATTCGGGAGTGAGGTGAGTTCTCTCAGATTATTCCAGACTTGTTCCTGACCTTCTTCGGCTTTGGACAGATTTTCTTGGGATCAGTTTGCTCAAGTAATCATTAAATGTAGAAACAACACTCAACTTTTTATTTATTTTCTCGTACCTGGTGGAGTCAGACATGGCTCCATCATAACTTAAAATTATGGGGTATGATCCGGCTTCGTTTGGACCAAATTATGATAATATATTACATAGGTGGCGATATAATATTATAATATCGCCAGTTTAAAGGAAACACTGAATAAGTGCTGATTCACTGATTTGTGAAATCGTAGATAAAACATTTAATTGCGAGTGACTTTTCATAGTAGGTGAAATAATTATAAAAATGAACCCCCACTTCAACTAAAATGGTTGGCCGGCCCCCTTACCCGTAAAAATAAAGAGGTCACAAATCGCCACATTTGACCACCTCGGAGATAGCGCAGGTAAGAAGTTATACTATATATGCAGTTTTGTTGCATTTTTTTAGAAACTCATGAAAAACTTCTAAGTTACAGGATTTTTTATACTTTTTTAGTGTTTTTTCTTGTAGGAAATAGGAAAAAAAGTGAATTTATCTGAGAAACCCGTGTTAGCTGTATTCAGTTTAACCTTTAAAGTATCGATATTTATGTAGTCTAAATTTCAAATTTAAAGGTTCATTTTAGATTCATATTACATACATTATCACAACTAGACACGTATAAGTTAACTATAAACAAAGTAAAATTACAACTGCGTTTTAAATTTTATAAACTTAAGAACCTAAAACTTCGCTGTTATGCCCATGGGCATAAGGCGTCAGCACTCGAATTTGCGTTTTTGAAAAGATCACAAGTTTCAAACCCGCCTGCACTGTGTTTTATTGGCAATAACTTTGACCCTGGTTTAGCACATTTTATTGCGTAATTATTAATTAACAATACATTAAATTATCAAAAAAATAATTATTAATTTATAATGTTAGTACCTGTTTCTGGCCAGGCAAAACAGGTTGGTGAATTGCATTCCACTTCACAAATCTATTGTAAAATATAAAAATAACGTACTTATTCAAAGAACGATAATTCCTCATTATTGCGATTAATCTTTGGTCTATCTTTTGAGCTGATCTAATTCATACTGTGAGTTTGCTAGTCCTTCGTTATTAACTTGGACTAACAGTGGATCATTGTAATTTAGACCGCCCAGTCCTGAAAACTTGGCGGTCCAGCTATTCCACTGAAGGGTTCCATTATATAATAGCTGCTACATGAAATATTCAGATAATTATCAAGTGATCTGTGAAGGGTACACTCATATAACTGGCTTCTAGGAATGTTTGCTTTACCCATCTACCAAGAGTTACACTTAAAATTAATATAACCCTCGAATCCAATAGGGTTATTTTAATGGAATTTTTTAATGAAGCAAACAGGTTTTTTCTTAAACGTAGTTTAATTTTCACAATACTATTTTATATCTCGTGCACTTTCGACCATCAATATTTAGGTCATTATCAAGAAAATTGATGGTCGAAAGTGCTCGAGATATAAAATATTATTGTGAAAATTAAGCTACGTTTAAAAAAAAAAAGTTTTATTTAAAATAAAATGAATTTTCACTGTGTGAATACACAAACCCTACATAATCTAAGGTTTTTTCTTTGTCTGGTTACTCGGAGATGGCGGACCACTGCATCGTAACTGAACATTCATTTATAAATAATGGCGGTGTTAAGGTTCTCCATTATGGGTGTAAGGATATACAACTAATAGCCCTTGAGACTTTGGAAATCCATAAACATAAAAATTGTAATTTTTATAGTTTGGTCAATGTTTAGATTCCTGCTGCTTCGATTTTGTTATTTCCTAATTGTACCTCTTTGTCGTACTGATCCTTCTCATTTCTATATGGTTTTATGCTTTGTCAATTTTGTAACACTGTCTTTTCAAAAATGATGTAAGGAAGTCAAAAGTACTCGAAGTGAAACGAATGCACAACTTGTGAAAATAAAACTTGTGTTTTTTAAAAAATAAATGTACTTCCTCATAATCAATTTTATGTTTCGATAAGACACATTTACTTAGATACCGTAGAAAGCTTTTTAAAGACTTATACATATTTAAATTAATTTATAATTTATAAACAAATTCACAATTTTTACAAATAAAACTTGTGTTTTTAAAACAAAAAAGTACTTTCTCATAATCAATTTTGAGTTTTCATTTGACACATTTACTTAGATACCGTTGAAAGCTTTTTCAAAGACTTATAAATATTTTTTCTTCGGTTGTACTTGTGATAATAATTTGACCCCTTTATTAAAGAAAACTACCCGACTGAGGGGGTGGGAAGAGGGGTGAGTTTGTAAATAACGCGGGTCGTTTTTCACAAAGAACTTTTTTCTCCTAGTTTTAATATTGGCACCGTAATTAACTCCGTATCTCTCGCCTTGTGCCGTTAGTTTATTTTAAAGAGTTTGAGTGAAGCTTAAAACGATTTTAATGAAGAAAGTTTTTTTTTTTAAATGAAACAGAAAGTATGTTTTAATTGAAAACAATAATTCTTAATTTTTCTTTTCATTGATGCATAATTTTCATTCGTTTAATAAAACAGAGAAAAACATTTTACTAAAAATTTAAGGCTTTGTTACTACTTACGTATTTTTTTATTCTACACATTTTATTCATTATTTAAGGTGAAAAAATTATCATCTTACTAATGCCAATTCTGTTTCAAGAAGGCGCGGCAAGAGTTGTATGAATTATGTTCATTTGATTTTTGTTTTAATTTTGTAAATAAACATGCAGCATATTATGTACATGCAAGCTTACATCTCGTCCCAGCAGTGATTGTTTGGCTTTTCCACCATTTGATTCAAAGATGACCTTTTAATGACATTGTCATAAGAATCACATTCAAAACAATCTAGGCTACGAAAAAAAACATAAAACCTGGTAATTAATGCAAGAGTGGTTTTAAATATTTTTACAATAAATTTCCAGTTTTCATAAGACACGTTGGCCAGTATACAAACAAACATTGCTGATGTGAGATTACCTCTGATGGACATAAGACAAACAAACATTAAGGGGACGACTCTTTTGAGGCTACAACGGTTAAGAGAAATTTGCAAAAAATGAGACCCAACATATTTCTGAATGTTTTTGCCCTCGCTGAGACCGTTGTGAGGTCGCTCGCTTATGGCTCAGGGTATTTTTTTGCTTACTCAACGGAATGAAGTCACCTAATGAGATTTTCTTTGTCCCGGCCGTGTTGATATTATATGAAACATAATGCATCAAAGTGTTTTACATTTATACGAAAAAAGTGGACCGACGATTTAATTACAACTTTTTTTTAATGGAGCACAACATAAGTTTTCGTGTCACGACAAAATGTTTATCGGCAGAATGTCCACATACAGAATGTCCACCGACACAATATCTATTGATAAAATGCCCACCAAAAAAATGCACAAAATTATAAAATATATAAATCGTACATCATAATAAAAAAAATAGATACCGGTGGACATTTTGTCGGTGGAAACAACATTGAACAGCTCATTTTATGATTTTGTGACCTTTTTTTTGGTCCTTCGATCCTGATTTTTTTCTAATGTTTCAAAAATCTGCCAACAGCAAATGAGGCTACCATGGCAATAATGGTGTAATCCACAATTGAGGTTTAGTGGCGTTCTGGCATAATTTTCATTCCTTTTTACAGTATCTACCAAATCAAAAGTGAAAAGCTCTTTTTCAATAGCTTACCTATCTTACACCACTTCTGATTTGGTAGGTACTATCATAAAGAATGAAAATTAAGCCAAAACGCCACTAAACCTCAATTGTGGATTACACCACTATTGCCCTGATAGCCTCAAATATCCTTCATTTCGTTTTCATGTAGGAATCATTTATACGCAATTATTACGTTTATTCTATTTTTGATTGAGCACATATTGTACAGACAAACCTACGTTGTTCAAACGTACTGCCCGTTAGAGGTTGCATGCCTTGTGATGTGGCGTGATGACGTCATAGCGTGATGTACGAAAACGTGGTAATTATGATTAGGTACTGGAAAAATGATACAACGCAAAGGTGTTTTACTTCAGCAACAAAGAACAAAGCTTTTCCTATGAGAGTATCTTATAGTGAAAAAATAATTTAAATATATATAATATTCTTTAATATTAAAAATGAAATGCTGTTCAGTTCGTAGGTAAGTAACCGCATTACTCGAGAATGGCTGAACTGATTAGGATTTTTATTGACTTAAATTAGATTTGTAATGTTCGATAGGTTATGGCATACAAAGATGGAAAAATATCCTGGAAGACTTTTGTATTAGAAATAGCCAAGAATTTTTTAATTGCTTTTTTCTTATTTTCGCTATCATCTCACAGATTTTCGTAAGAAACGGATTGTTGTAAACGAACCAGATTGTTGTAAACAATCCCAATTATTGTAAACCAACCGAATTATTGTAAAGCAATTCGGTTCTTTTTGACAATTATATTAATTTTAAAACTAAACAAATTTCAAAACTTAATTTAACTTGGATATTTCACGAACCATTTAGAGAGAACTTACATCATTCTCGACGTTTCGTCGGCGACGTAGCCAACGTCTTCATGAGAACATCCTCTCTGCACGACGACTGAGTTTATGCTCAGTAAGTTTTGAAATTTGTTTAGTTTTAAAATTAATATAATTGTCAAAATGTTAAACGACCGTAATACTAACTTAAGCCTAACAATTCGGTTCTTATCAAATCGACTACAATTTGGACAGGGCAACCAACGTCTGTCCCATCGGCTTGTTTAAAATAAAAATCCATTGAAAATTTCTACGATAAAACTTCTAAAACAAATAAAAATAAACCCTTTTAATTTTTTATTTGTGTTTTTTTGTTGTTTGCATGTTGCCCAATTGTTTCAACGTCACTTGTAATATTTTGAATGAAACTATTTTTGCATGGTAAACCTCGAATATCTGACGTTGCGAGTCGTGAGAATTTAATGAAAACTTTTTGCGGCTGTCATCGTTGTGTCATGAATTTAGAACGCGAAGGTTGCTGGATGCGACGGGCCAAAGTGACCTTTACGTGAACTATAATTACGGCCTTTCATCGCTTGTCCTCGACTTTCATTTCGAGATGAAAGGTTACTATAATTATGGCCTTGCATAGGTCAGACAATAAAGAAAACCAGTTAAGGAAATGCTGAAATTTACAGACAGTATTGTTCTGATTATTAGTACATAAGTAAAAAGTGTTGCAGTTATGTATTACAGAGTATAAATAATAATGCCCCGACGTAAAATTATGAAAGTATTCGATAGGTTGGTATGAGGCTGACAGCCCATACTGTACAAATTGGTTCACTTTTGAAAATCACAGTCGTTTTTTTTTTCACACGTCAAACACAGATTATCAAGAGTGTTGTCATAACTAATTGTATAAGCGGAAAATAAATCAACTATCCTGAAAATTGTTGAAGCCGTTTTTGAGAAAAGTGCATTTTAATTTATTTTTTTGCAACACAGCCATCTTGAATTTTCCAGTTGATGTAATGCCGTAAAAGACGATGTGTACAAAATTTCTAATATTTTGTAGATAAAAATATTAGGATGATTTATTTGGTGAGCGCTGTTTTTGCGTGAATTACACCTCAAGAGCCCTCTACAAGAAAAGAAAAAGGAATGTGATCACATCCACACACACACAAACACATATATAGACGGACGTTTTTGCAAGATAGTATTTTTGGCATGCCTGCACCAGGAAAACTCATTTTTGTAAAAACCTTAAAAAAAAATCACACCAAATCAAGACTTTCAATTTGGATTTTGGCAAGCAAGATGTGTGGACCTTTTTCACATACATGCAGGGTACATGGTAGGTTTGAGCGAGTTATCGACATTATTATTATAAGCCTAAGACTGTCACGTGAATAGATCACAGATTAGGGACCTAATATTATACTAATAGAGCAATCAGGCCCGGTCATTTGCAGGCTCCCGCCAAATCCTGACGGGGATCTCCTATAATCAGGGACTGTCTGGGATTAGAGCGAGTAAGCTGCGTGCACAGAGACGGTTATCACTTTAATTAATAATACAAGAGGTTCACAAGATACATCACACAATTTATCCTGATAGCCTTAGAAACAGAATATTCAATTTTTATATAAACAACTAAGTAAACTCCACTCCTCATTCAAAGTGGCTGGAGCGATGCTGACTCCCTTACCTGAAATAATAAAAAGGTGTAGGTCAGACTCATACCAACCTACAAATCAAGGAATACGCAACGTGGGGTCCTATAACCACTAGACGATCACGTCACGATCATCTAGTGGTAAGCAGTCACACTATATGTGTAGTTTAGCGGCATTTATCTTAGATCGTTCTTTATTGAAACAATAGATACACTTTCTGACTTGTCGTAAATTTTCCACTACAAGCCACGTGTTTGGCGGAATGAAAATTTACCCTCACGATCTCTAAATTTTCATTAGCGCCCCGCTAACTCTGCTTGGGGAGCTTTATATTGCCACCCGGTAAAGTTACGCCCTTGTGACAGACGAGTTGCCACTTTGCCATGGTGAAAAAGGGGCAAGAGTTTCGCGGGAATGTCGTCTTTTTAGAGCTTGTTTATCTTATGTCCATCAGAGGTAATTTCACATGAGCAATTTTTGTATGTGTACTAGGCTAATGTGTTTTATGAAAACTGGAACAAAAACTAGATTTTTAAAATATTTAAAACAACTCTCACATTATCGTGTTTTAAGTTTTTTGTCTAAACTCACTGTTACTATTACTGTATCCTGCTGCCGTTCCACTAGCGGTGGCCGGTACCTCAACAGATGCCTCTACACTTTTTTCTGTCCTTGTATATCTCTTTCATCTCTCTAACATTCATCACTCTCTTCATACATACTCGTCTCTTATTCTCACTCTGCACGTTCCATTATCTCGCAATCTCTCCTATTTGGTCAATCCATTCCTTTCTCGTTTTTCGCCTTCCACGGTTTTCTCTCAGATTTCCTCTGTTACACTTTCTTCGTTAGTCGTTCATCATCCATTCTTTCAAGATGAACTCAGATTGTTATAATGTGATTCTTAAGACAATTTTACTGAAAAGTCATTTTTTAATAAAATGTTAGATTAGCCAAACCAGCAAGAGGGAGACAATGTGTTGCGGAAAGGTTGACGATATTGAAAAAAACCGGCGAAACAATTCGCAAAAGGCGAACACATTGATTCTTGTTTAGAAGCCAATATTGAGGGATCTATTTCCCATTTAACCTACATATTTAAAGTAAACAAAGATATAGGTAGTAGATTGTTATGTAACCCATTTTTCTTAATTTAATACTGCATCACGTGACTTATAGGTTGGTGTGAGTCTGACCACCCATACTCTAAAAAGTTGTTTACTTTACCAATGTCACCCCTGTTTCAGGAAGTATCAGCAAAAGTTGCAGGGTCTATGATCTATAATCTATAATCTAAGTTGCAAAGATATATTCATTTAAAGCGCTCAGATTTATGCCCACAAACCAACAAGTGTAGTTCGCGCTTACAAATGCTGAATGTGTACTTACAAATAAAATCCAAACCTCAAATGAACATAAGCCCCACAACTTTTGCCGACTTTCCCTGAAACAGGGGTGACATTGGCAAAGTGAACCATTTTTTACAGTATGGGTGGTCAGCCTCATACCCACCTATAAGTCAAGGAATATGAATAATAAATTACATTTAAATATAAAAAAGAACAAAACCTTACAAAGAAATCTATACAAAAAAAGTCAAAAATTTCCTATGCAAAAAAATGTAGCAAATGAATACACCAACATTAGAAATCAACATTGCAGATTAGCCGCCACTTCTTCCTGTCCTTGCATACTTCTTTCATTTCATCCAGAGTCATAACCTTTTTCATACAAGTCCTCCTTTTATTAAGACTCTGGATATCCCATTCATTCGCTATTTCAGAGATTTGATCCTTCCATACTTTTCTCGGTCTTCCTCTACCACGACATCCATCTATTCTAGCAACATTTACTTTCTTCGTCAATCTTTCATCACTCATTCTCTCCAAATGCCCGAACCATCTTAACATACTTCTTTTAATTTTCACTTTCACACTTTCCCTTACACCACATTCTTCTCTTACAAAATCATTCCTCACCCTGTCACTTCGTAAGTTTAAGTTAAGTTAAGCAAGTATGATCATTTGAAATTTAATTTTTAATGTGTAAGTGCACTTGTAAGTGCGAACTTACATGTGTCTGCTTGTTGACACGCATTATATATGGATCTGAAATGTTACATAATACATCTTTGCAACTTAGATTATAGATAATGTGTGGAAACTATTGATTTGTGTACGAAAACTTCATGAATGCAGAACAATTATTTGTGAATATAAAAAGCTAGTAATAACATACTTGTTCATATTTTTATCTCCACTTCTGATGCTAATTGCTATGGCTGGCAACTTGGCTTGTAACAATAAATATATTTTTCTCACCACTTGCTTCCTATTTCAAAATTCATTATGTCCTTTTTAAACCAAAACTTTTTTCAATAAGATCATGTAGTTTTTTAAACATGTAGTTAGCTTTTTCCTATACTGTTAAAGTGGTTTAAAAATACATATACAAAATGCCCTCGATAATACAACGTTTAATTATTCAACATATCGTATCATGAAAATTAAGTTTCACTGTATGAATAAACCAACTCTTAAATGGTTTACTTTTTATCAAGCAACAAAAAAAAACAATTCAAACATCATTCCTATATTTCTCACATCCATACAACGAAGTAAGATAACCATCTT
Source organism: Agapetus fuscipes (assembly GCA_951799405.1). Taxonomy (NCBI): domain Eukaryota; kingdom Metazoa; phylum Arthropoda; class Insecta; order Trichoptera; family Glossosomatidae; genus Agapetus; species Agapetus fuscipes. The sequence continues at coordinate 8,324,372 of OX637341.1, read as the reverse complement.
TCAGCGACAATGTTATTCTTTGCGCAATAGTTTGCGACGCACAAAAGGACGCAGAGAAATTTTGTCGGGATGTCGAGTACCATAGACGGTGGATGACGTCGATAAGACCCAAGGACCGAGTACCGAGGTTCACATAGACCCACCACTTGAGGATATCCTTAGGGAATATTGGATTCAGACAAGGATCTTGCCAGAAAGGGTGTCGCAATTTTATGTTAACGATAAAATAATATTTTGACGCTACTCCAACGAAAAACTAACATAATATCTTTTCGCTGATATTTCAAAATTCTCGTATATAATTTTGTGTGTAGGAAGCTATCCAGGCGCGTCTTTTATGTAGAGGCAGATAAAAGTCCAAATAAATAATTGCATGATGATTTGAGGATGATCTCTTTCCTGTGGCCCCTTTGAATAGACCATGACCTTGTCAAGGGCTTCAAGGCTCTTTGAGTTGTGAAAGTTTGAATGACACAGTGACAAAACATCACATTACATGATGACACAAAGCAGAATGGAAACACATGACAAAACTTCACAACGACAGTTTCGATATTTGATGAACCATTATAGGAGAACTTATAACAATTATAATAATATTAGACTGATTTTTATTTGGAAAGCTCGGTTTTTGTGTGAATCACACCTCAAAAGCCCTCTGCGAGCTTTGCCGTCACTGTGGAATGCGCCAATTCTCAAGTAAGACCCAGTTCGAGTAAGGCTGTTAATTTTAATGGATACCGGGAAACGTGTCTAGTGGATAGTTCAGTTGGTAGAGTGCTTGCTTTCCATGACGGGAGCTCTGGTTCGAAAACCACCAAGGGTGTCTGAAATGATTTCCCGTTTAATTGTTTATCTCAAAATCAAAATAAAATATAAATATTTAAAAATATAAATGGTAAAACATTGTTTTAATTCACTTTATTTCTTTTAAATAAAGGGAATTAAAACAATGTTGTACCATTTATATTTTTAAATATTTATAAAAATGGACTTTCACTGTGTTAACAGATCAACACAAAAAATATCAAAATAAAATACCGGAAAAGTTCACCAGTTATAATAAATATGCGACTACATCAGGGATAACGCGGAAAGAAGTCTCACTATATGTGTAGCTTAATTGTAAAAAAAACGATATTTGTATTTGTTATTAGAATTACAATAATTATTAAGTTGGTCTTACAGTGAAAACACTGTAACATATTTTCCCTAGATTTTTTTTCACTGCATAAATGAATGTTTGTCTGTTGGTAGACTTGCTCCAGGGCGCGCTTAAATTTCTCAGCTTTAGACTACATTAGAAGGTCCATGTCAATAAGGGAGTGGAAGGTTCTACAGGAATCTGGAAACCTCTAAGAACAAAGGGAAGATTTCCTCCGACAAACTCTTCCTTTTAACGATGCAAAGAGAAGGAGAGGAAGCGAAAAAATGCCGGCAAAACGGATATTGCGAACTTGCAAAAAGAAAACGCAAATGAAGACCGAACCAAAGGTACTCGTATTTCCATTCCTTCATTACAACAGAGGAGGATTTTTTTAAAGACAAGATAATTGTAGCGTAACGTCACACGGTTGGGTTGCTAGATACAGAAATATGTATATCTTGTTTTTGGTTGCTAAGGACACTAGTAACGTAGAATTCGATAGTCGCTCTATGGTCAAGTCGTTTGTCTCTATCCGTAGTATGGTCAAGCGGATAAGGCGTCGGCACACGAATTTGCGTTATTGAGACAATCGCAAGTTCGATCCCCGCCTGCGTCATGTCCTATCGACAATAACTTTGACCCTGGCTCAACAGATGTCACTGGGTACTTGATAATTAATAATGCATTAAAAAATTTTGCAATGAATTATTGATTGACAATGTAAAGACCTGCTTCCGGCCAGGCAAAATTTGTTGGTGAATTTAATTCCTCTTCACAAATCTATTTTTAAACAAAGTGTGACGTTTGACCGCCGAGAACAAAATCTAGATTCAAATTTGTGTTAAACGCATCGCCCACTAAATGTCAGTTCGATTAACAACATCAGTACCTGAGCCGCGAAGCCGCCAATACAGAAGCTACAGAGAGAACCATTTGAAGTCGGTTTGTTAAAAATAAAACTGAAAAATAAATTCAACTGCAATTTTTGTAAAAGGGAACTCAAAATAAATCTTAACAATATTTTATTTCATCTAGCTTGATTTTCTAAGTCAGCTGTGTTGAAGACATTTCTTACGTCAACTTTATATAGATAGAGATGAAAACATTTTTATTAGGTTGGGTCAAAAACGCAACTAAGCTACACATATAGTGTAACTTCTTGTCTGCGTTATCCCTAAAGGGGTCGCATGTGGCAATTTGGGACCTTTTTAATTTTACGGGTAAGGGGGCCGGTCTCACTTTCAGTTGAAGTGGGGGTTTCCCAGCTCCCGGAGGGGCTGGTTCTCATTTATTGTGAAGGCTGAGTAAACCTTGAGATCGAACCCTTGCTCCTGGCATGGAATGCAAGCATTCTACCAATTGAGCTATCGACCTTTTTACGAGCTTGGTCGTCGTCGCTACAAAGCACCAATTCTCAAGCAAGACCCAGTTGCTGTAAGGCTGGATGGACCTTTGGTGACCGGTCATTGGTAAAGCTTTATAATTTTTTCAACCCAGCTAAGAGCAAATTTGAAACTATAAATGGTATATATTTTGTGCTCCGCGGGGATTCGAACCCTCAACCTTCCATTCAGAGTCCGAAGTGTTACCACTGAACAACGGACCGGTCATATTTTTAAATGTTCATTTTTTTGAAAACTGAACCAATATATTTACTAATAAAAGCTCTTCACATCCACGCACTCACTCTAATGCTGTTTGACGGAACATTTTATCTTTCCCGCCAAAAGACTTCTCTTCGCTTGTACTTATTCAAAATTTATTGACAGTCGGGTAATGGCTGCGATATGTGGAATCCTTTTGAAGATTTTTTTTGCCGGCAATCCGCAATTTAAACACTCTATGAAAGCCTTTGACGAATGTTGAATTTTAAAATATCAATGTTTTGTTCTCTTACAAATTCCATTTGATTTTTTTTCTCCGTCCTACATTTATTTTTAAAGTTACAGCTTAAAGGTTTTTGTATTCACATTGTGAAAATAATAATGTAAAAATAAAATACAAAGCATTTTTTCACGAATGGATTTATTTCCTCGAGTATTTTTACACCATTATCAAAGGGGCAACCATTTTCAATCAATAATAAAAATAATAAATTACATTTAAGTATTTTAAAACAACATAATCTTAAAAAAATCTTTACAAAAAGTCAGGTGTATTGATTACATACAATGAAAAATTATGTAAAAAATAACAAAACAATCATAAATTTAATAAAAAATAATTTGATTTTAAATCATAAATGTATTTAAAAAAATACCATTTTCAATTGTTTTTTTCAATAAGTTTATAAAAAAGTCGGTTTTATGGCCGAGGGGGCCAAGTGGGCTGATCTTTCTAGCGTATTTGGAATCGAATTACGTTGGTTCGATCCCCGCTTGGTTCATTAGACCATAACTTTGACCCAGGTTCAGCAGATGTTATTGGGTAATAATTAACGAAAAATTCATTAAAATAAACAATAATGAATCATTGATTGATGATATTATAACCTGTTTCTGGCCATGCAGAATAGGTTGATGAATTGTATTCCTTTTCACAAATCTATTTAAAAAAATTGGTTTTAAAAAAAGTACTGCCAAAAATCTAGATACAAGAATACACGACTTGGACAAGTAAATCTCTCAAACAATTCCACCCTTAAATAAAGTAGAAGGCACTTTACTATTTTCTCAAACTAAGCTCACAAACCTCGGGATTATTTCACTGGCGGTAAAACTGGATGTATACCAAATAAACAGACCTCACTGAATAACTAAAGCCTTTCTAGTTTTTAGAACTCGGGCCTCTTGCTATGTGAGGTCAAAATTATTTATAAATGTTCCGCTCTCCGGCATTCAGCCTATTTCGGGAGGCTCCGTTCATTGAAACGAACAAGAGCTCGCCTCTCCAGATATACCATATAACATAAAAAGCTGTAAGGCTAGAAAACACGTAGAAATCAAGTGCATCATTTGAGTACATATCACGCCAAGGACTTGTATACGCCAAAAATAAATGAAAAAGGTGATAGATATGAATGAATTGAAAGAGCTATGCAAGGATAGGGTACAAAATGAGCATTTGGCTACCCCTAGTGGAATACTAATCAGGGAATTAATTTTAATTGTGTTTCTTTTTTATTTGTTCAGAGAAAAGTGTACTGAATGTAGCATTTGATTCTATAATATGATGAATCAGTTGTAATTACTGTCCTCATTAACATTTCTTTGGGCGTAGGATTTTTTTCTGATAATTATTGTTTATTTTATTTTCGACAGGAGGGTACCAAATAAATAATTGAGATTGAATTAATGTGCGATCACAGTGCCATCTAGGTTTGAATAGTCGAAGTTCTCATTGAACTGAAATATTTGTGTTAAAATTCCTACATATCGTCCCCCCAGTGTTGAATGGCTTATCTACCATTTGAATTAAAAATGAACTTAAAGTAAAATTGCCTAAGAAAAAACATTCTACACAATATGAGGTAAGGAAAAAATATAAAACACGATAATGTGAGAGGTGTTTTCAATACCTTTAAAATCAATTTATAACATTCATACGACACATTGGTACAATACACAATATACAAACATTGCTCATGTGAAATTAAATGTGTTGGAGCTAAGGCAAACCAGCACGAAGATTACGATTTCCCAATTTTCCTGGAAAATCCTTGTTTGACACGTTTATCCTGAAGTGAAATTCAACGTAAATCTGAAACATTTCATTGGATTACATTTATAGTGTAAATGTCAAACATCTCCAACTAGTCCATAGAATTACATTTAACGTTTGAACGCAAACATAACGTTGCCAAAAAATTAATAAAAACTTAGACAGAGCTTTTCGTGGGCGTTTTAGTTATCATACATTTTTGGGAAAACGTTAATGTAGAGAGTGAGTGGTAACTTTATACTCGGGGTTTAAATCTCCATTGTGTGACAGTGTAATGAATATCTAAGACGCAGAATGTCTAGTTGAAAGACGATCCAAATGACAATAGTTGTGAAACTAGCTGTGGAATTCCCGAGACGACAGAAAATTGTAATATGCCCCTGGAATGGCAAAAATGAAAATGTAGAGATGGAAGATTGTGACAAAGAAGGATGAATTCGTTAAAAAAATAACTTTAAAAGAATATAAATATGTAAATAAAACATGGTAGGTAAGCAAAGACTAAAGTCGTCGACATTGTTGATAAGGTCTCCAAACTGAAACGGCAATGAGCCGGTTATCTGGTAAGGTGAGAGGATGGCAGGTGGACTTCCAAAATTCTTGAATGCAGGCCGTGGGAGGACAAGAGAGGTGTGGGAAGACCCCGAAAAATATGGGTTGATGATATTGTCCAGCTGATGGGAAAACAGTGGTATCGTGTTGACGAATGTGGAAAAGTATTGAAGAGGCCTATATCCAGCTTTGTGAGATATACTTTAGGTCTACTAACATAACGCTACTAAGCTTCACATACGAAACGCAACTAAGCTACACATATAGTGCAACTTCTTGCCGCGTTATCCCCGAAGGGGTCGCATGTGGCGAGTTGAACCTTTTTATTTTTAGAGGTAAGGGAGTCGGCCTTACGCCAACCACTTCAGTTGAAGTGGGGGTTTCCCAGCTCCCGAGAGGGCTGGTACTCATTTCTTGTGAAGGCTGAGTAAGCCTTGCCGGTATTTTATTTTGGGGGTTGAAATAAACACTGAAACGGGAAATCTTTTTCACCCAATCTTTTTCTTTGACACCCTCGCACTGAGCACCTGAGCACTCTACCAACTGAGCTATCGACCGGACTACAGCGGCACATACAGTGTAATTTTTTGTCGTGTTTTCCACGAAGAGGTCGCATGTATAATCTATCTATAATCTAAGTTGCAAGGATATATTCATTCAAAGCTCTCAGATGTATGCCCACAAACAAACACGTGTAGTTCGCGCTTACAAATGCTGATTGTGTACTTACAAATAAAATCCAAACCTCAAATGAACATAAGCCCTGCAACTCTTGCCGACATTCCCTGAAACAGGGGTGACATTGGCAAAGTGAACCATTTTTTACAGTATGGGTGGTCAGCCTCATACCAACCTATAAGTCAAGGAATACGAGTAATAAATAACATTTAAGTATAAGAAAACAACAAAACCTTAAAAATAAATCTATACAAAAAAAGTAAAAAATATCTTATGCAAAAAATGTAGCAAGCCAATAAACCAACATTAAAAATCAGCATTGCAGATTAGCCGCCACTTCTTCCTGTCCTTGCATACTTCTTTCATTTCATCCAGAGTCATAACTTTTTTCATACGAGCTCTCCTTTTATTATGACTTTGGATATCCCATTCACTCGCTATTTCGAAATGTGACGGGTGGAAACTATTTACTTTTAAAAGGCCCAGCCTTATCAGTTAATGGGGGTTTCCCAGCTCTTGAAGGGAGTGGTACTCATTTCATATGAAGGCTGGGGAAACCTTGCTGGCGTTGGATTTTGGGTTAAAAAAATAATCCATGAAACGGAAAGTCATTTTCGACACCCTCGTTGGGATTCGAACCCGAGCTCTCGGCTTGGAATGCAAGCCTTCTACCAACTGAGCTATTGGAAACACTGAAACGGAAAATCATAATATACCCTCAGTGGGATTCAAACCTTAACTCTTGGCATGGAATACAAGCATCTACCAACTGAGCTAATGGAAAAACTGAAATGGAAAACCATTTCTGACACCCTTGGTGGGATTCGAACTTTAGCTCTCGGCATGAAATGCAAGCACTCTACCAACTGAGCTATTGACCAGACCATATCATGTCGTGTTAATATAAAGCGATGTTTTGGTTTTTCACTGTCAGTTCTGAATTATTTCCCTAAAAAATGTTTATCCATATATTTGCAACTTTGATTATAGCTACAGACCTTGACTAATATAATTGTATTTTCTTTTTCCTCAGATCTCTGAACTTTCTTCCTTCAACCCCGAGCTAGCGGTAAGTTATAATGGCCGCATTTTATTCATCCTACCCCTTTCTGTCACTCGGATTATAATACGATATATTAAACACATATGTGAACTTATATTTCTATGGAACCAAGTCCCCATACTCTTTGAGTGGCACTTACATAATATATAGTACATATGTACGTATGCAATGTGTGACCTGAAATCTCAAAATCAGACCAATAATAAAAGTAAGAATATATATATATAAGGCACGCTTATTTTTATTTTCCCATTTATTAATTAATAATTTAAACAAAAGTATAAAAAAAGTATCTCAAACGCTTTGAGTGTTGTCACACCATTATCAAGAGAACATCGGTATTGAACGTCAGTGTTATGGCCAAGGGAGTCATGTAGCTGATCTTTGTTTGTAATTGAATAACGCTAGTTCGATCTAATACCTGTTTCTGGCCAGGCAGAAAAGGTTGGTGAATTGCATTCCTCTTCACAAATCTATTTAAAAAAAACAGCTGCGTGATAGCACCGAAAGCGCTCCAAGAAATAAATTAACTCGTAAAGAAAAGCTTTGTTTTATATATATTTTTATTTTAAAATTAATCTTCACAATGTTAACACACAAACCCGTAATCTTTTATTTATTTATTATTTTATTTTCTCTTAAAAAACACCTAATTTGGCTTATATTGATGTAGTACTCTTTGTCCTTCTTTGCCAGTCTTTGCCAAGCTTTGCCATTCTTTGCCACTCTTTGCAACTCTTTTCTACTATTTTTATAAAGTCACAAACTCTCGATCTTCTACGTATCTTTAAATTTTGTTTCCTTTCTCACAGTCGTATTTGCAACATAGTTCTCCTTTCTTACTTATTGCACAACATCATAAATTAAATAATTTAAGACTCAAATTTGAAGTTTCATTTCTCGCTAACTTAATACAGGGTTTATATGATTTTGAATTGCTGCCTCTCACACAATGTAACTCAGCATTAAGTATGAAAAGTTCCTTACGGCGTCGCGAGTAATCCAGAATGATGGCGCATTAAGTTCGTACGGGGACCATCCGCGGTTTAACCATATAAACCCGCGGCTTTTCATAACTTAGTACCACTCTGCGAATGTGGTCTCATGATATTACGTTCTAGTGCCAAATGGAAGAAAGTAATAACATCAAGTTGGTGATTTTCAGTAGAAAACATTTCGTCGAAAAATTACATGAAAACTGAAACAGCACTCATATTGAGCGTTTTGCTTTGTGCATATTTTCGGTGAAGCGCTTTGGTTGAGATTAAACGTAAGGTTTTATACTTGTCGAGATGGAGCTAAGCTTAATCCCAGGTTTATGATTGATGATCCGGTGATTTGGTTTTGTTTGTGAATATGTGTGAAAATGTATGAAAGCCTTTTATTTAGGAAATATGAAAACACTCTAGAAACAAAGATGGAATTGAATTAACTACTCCAGTATAAAGATTAAGAAATCTTTTTTTTTATCATCAAATAAGAAAAACTTGACGTAATTATTTATTTTTAAATAAAAAAAAAGCTTTACCAATTAAAGCATCTTTTAATCATATATTTGATTGACTTGATTTTTTTTTTAAATCAGTAAAACTTTTAGTCAGAAAACACTTAAATCAAAATTGATAGGAAAAAGCTTTCATCTCATCAGATGGACGTGGAATAATCCAATTTCCTTCAGTAGGTATGGGGGCGTCACAGGTTAATGTGGCGACAGTCCTTAGGAACCATAAAAATAGTTGGAAATCCTTAAGGTTAACATAACACTTCATTAACCGGTGTTTAGTTTTGACTCTATTATCAATTCAAGAAAAAATATCAGTTTTTTTACTTTATAATCTATAATAATCTATAATCTAAGTTGCAAGGATATATTCATTTAAAGCTCTCAGATGTATGCCCACAAACCAACAAGTGTAGTTCGCGCTTACAAATGCTGAATGTGTACTTACAAATAAAATCCAAACCTCAAATGAACATAAGCCCCACAACTTTTGCCGACCTTCCCTGAAACAGGGGTGACATTGGCAAAGTGAACCATTTTTTACAGTATGGGTGGTCAGCCTCATACCAACCTATAAGTCAAGGAATATGAATAATAAATTACATTTAAATATAAAAAAGAACAACACCTTACAAAGAAATCTATACAAAAAAAGTCAAAAATTTCCTACGCAAAAAATGTAGCAAATGAATACACCAACATTAGAAATCAACATTGCAGATTAGCCGCCACTTCTTCCTGTCCTTGCATACTTCTTTCATTTCATCCAGAGTCATAACCTTTTTCATACAAGTCCTCCTTTTATTATGACTCTGGATATCCCATTCATTCGCTATTTCAGAGATTTGATCCTTCCATACTTTTCTCGGTCTTCCTCTACCACGACATCCATCTATTCTAGCAACATATACTTTCTTCGTCAATCTTTCATCACTCATTCTCTCCAAGTGCCCGAACCATCTTAACATACTTCTTTTAATCTTCACTTTCACACTTTCCCTTACACCACATTCTTCTCTTACAAAATCATTCCTCACCCTGTCACTTCGTTTTTTCCCAATCATACTTCTTAGATAGTCCATTTCTACTGTATGGACTTTACTAATTTCCCTTTCACTCACCGTCCAGGCTTCACTTCCATACATCAAGGTTGGCACTAGTATACCACCGTGCACCGCCAATCTAACATTTTTTGAGAGATTTTGGTTCCTGGCGATGCAAGCGGTCGCACCCAGTACACACCTGCCTTTCATTATTCTTCTTTCAAATTCACCGGCCATTCTTCCATCTTTTTCAAACTTACTTCCCAAATATACAAACTCATTTACAACATCAACATTCATTCCATTAATTTTAAATTCATAATTCATATTTTCATCATCTCTTTCAAAAATCAAAACTTTCTTCTTTCTAGCATTCAACTTCAAATTATTACCTTTCAAAGCTTCGTTCAATCTAGAGAGCATCATTTGCAATTCCACTGCTGAATCAGATACAAGGACTGCATCATCCGCATACAGTAGAACGCTTACTTTGCTCTCTCCTATCATTAATCCACAATCATCAAGTCTAGCATCTCGAACACACTTGTCCATGACTATGTTAAATAGCCATGGGCTCATCACACATCCTTGCCTTACACCCTTAAAAACTTCAAACCATTCACTATACTCACCATCAATACGAATGCAGGCCATACTATTCTCATAGTTCGCATGCACCGCATTGAGTAGAGCTCCATTCACTCCGTATGCTTTCAAAACATCCCACAACATACCTCTGTCCACTGAGTCAAAAGCCTTTTCCAGATCCACAAAGGCCGTGAATAGTTTCCCCCTCACCGACAATTGTTTTTCAACAAGTTGTCGTAGAGTGAAAATCTGATCAACACAGCCTCTACCGGCCATAAAGCCGGACTGTATATCGGAAACCCTTTTGCTAGTAGTCAGAATCACATTTTTTATAATCACCTTACAGAAGACTTTTCCTGGTATACTGAGTAGACTGATTGGTCTGAAGTTCTGACAGTCTTTTTTGTCCCCTTTACCTTTGTAAATGGGAACAATGACTGCCTTCCTCCAATCCATCGGTACTACTCCTGCATTCACACAAAGCTTACATAATTCGTGCATCCAATCTATCACACATTCACCTCCTGCTTTCAACATTTCACCATTTATACCATCAAACCCAGCAGACTTCCCATTCTTCAGACGTGAAATAGACACTTTCATTTCTTCTTTCAAAATCTTCAATTCATTCTCTTCATCTGTCTGTTCATAAATTCTTCTTTCACCCTGGCCAAAAATTTCTTGAAAATAGTTTTTCCATCTCTTGCATACTTCTTCATTCTCCCATACCATCTCACCGGCAGCACTTTTGACTCCCGGAGTGGTCAATGCAGAAGATTTATTTCTATCCGCATTGATCCACCTCCAAAATTCCTTCTTACTGTCGGTGAAACTTTTGTTAATCCTTTCATCAATCTTTCTTTGTTCATTCATCTTGCTTTCATAAATTATAGTCTTCGCCATTCTCTTAGCTATCTTATATTCGTCTTCTAGCTTTCTGTCATTTCTATCATTCAGCCAATTTTCATAACACTTTTTCTTAACTTTCACAGCTTCTTTCACTCTATCATTCCACCAGGCATCTCCTTTCAATTTTCCACCTTTCGTTACCCCACAAACTTTTTTAGCACATTCAATCATTCCTTCCTTCAGATCTTTCCACATGCTTTCAATATCTTTTCCACACACATTCTTCTCAAGTTCATTTACACTTAAAATTTTGTGGAGCTCTGATACATACTTCTCTTTCACATTTTCTTCATTCAGCCTTTCTACTTTTATTCTAGTCATTCTTACTTGCTTCTTGCGTTTCTTCTTTCTTACTTCACCAAGCATTATTTTAGCACATAAGAGATAGTGATCACTGCCTATTTCAGGCCCGCGGTAGACACGGCTATCTCTTACGGCTCCTCTCAATCTTTCATCCACACAGATGTAGTCAATGATTGTGCGACTTCCCACAATCTGCCTCGTGTACAGATGCACATCCTTATGCCGAAACCAAGTATTCGATGCAAAAAGACTGTGCTCCGCACACAAAGCAATCAGATGTCGCCCATTATCATTGACTACACCTCTCCCACCAGGACCAATAATTTTCAAACATTCATCCCTCCGCGCACCTATCCATCCATTCATATCACCTAAAATTACAATGTTTTCATTCTTCTTCCTTTCATGCACAACCGCATTCAGCTCATTCCAAAAACTCATTCTCACCTCCATACACTCTGAATCAACAGGAGCATAACAGGTCACCAAGAAAAGTTTCAAACTGTTAATTTTGAATTTAACAACCAAAATCCTGGGAGAAATTCTTTGGTAACCCGCTATGCATCCCTTCACACACTCACTCACAATCACACCTACACCCTGCCTTTCATTCCCATCTTCCACACCTGACCAAATATACAATTCACCATTCGCTAATACTTTCTCACCATTCCCTTTCATTTTTGTTTCTGTCACACCCATTACTTTTATTCGTTTCTCTTTCATTACATTCATAATTTCTTTCTCCTTGCAATCATTCATCTTCCTTACATTCCATGTCCCGAAAACCCATTCATTCTTTCTATGAAAATTAGTGGTGGCATTTCCACAATGTACAGATTTAAAATTATTGTTGGTGGCCATTGCTACAAAACAAAATGTTAAGAACTAAAGTGAGTTTAAAAATACAAATAAAAAATACAGCTATAAAACATAAAATTAAAACAGAATATAGATTGTCCATATAAAAGTGTAAATTGTCCATTTCACGTCTTCTGCCATGTTCATCAGGTAGGTATTACAGGTAGGTAGGTAGGTATACAATTTTGATTTTTTATTTCTTCTTTCCATTAATTTTGTTCTTGTTCCAAATTATTCAAAAAAAGTTGAGGTTATGTTTCAAAAATGTTTCTTTAAAAAAAAAAAAAAAAAAAAAAAAAAAAAAAAAAAAAAAAAAAAAAAAAAAAAAAATTATTGTAATTATTGTCTTTTTAAAAACCTCCCATCCATCCACAAATGTCAATTTCAGTTGTCGAATTTGGACGAAGGCTGCGTGTACAATGTGATTCCCGAAATAATAGATCTTGAAAAACTGTGTAGCACTCACGGCCAATTTTACATTTCAATTTTTTCCACAAATAAGAGATTTTTTGTTATAATTTATGGCCAATAATCACAAACACTTTATGTTCCTCAATTTAGAGTGGATTTATATTATATTGTTGACCCCATTGCCGAATTATAAAACTTTAATTCTTGTTGGAAAAAAACGCTTCCTAGTGATTTGACAGAAACAAGTGAAAGATTACTTTAATAATCATTAATTGTTATGTTTAGATTGAAAGGTATCTCCAGGATACTTACATCCGGCTAGCTCTCATCAGCATCACTCTCAGGGCGTGGGGGTCTTTCTTTCGGTTGCTCACTTGTACTTTGGGAAGGGTTTTATAATTAAAAGATAAAGTTAACATGAACAAATAAGGGTTTATTACTGTACTAATATGGGAGAAAAAGGGGAAATAAGGGAATGGCCAGACCTACATCTTTTCACTAAACACTCCCTACTCTGTTGGCTGGAGCTCCACGGAAGGCCTGGGGCAGCGCCCCAGGCTAGCGGCGGTTCACGAGGCGGACGCCTCCACACGTGGAAGCCCCTGGGTGGGCGCTCCTATGCCTCTGGTCCACAAGGCGGGTGCCTTGCTGGCAGGAAATCCAAGTAGATGGGGGGGGAGGGAGCTCCATTGTAGTGCCCCCTCTTGCACCGCTTGGTGCTTGTTCGCTGACGTCTTAGTCGGTTGACATCTTGCCGGGAACTAACGATGAACTCACGAGCGTGGGCCAATTGATTCGCACGGCGCAGTTCGGCCGTTTCCGTGACCGTTCGGCCCACAAACACACACTGCACACTTCGGGATTGTTTTTTTATAATATGTTATTTAAAATAACATAACATAATCTAAGTTGCAAAGAATATATATTTCATGCATTTGTGTAAGCAGACACGTACATATGTATAAGTTTGCGTTAACCTCATGCCGCATGTGAACTTAAACACAAAAAAAACATTCTCAAATGAACGTAAGGCCTGCAACTCTTGTCGACTTTCTTTGAAACATGGATAACATTGGCAAAGTGAACCATTTTTTACAGTATGGGTGGTCACACAACAGCCTCATATCAACCTATGTATTATTCAAGGAACACAATAAATTATTGACATTAAAATGTATAAAACAATCATTAAGTAAAATAATAAAATTAAAATGTACAAAATATCTACTTACGAAAAATGAGAATTTTCGAGTCTTAGCATAAGCCACCAACTTACAGATCAATCACCATTTTTTTTCGGTCCTTACATACTTCCACAGTCATACGGGCATAGAAATACACATTATTTAATTCCTTGCCTAAGATAATGCCAGATTTACCATTACATATTTTCTTACACCACTGTGGGCCTCTTTTCTCAGTGGGGGCCTTCTTCAGAGTGAGTGTGTCTGCCGCTGACGTGTCTCTATCATTTTTCAGACGTGTCATTCCGCAAAGTGCTCCATTGTTGGCGGCAAAACTATTATATTGCAGAGCTCAGCTGTGGGAGGGGGCCCCAGAACGATTGTGAAGTGAAGAACGCAAATGTGCATGTTCTGTAAATCCGGCATCGTGATTTTCAATATTTTAAATTTTATTATGTTGAAAATTCCCTGTTACAGGGAAGGTCAGCATGAGTTGTAGGGCTTATGTTCATTTGAGATTGGTTTTTCATGTTGTAAGTCCACATGCGGCATGTGTAAACGCGAGATTGAACATGTCTGTTTTTGGGAATTTATTTAATATGAATCTGAAATGTGTATGTAAATAAACATCATAATTAATTAACACTTTATTAGATAAGATTTTAATTTTTTGAATATGATTAATAAGAGATAAATAGAGTGTTGAATCGAATATTCTGGTAAAGTCTAGCAAAGTGTTATGTTACGATTTTCGATGTTTCGAGAATGAATTTTAAGTATAAATTAAGGACCAAAATTCCATGTAGCTTAAGAAATATCTCAACCGTTGAACTATACTGTGCAAATGTAGCTCTGAACTGAAAGTAAGTGCAGTTTTAATTCAACAGAACCGACTAAAAAAAACAATATCACGTAAGTTCACAGTACAACTTGTATGGGCAAATACAGATAATGCTTTTAGTTTAAATATGGGCTTGTACGCCAATACCTGAGTAATGCACATCATTAGGTATTATATTAGAGGTCCCTCCGGACACGCGCACGCCATGACAACACGGCACCCCAGTGCTTGTTTGGCTTATCCACCATTTGGTTCAAAGATGACTTACGCAACTACACACATAGATATACTGTAACTTCTTGCCTGCGTTATCCCCGAAGGGGTCGCATGTGATGATTCGGCACCTATTTTTTTTACGGATAAGCGGGCCGGCCTCACACCAAACACTTTCAGTTGAAGTAGGGGTTTCCCAGCTCCCGTGGGGTCTGGTTCTCATTTCTAGTGAAGGCTGAGTAAACCTTGAGATCGAACCCTTGCTCTCGGCATGGAATACAAGCATTCTACCGATTGAGCTATCGACCTTTTTACGAACTTCGTCGTCGTCGCTACAAAGCGCCAATTCTCAAGCAAGACCCAGTTGCTGTAAGGCCTTTAAATAAAATTGTCTGAAATATCGCATTCTACACAATCTGAGCTGAAAAAAACCCGTTTTACCCGATAATGTGAGAGTAGATTTAAATATTTTCGAAATCAATTCATAAGACACATAAGTCCAGTAACATATAAACAATGCTCATGTGAAATTGCCTCTGTTGGAGATAAGACAAACAAGCACTAAGGTGACGAGCATTGAGCTGATAATCCGGCACCACGACGCAGGCGCTGCAACGGTCAACGCTAGTAATAATTGCATTTGGAAATTTAATGCACGGAGCTCGAATCCGATTCAAGTCTCTAATTCTGAGTGAAATATACCAAAATGAGGAGCTTCGGCATGTGACATGCAGTTTTAATTATCAATTAAGGAGATGAGTGCACCTTGTTCACTGATTTATTGGTTGGTATGAGGCTGTTGGTTGGTGTTGGGAGTTTCAGGAAGTTGCTTAAGACACATTTGTTTAACTAGTTGGTGCCACTAAACGATGCTTTATAAAAACTGGTCAATTATTATTATTAACTCTGCCAATGTCACTCCTGTTTCAAGAAAAAACGGCAAATGTCGCAGGGCTATGCTCGGATCTTAATTTATAATTACGCATGCAGCATTTGTACGCGTAAACTTACACGTGACAGTGGGAAAGCATTTAATATACATTTTAAATGTTTATAAATCTTTACAAGAATGGTAGAATATCTTTGCATCATAAAATAAAAATAAAACCTGAAACTTTTTCTGGCCTTCCCTGAAACATTGGTAAAGTGAATCATTTCTTGCAGTAAAGGTGGTCAGCCTCATATTACTGAAATAATAATTCTATAATGTTATTAAATGATTGTTCTATAATGTTATTTAAATAATACTCCTAGTTATATAATGTTATTTAAATGATAAGTGAGGTAGCAAATGCATTCACCATTTTAATCCCATTTCGCACGGACCATTAAGCATGTTGCTGACTTTATTAGATATGATGATGCAGCATAAATTTCATGAAGCTATAATTTGCAATGTCATTATAATTATTTGCAATCAAAATTTGTACAATTATTCGATAAACTCAAATCATAATAGGATTATTTATGTATGTTTATTTATGTTCAATACCTTGACTAATGGTTAGTTTTAAACGGTCCGTAGTTCAGTGGTCACGCTTCGGACTCGTAAATAAAGGTATTTGGTCCGTATCCCAGCGGAGCACAAAAAATGTACCATTTATGTTTTTAAATATTATGCTCTTAGCTGGGTTTAAAAATTAATTAACCTGTACAAATGAACGGCCACCGAAAGTCAATCCAGCCTTACATCAACTGGGTCTTGTTTAAGAATTGTCGCATTGTAGCGACAACCAAGCTCAGTTGGTAGAATACTTGCATTCCATGCCGAGAGTTAGAGAGTCAGAATTTATTTCCCGTTTCGGTGCTATTTTCAAAAATGCACAATAAAATACTTGCATGGTTTACTCATCCTTCAAAAGAAATAAGTACGAGCCCTCTTGGGAGCTGGGAAAAACCTTCACTCCAACTGGAGTGGTTGGCTTATGGCCCCCTTGCCTGTAAAAATAAATATGTTTCACTCGCCACATGCAAAACCCTTCGAAAATAACGCGGCAAAGAGTTTCACTATATGTGTAGCTTAGTCACGTTGCGTAAAGAAGCATTATATAGACATTATGGGTGGCGTAGACTCTCTTGAAAATATTTCTACATTTTAATATTACCTACTTCCTTCCTAATCTTGTTAGAGGCGCCATCTTGGTGTCAGCAGCTCTCTTCAGACCCATTAAGTTATTTTTTAGTGCGCGTCAGTCTGCAGTCTGTGTCAGTAAGTAACGTAAGTAAGTAAGTAGACAGTAAACACGGTTATCCCGAGGGAAAATGTGTCGCCTCACCTTATCTAATAAAACAGCGCGCTGCCGGGCTTTTACAATGTTTTTAAGTAGTCAAGATGCAACACAAATTATGTGGTACTAACAGAGTTTTATTTTTTCTCTTTGTTTGCTGACTTGTATGAAAATTTTATGCTTGACTTAACTAAGATACTTACAGTGTTATTTACAAACCCTTTGATTCGCCACTAATTCATGTATCATCATTTTTTTATGGAAAATTCTCGTTAGTTGGCGGTTGAGCTGTGGATTTTCTGTGTGTGAATAACACTGTGGGAAAAATGTTCAACTTTAAACAGAGTATGCAGTTTGGTTATACATGACACCAAGTCTTTAAAAAAATATGTTAAAAATAGGTTTTAAGTAGATCAACAACTGGTGAAACTCAAGATTACTTTTCTTTTACTTTTTAAAGGCACTAAATACAACGCACGGAAAACGACAGTTAAGTCAAAACTTACTGCGGAGATAAGGGCGTCGTGTGCATTGCATTTAAAAGTTACTCTGTTGATGTGCACCTACAAAAATCTGATACATATTTCTAGACTTTTCAATGTGTTTTGCTCATTTTCTCAGTTTGAACATGTATATTCCTTGACTTATAGGCTGTTATGCGGCTGACCACCCATAATATAAAAAATTGGTTCACTTTGCCAATGTCACCCCTGTTTCAGGGAAGGACGGCAAGAGTTGCAAGGCTTATGTTCATTTGAGATTGGGTTTTTATATTGTAGGTCCACATGCGGCATGTGTTAGCGCGAAATTATACATATCTGCTTGTGGGAATGCATTTAATTTAAATCTTAAATGATATATATCTTTGCAGCTTAGATTAGATTAGATTAGATTAGATAAGAACACTATTGATACGGCATTGATCCATAAAATTAAAAATATTAATAAACTATTGATACGGTTTTAATACCATTTAATGAGGTCGGGACATATTTCTCTCGGAGACGCAAACGTCAGTCTTGTATGGGATTGCCGTCCTTAGCAAC
The DNA here is from genome assembly GCA_951799405.1 of Agapetus fuscipes. Lineage (NCBI taxonomy): Eukaryota > Metazoa > Arthropoda > Insecta > Trichoptera > Glossosomatidae > Agapetus > Agapetus fuscipes. The sequence goes on along the minus strand of OX637341.1, from coordinate 8,306,144 downwards.
CAATCACAAAATATATTTTTATGCCTTTTCCCTAGCAACCCGACCGAGTGACGACACATTATTGTCTATGCAAATTCACGAGCGGACCTTATTGTCAGGTGTCACTGTAAATCCATCAATTTCGCAGTATTTATAATTTAGGTTATAAAGATGTATTATGAAAATTTTAAATTCATAACCAGAAAATCGCCAGTTGTAGGTGACAATCTAATCTAATCTAAGTTGCAAAGATATAAGTTACATTGGAGGTTCACATTACATGCATTCTCACAACCAGACATGTACAAGTTCGCGCTTGCACATGCCTCATGTGAACCTACAACATAAAAACCAAATCTCAAATGGACATACACCCTGCAACTCTTGCCGTCCTTCCCTGAAACAGGGGTGACATTGGCAAAGTGAACCATTTTTACAGCATGGGTGGTCAGCCGCATACCAACCTATAAGTCAAGGAACTAAGCTTTCAGGAAAATTTGTATCTAAGAAATGGCAATAAACAGGAAACTTCTTGCAAATTTCTTGCCGAATTGAATTATCGTGCGAATAATACGTTTATAATGTGACTGTGAAGTTTCCCAAGTATCCTATCTTACCTTTCCTCCCCTCGGGGATGCAAACTTCAATACAAACGTTTCCTTCCTTAATCTTACTTGCGATCTTCTCTTATCTCTCCACTATGTGATAACTCCACGCCGAGGGTGTGAAATGAGTCAAATGCCGCATTTTACGGATATTTTAATTTGCATAACAAATAAAATACAACCTACTACTATGTAAGCTACCCATATCGTTTAAATTTAGCACCCTTGGGGTGGCTAGTGCCGCTAAACTGCGCTATTAAATAAATAAAAATGTGGGAAAAAAAAAAAACATGAAAATCAATCGTTATTCATCAATTATTATTATTATTATATGCGGCATGTGTAAGCGCGAAATTATGCATGTCTGCTTGTGGGAATGCATTTAATATGAATCTCAAATGATACATATCTTTGCAGCTTAGATTTAGATTATAGTGTAACTCCTTGCCGCGTTTTCTCCAAAAAAGTAGCATGTGTCGCTTGAAACCTATTAATTTTTATCCTCTGAGTATCCTCTTGATAATGACGTGAATAAGTCGAAAGTACTTGAGGTTGAAATAAATACTCAATTTGTGAAAATAAAACTCTGTGTTTTTTATAATTTTTTATAATTATTTATATTAATTTTTACTGGTAAGGGCCTTACGCCGACCACTTCAGTTGAAGTGCGGGCTTTCAAGCTCCCTAGGGGGCTGGTTCTTATTTCTTGTGAAGGCTGAGTAGACCTTGCTGGTATCTTGCTTGGCTAAGTAGACGGACCGGTACTAAAACACAACTAAGCCACACATATAGTGTAACTTTGTGCCTGCGCTATCTCCGAAGAAGTTGCATGTGGTGATGCAGGAACTATTTATTTTTACGGGTAATGAGGCCGGCCCCACACCAACCACTACCGGTATGCCACAATTTTTGCCCTACTTTATATGTGAACACCCAAAATCTTCGATTTCCTCTTTTTGTAATTAAGTTTTACAATCTCGTGATTTTTCCAAATGACATTTAAGACGATGCACCTCTTAACCGTCTATATAATTCTTGAAATCCATAGAGTTAACAAAGTTCTATAGACATTATATGTATGTAGCATGAGTAACGATTTGCTAAGTAAATAGACAATTGTAATCAAGTCAAGTGGTAAACATGACTGACTGCTGAATTAAAGGTATACAATTTCATCTCACGAAAAATCTTTGGATGACAAAAAGAAGCCATCCTCTTGTCCTGGCGTAGTAAGAAAACTTCAAATGTGGAAAAACTTTCATGGTCAACGGTATAAGATGTGAAAAGAAACGAAAAACTAGCACACAAAATGTCTGAATATTTTCCCAAAAATTATTGACATAATAAAAATCGGTTTCTTTCGAAATTAAAAAAAAAATTGTGAAAAAAAACATGTTTTTCTAACATTTTTTTATGGCAAAACTTTTTAAGTTCCATATTTTGTTGACCTTTATAATTTATATAAATAAATAATAAACACGCCTGATTTTTGTCATAACTGTCACTCTTTCACTAAGGCCATTATGTTTCATGAACAAAAACGACAGGTTTAGGGTATATAACACCTTAAAAAGCATGAAGTCGCTTTTTAGCGCCGCAGCATCTAAGGTCAAAATAGCCACGATAATTGCTAATCCACAATATAAGTGGCACAAAAAGAAGAAGAAGAATTAAAAAAAAATGCAGCAAATCATTGATTCTCAATTTTTTTCTTTACATTTTTTTTTTATAATTATCTTCTCTGTGAACACAGCAGCGAAATGAAACATCCTTTCGCAATTTTCCGGTGTTATTTCTCCTCTGCACAGCTGCCGGCTGGCGCAGCTAATGATCCATCTCAGTGGCTTAATGCACCAAGATAAGATATTATACAGTACATTCTAGTCTCTGGCTTCAAAGTGCTACGAAGAGGATAACTTAGTTTGGGAAGCGCTGGGTTTTTGCTCTCATTTTGTAGAGCATTACCCCAAGTAAGAAATTCAACGTTTACACTTAACCATAGCGTAAAAGTAATAATGTGTAAAACTTAAAAGTTTACTAGGGGTGCTGTTTTTGTTTTCGTATATTTTTTCTTTAGGTAGAAGCGTAAAGTTTTGTGCTGGGTGCTTGGCATGTTGACGATGCAAGTTTGTGTCGTTTGAGACAGTTGTTCTCAAACTACCTATTATGATGTAAGACTTGATGCAACTGCCATAGTGACAAAATAAAAGTTGCGGCATAAATGATGGAATTTAAGATGGCTTTTGAGGTGTAATAAAGAGAAAAAAGCACTAAACAAATAAACCATCCCAATGTTGGATGATAATAAGTAAGGAAAAAATATTTATATATTTTTTTCTTATTTAGAACTCTTGGCTTGTGATTCAAACATAAACAACTTTTTCTTAATAAATCATGCTACATAAAAAAATCATAAATAGACAGATTTCTCAAAAAAATATTCATTTTCGTAGATAAAATTTTACGGCTTAGTGTATTGACATTGAGAAATATCAATTTAAATTAATAATGTCAAGATATACAACAACAAAAAATTCTTCACGAGTTGGTTTAATTTTTCGAGGGCTTTCGATCTTACATATCACACCATTATTGTTGTTCTCTTGATAATGGTGCGATAACACCGAAAGCGCTAAAGAAAATAAAGCAACTCGTGGAGATAAAGTTTTATTTTTATTTTTACATTTTCATACATACTCTGTTAAAACTTTGTTTTTCAAATTGATTTTTTTTAAAATACAATGGACTTTCACTGTGTGAACAGACACTTCGCATCTTGGATTATAGATACTTTTGGCAATAAATGTCCCCACAACCAACCATTTCAATGATTTACCGATATCTTTGACAATATAAACACGGTTCCATTCTTGTAAAACTGCACTCAATACATTTATCAACTGGTATTATTTGTATTTTGCATGGAAGCATCTAGAACTCAATATCTCACTGTAAAATACATTAGAAAGTGCTTCTTCCCAGTGCATTTATCTTGTGCTGAGAGTCCTCCATCCATCTTCTCTTACAATGGCAAACCATGAGCACTTTTTGTTTACATTATTTTGGCATTGGACTCTGATGAATTGCATTCTGAAATAGATGATTGTATTTTTGCGTGCAAAAACTAATATTTTGAAATCATTTTTAGAACAACTAGTTTTCAACCTAGACTTGTTTGTGATCGTTTTTTTATTCACGCCATGGATGGCCAATACCTCCTTAGATGCATTTTAAATTTGTTCTGTCCTAGCATTTCTTGACTAATAGGTTGGTATGAGGCTGACCCCATGCTGTACAAACTTGGTTCTACCAAGTAAAAGCTTGGTTTTGCCAATGCCAACATGGTTTCAGGGAATTGCGGCAAGAATTGCAAAGTCTTTGTTCATGTGAGGTTTTTATTTATTTATTTAAAAATAACATACTTCTCAAAACCTAAACATAAGATAATCTTCATTGTTATTATATACCTGAAATTTTAGTCGTTATCAAAGCAGTTTTTTCCATACGATTGATTTTCATGTTTATTTATTTTTATCCACATTTTTATTTATTTAAACGCCTTGCCCTGACCACACCCAATGCGATTACAAAGATTATTCCCCGCCATGTAAAGTAGGTGACACACTTGCACTGTGCGGCACAAATGCAGCCCGCAGCTATACGTGCAATTGTATTAACGGCAGAACATGTGTGCAGCACTTTTTATTCCAGTTTGCGTGTGTGCAAGAACTGCTGGCGTGCAAAATTTAAATGGCGCACAGTCGTGACTAAGAAAATGATTAAAATGTATGCAGTAATATTTTAAAAAGGTTTTTTTTTATGTTTTTCAGTTTGTTGACCGCTATAGACTTGTGACCTGTCAGTCATTGATAAAATTATAATATATCTGTTAAAACGCTTCTGATGCTACTAAGCTACATAGTGTAACGTCTTGTCACGTTTTCCTTCGCAAAAGACGAGTGGAACTTATTTATTTTTACAGGGAACAGAGCCGGGTTACGTTGATAACTTCAATTGAAGTGGGAGCTTCCCAGAGCTCAAGCGGGCTGGTACTAATTTCTTGTGAACGCTGTGTAAGCCTTGTCGGTATTTTATTTTAGATACCGAAATGAGAAATCATTTGTGACACCCTCGATGGGATTCGACCATAAGCTCTTGGCATGGAATACAAACACTCTATCAACTGAACTATCGACCTGTGCTTTTTAAAATTAATATTCTAGCACCAACAATTTCAGTATTAAGAATGGAACTTTCGTCTTTTTTTTTTGTTCTCTCAATTTTATTGATAAAATATTCTGATGCAATTTAAGCCGAATTATCTTTCGTCGTAGTACGTATTTTCATCTAGTTGTTTTTTGTTGTCAAGTGCTTTGTCATGTCCCCCTTATATCTACGATCACTTTGGTAAAAATAATTATGCTTGTCTTGCACCATTCAAAACAGCTCTTCGACACTTCAGATGCCGGTCCATTCTCTTTTATTTTGCATCCCGAACATCTGTCTCCTACCGAGTCCTCGGTTTTTCTCAATTTTCCATTTAAAAAAATGGAGATAGTAGTATTTTTTCTCACGTAGTATATGCATCTGATGTGAAATCTGTTTCACAAAAGTACATTTCTGTATGCATTTGTATTTTTCGTTCATTCGAATTTGGAAGTGACTGAGTTTTCTTAAAGCAAACATACAAAGTTTCAGCTCTAAAATCTCGTAGCACACATCTTGAAAAATGCAAAGTAAAACCCCTTCAGCTGAGTTAAACTTTTTACATTTAAAATCCCTCCCATCACATGTCAGTAGTTTGACCAGCGGCCAGATTGAAAAGCTCTACGCTGGCTGTGCTCGTAGAGAGAAAACTCTACGCCAGCTGATCTTGTAGAGAGAAAGCTTTCACGGTAAAAGCTTGTAGCGCTACGTGAGACCTGTCGGGTAACAATGGAATCTTGTACGTGTCATGACAAACCAGTCAAACATAGATCGTCTAAAGACAGCTCTTCCATGGACAAATCGGTCACACGACAGTTCGTCTACATTACTGTTTGGTTAACAAAATTTCGGTCACAGATAAATCGTCCGCAGACACATCGGTCACGGGAACTTTGGTGAAATGACTTTTCGGTCAAAAATATTTAGGATTCATACTATATGGGTCCACAGACAGCTTTATCACAGAAAACTTACTCTCAAAAAACCTTTCTAATTACCTACTATTAAAATAAAGCTATTTTTTGTTTAACGTAGTTTATTTTCACAATAATATTTAATATCTCGAGTACTTTCGACCTTCAATATTCAGGCCATTATCAAGAGTGATGTATAAAAAATTAAAATTATTAAGAACAAACCATAGATCAAAATTATATAAATTCAAATAAATAGGTAGGTATAGGTACAATAAAAATGAACTTAATTAAAATTAAATACAACAGTCAAAAATTAAAAGAAAGAAAACATAAAATAATATATAATAATTACAATAAATTAATTCAAACATCCGAGGGTCAAAAAAATAAATAAAATAAAATAAAATATTTTAAGTACAAATAAAATTATTGAGTCAACACAAAAAGACAAATAACAATAATAACAACAAAATGACAAAGAATAAAACCAAAATTAAGGGGATTGGGTTATGGCGGATTGCGGAGAGGAGCAATGAGCAGGGGGGAAGCTAGAGGGATTTGAATATTTACAATAGGGCCATTCTGCTTACATTTATGAATTTCAAAAAATAGCTTTATTTTAATAAAAAAATGAATTTTCACTGTGTGAATACACAAACCCTACAAAATCTTTCTAATTACTGTTGTTTTTATTAATTGTAATTGAAAAAGAGTACACGGCCAGCTGATGATGCGGAAGAGTTGTTTTCCGGGATCTGTTGCCGTGGTCTATGGGAGCTGGAGCTTCCGGAATTTTCACCTATGTCTACGATGGTCTTTTTCAGCGTAAAGTGTGATGATGAAGATGATCTTGATGAAAACTGTAATTTTAGTTTTCTGTGGTGGAGCTGCCTGAGGACTTTAGGTATATTTATTGGCCGAAATTTTGTTGACCGAAAAGGCATGTAGACGAACTGTCCTGTGACTGAATTTTCATGACCAATGTGACTGTGGTTATCTGACCAAGTTGTCAGTGACCGGATTGTAGTTGACAGAGAAGTTTTGTGAATAAACTGTATTGTGACCGATTTGTGACTGAATTGTCGTATCGATGTGACTGTGAGTGGTTATCTGTGACCGAGTTATCTGTGATCGCAATGTCATTGACCGATAAGTTGTGTGAATGACCTATCATGTGACCGATTTTTCCATCGCTGATCTGTCTGTAGACGGGTTGTCTAAGACCAATTCATCGTTAAAACAAAGTTAAATTGTCACGTCGTCACCAAATATGTAAATAAGTAAACTTTTTTTTAATCAAACAAATCCTGCCACAAAAGAAAATAGAAACCACATCGTTTTGTGTTCCGCTGGGATCTGAACCAAGAAGGCCAAGTATCGCCCTTGATTATCGTGCTGTTGATCATGTTTTTCCACAATTTATTCTGCAGTATTTCCATTAAAAATTTGCATACAAATATACTCGTATATTGTTTACACATGTTTGCTAATATATCTAATTGTTCCCGTATTTTCAAACTATGATACAAGCAAACATCAAATATTGCACAACTCCCACGTATCATTCCCCAACGTCAGCCTCGTAGTACGATGATACCATTATTGGCCTGTTCTTGCACACACATAAATGTTTCCAGAACTTTGTCGAGTCTGCTGGCTCTCCGCGTTTGTAGAACCTTATCGTGACGTCACTGGACAGCTGCAACTTCCCTTGAAAGCCTCCGGGCGAAGTAAGATAGAAGCGGATACCAGCGGAAATGTGATACCAGTAGAAATTCAAACTCAACCACGGAGTTTACTTTAAAACTCTATCGAATATGAATCATCGCCTCTACTGAGCGTTTTAGTTTATGTATTTTGTTTAGAAAACGCTATAGTTGAGTTAGATTTGATGTTTTATACTTGTAGGGTTTGAGGGGAAAGCTCTTACCGCGTTTGGTGGTAGAATTAACAATTATTGCATTAGGGAAATGCATATGATGGACTCATCATGTTTGGTTTGGAGATGAAACAGATAAATATGGAAGTTTGTTTATAAATGGATTTAGTATTGTTACGAATATGTAGTTGTGTGTTGTGTTTATCTGTGAGAGTTAATAATAAAGTCTGTGAAATCTCTGTTGTAATAAACAGATGTTAGGAACTTATATAATTTGTATTTGATATTGATTTGTATTGTTTGAGATTGCGTGAGTGTTTGGTCAGATGTTCTAGTAACCACTCACATGTAATGATTCTCAAAGATTCGAGAATGATTTATCATAGTTGTACACAAGTAATCAGATTTGTAAAAGGAAAAGAAAAGAAGTAACCAAAACTTTTCAGATCTTATAATTCCTACAATTTCTTCACCTCAACCTTTCTCAGTTCCCTCTGGAAGTATTCCAAGTATATCTAGTCCGTGTTTTTCTACAAACTGTTATGTTCAGCCATCTTCTGCCTGCAGTTAGGGCTTCCCCACTCCCCGCTTGGATATCCTGGGCCGCCACTGCCCGATCCTTTCCGGCCACCTGTCATGGCCCTGCCTTGCGACGTGACCAGCCCAGCGCCACTTTAAGCAGGCCACTCGCGGTATGACATCAGTGACACCAGTGCGTCTACGGTTTTCCTGGTTTGAAATCCTGTCTGTGAGACTGATTCACAGCATCCTCCTTTCAACGGCTCTTTGGCACGCTGTTATGTTTAAATTCAAAGGTATCTTCAGGATACTTACATCCGGCTAGCTCTCATCAGCATCACTGTCAGGGCGTGGGGTTCTTTCCTTCGGTATTGCTCACTTATATCTTGGGAAGGTTGTATAATTAAAAGATAAGCTTAACATGAACAAAGAAGGGTTTATTTACTTTACTAATATGGGGGAAAAAAATGGAAATAAGGGAAGGACAATTTCAGTTAAGGAAAAAAAATGTAATCATTGTTCCTTTACGACTAACTAACAGTGTCAATTTCTAACAGTGCTATTCATAAACATGTTGATCGTGCGTTGATCCGACGCTTTGACAAACTAATGATGTCTCGGCTGGAAGTCTCATCACCACGGTCATTCTTACCTACCAAATTTTGGTAATATTTGTATGAAGACCAATCAGCTGTTCACTTGCGGCCATCTTGGAATGATAGGCCTTTATAGTTTGTCAAATCGTGGACTTAACAGATGACTTAAATGTCTAAGAACAGCACCATAAGAATTCATTTTAAGAATAACAATATTTTCCTACTTTTTTTAAATGCAATTTTTTTAACTTTTTTCTCATACATCTTGAGTGTGTCACGGCCACATACGTAGCTCTAAAGCTCCCGCGTTGCTGGACAAACTTTTGCAAAAAGTCCGAAAGTAACTTTGCAGACATGGCGAAATGTTACTCCGCACAGCGGCCAGGGAAAATTGCAAGCCATTTATACAAGTACTCCGAGTACAAAAACTCAATCATAGAGTTTTACCAAAAATGTATAGAAACTTGGTCTCTCACTAGAGGCGCTGCTTTAGCTTGAATATATTTTTTTGAAATTTGCTATGGTTGAGCGTAAACATTTAGTTTTATACTTGAAGCATGGAAGCAATAAAACATGTGCGTCGTTTTAAACCAAAGTCAGCAATGTAGGATTTCTTAAAAAATAAGTAGGTATATAGAAGTGATGTGAAAATGATTTGCTTCTGTTCTATACATTTATTTTATTTTTGAAAAAATCTTATATTGACGGCTTTGATTTTATATGACTCATATAAAATAAACTAGCTGCATATGTTGTGCTCTTAGATTTATTGCACTCTATTTAAATTGTACTAGAATTTAAGGAGAGAAAATTTTTCATGAATTATGGTTATAGTTTCAGGGTGTGTGACTTTCATTTGTGGTTCAGATTTTCTGTAAGAATCGTAAAGTAAAACATCGTTCACATATTTGCAAGCAAAATTATTTATTCTATAATATTTAATCTAAGTTGCATATATATATTACAATTAAGATTTATATTATATGCATTCCCACAAGCAGAAACATATAAGTTCGCTTACACATGCCGCATGTGAACCTATAATATAAAAACCCAAATCTCAAATGAATATAAGCACTGCAACTCTTGATGACCTTCCCTGAAATAGGGGTGACATTGGCAAAGTGAACATTTTTTTACAGTATGGGTGGTCAGCCTCACACAACCTATAAGACAAGGAATAAAATTTCTATTTAATATTAATATTGCAAAAATACACACAAATATTTTCTTTACGAGTTGATTTATCATCTTGAGCGCTTTCGGAGTGTTATCACTTTATAATCAAGATAAGGAGAAAATATAAGGGATGGAGCAATGGTGGGTGAGGGAAGGTATAAACATTATATCAAAAAACTACAATAGTGTGTTCGGTAGAATGTTATACTGGGCGAAACTATGGTAAGTAATATGATGTTATGGTAAATAATTGGAGGGAAGTTGCAGGGATTTTTACATTTATAATATGACCATTATGTTTATATTTACAATTTTAAACATTATAATGTAAAATATGAAAATTAAATTTTTGCATTATTCATTTAAAATGTATCTTCTCTATTAAAATTATAAATATTTAATCACTGTCGATTTCTGCGAACACTATCCCCAAAGCTAGTTTTATTTTGAGTGTTAACATGAAAAATTACACGAAACATTTTTATTTCAATTAAATGAAAACCTACTTCTTGGAAGTTCACATTAATTATAATATGAAACTCACCTAGCACCGATTAACCTTTCTTAAAATTTTCAAACCTTTTTTGCTATAATTTTCATTTGTTTACCTACACAAAAATAAGCTTGAAAAAATAACAACAACAAAAACTTTGAAAAACAAACTCAGCAATTGTTAAAATATAAATAATTAAATACCCAGAAATTTAAAAAACATAAAAAATTTCACCTTACAAAATTCGTAGATGTATAAACGTTGTCAAGATGGAGGGGTTGTCTTGCGCGTAAGCCTCTTACCGGCATATTTTGTTCTAGCGCGTTCATTACATCTCGTTAGTTCGCTGGAAAGGCTGTAATCTGGGAATTTATTATATCGTTCCCCCAGTGCTTGTTTAGCTTATTTACCATTTCATTCAAAGATGACACATTCTACACAATCTAAAAGTAGGTAAGTAAACTAAGCTATACGTATAGTGTAATTTCCTGCCGCGCTATCCCCGAAGGGTTTCGCATGTGGCTAGCAAAACCTATTTCTTTTTACAGGTAAAGAGGCCGGCTTGACGTCAACTAGTTCAGTTGGAATGGGGGTTTTCCAGCTCCCGAGGAGGCTGGTATTCATTTCTTGTATAGGCTGAGTAAAACTTGCCAGTATTTAATTTTGGAGATTAAAATAAACACCGAAACGGGAAGTCATTTCTGACTCCCTCGGTTGGATTCGAACCCGAGCTAACGGCATGGAATGCAAGCTACTAACACTCACTAAGCTAAGAAAAAATGTTTTTTAAAATATTTTTCATAGCAGCTGCATAAAACACATTGTTCCAGTACACATGTTTGAAATATTTTTTAAATCAATATGCCGTATTTATAAGACGCATTGGTTCAGTACATATACAAACATTGCTCATGTGAAATTACCTCTGCTGGATATAAGACAAACACGCATTAAGGGGACGAGTACTCCATCCAACTTACATTTCAACTCGACAATAAAGCTAGCCCCAAAAATATGTATGAAAAATGAAACATCGTCTCTAGTGAGCGTTAACGCTTCGCTCACTTGTTGGTAAATATTTAAATGTTTAGTTTTATACTTGGAGTATGGAAGGACCAGCTGAAAAAGACGTGTAAGTGAAGGTCTGAGCTCAAGATTAAAAACTCCCCCAGAGGTGTATTGTCAAAAGCACGAAAATACTTTTGATGCTGTAAAATATAATATATATTTTGTAAGTGATATCTAGAGTCATAATAAGAGGAGAGCTTGTATGAAAAAGGTTCTGACTCTGGATGAAATGAAAGAAGTATGTAAGGACAGAAAGAAATGGCGTTTGATCTGTGATGTTGGCGGCTAGGACGAGGGTTTTTAAATTGGAATTTTGTACTTTGTTTTAGTTTTGATGTCCATACATATTATTTGTGGATTTTAAACATGTAATTTGTTGTGCATGCTCCTAAACTTATAGGTTGGTATGCGGCTAACCAACTATGCTGTAATATGTATGAAGTTATTAAAGAGTAAATTAATATTTCAAACCATAGACCGGTCCGTGTTCAGTGGTAACATTTCAGACTCGTCAATAGAAGGTTGTGGTTTGAATCCCGGTGGAGCACAAAAAACTCTTCGCTTTGTTGAGAAATTCATATACCTTTACTAAAGACCAGTCATTAAAAGTCCATCCAGCCTACAGCAATTGGGTCTTGCTATAGAATTGACGTTTTCTACAGCGATGACCAAGCTCGTTTGGGAAAATTTGTCAATTGAAAATATGTTGACAATATAAAATTAGAAAATGAAATATAAATCTAAACTTTGAAATTCCTAAAACCGCGGTGGCATTGTCAAAAATGAACCAAGTTTTTATAACATGGGGGATCCCCCTCATACAAACCTATAAGTCAAAAACTGTATCCTTATTGCAATTGCCAACGACGATACCATGTTGAAAGCACCGGTTCTCATCAGATCACCGAAATTAAGCAACATTGGGCGCGGATGCTACTTGGATGGGTGACCGCTCAGGCACACCGCGTGTCATTAGCATTTCTTGGACCGGTCCGTAGTCCAGTGGCAACACTTCGGACTCGTAAATGGAAGGTTTTGGATTAGGATCCCGGCGGAGGACAAAAAAATTACAATTTATATTTTCAAATATGCTCTTCGCTGGGTTGAAAAAATTCATAAAACCTTTACCAAAGACCGGTCACTAAAAAGGTCCATCCAGCCTTACAGCAACTGGGTCTTGCTTGAGTATTGGCGCTTTGTAGCGACGACCAAGCTCGTACACCTCTGCGGCACTACAGCAAGTGTCATAGACCCCTAGAGTCTCTAGAATCTAGGTAGTCTCCCACACAGGATTTATTTTTTTTAAAATCCAGATATTTCACGTTTTCCTCGTATTCTCCCCGTTAAAAGAAATGACAAAAATGGGGAAATCTAGCAAAAAACACACGCCTTGAATGTCAGGCAATGTCGGTTTTATTTTCATACGATTACAAAGGGAAAATCACGTGGTGGGAGCATACAACCAGCGGTCGCTCCTTTGTCTTATTGTGTTTATCTTAAACGAGAGAGGTGAAGTGTGGCATTAAACAAGGGAGGCGCAGGAGAAACGGCTGCAGACAGATCAGAGAGTGCAAGTTTTTGCTGAAGAGTTAGCTTTCCGGTATCTGTTGCCGTAAGCTGGAGCTTCCAAACGACTATGGGTCTCTTTAGCATGAAAGTGAAGTGTAAAAAAATACTGTAACTGTAACTCTGTCGCCATTCCGGTATCAGTAGTAAGAGCCTCTGCAGAACTGTCTCCGTTCCTTTTTATCCTTAGTGCGGTCGATAGTTCAGTTGGCAGAGTGCTTACATTCTTCCATGCCGAGAGCTCGGATTCGAACCCAACCGAAGGTGTCAGAAATTTCCTGTTTTGGTGCTTACGTCAAACTCAAAATAAAATACTCGCAAGAATTACTCAACCTTCACAATAAATGAGTACCAGCACCCTCGGGAGCTGGGGAATCCCTACTTCAATTGCAATGGTTGGCGGGAAGCCGGCTCCTTTGCCTTTAAAAATAAATAGGTCTTACTCGCTACATGCGACCTCTTCGGGGAGAGTGCATCAAGACGTTAAGCTATATGTGTAGCTTAGTTAGCTTTTAGTTACGCCACTTTACTCATATCCATCACCTTTATTTTACACTCACTTTGTACATCCCATTCTTTCACAATCTCCTCAATCTGATCACTCCATACATTTCTCGGTCGTCCCTCACCTCTTTTTCTTTTCACACTTCTTCTGTTGGTTAATATAATTTGTCAGTCTATTATCATTCATTCTTTCCACATGCCCAAACTATCTAATCACATTCTTTTGTCCCTTGATGTTGTTTATGAAAATAGGAAGAAAGGTGCATTTATCTAAGAAACCCATGTCAGCTTTATACTTGTATATTATTTATTCGGTTTGACCTTTACATAACGTATCAATATGCTCTTTGCTGGGTTAAAATTAATGGGTAAACTGGGTAAAAAATAATCTGCCTTTACCAAAAACCTGCTACCATTACCACGCCTTACATCAACTGAGCTTTATGTGAGTATTGGCGCTTTCTATAGCAATGATCTAGCATGCAGAGGGCTCTTGAGGCGTGATTCACACAAAAACCGCAAACACTCAGCAAAACAAAAATCCTAATATATTTTAAACACTGGCCTATCTCTAGCCCGAGTTATTTCAAGAGCGGTCACCGGCAGTTCTGTTCCGTATGCCTGATGTAAGCAAGGGTTCGATTTGCAATTCAGATCGTCTCCTGGAACAGACCCCCTGCTACTTCCTAACAACCTCTGATGTAGTCTGCAAGTATACAGGTTTACGTTTAAGCTAACAATAAAAATGTATACAAACTAAGACAACACATCTGGCGAGTGCCTCAGTTACAATGAATTTCCGGTTAAACTGAACTGATATTTGAACGTGAGGTTTTACGCTTGATGTGGTGATGTATTTTGCAAGTATAAAGGCAGTTTTGTATGGACGTCAGGCAAGTCAAAAGCATTGCTTTACTAACTTGGCAGATGGCTTGCAAAAACAATGCGAAATATAAAAGTTAATTGTGTCAAAGAGGTTTGACGTTTATTTTAACAATATGCAGACTCAAGACACAATTAGGATGATATTCAGATTTAAGACAGCATTAAGACTTTTCTTGTTTAGACTTAAGTCTAAGAGATGGCTTATTTAATCTAATCTTATCTAAGTTGCAAAAATACGAGTACGTTACATTGGGGATTCAAATTATATGCATTTTCTCAAGCGGCACGTATCTAATCTAAGTTGCAAAGTTATGTAACATTGGGGACTCACTAGCAGGCACGTACAAGTTCACGCTTGTAAATGCCGCATGTGAACCTACAACATAAAAACCCAAATCTCAAATGGACAACACCCTTCAGCTCTTACCGACCTTTCCTGGAACACGGGTGACATTGGCAAAGTGAATTATTTTCCTTAGCATGGGTGGTCAGCCGTATAAAGATAGGAAAATAACAAGTTGATTTAGCTATAATCTAAGTTGAAAAGACACATGAAATTTCAGATTCATAAAAAATGAACTCCCATAAGCAGACACGTTTAAGCTCGCGCTTACACATGCTGCATGTGGACTTACAACATAAAAAAAACAATCTCAAATTAACATAAGACCTGTGACTCTTGCTGACCTTCCTTTAAAGAGGGGTAACATTGGCAAAGTGTACCATTTTCTTACAGTAAGGCTGGTCAGTTTTATACCAACTTATAAGTCAATGAATGTTACTTTGTACATTACACGCTTGAAACGATTTAACAATAATAATTATACATAGTTGTATACAATTACACTACAAAGCCTTTATGTGTTTCCATAGTTATACTCTATGTTATATTGTTACATAGGGGTTGTTAGGTACAACCAAGGGTTGATTTAATAAATATTTACCACATGACTGGTCAGATAGGACCGCCATTGAATATGTATGCCCGAAAATGGCCGAGAATGGCCGAAGAGAAAGTGTTCGTGTACATTCCGTGGATTTTATTGGAGGTAGTTTTTGTACGTTGGGGATGGGGGATGATAGAAATGCTAGAGGCGTGGAATGATGGATGGGAGAAGTGATAAAAGGCATTGTTGGGAAATGAATTTTATCATTTTGTTTGATGATAATTGATCCATTTTTACGCTTTCCAAAGTCGATGCGGCTGATTTATATTTATATTTGTTTTGTTTTAATATCCTTGAGTTTTGGAAAAAGATATGTCATATACTCAATCTCTCCTTATACCCATCGTCCCCTTAGTGTTTGTTTGTCTTATGTCTATCAGAGGTAATTTCACATGAGCAATGTTTGTATGTGTACTGCGGACCTATATGTCTTATGAAAACTGTAAATTGACTTTAAAAATATTTTAAACAACTCTTAAGATTTTAGTTTTAGGTTGTTTTTAGCTCAGATTGTATTAATTGCGGTTATTGGGACAGTTTAATTGAAAGATCATATTAGAATCAAACCGTAGATAATACAAACAATCACTGGGGAGACGGTATGTATCTGAGAAGGACCCACAT
The DNA here is from genome assembly GCA_951799405.1 of Agapetus fuscipes. Classification (NCBI taxonomy): domain Eukaryota; kingdom Metazoa; phylum Arthropoda; class Insecta; order Trichoptera; family Glossosomatidae; genus Agapetus; species Agapetus fuscipes. The sequence continues at coordinate 8,290,177 of OX637341.1, read as the reverse complement.
CACATGGACGCTCATGCAAAGCTTTATATTTTCTCAAGTGGTGGAAGGTCTTCCCGTGAAGTAAAATCAACGGGTCGACAAAAACAAGGACCTCTAGGTCAGAGGCGTGCCCATGACTCTAAATGTATGTAAAAGGTTCGATGGGACTGAAACTAAAAAAAAACATACTAATGAAATTGGATTAGGTACATATACATAATATGTATTAGGGATAAGGCCTCCGCTTTTAAGCAATTTCGCGCTTTCTTCTGACAAGCTGCATCCGCAGCGGATTCACATCAACCCTGCCTTCAGTCCTCTGATTTTTTTTTCCTTACATTATCCGTGATCTAGCAACAATGCCACAAGGAGTGCCACCCGAGGTATGCTATTAGCTTCTGTAACATCGAACCAATTACTTTTAGAGTCATGAGCACCCCCTGGCCTAGAGTTTCTTGTTCAGTGGTGCCGTTGCTTTTAATTCACGAAAAGGCCTTCCTCCACTTGAGAAAATATATAACTTTGCGTATTTGCTCATGTGCTGTGGCTCCTTCTGACACATACATGCAAGACGCTTATGAGAGGGGTTTGAGCATACATGGTTCAAATAACACATAACATAGTATAACTTCATTAAAGAGTTTGTTTATTAATTTCATATTCAAATAAAGTGCATTAAAAATTAAAAACACACTTATATATAAATGGAACTATGTTATTATACGTCAGATAAGAGCACTCTCATCATAATTTCTGAAATTTGTTTTATTACGTAAGACGAAAGAGACATAAAAACACGAGGAAAGTGGCTGTAAAAAGTGGTTATAAAATTCACATTTCCACCGTAAAAAATGTTTTGCTTATCAAAGCACTGCTGGCGCCATAAAAAGCTTGTTAACATATTAATGGAGAGATTATAATTATTATTATGATGCTGATCTTATCTGTACTTTCGTACCTAATTGATAATTTCAATACCTTCAATATTTCTCTTACCTTTAATTGTCCGCTCCATCCTATGAAATCGTATTCCCAGATAGAAGATGCCACTTAGATTGTTTTTTGTTTTGTTCGGCTGAGAAGCGAGTACAGAATGACAGTACGTAGTCAAGTTGTCTGATTATGAAACTATTCACCAGAGACTTGATGTGTGGTGGACACCTCCTGATGGAGTACAGCTGCCGTAGTCCAAAAATCCTGTTCTCACAGTCTTGCTGATATAATCATTCATTCTCAGACTGCGGTCGATTTCTTCCACAAAAAGTTTTACACTACTTGAAGGAACGATATCATTTCTTCCTTATTTATTATATGTCTGACTTGATACATATATAAACTTTTCTAGCTTTAGTGATTCTGAGCACATCAGTTCAATCAAGGTTAAAGCCGTCGATTTTTGAACTCCAAACAGGAAATACCGTTAATAAAATTGAGCGATCTTGTTTCAATATAATCTAACCGTTTTAGTCTGAAGTTGGTGTGAATTTGGGAATCGGCATAGACAAATAGCATAGCACTAGACGTGCAGATTTCTGCTCTCAAATATTTGAGTTCTTTCGTGTACAAGATGAAAAATAGTGGTCCTAGCACTGATCCCTGTGGCACACCTGTGGTGAGCCTGAGATAGTCGAGCATGCCATTTTGTAGTTGGACGGCATGGCTCCGATTCTCAAGGTAGTCGGTAAACCACAATAAATCCTTTCCAGATATTCCATATGATCTCTCCAGTCTTCTTGTAAGGATGTCGTGATCAACAGTGTCTCGTTCATATAAAGCATTTTCAGTTGAGTGGAGCGTCTATAGGCTGATTGTTTGTTTGCACAAACAACACATTACTCACAGTTTTTTTAAATTATTATTTTAGATCAAACGACAAGTGCGAGATGTTAGATGGCGAGATGAGTCGGTTATTGGCCAGGTTTTCTAGACCTATAGCGCTGCACTGTTTGGCGGAAGATCAAGGGATTTACGGTTTCTGGATTCTTTGATATCTATTTGATTCCCTGCCTGAGGCCTGGTTTCTTCACAGATCGAGATGGCCAATTTAAAGAAAGGTGGAAAATCCATACAGTGTAATTTGATATCGTTGTTTCAATATCTTACATAAAATAATATTACAAATAAAATATTTCTTTGAACTCTAACTGGTAACTTTTCGATTCCTAATTGACGCTGCAAAGTTTTGAGACGCGAAAAAGTTAGGCTCGTTTCCTGAGAGGGGAGTATCCATACCTAAAGCGTACAACTATACGTTTAAACAAAACAATAACGTTCTACGAAAAAAAATACCAAGACTTGAACAGCGACTCAAGTGAGCGTTAAAGTTGCCTTACATTTTTGGTAAAACGCCATGATTGATTTTATGGCTGAGGTACTGATACTAATGAGAGAAGAGTATCTTATACGATCGAGTATCAAAAGAAGAAGAGGAAGTGACGCTTGGATGACGTCACTGGATGAATGGTAATCAGGAGAAAAGTTTACACGGATTGTTAGTGGAGATTTAATGGGTCCCCATTGTGAGACAAAGAAAACTTTCCTTGTATTATAATAAGTAATACTAGTATTTTCTAACTATAGAATCCGCCCTTCCGCATCAAAGGAATGATATTCCGTTCTATTAAATTGCTACAAAAAGCCGATCGCTTTGGTGACGAAAATAGCTGTGTGCTCCTAGTATAAGCATTACGAAAAATCCCCTCGATTGGGAAAATGTAAAGAAATGTATGCAAACTAAATCAATCTCTAAAGGTAGTGTCGTATCTTTCAAACAGTAGCTTGATTGGTAGAGTCTCCAAAGCTGGATATCTATAGTTTGAATTCCGCCACATGATTTCCCACCAGCGTTTTCTTCAAGCCAACCATTGTACCGGCAAGGCTTACTCAGCCTTCAAAAGTCTTGAAAACCTGCACCTTCCAAAATATGGAAACTTCCTATTCATGTTTAGAAATTGACGTAAGTCTGGACCTGTTGCCTGTGAAAATAAAATGCTTTCACTCACCACACGTTACTTCTCACCGTAGAGCAATAAAAAAAAAAATTTTGTTCTTCACATGGTTGAAAATGTAAATACCGATATAAAGATCGGTCTTTAAAGGTCCACCGCAAGGCTTTCACTTGCTTGGATATTGTGGCTTTCTATAGTGGCGGTGGAAAAAACCTGCGACAATGGTTCGGCAGAAGCACCAAGTATTTGTTTCGACCCGCAGCATCCAAAGTCAAAACAGCCATGATGATCACCGATCGTCGATAGAAGTGGCACAAAAAGAAGAAGATAGCGACGGCCAAGCTACCAAAGAGTTTATGAGGTGTGATTCAGACAAAAACAGCACTTACTAAATAAACTCATCATCCTAATATTTACTTCGAGCCGCAGTATCTAAAATGAAAATAGCCATGATGATCGCCGATCTTCGTCAAAAGTGGAATAAAAATAATAATATGTTATAAATATGGCAGTAAGTTGAATTAATTTACAGCTAAGTTGCACAGCTTAGACTGTTGTTTAAAAATAGTTTAAGACAAAATACAGAAAGCAACCTGCAAAATTTCCTCATTCCGTTATCCCGGCCTTAAGCAACCTTACATATCTCGTGATATCCATCTTACTCACTGCGGGTATTTATCTTGGAGAGTTTAAGGCCGTGTGCGATGTGCCACCATTTGTATTCCGTGACCTCCAAATGACCGACTCATCCCTCTCTGTCTTACCATCCTTTAGGGTAAATAATACCCCTAAACACTCACTGGATATTCAATCTAGAAAACGATATAAACTTTCGATAGAAGCTTTCTCATTTCTTCCTCAAGATCCAACGTTTTTTTTGCTGAGCTAATTTTGAAGTCCGGTCGATAGCTCAGTTGGTAGAGTGCTTGCATTCTATACCGAAAGCTCGGGCTCGAATCCCACTAAGGGCATTAGAAATGATTTCCCTTTTCAGTTGTTAACACATGACATGACAATACCACTCTTGCGATTGATTATGATAAACAGGAAGTAAAGTATATACAATGGAAGTTACTAGTATAGCTGTGACCGAGAAAATATGTTGTTGTACCTAAAATCAATGATTATTTCAAACCCCAAGTAAAATGCCGACAATGATAAATCTCTAAAATAATCGAAGAATGACTGTCACATAGATTTCCTTACAAAACAGTTTTTTTTATGTATTCCTTTAAAACCAACAACAAATTATTATTATTGCACGTCAAATGTACATTTTTGGTACTTATATATTTTTATTGTACAAATAGTGATATTGAAGCATCGGAAAGTAAACAAAAACAGAAAAACAGTACCGGGAAATAATAATATTGGAATAGTCAATAAAATTTATCGCGAGCCATTGGTTTCCCAGCGGAGGATTTTATACGCGCGTACAAAAGTTTAGGTACATAAAAATACTTTGCTAAAGTATATTCCATACGGCGAAAGGGATTTAAAACCTTTTTTTGATTTCATTTTTCAGATATTTGATGAAAAAATATGTATGGAGAAAAATCACGATAAATCGGACAAAGATAACTCGATCACAGACAGCTTCCGTGGACAAATTGGTCACACGACAGTTCGTCCACACGAGGTTTCGGTCACACGCAATGTAGGTCTATAGAGCTAATCTAATCTAAAATACAAATAATAGGTATATGTTACATTGGGGATTCACATTACATGCATTCTCACAAGCAGACACGTACAAGTTTGCGCTTGCGCATGCCGCATGTGAACTTACAACATAAAAACCAAATCTTTTCAATGGACATACACTCTGCAACTCCCATCGACCTTCCCTGAAACAGGGGTGACATTGGCAAAGTGAACCATTTTCTATAGCATGGGTGGTCAGCCGCATACCAACCTATAACACAAGAAATAACATTTTAGAAATAAACAAATAATATTATTGATAAACATTAAAATCAAATACAAAATTGTAATTTACAATTTACAAGACGGATGACAAAAAAACTGGCACTCCAAAAAGCCTTTGTAATTACTGTAGTTTTCTGTGATGGAGCTGTTTGTTGGAACAAGAAATATTTTTGTCAACTCGAGAATTATTTATTGTAAAAGTTCATCGACTTGGAAGTAGGTATGAGGCTGACCCTTCAAACTGTAAGAAATAATTCTCATTTCACCCATATGTAAGTGAAGGTCAGTTAGAGATTCAACGCTCTGTTTATTTGATATTTCGGTTTTTACCTGGTATGTATTTAATTGCTTGTATTCCTTGACCGAGGTTGACCACCCATACTGTAAAAAATGGGTCACTTTGCCAATGTCACCCCTGTTTCAGGGAAGGTCGGCAAGAGTTGCAGATCTTATGTTCATTTGAGATTGGGTTTTTTTATATTGAAGGTCCACATGCGGCATGTGTGAGCGCGAAATTATGCGTGTCTGCTTGTGGGAATGCATTTAATATGAATCTTAAATGATATATATCTTTGCAGCTTAGATTAGATTAGATAAGATTAGAAATGCTTTAACTGTGATTTTTCAGATCAGTGAATCAGCACTTATTCACTTTTACCTTTAATGAGGCAATATCTTTGCAAATTTGATTCTTAGTTAAAGAATCGACTACTCCTATAACCATGAACTCTTTAATTATTACATTTCGATACTGTTTTATGTTATTTGTAAATACAATTACTATTCTAAGATTTTTTTGTTGTTTTCCAAACTTAGACTTCTTGCCTCAAACTAGACACCGCAACCATCAAACTATCTCTATCGAACGTACAGTGTTTCAGTGGTAAATATTTGAGAAGCCTTCTTTCTCTCGCGGCCACATTTCTCCTTGATTTACTGCTATAGATTCCCAGCAATACACTCAAGCTTTTCAGACCATAGCATCCAGACCTCTAGCCGAGTATAAAACATTACTTTCAAACTCTACCACAGTGGTCTACGAAAATTGTATGTAAAGCCAAAACGCTCACCACATTCTTTGTTAAAGCTTAAATACTTTTTCTTTGAGTTATATACTGGGAGTGCAGAAGTTTTCCAAAGCATTGAGCACTGTATATTTTACCAATTTTCATAATAAGCAACCCCAAGTCTAGCGTCTCTTGTTCTTATTGACTTCACTTTGTATTGTGAAGTTGTTTTTATTTGTTTTATTTTTGTACTCTTTTATTTCTTTTTTTAAAACTGAAATGGACACGATTGTAATAATAATGTTAATAATATTAGGATGATTTATTTGGTGAGCGCTGTTTTTGTGTGTATCACACCTCAAGAGTTCTTTGCGAGCTTGGTCGTCGCTGTAGAAAGCGCCAATTCTCAAGCAAGACCCAGTTGTTGTAAGGTTGGATGGACCTTTCAGTGGACCTGTCTTTGGTAAAAGTGTATGAATTTTTCAACCCAGCGAAGAGCACATTTGGAAATATAAATGGTATATTTTTGTGCTCCGCCGGGATTCAAATCCACAACCTTCCATTTCCGAGTCCAAAGTGCTGCCACTGGACTACGGACCGGTCCAAGAAATGCCAACAACACGCGGTGTACCTAGCGATCACCCATCCAAGTAGCATCCGCGCCCAATGTTGCTTAACTTTGGTGATCTGATGAGAACCAGTGCTTTCAACATGGTATCGTTGTTGACAACGTCTGTACGTACGTCTGATACATTATTTTATTTATTTCCTTTTAAAGCTTTAAGATCCTTGTCTAATAGGCTAATATGAAGCTAATCCTGATACTGTAAAAATTGAATGCCCTTTTCCGTTGCAACCCCGTTTTCATGGAAAGGCGACAGGAGTTGTAAAGTTAATGTTTATGTGGGATTTGGTTTGTTTTGTATGTTACGTGCCTGCTCGTGGGCATGCATTAAATATGAGCCTTAAATGCCAATAAACAGGTTTAAGAAGCATATTGTTTGAGAGTGGATGCTTTCTATAGCGATGGCTAAGCTCGCAGAGGGTGCTCGACGTGTAATTCGCATAAAAACAATGCTCGCTTAATTAATAATACTAATTTTATACAGTAACTGTTTTTTGAAAACGTGGCAAGAAGTTACACTATGTGTGTAGTTAAGTAACGTTTAGCTGCGCTATCTATGTTAATAAGATTATGAATAAACTTCACAATGTTTCTTAGAACCAGATGGGCTGTAAAACCAGATTTCCCTCTCGGTTTGTTTTTATTGAAATTAAATTGTTTTCTTTCTGAACATATTCCGATGCAGAATTTGGCAAAGGAGCATCAAACGTCCGCCATTTTATGGCAAGCAAACCGGGGTAATGGAATTTTTAAGCCGGCACGTGAATTTCGTATGAAGAGACCATATCGCTGGCGGTGTTGTACCATAATGCAAGCTGTTTCGAGTAAACCGATTTGATGCGCGTTTAAAAATATACCAACTTGGTTTAAATGCCACAAAAAATGTTGTAGCTTTACGGTGTCATTTAAACAATATCAGAACTATGAGAAATTGGTGATTTCACGACGCATTCCTTTATCATAAGCCGGCATCTATGCTTCCACCCCAATTTGTCCTTTTCAAAATCAACATCAATCACCACTTTTTTCTAATGTCTCAAAACAAAGCCAACTCAACACACAACACAATTCTACGCAGCTAACAACCCTGCTACAAAGGATCAGGACACTTAACACCTCTGTGGCACTACAAGTGTCACATACCCCTAAAGTCTCTGAAATCTTGAGAGTCTCTTGCACAGGATTTAAAAAAAAGTTACATCCATGGCTCAAGTGCCACCTAATGTGGCAGCCATATTTTCCATACAAAAAAACGATAATCCGTCTTTGAGCTACGAATCAAACGTGCTGTGAATAACTCTGTAAGTAGTTATTAGAAGTAAAAAACAACATCAGATATATAGAACTTGTTTGTTGCCGACCCTGATGTATGGAAGCGAGTCATGGACGTTGAATGAAAGAGAAGTAAATAAGGTATGCACCGTAGAAATGGCCCATCTGAGAAGTATGACAGGAAAAACACTGAAAGATAGAGTGAGAAACGAATGGGTTCTAAATGAATGCGGAGTAAAAGAAAGCGTGAAAGTGAAAGTTCAAAGAAGTGTGATGCGATGGTTTGGACATATTGAAAGGATGAATGAAGACCGACTGACAAAAAGAGTGTATAAAGGGAATGTAACAGGTAAGCGTGGAAGGGGAAGACCTAGGAAACAATGGATTGATCAGATAAATGAGATTGCGAATGAATGGAATCTACAGAGTGGAAACAAGAGAAGAGCATGCATGAAAAGAGTGATGAAATTAGATGAGATGAAAGAAGTATGCAAGGACAGAGTCAAGTGGAGGCACTTGTGTGGAGGTACTGGCCACCCCTAGAGGAAAGGCGGCAGGATACAAGACAAGACAAGACAAGTTCCTTTTATATGCGCAATTGTATTGCCAGAAAGGTCTAATAAGTATTTTTTTTGTAGAAATTCGTAAAAACACCAAGCACGCTACGCCACTACGCAACGCCACCTTATTAAGCTACACATATAGGGTAACTTCTTGCCGCGTTTTTCCAAATAGCTTGCGTGTGGCGAGTAGAGCCTATATGTTTTTACAGGTAAGGGGGCCGGCCTTACGCCTACCACTTCATTTAAAGTGGGGGTTTCCCAGCTCCCGAGAGTGCTGGTACTCACTTTTTTTGAAGGCTGAGTTAAACTTGTCGGTGTTCTGGTTTGAAATAAACACTGAAACGGGAAATCGTTTCAGACACCCTCAGAGGGATTCAAACACGAGCTGTCGGCATGGAATGCAAGCACTCTACCAACTGAGCTATCGACCGGACTAACGTACACTGTAACATAGTTACTTACTTGTACTTTCTTTAGCTCAGAAACCTTGAAGGCTCAATGCAATCCTCCAGGACTCTCTGTCTTGTGCTGCTTCCCTGATATTTTTTACACTAAATTAATTATTATTTATATTTAAAAACTAATCATTATCTAGTTAGGTTGATAGAAACATGTATCTTCTATTGAAATAAATATATATGTTACATGGTCACTTTTTTTCTGCACCAAAGTAACATTTTGTTCACCTACAAAACGTAGCATTTTTGTAGCAAAGCAATGTAGCGAATCGTACACAAAGTGTAGCAGCGAGTAGCAGAGAGCTCAATTTATTTTATACCCGGCTCTGCTCTCGCTAATTGCCAACTTTCCAGTGCTGGCTTGACGCTTCCCGCTTTGGTGAACTGCCACAAAAGAGGAGAAAACACTGCGAGGATGTGAGGGGTGAAGGATGGACTGAACGCCGGGCGCCGAGGAAGTTAGAGACCTCGCGTTTTCATTCTACTTAACAAAATGATTTTTTTTGTTATAAAAATTGAGAAAAAAATGCATTTTATAAGAAAAATATTTCACACAATTTATTTAAAATTTCGTTCGTATTTGGTTTGTTCACAGAGCTAGCTTTACACCATTGTGGCTCGATGGTGTATGTAGATAAAACGCTCCCCCAGTTTTTTTTTTTTTTTTTTTAAGAAATCCTGTGCGGGAGACTCCCTAGATTCTAAAGACTCTAGGGGTCTATGACACTTGTTGTAGTGCCGCAGAGGTGTACGAGCTTGGTCGTCGCTACAAAGCGCCAATACTCAAGCAAGACCCAGTTGCTGTAAGGCTGGATGGACCTTTGGTGACCGGTCATTGGTAAAGGTTTATGAATTTTTCAACCCAGCGAAGACCACATTCGAAATATAAATGGTATATTTTTGTGCTTCGCCGGGATCCGAATCCACAACCATCCATTTACGAGTTCGAAGTGTTGCCACTACGGACTACGGACCGGTCCAAGATGCCAACGACACGCGGTGTACCTGAGTGGTTACCCATCCAAGCACTGACCACGCTCAATGTTGCTTGTAGTTCTTGTTTATCGTATACGCCAATCTTGTCAAATATGACTTTTTCATGCAGTTGTCTTAAGAATCAAATTCTACACAATCTGAGCCAAGAAAAACCGTAAAACTCGATAATGTGAGAGTTCTTTTAAATATTTTTTAAATAAATTTCTTGTTTTCATAAGACACATTGGTCAAGTACACATGCAAACATTGCTCATGTAAAATTTTCTCAATGGCGTATACGATAAACAAGAACTAAGGCAGCGAAAAGTCGCTCTGCAAAACATCTCGGTCTTTATTTATATGCATATAAGAGTTATTCTGGCACATGCGAGACCACGCCAGAATATTTTATTTGGAATATTCGAACAATTACTCACACAATATTGAACAAATACAAGTGCAATCATACAAGTAGGTATCTACATCTAGAGACACAGACACACTCACACAAGTAAAAACAAACAGATACACATTCGTAACAAAACAATATTTGCATGACGCCCTTTATGACTGTTATACAAACACAATTGGCCATAAGATGGGCAAACAGGTGAGTCTTAATTAAGCGATGTTTGAAAACTTGTATTTGGTAAAAAAAAAACAGTGGGCCAAGCACGGAGCCCTGTGGAACACCGTTGGTCAAAGATGTGGGGGTCGAAGCACCTTTTAGCAATTAAATCGCTTGTGTTCTTCCTTTTGGGTACCAAGACAAACAATTTAGGGCTTCATGTGAGATCTCATACTGCATCTTAGGTCTGCCAACGAGAATGGCATGATCCAATTTGTCAAAAGCAGTAGGTAGGTACTCATGTCAAGTGAAACTGTAGAACTTTTTTTTGTATTTGAGCTGTTATCCGGTCAATATTTCAACTGGTAGAGTGCTATCATTCCATGCCGAGAGCTTGAGTTCGAATCCCACCGAGGGTGTCAGAAATTATTTAATGTTTCGATGTTTATTTCAAACCCAAAAATAAAATCCCAAAGCATGCTCATCAAAACAATTTGATCATACAGTTTTCTTTGTGGACAAATATTGTTTGTTTTGTTCAACGTGAACACTTTAATTGTTAAATTTTCATGTTTGCAGAAGTGGGATACAATAAAATAAACTCAACCAAGCACAACTTTATTTTCGTTCTTTCTTCATCTCGGTATTGCAAAGTTTCATACGTCTGCACAGAGTTTTCAATTTATTTACTTTCTTGAATTTAAATGCAGCCATACCGTATCTTTAGTGCTTGTTTGTCTTATGTCCATCAGAGATTATTTCACTTTAGCAATGTGTGTATGTGTACTGGACCAATCGCTTCCCCAGTTCTTGTTTATCGTGTACGCCAATCTTGTCAAATATGACGTTTTCATGCAGTTGTCTTATGAATCAAATTACACAATCTGAGCTAAGAAAAACCGTAAAACTCGATAATGTGAGAGTTCTTTTAAATATTTTGTAAGTAAATTTCTTGTTTTCAAAAGACACATTGGTCCAGTACACATGCAAACATTGCTCATGTAAAATTTTCTCAATGGCTTATACAATAAACAAGAACTAAGGCAGCGCAATGTATCTTATGAAAACTGGAAATTGATTAAAAAAATAATAAATACAACTGCCACACTACGCGGTGTACGTTTTTTGTCTTAGCTCATATTGTGTAGAATGTGATTTTTATGGCAGTTTCATTGCGGTCATCTTTGAATCAAATGGTAGATAAGCGAAACAAGCACTGGGGGAACGATACATACATACAGAAAACTCCATACAAAGAATAAGAAACAACTATTAGCAGTTTAATACGATGCCCCACCGTACTGTGTTCCCGCCACTTTTCAAGTCTTACTTTCATGCTTGTTTTATACATTATTATAGCTATCAAATGTCAAAGACGTGGCAAAGAATTTATCTTAGTGTTTTTCTTAAAGTGCATTGAGTCTGAAATGAGTCTCACAGAGAAAATGTGAAGCGCATTTTGGAGCTTCAGGTTTTCTGCATTCTGGAAATGACAGGTTTTCGTGTCTGAATATTCGTGCATGTTAAAAGAAAAATCATCTTAAAGTGGATATTGGAAAACACTTTTTCATGTTCACCAGAGTATGGTAATAAATAGAGATGAATCAGATTCGGTAGGGAAGGCGGCAGGAGTTGCATGATATATGTTCATGTGACGCTTAGATTATTACATGTGTTAACGCGAACTTATGTATACATGTTCCCTTGTAGACGTATACGAGACTTTTAATTTTTAAAATGTTATTTTTTTGTTTATATTCCTTGACTTATAGGTTGGTATGCGGCTGACCACCTATGCTGTAGAAAATGGTTCACTTTGCCAATGTCACCCCTGATTCAGGGAAGGACGACAAGAGTTGTAGGGTGTATGTTTCATTTGAGATTTTGGTTTTTATATTGTAAGTCCACATGCGACATGTTAGCGCCAACTTATACGTGTCTACTTGTAAAAATGCATAAAATATGAATCACCAATGTTACATATCTTTGTAACTTAGATTAGATTAGATAAGACTTAAATTTAAATATATATTATAAGGCTGTAAAGAAACAACTTTGGAACTTCTTAGAAAAAAACAATATTATAAATAAAAATCAATTTGGTTTTAAAAAGAATACAAATACACAAGACGCAATAGCCAAAATAACTCAATTCATATACAGAGCCCTAGACGACAACAAAAAGTGTATTGGGATATTTATTGACCTAAAAAAGGCTTTTGATAGCATTTCACATACACAATTAATAAAAAAAATAATGTCACAGGGTATAAATGGAAATGTACTTTCATGGATAAAAAGTTTTCTACACAAGAGACCACAACACACAAAATTGTGCAATGAAATAAGTGACTCAAGGACCTCTGACTTCTCTATACCCCAGGGAACAGTATTGGGTCCCCTTTTATTTATCATGTTTGCAAACGACATCTTTAACGTAATAAGCGAAGGAGAAATAGTTTCATACGCTGATGACACAGTCCTTTTACTACAGGCAGACACATGGCATGAGCTAGAAAAAATAGCTAATATAAATATAAATAAATTAAAGACATGGCTAGACAAAAATCTGTTAACACTAAATACTAAAAAAACTCATTTCGTCCCATTCTCCATAACAAAACGGAAACTCCCTCAAATAAATATAATCATACATGACTCAATAGACTTAAATCACAAGTGTACAAAAATATGCACAAAAATCGAAAAAAAAAATACAACAAAATATCTTGGAATAACAATAGACCAAAATTTAAAATGGAATGAGCATATAATAGGATTGACCAAAAGGGTGAGGAAACTGGGCTACGTGTTCAGGTGTCTGAGAAAAGTACTGGATAAGGCACAACTTAAAATGGCGTATTTCGCTTTTATACAATCTGTTCTCCAATATGGGGTTGTAGGTTGGGGAGGGGCATACAGAGCCCATCTGAGGCCGCTGTTGGTTGCCCAAAAATTAATAATAAAAATAATATCTAGCAAACCTTACATATATCCAACTAAACAACTTTTTGAAGAATTTGGGGTCAAAACAATAGAAGACTTGTACAAATACAATTCACTGTTACAAATATTTAAAGAAAACATTATAAATAATAATCAATTGGAGGCGAAATTGAGTTCACGAAGAAAATTCATGCTACCAATAAAAAAGTGTAAAAAATCAATAGGTCAACAAAATTACCAATACCAGGCAGTAGAAATTTTTAACGCGCTTCCAATTGAGTGTAGAAGTGCTAAAGGCCCTGAAAACTTCAAAAAGTTGCTAAAAAAAATAAAATTAAATGAGCTAAAATAATTTTATAGTTATTAGTTCATAATTAAAGTAGTTATAGTTAAATATAGTGATATAATGGTATGCATAGTATAGATAATATAGTAATATGTAATACATATGATAGAATAATAAAGTTGATAATAATTAATAAAGTTGTTAATAGTTAATAAATAGAATAAGACATATTATACGTTTATAAAAAAAATAGTTATGTAAATTAATAGTTATGTAAGTTAATAGTTAATAAATAGAATAAGACATATTATACCTTTATAAAAAAAATAGTTATGTAAATGAAAAATAAAATATTTAAGCTCTCGCCCTCAAGGCACACAAGCATTCACTTTCGCCTGAGGGTTAGATTCTAATAACAATATATAAAAAAAAAAAAAAAATGTAAATATTTAATGTAACCTAATTTTAAATTGAATAAAAAAAAAAAAAAAAAAAAAAATTGAATTAGTAAATAATCAAAATAGTTAAGATACATAAGATAAATATATTTAATAATTAAATAGTTAAAATAGTTATGTTAAATTTGGTAAAAAATGTATTAGTTAATGGAATGTTAAATATAAGTAGTTAAGCTCTCGCCCTTAATGCACACAAGCATCTGCTTTCGCATGAGGGTTAGAAATAAATGTAACCATAATATGATAAATAGTAAATATCTTAGAATAAAATTGTAAAATATTATGATAAATAAAAAATAAAAAAAAAAAAAAAAAATATTTGTATCTAAATTATAGATTATTATAGAACATGTGCCTGTCTGTGGGCATGCATTTTATATGAGCCTTAAATGTTAACACATCTTTGCAGCTTAGATTATAGATAGAATTTAAATGTAGTTTATATACAGGTAACTAAGCAGCACATAGCCGTACCCAGGTGAATAACTGTGAGTGCAGTTTACTCCTAAGACGTGACACCTCTTTAGTCACGCCTCTGACTTTCTTCCCGTTTTGCACAGAAAACAGTTTTCATGCAAATTGGGTTCCCGGCTCATGTTTTACATAATGCACTAGACGCCAGTGAAGTAACGAGTGGAAGCCGCACCGCACAACCAAGAATCGAACGTGTGTACCAACAGTGTAAAGCTAGTCGAGTGCTATCTGTATAATATATTATATTCCATTATCTAAGTTGCAAAGTTACAAAATCTATTTCAGATTCGGTTCTGATACAGAGTCGCTTCACACCCACACAATACAACGATCGGTTGTGTTCTCCCCTGCAGAGAGCTTTGGTCCTTATTTTTTTTTTTTAAATAGATTTGTGAACAGGATCCCCTTAACCTTTTCTGCCTGGCTAGAGACAGATATTAATATTTAATCTAATCTAAGTTGCAAATATATGTTACATTAGGGATTCACATTATATGCATTCTCACAAGCAGACACGTACAAGCCGCATGTGAACCTACAACATAAAAACCCAAATCTCTACACTCTGCAACTCTTGCCGTCGTTCCCTGAAATAGGGTTGACATTGGCAAAGTGAACCATTTTTTACAGCATGGGTGGTCAGCCGCATACCACCGTTAACTCAAGGAACATCTCAATATCATCAATTAAAAATTCATTCTTGTATACTTTAATGAATTATTCATAAATACTTGTCCAATGACATATGTTGAACCAGGGTCACAGTTATTGTTGATAGGACATGGCGCAGGCGGGCTTTAAACTTGCGCTTGTTTGAATAACGAAAATTTGAGTGCCGACGTTTCCTGGACTTGTAGGTTGGTATGAAGCTGACCATACCTACTGTAAAAAATGGTTCACTTTGCCAATGTCACCCCTGTTTCAGGGAAGGTCGGCAAGAGTTGCAGGGCGTATGTTCATTTGGCGTAACCAAATACATTTGTTTGCTTTTACAATGGCCAATTATACAGTGCGGCTGCTTACAGATGGCAGCCTGTCAATTATTGATTGGTTAAAAAAAAATGTCTCCATGGTTACGAAATAAATTTGCTTCCAGTAATAATTTTGAATCGGTAATGTAATGACCAATGGTACAATAATACTATTTAAAGATGGCAGTCTGTTAGTTTCTGATTGGTTTAAATAAAGTGTTGCCATGGTTACCAAATACATTTAGTAATAATTTCCTTATCAGTGTAGTGACCAATGATACAATGAGATTGTTTAAAGATGGTGGCCTGCCAATTTTTGATTGGTTAAAATAATTAGTTGCCATGGTTACCAAATACATTTAGTAATAATTTCCTTTTCAGTGTAGTGGCCAATGATACAATGAGATTGTTTAAAGATGGTGGCCTGCCAATTTTTGATTGTTGTAAAAAATTGTCTCCATGGTTACCAAGTAGGTACATATCCTTGCAGTAACAATTATAAATCAGTTATTCAATGTCCAATGATTATTTAAAGATGGCAGCCTGCCAATTTTTGATTCGTTAAAATAATTAGTTGGCATGGTTACCAAATACGTTTAGTAATAATTTTTTAATCAATAATAGTGACCAATCATACAATGAGATTGCTTAAAGATGGCGGCCTGTCTATTTTTGATTTGTTAAAATATTATTTTAACATAGTGTACGAGTTTCTTTAATGCTTCATTGACCAATGTACAATAATCTTTCATCTAAGCCCTCGACAAGAAATTACACTATATGTGTAGCTTAGCTGCATTAAGTTGGGAATCGTGATTTAAAATCTTACTCTTCCTAAATATCGAATATTTTTAATAACCATGTGAGCACATTTTCAACTATACCTATAGGTTAATATTACACAACCTATAATATCAAATATTTAGTCATCACCATATTGGCATTAAATATGGATCACTCCACTCTCCTGATAATCATTAATGATGAAATTTCATATTCAAGAGTGGAATTTTACAGATGTCATTTTTATTTTTTATCCGGCGTGTTTCAGTCCACAATTTTAGCTTGTGGAATCTATCTGTTTATATAAACAGGAGAAGGTTTTTTTTTATATTTTATCACATTGTGTATGTTTTATAACGTACTGTTACGAATATTTAAGTTTAAGTGTATGTGTTGTTACTTATGATTGCGTGTAGGTATATGTGTTTCTTTGTTTACCTGTATACGTGTGTCTAGATATATTTGGATATATTTCATCGTGTTTAATCAAAACTTCTACCCGAGATCATTTACGGTTGGCCTGAAGCATGCGACAGTAGGCCTTGGACATTTATCAATACGGGCTGAGGTGCTGTGAAGCCAGTCAGTGACCAATTAACGCCCGAGCCGTGAAACCATCAGTGCAGAAGTTAACGTGCCAACCATATGCAATTGATTTATTGTAAATAAATGCTATAAATAAATTAAACTATAATTTTATTTATAATGAACCCAAAGTAAATGTAAACAATACTAAATATAGCAGTTTTTATCCAAACGCCATCGGAAGTCTTAATTGTTTTTATAAATAAAAAAAACTCTTGTGCTTTGCCAGGAATAGAAAACATTGGTTTTATAAGATAAGATGTACACTTCTTCTGTGCATTCCATACTTAAACTTAATCCGATCGCCACCAAAGTCCACCTTGAGAGACCTACACGTTGTATAACTGCTAAAAAAAATTGTCATCGGAATTTGTTTGAGTCGCATAGCCAGGTAAAGGAAACATCGATTTTTGATGTTCCATTTTTATAATATTAGAAAGGTACCTAGTGGTTTTATAATTTTTAGAGTGTATTTTTTTCACTGTAAATGTGCTTGCAGAATAAATTTTCATACCGGCGGAACAGCTGAAAATTGTTTTTTTTATGGGTTATTTTCAGCGACATATGACCTCGCAGGTCTCTAGGGAAAATTCAAATAAAAGTAGGGAAAACGACAATTTCAAAAATAGATATTTTGTAAAACAAAAAATATGTGATATTTCTTCAAATGCATTAAAGCAAATCTTTCGTCTTAATTTTTAAATAAATTTGAAACCAGTTGTGAGTCAGTTTTCTCATACAAATAAGTTGGTTTAATTTTGATTTAAGGTTCAAACAATCTAATAAATGCTGGAGTGATGTTTTCCAGGATCTGTTGCTCCCAAATATAATAATAAGATAATCTAATGTGTAAGACCGTGCTATTTTCGTGTAAATGTAAAGTTAATCATAACAAACATGATATACAATTTTTCTTTTTTTTCAAGAAATCCTGTGCGAAAGTCTCCCTAGATTTCAGAGACTCTAGGGGTCTTTGACACTTGTTGTAGAGCCACAGAGGTGTTGTTTACGAGCTTGGTCATCGCTACAAAGCGTCTTTACTCAAGTAAGACCCAGTTGCTGTAAGGCTGGATGAATATTATAGTGACCGGTCTTTGGTAAAGGTTTTATGAAATTTTTAACCCAGCGAAGAGCAAATTTGAAAAAAAAAATGGTATATTTTTTGTGCTCTGCCAGGATTTGAACTTACGACCTTCCATTAACGAGTCCGAAATGTTACCACTGGACTACGGACCACCCTTAATTTTCTGTTACGGATGTTTGTGCAAATGCATAACTAGCAGTTTGTTCGTCTTGATGTTTAAATAAATGCAATGCAAGAAAAAAAACATTTGCTAATACACAGGCTGATATGGGGTTGACAACTCGTATTATAAAAAAAGGTTTTTCCAATGTATCATGGAAAGGCAAGAAGATCTGAAGAGCATGGGATTTGATGTTCATATTTTAAAAATCATACACTTGTTTGCTCCTAACGTGCATTAATTCTGAATCGTAGTTCCATGAAACAGGAGTGATATTTAAACAAGTTAACTATTTTTTTATATTATGCTGGATGAGTAACCAGTGACATACCAACCCGTATGTTCAGGATTAAACTAATACAAAATCAATGTAAATACTATAATATGTTAAATAAAGATTGGGTCGTTTTCAAAGCTACTCTTTCATTTCGTTTTAGTCAAAAAAAAATCCCACAATTCGAGTTTACACTTTTTTTTTTTTTGTATAGCTATCTTAAATAATATCTCTTTTTATTTTATAACCAATCAAAGAATTTATGCATTTTAATTAATTAACTTGATTTTTGGCAGTAACATTGTAAGAGATCATTTTTATTCAATTTCAATACAAAATCAACTTTGTTTTAATTAATTTTGGATTTATGTATATATTTTTAATGCTCGCCCCTTTATTCATGAAAACGTGTTTCGATATTAAAACCAGTTGTAAGTCAATATTCCAATACAAGTAAGTTGGTTCAATATTTATTTGTAGTTTTAACCAATCTAATAAATAAGACCGTGCTAGTTTCGTGTGATTATGAAGTGAATTACAACAGAATCGATTGATTTTAATGTACAAAAATGATGTTTGACAAAATTAGTGACAAAAAATTAGATAAACCTACATACTAGGTCGAAAACACGTTAGTAATTTGTTTAAAGATTTTAATCTTTTTTAAATAAATTTTATAGTGAAAATAAACAGTGTTTTGTTTGAATTTATCCATAAATTACAAAATTAAACCATATGAATTTTCAGTGTTAATACACAAACAATACACAATATTAAAATTAGATGTTGAATGAAAGCTCATGAATTCTTTGATTGGTTATAAAATTAAAAGGTATATATTTTTGTAAGGTTACAAAAAATAAAAAACCAAAATTAAATTTATTTTTATTTTATTTTATTTTATTCTCTTGTTGTATATGTTTTTTTTATCTTTTAAGAGTACGTTGACTGCGAAAGACTTAAATTCCACAAGTATCAAGGAATTCAGCAAGCTTTGAGCAAAGCATTTTTATCCTCATAACGCCAGTGTACCAAATATTTCACATTACTTGCAAAATTATAAACAGCGCATTCCGACTAACGTCCCGTTTATACAGCATATTGGAATGTTCAAGTTTTTTCGTAATATTTCAATACAAAGAACAGAAACATGCAGTTTAAATAATAATTGTATGTAAAAGAAAGATTTTACCGGTAAGCGCTGTTTTTTGTGTTAATCACACCTCAAACGCCATCTGTGACCTTGTTTGCCACTGCAGAAAGCGATGATTCTTAAGCAAGATCCAGTTGCTGTAAGGATCGGTCTTTGGTAAAGGCAGATGGATTTTTCAACCCAACGAAGAGTATATTTAAAAATGAAATATTTTGGTAGTCCGTCAGGAATTGAACTCAGTACTTTCAGATTACGAGTCCGTAGAAACTACTTGACTACAAAGCGGTCAGTTGAGAGTTAATTTAGGGAAAATTAAATTTCAGCAGACGCGTATAAGTTAGCGCTTATATATACCGACCGCATATGGACTTAAAACACAACATAAAAACCCAATCTCAAATGCAACTCTTGCCGACCTTCCTTGAAACAGGGAAGGTCGGCAAGTTAACCATTGGCAAAGTTAAACTATTTTTTAAACATTATGGTGGTCAGCCTCATACCTACTTATAAGTCAATGAATTCAGACTTACATAATTTCACATAATCAAAAATCGATGAAATTGTATCTATTCACATGTTAAGCCCACCTCTCAAGCAAATATGCTACAGTCATAGTCACTGCTAAACTGGGGCAGTGAGAAAATATCAAAATTAATTTCGAATAAAAATCTAAAAGGATTTTTCATAAAATAGGAAAGGCTAATAAAATCACGTCCTTACTACGCTCATAAAAATGTTACGTCAATTTTTCAGTCCTGAAAGCAAAGTCTGGTATTTTCAGTTTTTTTTTTCAGTCACGCCGCCGACTCGCTTTTGATTGGCTGACTTTGATCGATCTGACTTTAATTGGTCTCTGACGCCTTATATCAATCTATCAAACAGAACCCGAAATACAAGGGAGCAGGAAGAAGGCGAAAGGCCTGAAATGCAGAACCGTATAATCGTCAGATTCTGATGTCAATTTTTTTTATAAATTATGAACATTTTGATACCCTAAAAATCCAGTTTAACATTTTTCAATAAAAAAAGTAATTATCTTTTACATTAATTACGATCATTCACACACTGACAGTACTCTAAAGTGCATTCTCTATTAATTAAAAAAAACGTATACAAGCATGACCGCTTCCGCTGTCAATTGAAGAGAAAAAGCTCTAAAAAATAATGCAATCAAGCTGTCCCGTCTCCTTGTATATCCTCGTCGGCTGGCTGATTTAAGCTCGGCGGAAGGCTGCGTCTGGCGCCGCTGGGTCCAGACTGGAGGCGCCTGCGGACCCCTTACCCCCCTAGCCCCGCCCCTAAAGCGTCTAGCGTCGAAGCCTTAAACACTTTCTTCTCAAACTGAGATGTAAGAGGCGCTGAGAAGAAGCTTAATGATTAAATTTAATTGGTTTTCCGTTAAGGTTTTTAATGTCCGATTTATAATGTACTTCTGGCATGAAAGCAAACTTAATTTAATTGAAAATTGCAATTAACGATAGATTTTTATATGCCAGACTGATTTGTGTTTTTGTTCTTATTTATTTTGCAAAATAACGTAAAAATTAATTGAGTACCCTGAGTATAACTAATATAACTATATAGTTTTTACATTGGAAACTTGTATTGTGTACACAAATAAATTGTACAGGGAACTGCGCTCGACTTTCTTGCTTCAACGAAACCATGTAAGATGTTTGTCAAGCTATATCTGAATCTATCTTTAATCTTAGAAACAAAGATAACATGGAAATGTTTTTTTCTAATTTTATTTTGGTTAAATCTAAATAGCAAGTTACTAGTTTTTACATTGTTTTTACATTGCATCAACTTGTAATTTTCCACTTCTTATAAATTTCAAGATAGCTCCCGAACAGCTGAAAAATTCAAATAAGATTTACTCTACAATTTTCTTTACTTTTTTAGTCGCAATAATAATGCTATGGAATACACGTAGTTCTTACCATTGCGTAATAATGTGGTTTTTTTTTCTGTGGGCTCTCATACAGAAAAAAACCATTGAGAATATCTCGGCAATTTAAGGGGTACTTAAAAAAAAGACACTAATCTTATCTAATTTGCAAAGATATTTTAACAATCACTTTTTTCATTAAAATGATTGTTATGTCAACAAGTACCGGCCGTGAAAGCTTCAATGTACAAAGATATTTTACATTGGAGATTTAGATTATATGCATTTTCACAAGCAGACACGTATAAGTTCGCGCTTGCACATGCCGCATGTGAACCTACAACATAAAACCCAAATTTCAAATGAATACACACCCTCTTGCCGAGCTACCCTGAAACAGGGGTGACATTGGCAAAGTGAACTATTTTTACAGCAATTTAAAAAAAAACTTACATTTCTAAGTCATTACTATTCCAAAAATAGGGAATAAAAATTTGTAAAAATTAATTTCTCGAAAGTAAAAGGTGTAACAAAACAATATTTTCTACAATGATGACCTCTATATTTATTCATGAAAAGTTTGACATTTTCTGCAGCATTTTGACGCTCTCAGTACATTTTGTATGTAGGTCAAAATGCGCATATACTGTGACGCGTTTTAATGGCCGCGCGGCCCTTCAAGCAAAAAACTGCTTCAGTTTTTGTTGGCTCATCCTCAGTATCGATTACAGCATCAAGTATTTATTCCCCAGAGCCTCATTTCAGGCTGAGCCTTGTTTACCCACTGACCAGGGAAATGCTACTGTCTGATAATTGCGAACCTATCGAATTTCACTACAATTTTGTAGAGTTTTTGTAGAGAATCTTTTTAACCTCCAGAGTGCTGGAACGTGGATCGGCGGTCTTGGTACTGATCGCGATTTTTTCGTTTTTTTTAGTTTTTATACAGAAATAAGATACAAATATCGTGTAACATACATACTTTTATTGGACAAAACTTTACATCAATAAACTCAAAGTATTAGTTTTTGTTTGTGAATATTTTAAAAACATAATTGAAATTAACCTTGTAAACTAACAAGTTTAAAGACAAAATTCTCATTTTTTGAGACACACGACAAAAAAAGGTTTTGTTGACACTACAAAGGTTAACTGCTTCCTAAAATGTATGTACCTGCATGGCTTTCGTGACTATGCATGATAATATTATGTATATTTTTAAAACACGATGTATTTTTCGTAACCATAAGATTATGAGGCAATCCAGTAAATATACTCATCACATTTTACTAAAGTACGCACTAAAATAAACTGTAGTCATTCCGCTAGGGGTTATGTTACTGGATTTTAAAAAAACAGATAGAAGATATTATGTTTTGCAGCTGTTCAGCGTTAGTAGCGCAGCGTCTGAATTTGGCACTTTTGTCTAAGCAATTCATGAGTAAAGCAGAAACAAGATTTTCGAAAAAATAAATTGAACCAAAAAATCATTTTTCGGAATCCTTTTTCGTTTTCGTAGATACATTTAAACTAATTTTATGCGTTTTAACGCAACTATACCTAACAACTCATGGAATAAAAAAATGACAGTCTTGTTAGGACTTCCGTCCTTAGCAGTTAAAAGCAAAATATCTGTATGCCGTTTACCTAGCAACCCAGCAAGTGACCACACAGTATTGTCTAAGCCAATTCACGTTGCAATCTGAACCATAAACCTGCTATTTAACAGAAAATAAACTAAAACTCTACCAGGGTTGTATTTTTCTAGAAAAAAAATATCTTCATCTAACGATCGACAAACAAAATTACAAAAATTATAGATTTTTTTTTCAACCTATTAAATGAGTTTGTTTTCCGGAAATGCCTGTGCATTTTTCAGGGGATGGTTTGAGTATTTGCTATGCACCGAAGACGTCGCCTCGTCTGGTTCAATTCTACGTCAGCCTTCGATCATATCATGTTAGTGTGAGAGCGCAACGCTAGATGGGGCTAAATAAAACAAAATATTTTGCCATATTTTTGTATCAATGTGCCAAAATATCAATGATAAAAAAATTGTTATTGTCTGGAAATGCTTATAATTTTTTATAGTATAATTTCATTGATCAATTAGAAAACTATATAAAATTTCACTTAAAAGTTGAAATTGTCCTGATATACATATTTGTTGTAAAATATTTTCCCTAAATATCTTCAAAAATCCTAGGTATGCGATGCAAGAATAGGTGGATGTCGAGGTAGACGAAGACCGAGAAAGTTGTTGATGGATATATATGAAGGTTTAAATAGTAAACGAATGGGATATGCAAATGAAATAAGAGCTAGTATAAAAAAAATTATGACTCGGTATGTGATGAAAAAGTATGTAAGGACCGAAATGATTGTTGTTGATTTGCAATATTAGCGGCTACGACGTAGCAATTTAAATTTCGAGGTTGAATGTGGCGAGTGTAATTTTTTTTATTTTCACAGGTAAAGGGGCGGTCTTACGCAAACCACTACAGTTAAAATGGAGGGTTTTCAGCTTGCATTGCCGATATTTTATTTTGGATCTAAAATAAACACCGAATCATTTCTGACCTCGGTGGGCTTTGAAACCGAGCTTTGAGCATGGAATGCAATAACTGTATCAACTGAGTTATCGATCAGGCTAACTAAGATTTTCATTTCTTATTGTTTCAGGTTTTTTCAGTGCATCTGCACTCTAACTTTCTTCTAACGCTTCTTGGTGCGTTTGTACTGCCTGCTGTGACGTAGAGGACTTTAACTAGAGTTCAAACAACACAACCAGACAAGATGGCGGCCTTTGTAGCAAAGCAGATGGTGGGCAACAAGCTGAGCGCAGTCAAAGGTTTGTTACTACTGGCCAAATATATTTATTTCTTCTTCGTGGTCGGTTTAAATTTAAAAAAATTAGGCTGATTTATTTGGTGAGCGCTGTTTTTGTGTGTATCCCACCTCAAGAGCCCTCTGAGAGCTTGGTCGTCGCTGTAAAAAGCGCCAATTTTGAAGCAAGACCCAGTTGCTGTAAGGTTGGATGGACCTTTTGATGACCGGCCTTTGGTACAGGTTTATGAATTTTTCAACCCAGCGAAGAGCAAATTTGAACATATAAATGTTATATTTTTTGTGCTCCGCAGGGATTCGAACCCACAACCTTCCATTCACGAGTTAGTTACAAGTGTTACCACTGGACTACGGCCCGGGTTAGCAATTACTTCAGTGTTAATGTCCCCTTTTCATTTTCTCAATTGTCGTGCAGAGAGAGGGCCTCTTAAAGACGTTGGCTACGTCGCGTCGTGACAAAACGTCGAGAATAATTTGAGCTCTTTTATTGCGGTTCGACTAATATCCCAGACGTGTTACTTTAAAATTTTATCATTTGTAAATAAATTGCTTCACATTGCCAATGCAAGCTCGATTTCAGGAATAGGTGTCAGGATTTGCAAGGTGTATATTCATGTGGGGCTTGGTTTATTTTATAAGCACACATGCAGCATGTGGAAGCGCAAACGTACACGTTTGTGTCGTCGTGTACTAAATATGAACCTTTAAGTCAATATAAATTATAGTGAAATACAAAATAAAGGTATAGATAGGTATAGGCAAAATTGAATAAGGATTTACTTTTAATTTAACTACAAAGATAGTAAACAACGGTAAAAAATAATGTTACGGATTTCTACTTAATACTTACAATTCCTAATTCCTATAAAAAAAAATATTTTCATTAAAACTTAAAAAGTTTATAGCCAAAATACTTGTTTCTCTTCACAAATTACTTTATCAATTCGTTAAACCACCATGAAATTATTTAACCAAATTGTTTAATTATTTCTGACCGCCTTTGTTTGACGTTTCTGTTTCCGGTTTCTGCGGACAGGATGTGGGCTCTCATTTTCGCGCGCAAATCAAACTCGTATATCGTCATTGTTCTGTCAGATTTTTGCGGAATTTTTTTATGAACGATTTTTTAACTGCATGTGTTCTTACATATTAAAAATCAAAACGTGAAATGAAGATAAACCCTGCAGTTTTAACCGACTTTCCCTGAAAAGGGGTGGAATTGGTAAAAGTGAACAAAGTTTTAACGGCATGAGGGGTAAGTTTCATATTAACCTTTTTTTTAAGAAAGCCTATGCAGGAGACTCTCTGGATTCAAGAGACTCTAGGGGTCTATGACACTTGTTATAGTACCGCAGAGGCGTTGGTGATGTGGCAGTTGCCCTAATCCGGTTGCAGGTCCGTTAGCTGCGCAGTGCTGTGGTGTGTGTTGCGTTGCTTTGTTTTGAGACACTGAGAGGAAATGGCGATTGATATTGAATTTGAAAAGGGTAAGATTAAATTGGGATGGAAACACAGATACCAGTTACTCATTCCATAAGCGGGCAGTATGACAAAAGAATGATGGTTGAATGTGAGCCGTTCTACGAGTTACCCTTGTTGTGACGAGAGGAGGGGGTATAAGTGAGGATATTATATCAGAACAGACGCCATTATAGTACCTATAGAAGAGATTGATCATTCCAACATTCCTTTTGTGCTCAAGAGATGTACCCTAGTAGTCGAGAAACAAAAAAACGTAAGAGCTTAAGAAATATTGGCAAATTTCTTGATTTTATTCGTATTATGTAATTTGTGTTTGAAAAATATATTATTTATAATATTTAGTTATACAAAAACGTACTTTATCTTCACATGGATAGAAATCTACAAAAAGTTATTTTTCTCCATACGCAGGTTCGTGATAATGTTACATAATCCAAGGCTTGGACGATCTAGCCTTTTTTTCTAAGTCAGAGAAAAAACTTCCCTTTAACAAACCTTCAAGATTTTATCGTTTCAAATTTTCTTACCTACTAGTCTCCTGAAGTGTATTTTTTTAAGAAAATTTCTACGGAATATAAGTTCTACAATTTCTAAAGATAAATTTAGACTTGAAGTAGGTATGTTTACACTTGAAGCAAACACATAATTATTTTAAATGATTTTCGATTTCAGAAAAAAGTTCTTTTTTTTTTAAATATAAGGGCACCTAGTATAAAAAAAAAATTAAAAACCTCTTCATCTTCCTTAGCCTTCCTCAGCTCACTCTTGGACGTAGGTCTCCTCCAATCCTCTCCATTTTTGTACATTTGCTGCTGTGTTTAGCCATCCTCTGCCTGCAGTTCACAGCCTTGATGTCGTTCATCCACCTCAGTTGGGGTCTCCCCACTCCCTGCTTAGACATCCTAGGCCACCACTAGACGATCGTTTTCGACCATCTGTCATGGTTCTGCCTTGTGACATGACCTGTCCAGCGTCATTTTAAGTAGGCCTGAGGCTGATTCCCCCCATCCTTCTATCAATTATTTTTTGGCACGTCCTCAGTCTGTTGGCGCTATACTGAGTGAGCCCTTTTGTTTCCAAGCCATAGGTGGATACTGGAAGCACACGTGACTCAAAGACGCTGCGTTTTAGGTTAACAGGTATTTTATTTACTTTTAGTAAAAGTCCTCACCATCGCTTGAATAGAAAAAATGTGTGACAAATTCAACAACACCTCTAGTGAGTGTTAATGTATTGCACTACATCGCCAACGAAACGTCGAGAATGATGTGAGTTCTCCCAATACGGTTCGTCTGAGATCCGAAAAGTGTAATCACCAAACTGTGTAGTTATTATAATTGTAAACTTGCCTTATAAAGCCATGGTTTTCTCAGTATCTCCGTTCGTCTTACATAATTTAATATTTCACCATCAAAGGTACATTTAATCAACAACAAAAAAGAACCCGTTTGAAGTAAGAAAAAATATTTGTTCCTCTAAGACAACGAATAAAGTCTTAAAAGAAAAAAAATGAAAAAAGAGATTCTACGATAAGATTTCTAGGATGTTTTATAAGAAAATAATTTTCATCCTTGATCGTGCTTTATCTTAAAGAAATAATAAAAGTCTAGATGGAGAAGGAATATTTCTGTGAAATAACAATAGATAAAGCTGAAAAGAAAGAAATAAAAATAACGTTTGCCATATAATGACGGAGAAAAGAAAAGATGGCGTCGCGGAAAAAAAACTAGCTCACCTTTTGAGAACGTGTTTTCGTTACATTTGGCTTATGAAGGATTCTGTTCTCTTCGATAACGGATGCGTAACGACGCGGGCCGGCTCTTCCCCGTAACGGATAACGGATAACGAATAACGAAAGGGGATAAGGCTTTATTGTAAACTCTCCAAGTTAAAACGTAATGCTTGCTTTCTTATCGGGACTTATGCGCCGATAGCAAAATAAATATGTTTTGTGTATTAACACATCAAAGTTCATAATTAATTTTGAAGTACATGATGATGATTGTGAGTGATCGAAAACGTTAAATTATTAACAAAAGTGAGCGAATTTAAAAGTGTTTTAATAGAATATAGATTCATATATGCTTTATTTCTATATAATTTACTAAGGATCAAAACAAAATATCGTGGCGTTGTAGAAAAAAGTGACCAAAGTGTAAAATATAAGCCGTTTATGTGACAAGCTGCGTAAACTTATAACGACTAAATAATTGAACACATTTATAAAGTAAATATAAGTATGATTTATTTAGAAAGCACAGTTTTATATATTATTATTATCTACAGTTTTTGTGGAAATCACATATTAAGAGCCCTCTGCATGTTCGGTTGTCTCTGCTGAGTAACAATTTTACAAATAAGACTAGGTTGTTGTACTTACTGGATAAACTTTTGCCACATGTTTTATAGATGCATTGATTTGTAATTTGTAAGAACATTATATGATTAAAGTTTAATGGTGTGTACAATGATATTGTGAAGCTTCGTTTTAAATTCATAATGTAAAAATAAAACAGAAAGTGTCCTTCACGAGTGGATTTCTCCTCGTGAAAAAAACTTCGTGTTTTATTTTAACATTGTTCTATAATTTGTAAAAATGCATAATTTTTGTTCCTTGACTTAAAGGTACGCTTTGAGGTTGACCACCCATGCTGATAAAAACGGCGTACTTTTCCAATGTCACTCCTGTTTCACGGAAGGCCAGCAAGAGTTGCATGGCTTATGTTCATTTGAAGTTGAGTTGTAAATGTTGTAAGTCCACATGCGGCATGTGTTATTGCGAACTAATACGTGTCTACCTGTGAGAATGCATGTAAATACATCTTTGCAACTAGGATTATAGATGAAGTAATATCTATAATATACAAGTTGCTAAGAGATATATGAACATTAAAAATTCATTTTAAATACATGCCCACAAACAGGCACGTGTACATAAGTTCGCGCTTATAAATTCTGCATGTGTAGGTACTATAAATCAATGTAGCATTATTACTCATATAGTGAAGTAAACGTGTTTAAATAATAAGTGAAAATCTTAAAAAGAAAAAAATAATGAGATTCGTTTTGGCGCAGTGTCTGCAGATAAACGAACATCCTCTGTTGGTTTCCTTACTTCGTGACTTTTCCGCAATGTCTCACTCATTTGCGAAATTCCGCTACTTGCAGGTGTACCCCAGATCTCTCCCCGCCACCAAACACCCACCTCCTACATTCCACCTATCTCCTACCACCCAACTGCCTCCCCCTCACTAAGCATCCACCTTCTTTTCCACCTAGATACCACTCGCTCCAACTACAGCCTTAATAGAGAAACCACCTCTTTCTTATGACTTAAATTGTGTGAATTAAAAATATTTCATTTTTGCTGTCATTTTGTTCCTATAAATATAATAACATATCGTCCCCTTAGTGCTTGTTGACTTATATCCATCACAGTTAATTTAATATGAGACGTGTTGATGTGTGTACTGGACCAATGTGTCTCATGAAAACTGGAAAGGGATTTTAAAAATATTTCAAACAACTCTCATATTATGGTGTGGTACGTTTTTTTCTCAGCTCAAATTTTGATTCTTAAGAAAATATCATTAAAAGGTCACTTTTGAATCAAATGGCAGATAAGCCATCCAATATGACCTTTTAATGAAACAGTCTTAAGAATCACATTCTACAACATTTGAGCCAAGACAAAACGTAAAACACGATAATGTGAGACTTGTTTTTAATACTTTTAAAATCGCTTTCCAGTTTTCATTAGATACATTGATCCAGTACACACACAAACTTTGATTAAATGTGAAATTACCTCTGATGGACTGAAGACCAACAACAACTAAGGTGACGACCTGTCAGCAGGTTAAATTATCTTAGAATGAATTTTCAATAAACCAAGATGTACACTGTACAGACATCTAGCGTCGTATGGGTGATTTTTTTTAAATATAAGTGTTTGTCAAAATTAAGGTGCGTATATTTATTGCTTATTGTATCTAAACATTTTTTTTTCCAAGAAACATTACCTTTCATAATACAGACTTTGAGATTGCCCTGTATTTGTTTTGGAAAATGCTGGTTCTCATTTCTAAGGTAACATCTTCTGCATTTCTTTATGCAACTCCGTGAATAGATTTGTCAAAAAACGAAACTTCTTTATTCATCTTTTATCTACTTCGGAAACCGTGAAATCTGAAATCTGTAACCCGTGCAAGGCAAAAAACTGTAATTTCTGAAATTTATGTTAAATTGAATGTTAAAAAGCTCTATGAAATTTGATTATTTCAATCAACAATTCATAAAGCATATTATAATAAAAATCACTGTGAAAATTCATTTTTATGAAAAAAACTTTCTCGAGCGTTCTCTTGAAAATGACGTAAGTAAGTCAAAAGTTCTTGAGGGAGATAAATGCTCAATTTTGTAAAAATAAAAATCGTGTTTTGTTTAATTGTATGCTTTCTCATAAAATACCTCATTTTTTGTAAACAAAACAATTTTCACATTTCTACAGATTTATCTCCAATTCCAAGTACCTACGTACTTCAAGGCTTGCTCAAAATTTAAAGGCCGTATTTACACTCTGCTACTTCCACTTCCGCCCGCGTGCTCCAAGTATTGGCGGATCCAGTGAGCAGCGAGGTGAGGTGGAAAGGGAAGTGGGGAAATTGACCGGCCAATAGCGTTCTTGAATCAGTCATTAGACTGCCTCTAAAATATCGTAAAGACATGGAAACTTACTCACGATAGCGCGAGCCACTTGCTTTAGCGTGAGTATGCCCGTTCACACACATGCCCTGCTTACTTCCTTTCTTCCTCGCCTTGCGTTAGGAGCTGAATATGAACGGGGTAAAAATAATTAAAACCTGCTCTTGCTGATAAATTAAGCACTAAAGCTATTTTGTATTAAAATGTGCTACAATTTTTGCATCAAATTACAAGAAGGACGCAAAAGTAGAAAGCTGTCCACACTTCAGGCTTTAAGCAGAAACGAGTGAGTTTGCATTTACAAATGCTGCTCGTGCGTTTACAAATTCAAATCCAAACCCAAAATAATATCCAAACTACAATGGAACATAAGATCTGTAACTTTTGCTAACATTCCCTTTGCCACTGAGATTGTTAAAGTGAACCATTTTTCTTCAATGCAACATGAAGTCATTTTTGCCCATTCAGTCGTATTGATGACTTAGTATACATTGAGTTTATTTTACTCTTTAACATATCAAAACAATAAAAAAAAAAAAATACGTTTGTCTTTGATGGGGTTATAAACACCCCCTTTTCATCTTTCCACCACAACTACCTTTATATCCTGCGCGGCAAAGAAAAAAATGTTTCAAAAGAATTAATGACGTTGCTTCCCACGGCGTTCTATAATGCTTTCATACAAATTTATGTATATCTCTTCCACGACTCCTTCCAATATAAATGCCGTTTGCAAAGTTTCCCCGAGCTGCTTTTTCATATTTTTCTTTTGTAATATTTGATTAACCCCCATTCAAAGACTATGCGGTGTGTATATTTTTTTTCATAGAAAATTCTGAGGAAGTTTTTGCATTTCGACTTGTACAAGTACACATCTATTGAACTGAGTTTTTCACGCTACTGCAAAGCCACACATATAACGTAACTTCTTGTCATGCTCTCTCCTAAGGGGTCGCATATGGCGAGTGGAACCGATTTATTTTTAAGAGGGTCGGTCACTTGAAGTGGGTGTTTCCCAGCTCCCGAGAGGGCTGGTACTCATTTCTTGCGAAGGCTGAGTAAGTCTTACTGGTACTTTCTATTGAGCTTGAAATAAACACCGAAACGGGAAATCATGTCTTTTGTCCATCAGAGGTAATTTCACATGAGCAATATTTGTATGCGTACTGGACCAATGTGTCTCATCAAAACTGGAAATTGATTTGAAAAATAAGTAAAACAAATCTCACATTATCGTAATTTATGTTTATTCCTTAGCTCAAATTGTTTAAAGAGTGATTTTTAAGATGATTTCGGTGAAAAGTCATCTTTGAATCAAATGTCAGAAAATCCAAACAAACATTCAGGTGGCGACCACAAATGCAAATCATATCACTTAGCAACAACAAATTTTTTTTCGCCATTTAATCACAATTTTTTTCGTCCACTGTTTCGAACAGACTCCATTTAATTTTTCTTACATTAAATACACAAAAAAAACAAAAGTTTGTGTACCTGTACTTTCCATTACTTCCCTTCTTTCATATCACTGCGAGGCCAGTATAGTCGGCCACTTATTCCGGCTTTTCAGCCCAACTTTCCGGTCAAAGTTTTAACGGCCCAAGTATAAATCCACGGGGATTAGATCCGGCTACACTTTTTGATGTTTGGCCGTAAAACCAAACGCGGGGAATTCCTTTGTACGGTCTGAGGTGTAAAAAATATAAATAAAAGTGTTGTTTGTATGTGGGGCTTACGAGTGGCCGTAAATATTACACTTTCTATTGTGATCTCAAGAAAGAGAGAAATATTGTTTCTTGTGGATCTAGTTGTATTGTTTCAATAATTTTTCAGGCACTTTCTGGAGTCATCTTCCAAGTGAATTTTGTTTTTTTATTATGTTTTTTTTTTTTTTTTTGTGACCTTTCTATCGAAGATCGGTGGTCATCATTACTATTTTGGTATTGGATGCTGCGGCTTGAAACAGAGAGGGAGACGTGCTTTTGTTGATCCATTGTCACAGATTTTTCAGCTACGATGCCCTTCGGCGTCCCTGAGTTATCCCACAGATAAAGTCAGAAATGATTACTAGTCTTGGTGTTTATTTAAAACCCAAAATAAAATACCGGTAAAATTTACTCAGCCTTCACAAAAAATGAGCGCCAGAAAACTCGGTATCTCGGAAACTCCCACCTAAATTGAAGTAGTTGGCATCAGTCCGGCTCCATTACCTGTAAAAATAAATTAGCTTTACTGCTACAAACGACTTCTTAGGAGAAAACGCAGCAAGCAGTTACACTATATTTGTTGTTTTGTAGCGTTTATTGTTAAAATTAGCACAGTGTAAAAATGGGAGAAAACTTAGTTTTAGTACATCAAATGTGTGCAAAAAACTGGTTAACAACGGTTTTAAAAATAACTGTTTGAAAGCTTAACAAATTTGGCGATTTGAAGTTTTTGAATATATTTGCACACGTTACAAGAAATACTTGGGCTTTAATCATTAATAGATTTTCGCTTGTTAAAAATGTATGAAATCAATTTTCAGTTGAAATTTCATCATGCCACGGCACGTTCTGAAATAATTAAAAAATACCCCAGAAGTTTCAGGGGGATGCGGGGGAGCAAGTGGGACCCGAAAATTTTAATTAATAAAATTTCACCCGGAACCAATTGACTGGTGAAATTCTAAGAGACATTTTTAATCTCGGGCCGAACACAGCTAGGCGGGCCCCTCTATTATTAAGATGCTGTCTCTCTAAGCGCTCCCACACGTATTCCATTATGGAGGGAGAATGCTAAGCGACATACCGCACAAAGCTTGTAGTATAACTCAATACTATTCAAGACTGTGAAATTAATTCGATATCGACCTGAATTTACCGTAATATTTTATAGACTAGCGGGGCTATTCTTAGACATTTTAGTCGTCGGTTGAGCCCACGCTTTGACAAACTAATGATGCCTGGGCTGGAAGTTTCATCACGACGGTCATTCTTACCTACTGAATTTAGGTAATATTTGTATGAAAACTAATCACCTGTTCACTTGCACTTGCACCTGTTCATCTTGGATTGGCAGGTCTTCTTACAAATGCATCATTAGTTTGTCAAAGCGTGGGCTCAACGGACGACTCAAATGTCTAAGAATATCACCGTACTGCACGAAACTCCAATCAGAAGTGTGATTTCTCCCAACAAATCCAAAATTTGGTTGTACATACATAGCTAAATCAGCTGATACACATCATCGTTCCTGTTCAAATTCCATCATATTATCACTCACTTACGAGAAATATTTAACCAAGGTCCTTACCAGAATTGAGCAATCAAATTTGATGTTTCAACCAAATATTGATTGGAGGTTTTAGCAACAAGCCCGTAGATAATTTTTTGGATTGTAGAGGCGTTCACTTTGTAATAATTCAATAACTTTGCAATAAAAACGTAATAGTCACAAAATGACTTTTTCAATTTTAAAAGTCAACGTAAAATACGAGTAATATTTGAAAGTATTGTTATTTTAATTTTTTAAGCTAATTTTGCCACAAAATGTGTTTGTTTCATCCGAAATAAAATATTCTAGGACCAATTGCCGTTATTTTTATATTCTTTGCATACGCAGTATAATAAAAAAAAAAAAACCGTCAGATATTATATTTCTTAATGTATTTTAAAATTTATTGGTGTTCATAAGTTAACATGTGTTCAAGTACCTACATATAAACGAGAAAATAAATAAATATAAACTTTAACATTTTGTTTTCTTACTTGACTCGCTTATTGTATCAAAATAGCCATAAATGACCAGGTTTAGAGCTAAAAAACACAAAAATTTCTTATATTTATTCAAACATATTATTTGCACCCCTACCTCACACCCACATTACCACATCATCCCCCCCCCCACAGTTCACCATTCCCCGCACCCACCTCTCCCTAGCCCTCCCCACATTCAATACGGCTCGAATTATTGGATTGCGAAGAATTTACCAATAATGGGGATGCCTCCGCCGGTCCATGGTCCATACGGCTCCGACAGGAATGTACATTATCATTCACGAGGACTTAATCCGCGGAGCCATTACGCCAAACACGCAAATACTCGGTGTACGTGCTCGTCGCTCGATACCGACCGATCCGGACTCGGTCCTCCAGTTTAGCAGCTTTCCGGACTCGCTTCCCTTTTTTTAATAGAAGTTTTTTAAACAATTCTCTATTAAATTAAGGTCCAGTATTAAAAAATATTGCATCAAGGTTAACTTTCATGCATTTTTTTTTTGAGGTGCTTTTTACAGATACGAACAAGCTCGCAGAGGCCTCTTGAGGTGTGATTCACACAAAACATAGCTCGCCCTTTTAGCTCGACACATTCTTCTTCTTCTCCCTTTTGTTATAGATCTAGGATCTGTTTATTGTGGAGCTCCCTCCTGTGATGCAGAAGACCAGCTGTTCTTCCATATTTTAGGAGGGTGACCTGGTAGACGCTGGCCGTCCGATATCTCCTGTGCCGCGACTTGGGTTATCCTTCCTTCGTTCATGCGGTCTATATGGTCCCTCCCGAATACAAAAATTATTATTTCAGTATTCTCAAGATATTTAAGTATTCATATGGCTGGTAACGTAACTTATATTATGAGAACACACCGTGGTGGAATAGTTTTAATTTATTTGTACCAAAACTAACTGGTAGATGATTCTAGCTTTACACACAAGGTTCCTAGCTTTGAAATAAAGTCGAGTGCAGTTCCCTGTACAATTTTTGGAGCTGAATCGTCCCGACCTTCATACTTATAAATGGGCTTGCCCCAAAGTTTTGTCCTCAGGTGTTGTAGTCGCCCCACAATAAAAGCGATTGCCTCTCGCATTTAGAACGAGAATCCCTGATATTCGTTTATTAGAAAGACGTACCTACCTATTATTAAATATTCGATTGTCAATACTCAATAAATTTTAAATTACCGCAAAATGTTTATATTCTTTGTCAAGTTATTGCAGTAAGATGGTTTTTGGCAATAAAAATCTGATTGTTTGATTTAAATAAAACTAGGTGCAAAAGAATGTGATGAAATGGTTTGGGCATGCAGAAATAATGGATAATGACAGACTTACACAGTGTATATACAGAGAAAATGTGAACGGGGAAAGAGGAAAGAGAAATCCGGGAAACGTATGGTTGGGTTACATTGTTGAAATTGTGAAAGCATGGAATATACAAAGCTAATGTAAAAGAAGAAAATTTATGAAAAAGGCGATGGATATGAATGAACTGAGAGAGGTTTGCAAGGATAGGAAAAAGTTGAGGCAAATCTGTAGAGGCTCTGGCCACCCCTAGCGGATTGGTGACAGAGTTACAGTTACAGTATTCAATAAAACCAAATATTCAATGTATAACGAAACGAACTTAGGGTTAAATTTAATCTAGAGTTATGGTAGTTTGAATAACGTCATCAATAAGAAGGTTTTTTTGTTTGACAAACTATCTAAGAAGTTTTTTCCAAAAGCGCTACTAACATTAATTTCTGTGATGTTTTAGTGTTAAATTAAATACATTTAAATTACAAAGGAAGTGTGAAAGTAAAATAGAGTTAAAGCCTAGTTCGGACAAGGCGACTATTTTAGTCGAGCAGCGAGTAATTTAGTGGCTAAATGTGGGCGAACCACAAAAAATTAGTCAAGTAATTCAGTCAATGATTTAATCGAGTCGATACATTTTACTCTATTTTAACGGGCGAGTAGCGCCCCGCCCACCACTAAATCACTCGCTGCTCGACTAAAATAGTCGCCTTGTCCGAACTAGCCTTAAGGGACGGCCGAGAAAGGTATAGAGTGATCAGATTGAGGAGACTGTGAAAGAATGGAATGTACAAAGTGAATGTAAAAGAAGAAAATTTATAAACAAGGTTATGGACATGAATTAATTGAAAGAAGTATGGACGGAAAGGAAGAAATTGAGACAGCTTTGCAGAGGCTAGCGGAATGGTGACAGAGTTGCAGTTACAGAATATATCATTGTTTTTTAACTTTTACTTAAGCTAAAAATATATTTAACCATATAAAACTGAGTAGGTACTACAAAAAATATTTCTTTAGAAATTCATCGCTGGATTTTGCTCTGGGCGTAAAATTTCCAAACAAAGAGCAGCTGGTATTAGCAGTGCATTCATAATCCCAGAACAATGCTTTAAGCTGAGAATGGAGCGTTGCGAAGCATTAAATATCTACGCAAACTTGTATTTTAAATCATTTGAGCGAAAAATCGGTGTATTTTATAAAGGTTAAATTTCCGTTCGGTAACTGAGTTGGTAGAGTGTTTGCATTCCATGCCGAGAGCTCATCTTTAAATCCTGCCGAGTGTATGAGAAGTTACCCGCTGCTTCCTGCTTTCAAAGACATTTTCTAGCACCTAAACAAGCGACTCAAGTCCAGAAATCCTATGTGGACAATTGACGATCGTAGTAAGGATGTCTCATTCTATTGAAAGTCCATATGGGAGGAAAAAAGGTTCAAAAACTAAGATCTGATCACTCTGCCACACCATGAGGCCCCAGGGTTCAATCTTCGGAGAGGACTGTGGACCACCTTAAATAGGATCCGCACCGAGCAACACCATTGCAACTCCTTATTCCATAGATGGGGACTAGCTCCATCTCCAGGGTGTGACTGTAGGGCGGAGATCTAGACTGTCAGGAACATAGTGGAGGAGTGCCCCATCAGAAGACACCCTCCTAGCTTGATATACCTCCATGAAGCCACGACAGGAGCAAGAGAGTGGATGGAGGGCCCAATGGCCTAAAAATGTGTTGTGCTTGCCGGCCGTACGCAAAATAAGTAATAAGTACCGAGGGTGTCAGAAATGATTTCCCGTTTCGATGCTTATTTTAAAACCAAGATAAAAATACCGGCCAGGTTTACCCAGCCTTTACAAGAGCTGAGTACCAGCCTACAAAGGAGCTGCGAAACCTCCCATTCAACTTGTTGGCCCCCTTACCTGTAAAAACAAATAAGTCACTCACCACATGCGACCTCTTCGGGGAAAACGTAGTGTTTTTTTTGTATTGAAGAAAAATAAGTCTGTGATTAAAAATATACGGAGAGGTTAAAACTTGTCGGCCATGTTGATAAGTAAGTTAACTGCATTACCGGTTTTTGCATGAAGGCGGTCATTTTAAAATTCATAAGATGT
The DNA here is from genome assembly GCA_951799405.1 of Agapetus fuscipes. Taxonomy (NCBI): domain Eukaryota; kingdom Metazoa; phylum Arthropoda; class Insecta; order Trichoptera; family Glossosomatidae; genus Agapetus; species Agapetus fuscipes. The sequence continues at coordinate 8,252,591 of OX637341.1, read as the reverse complement.
GAGAACTTTGATCATAACTGGGAACGACTTTATTTTGCCGTCATTTTTGCATCTTCGTTTATGATAGTTTGCCCATTACGAAGTTTCGATACAAAGCTGAGATAATAATGTATTTTTAAAGTAAAAAGTACGTCAGACTCTTTAATTTTTTTTATTTTACTGAAATACATTCATTATACACTTTTTTTTCTTTAATCTAGTATTACATTTTTGATTATATTTTTGTAACGCTATGCCTAACCAAATAGAAACTAAGCTCTTGTGTGTGGTGGGGGGCATGTCAATTTAAGTTGCAAAGACACACATCATTTAAAGTTCATATTACCTAAATACAATCCCATAAGCAGACACTTATAGAAGTTTCCGCTCACACATGTCGCATGTGGACCTACAATATAAAACCCAAATTTGAAATGCCCTACAACTCTTGCCGACTTTACCTGAAACAGATGTGACAACGACAAAGTATTTTTTTTTAAAACATGGGTGGTCAGCCGCATACCAACCTAAAAGTCAAGGAATACAAACAATTTTTTTTATTTTTTTTAAGAAATCCTGTGCGGGAGACTCCCTAGATTCTAGGGACTCTAGGGGTCTGTAACACTTGTTGAAGTGCCGCAGAGGTGTTATTTATAACATTCAACTATATAAAACAAACAATCACTAAGCAAAAGTAAGAGAATTGAAAACTTCAAAGCCTTAGCCTTAGCCGTTAACATTACAGATCAAAAGCCATTTTTTTCTGCCCTTACATACGTTTTTTCACTCACTCATTAACAATTCAATGGCGCTGTTACGTCGACCTGGTCTTAAGTGCTCGCCGTGAATTAGAGGTGACTTAGCACGTAGCTATGAATTCACGTAGATGAAGTCAGTGGCGTAACGCTATAAGTGCTTGCATCTCCCGCACGTCCACGTACCTACGTAGTAATACATTTGACTTGTATCGTGTCACGTTTGCCTGTGTGACAGTGGATGTCAACCTCGGGCATGTGCAATATTTTTTTGTTCTAAATTTTTTTTTCCCTAATTGTGTTGATCCCTTACATAGTAAACGCGGTATATTAACATTGATTGTAGTGGTATTGATTCAAAAATATAAGATTATCTTAATAAAAAATAATAAAACAAATTTTGTGTATAGATTTTCCTTAACTTATAGGTTGGTATGTGTTTGACTACCCATGTTGTAAAAAATGGTTCACTTTGTCAATGTCACTCTTGTTTTAGGGAATGTCGGCAAGAGTTGCAGGGTGTATGCGCATTTGAGATTTGGGTTTTTTTTATGTTTTTTGAGTTGGGTTTTTTTATGTTTTTATGTTCGTAAGGCAAAGTAAGCGTGATAGGAAAAAGAGGGAAGGGACGACCGAGAAAAGTATGGAGTGATCAGATTAAAAAGATTGTGAAAGAATGGGATATACAAAGTGAGCGTAAAAGAAGAAAATGCATGAAAAAGGTGATGTATATGAAGGAATTGAAAGAGAGACCATTTTATATAATATAAAATCATTAATAATTATACTTATAATTAATATCTAAATAATCATTAATTTAATTAAAATTAATTAATTATAAGTATAATTATTAATAATTTTATAACATAATGAAATTTAACTAAAAGTAAATATTGTCAGGATAGGAAAAAATGGAGGCAACTCTGCAGAGGCTCTGGCCACCCCTAGCGGAATGGCGACAGAGTTACAGTTACAGTACAGTTACAGTTACAGTTACAGTTACAGTATGTTGTAGGTTAGCATGCGGCAAGTACAAGCGCGAACTTATACGTGTTTGCTTGTTGTAATACATATAATTTCAATCCCCAATGCTACATACGAGTATCATTGCAACTTAGATTAGATTAGATTAGATTTCTTTGAGTACGTATAATATTGCTACGAATATGCAAGATATTAGTAGTCGAGTTCGGTTTGTCAGTGTCGGTTCAATAATGAGTCTATGAAATCTCTATAGATATGTAGAAACTTAGGTGGATAGCTAGTAATAATTTGTATTTGTTCGAGATTAATAATTAATTGTTAGAGCAAGTATGCTGGTGAAGTCCAGCAACGTAGTATAGAACGATTCTCTACGTTTCGAGAATGATTGCTTGAGAATTGATTGAAGAGAACACACTCAGAAAATGTTGTGCATTTCTGAACTACGTGATGCCAAAGTGGAGCCATAAAATATGTAAGTCAGCCTCTTATTCGGTCGCTGTCAGGGAAAACAATTAACTATTGTGGCAGATGAGTCTTGCATGTAATCAACATGTCAAATAACATCGTATTCGCAAACTACCTTACAACATATCATTACTCTTCAATATGACATGTTAACAACAATTAACTGTTGTGACAGATGAGTCTTGCATGTAATCAACATGTCAAATAACATCGTATTCGCAAACTGCCTTCCAACATATCGTGACTCTTCAATATGACATATTTAAAAACAATTTACTATTGTGGCAGATGAGGCTTGCATGTAATCAATACTTCAAATAATGTCGTATTCGCAAACTGCCTTCCAACATATCGTGACTCTTCAATATGACATGTTTAAAAAACAATTTACTATTGTTGAGATGAGTCTTGCATGTAATTAACATGTCAAATAACATCGTATTTGAAAACTACCTTACAACATATCATTACTCTTCAATATGACATGTTAACAACAATTTTAACTATTGTGACAGATGAGTCTTGCATGTAATCAACATTTCAAATAACATCGTATTCGCAAACTGCCTTCCAACATATCGTGACTCTTCAATATGACATGTTTAAAAACAATTTACTATTGTGGCAGATGAGGCTTGCATGTAATCAATACTTCAAATAATGTCGTATTAGAAAACTACCTTCCAACATAATCGTGATTATTCAATATGACATGTTAACAACAAGTATCTATTGTGGCAGATGAGTCTTGCATGTACCTAATCAACATGTCAAATAACATCATATTCGAAAATTGCCTTCCAACATATCGTAATACCTTCAATATGATATGTTGAACAACCATAAAACATCATAATACTCAATTTTACTGAAATTCAAATGGAATATTTGAAATTTGGGTTTTATTATTGTGGTGTCACCTGGCCGAGATAAAGACAGTACAGAGCTTTATCATATCATTACTATTGTTACGAACTAAGGAGTTGAAATACTCACGCGCGCCTGTATGTCCGCTAGTATGAAGAACAATCTGGCTCTAGTCCATGATGGTGGTAGTGCATAGAACGGCGTTCTATGGAGAGCGAGAAATCGAAGAATGATCTTGAGAAAGCGAGAAAGATCTCTTTTGAACCTACGTATAGGGGCTGCAATGGTGCGGAGATCGATTCGTTGCTCCAAGCATTTTGCCGTGAAAACCAATAAGCAAAGATTATCAATTGTTGTAAATTGTGAACCAAACCGTGTAAAATAAATTCTGTTAAAATAAATAATTGCAGTTTAATTAAAAGAGAACCCCAACTAAAATCATAACACTTTATTATTTTGTAGGTGCCTTGAAAAGACACTAAGGTGCACCGAATCGCAATTAGCATTTCCGTCAAGAGTACGTTCTGACAGTGCTGTAAACAGTAAAACATAGTAATTATCGGAAATCCATTTTTATCTTCGATGGGTGACGTTACATAACGGAGGTATTTCAGATGTTTGGAGTCCATTGAATGTTTAGAGCTTTGAAGATTATATTAATCTGTTGATAATGTCGTCGCCTGGGGGAGTCGTAGAAGATTCACTCTCTGCGGGGGGATCATCTTAACGATTTTTTTTTTTTTTTTTAAATATAAATTCGCTATAATTTTATTAAAAAACGTATACTTCATTCAATTACAATCAACTGTATGTACTTGTTGTACCCGTTGAGTTGCGTTTTATGCGTAACACGTGATTAAAAACCTGTTATTATTGTTTCTTGATACTGGTCTGGAATTAATATTTTTACCTTAATGTTATCGGAATGTTTTTGTAAATGTAATTCCTTTTCCTTTCTTGTTAAAACTGCTGTAAGAATAGATCGTTAGTTAGAATAGACATTAAGCTTACTTGCAAAAATCTTATTTCACCCTCGGGAATTCCAGAGTTTTGAAAGTCGCTCTTTATAAAGAAAACCTGTGGGAAAATAGTTGTCTTTATTAAATAGTTGTATGTATTACCTAACAAAAGGCTGTAGAAAAACGTTATGGAAAAAAAATAAATATAAAATCTTGAATCTATAATGTATGTTGACCAAGGATATAAACATTTAAAATTCATTTTAAATATTATTATTATTTTTTAAACGTAGTTTAATTTTCACAATAATATTTTATATCTCGAGCAATTTCGACCGTCAATAGTCAGGTCATTATCAAGAGTATAAAATATTATTGTGAAAATTAAACTACGTTTGAACAAATAATTGTATTTTAAATGAATTTTCACTGTGTGAATACACTAAACCTACAAAATCTATTTAAAATTCATATTAAATGTAAATAGACAATTCCATTTGAATTTATTTTTACCTTTTTTTATAAGTTACTTTCAATCATACGATACCCTATTGTTTTTTTTCATCCTTTTTGTATTCACTTTTTTAAGAGGTGAATCGGACCATTTAGGTATGTAATATTTAGGTATGAAAATCTTGTGACATAGCCAGTCGAGGCAGCTAGTAAAACAGCTAATTAATATTTTGTTGTTGGTTATTAAGGGCCCTAGAATTACCTGGACCTTAAACGTCTGCCTAGATTTGTATGTAACTCTTATTTGTTTCTTATTCCATTCAAAGTCTCAATCTGGATCTTAGTAACGTTCCTCAAATAAAATTTTAAAAAACTTGGAAAATGGATGCGAGTATTGTCCTATTCATGTTATTTTGTAAGCGGGGAGTAGGACAACGATAAGTATACAGTAAAGAGGTAAATAGGACAGTCTGCACTTGCATTCATCAAATTTTATTGAAAAAGATTACGTACGATCACTGTCCTATTTATATACTTTTCAAAGCGGTGAATAGGACAGCAGACAAGTATATAGTGTAGAGGGGAATATACAAAATTATGTTTTCATAATATATGTACAAAAAATAAGTGTGTAAAGGTCACAAATGATCAGTGTCCTATTGTAAGCGGTGAATAGGACAGCGTATATGTACACAGTATAGAGGTGAATAGGACAATGTATGCTTCCATAATCTGCATGCACGTTCCCGCATCTACGTGCGTGGACTGGTTAAGCATGCGGCAGTAAGTAAATATAATTTAAATGCGTTATCCGCAAGGACCGACCTAATGCCGAGCAAGGAATACTAAAGGGCTCCTTATTCTTTATTGCAAATTACGCACAGTGCTCCAGAAATGAACTCTATTTAAGTTGAAGTAGTTTGAGAGTCTTGAACACAAGCGTCATTAATTCATTTAATATGTTTTGCAGTTTGTACTTCTATAGTTTGAGTTGGCTAGAACTTTGGATATAACTTTAGAAGTTCAAAACGAAAACAAAATAAATTTCCTTCGTGATCATTTTTGACAACAATAAAAATAAAAACAATGCTATTTGGAAAACTTGACATGAGCTGTGAACTTGATCGTCACTTTCAAAAGCTCCCTTTACGCAAAAAAAAATCCAGTTGCTGTTGGGCTGAATAGACCTTGGAAGTTGACCTATCTTTAGTAAGGCATATTAGTTTTTAACCCCAGAGGAGAGCATGTTTTGAAAATTGAATTTCAATTTATTTGTGTTCCACCGGGATGCGAACCCATGACTATTTATTTACGAGTCTGAAGCGTTTTTACTAGACCGGTCCATAAATCATAAAAATATTATCTATTCATGCTATTTTAAATTAAATGAAAAAAGGAAAAGGTGGTACAGCTACAGTAACAAAGAAACAAATCAAGTATGGAGCAATTTTGTTTGAAACGTTTTACAAAGCGCGCGCTGTAAAGCATCATTCACACTATCCTCCAAATAAGTAATACCAGGCCTGAGATCCGAGCCCAAATATATTACATGTCTAGTTTGTAAACAGAGCGTTGCAATTTCCATACTGATTTGATGTATTGTAACTGTGAATCGTGCGTATGCTGGAATGCAAAAAACAAGGAAGAAAAATGTTGTACTTATTCAAGTGATTCTATTTCAAGATCTCTTAGTTAAAACTCAAATCGTAAATATAAGGGATGTGCAATTTAGACGTTATCTAATCTGCTTGCACATGCGTAGATACCGGCTTGCATATCGTGACCTAAGTGCTTGTTTGTCTTATGTCAGTAATGCTTGTATGTGTACTGGACCAATGTGTCTTATGAAAACTGGAAATTGATTTTTAAAATATTTTTAAAAAACTCTCACACTATCGTGTTTTTTATCGTTTTTTCTTAGCTCAGGTTGTGAAGAATGTGACTCTCAAGTCAATTTCATTGATAGATCATCTTTGAATCAAGTGGCAGATAAGCCAAACAAGCAATTGGGTGACGATATACGACTTCTGTCCTACGTGTCGTTATGATTGCTTGACATCGTGGAGTAGAGATAGCAGTCAAAATAACGAAATCGCTCTTAAATCCATGGTACTTACGCGTTTTTTCCGTAGATTTGTCCAGTTTGTGGACTTATCGATTATTTGCTTTCTTTGCGTTTTGCAGAGCTGCAGGCACAGCTAAACCGAAAAAAGTCATATACCAACTCTGCTTCATTATTAACAAACTGCTTAATTAACTTTGCCAATGCCACCCCGGTTCAGGGAACGGCGGCAGGAGTTACAAGGTTTATGTCCATGTGAGGTTTTCATTATTTGTATGCACACATGCAGAATGTGTAGGCGTGAACCTACATGTGCCTGTCTGTGAGCATGCATTTCATATGAGCCTTAAATGCTTACATATCCTTGCAGCTTAGATTATAGATTATAGATAGATTAATAGGGAACTAATAAACCCAATGGACAACGAAAAACCTTCAGTTTTTTGGCATCACCCTTTGGCTCTTGAAGTGTGATATACACAAAAACAACGCTCACCAAATAAATCATCCTAATATTATTACCAAAATGAGGTCGGCACGTGAGCTGACATAGACAAAATCGTTCGTCTCCCGGCCAGGCTGCAAGAGGAAATTAATTCAAATACTTTTTATTGGTTTTTAAGAACGGCAATCACGTACAAGAATGACTTTTGTTTGCCGAGAAAAGGTTTCAAATTCAAAAAAGTTCCGACCTCATTATTGCATTAAAGTAATGGCTCTCCTCTCTCTCTAGCTCAGCCAAGTTACATTAAATTTTGTAGTTAAACAAATATTCTACATTTGTTTTCAATAAAACCAAGAAATAACCTGATGTTCGTATTATTATGAACGTTGAACGTTCTTAAATTGTTCCACCACTGCCTTACATAAGGTTAACTTCACCAGTTTTATTCCAGAGGGGGGTTGAACGATGTGAACCTTGGTAAGGGAGGTATGTGGGAGGGACGGGGTGGGTCTTGCTTAAATTTGCATTTTTATTAGCGCTTTTTCCGGGCTGCGTGGCGCAAAGAAAAATCGATGATCTGAACGCGCCTTTAGATTTGTACAGCTCCCTTGTTCTTTATTTGAATTTGTTTATTGGCAATGATACTTTCTCCTTCTCACTCTTCCTATTCTATTTAACATTGCAAGACATCGTGCCAGTTTTGATTTAAATTGCAGCTGCTCTAAACAGAGATTGAATCCGAATTTAAAAACTGTCCAGTAAATCTCTTTGATATTTGTGTAAATTCCAATATATTTTATTATGAATAGTTGGTATGAAGCTGATCATCTCTACTGTAGAAAATGGTTCTTTTTTTTTGTGCACAAAAGGTTTCTTTGGACATAAAACAAACAAGAACTAAGGTGACGATAGATAAATAATAGATTGCAGACTTTTGATAAAAGTTGAATAAAATGAAAAACTTATCGTGAGTCAGATGTTTTTCTTGTCTGACTTCAATGACAGTGCATGGCCATTTTATTTTATCGTTCACAAGTGAAATATTTCAAGCAGCGTTCGAACGTTCACTTCTGTGTCCCACTTGTCTCCACGAAGTGACGCTCAGCCAGAGTTTGGTCGGAAACAATCAGGGTTCGTGAACGCCTTGCCTGGAAGTGCTTACCGTCTCACCCAACTTGTAAGTGAGTTTGATATAAGTCCTTGCGCAAAAGGGCTGCCTCACTATACGACCCCTTTACGTTCATGATCTTAAAAAATGACATTTTAAATTACAGACCAGTCCGTAGACTAGTGGCTACGCTTCGCACTCGTAAATGGAAGGTTGTGGGTTTAAATTCCGGCGGAGCACAAGTTATATACCATTTATATTTTCAAAGATGCTCTTCGAAAGGTTTCAAATTCATTGCTTTGACCAAGACCGGTCACCAAAAGGTCCATCCAGCCTTACAGCAATTGGGTCTTGCTTGAGAATTGCCCCATTGTAGCGATGACCAAGCTCGTTGTGACGACGAACCCAAAAGGATGCAGAGCATTGTGTATGTGTTTATGTTTCATTTCTGCTTTGCTTGTATGTTGTACTTTTTGAATATTGTATCTTAACATGTAATAGGCACCTAGTGCTATGTATTTTGATAAAAAATAAATAAAAAAAGAATAACCATCCTCATACCCGTGCCGTTTATACACTTCAATCCGGGGAGCGTATCACAGATCGCTCATGCAATGCTATATTTTTTTGTGGCGAAAGGCCTTCCCGATGCTCGTGACCTGACCCAGCAGTGATTCTAGATTTACCTTTTTGTCTACCAGAGAAAACAGCAAAAACCCGAAGTTACTGACTCAGTGCAATGTAATCGACCTTCTTACTACTCGTACTTCGTGTCAATCACCAAAGATGTGCTGATGGCGTCCTCAATGGACTGAGCAAGACCCCAGTTAAGGCAGTTGGATGGAGTGTGACAGACTGACCTGCGGAAGAAGAATGGGACTAGAGGAGGAAAGCGTTAGATAAGCAGTGGTGTCAGCGGTTGATTAAGGTAGCCAAAACCCATCCCAAGTTGTCGTGCCTTTTTTAACCAACATAAGAACAGCAGCAAAGATATATCTTCAGTTTTTTTTCAAATAGGAATGCTATGAATTTTCATAATATTTGTTGTCGTATTTCAAGTGAGTCGTATATCAAAGCCTCCTTACGTCAGGGTTGTATAATGAATACATATTCTAGATGGCAAGAACCACGTAAGTTAATATTATGGAAATGCATATTGTGCCGTACTAACTTGATATGGAAATAGCTGGAACAGTGAAGTGAGGAAACTTGCAATGTGTCAACTGAATAGCATTTCATGTGCTAGGAAATTATTGTTTACGGCACGTATATCTATAATAATCCATAATCTAAGTTGCAGATATCCATCAAAAAATTAATTAAAATTCATTTTAAATACATGCCCACTAACAGACACTTGTATGTTCGCGCTTACAAATGCTGCATGTGTACTGTTATATTGTACAGAATTGAGAGGTATCTCCAGGATGTACCTAGGATACTAGCTCCCGGCTAGCCATCATCATCATCATCACTCAGGGCGTGGGATTTCTATTGTAGTGATATTGGGCTTTATATTTTGGGAAAGGTTGCATAAATTAAAACATGATTAAATTTTTTAAAAGTTTTAAACATGATTCATTATGAAAAAAGGGGGTTTATTAACTAAAGGTTATTAGATTGTAACAATGTTTACAGAAAACGTATAAATTACCCTTACCATCATAGATAATGTAAACAAGGGTTACATTAAAATGTTGATTAGAAAACAAACGTTTTTTTTTTAGATAAATGTATGAAAATTGTTGATCCTAATGCTTGGCTAAGCCGCATAACAGATTTGGATCAAATTTTCAAAAATTTAAGCTAAACTGTATGTCAATTTTCTTTTTAGCATATTTTCTATCAAGAGCTGGGTAACCTCCACTTCAAGTGAAGTGGTTGGCGTAAGGTCACCTGCTTAATCTGTAAAAATAAACATGTTCTGCACGCTACACATCAGCACAATTCGCGTAGTGAAACACGCCTGGTGATGTTAATATATTATAAGGGAACAGTACACAGTTGAATAACGACTTTAAAATTAACGTTATAAACTGGAATTTACATTTATAAATGACAAAGGAGTTGGATTCTCCTCTCTCTCTCTCTTTTGTGGCAGCTGTCTCTCCCACACATCAATCAATACCGCGTAATAAATGGCCCTCCATCATTTCTTTGCTGGCTCTGTAATCAACTCGATTGGATTCCATTTAGTACAAGAGACGCTTGGAATGATAATATTATGTGCCACCGTACTCCAGAACAATCTGAATATTCCAGAAAAATCTGAATATTCCAGAACAATTTGAACAATCGAACTTCTTAACGATCAACATAAACCAACCGATTTATTGATCGATTCAAAGTTATTTCATATCCATTTGAGCAACCTAAGACCGGTCCTTAGTCTAGAGGTTAACACTTCTGATATGTAAATAGAAGTTTGTAGGTTCGAATCCTGGCGGAGCACAAAAAAAATACCATTTCTATTTTCAAATATGCTCTTCGCTGGGTGAAAAATTCATAAACCTTTACAATAGACCAGTTACTAAAGGTCCATCCAGCTTAACAGCAACTAGATGTTGCTTGAAAATTGGCGCTTTCTTATTAACCCAACCTGGATATATGTATATATTTTTTAAAAACAACCACTTTATGCATGACTCTTCAAAATTATTTTATTTTTTCTTATACAGCCATCTCCATCCACTGCTGGACATAAGCCTCCCCCATATCTCTCCATCCATCTCTGTCTTGCGCTTTTTCTTTGCCCTTTCCTTAATGGATTTAATGAAATGATACTATTTCTGTGCCACCTTATTCCAGACCAATCAAAACATTCCAACGTTATTCCAGAACAGTTTGAATACTTATTTTGGATCGGTTTCAATCATCCGATATTTCTTAGATCGGTAAAAAAATATTTGGAGAAATCTTAGCAGTCAAACTATATTCCAGGATAAATAAAGTTCATAACAATCAATAAAATTTCACGCTATAAATGATATTTTTTTGCATGTCATTTGAAAATATTATCCAGAACCATTCATAATTATTTCCTTACCTTCCGAATAATAATAAATATTCCAGAACAATTAAAGCATCAACACCTTTTCACAGAACAATCTGAACAATGCAGAAAAGTATTTGCAATTCTACGTTATACACAGAACTATTTATGCTTATTTCAGCACAATGTCAACCTCTATACATATATATTTTTTCCAAATTATTATAGAATGATGCAGAGCATGATCATTTTATTCCAGTGCATTTCCACTTGTAATCATATATCATTTGGAAAAGATAATTTACATTGTTTGATTTTAAAGCACTATCTCTGAATATTTAAGTACGACTGTCCCATTTTTTACAATATCGGTTTTCGATTAAACTTGTTGTTTTTTCTTTGTGTAATAAATGACTCTATTTAAATAAAGAAAATTGTAGATTTAAATTGCGATGATGTGTTTGTTATCATATTTACTTATAATTGTAGAGCGCTTGCATTCCATGCTGAGAGCTTGGGCTCGAATCCCACCGAGGGTGTCAGAAATTATTTCCCGTTTAAGTGTTTATTTCAAACCCAAAATAAAATAACGGAAATGTTTACTCAGCCTTCACCAGAAATGAGTACCAGCCCCCTCGGGAGCTGGAAAACTCCCACTTCAACTAAATTTGATGGCGGGAAGGCCGACCCCTTAACCTGTAAATGAAGTAGGTTCCAATCGGCATATGCGATCTCATCAGGGAAAACGCGGCAAGAATTTACACTGTATATGTAGCTTAGTAGTGTGCTTACCAGGCGTACATACATATTTTTATTTTGACTTCTTTGACTTATTCCTTGGCTTATAGGTATGAGGCTGAACACCCATACTTTTAAAAAATGTTTCACATTGCCAATCTCACCCTTGTTTCAGGGAAAGTCAGCAAAAGTTGCAGGGTTTATGTTCATTTGATGTTTGGATACTAATTTGTAAGTACACATGCATCATTTGTAAGCGGGAACTCACACGCGTCTGCTTGTGGGCATGCATGTAATGTGAATTTTAAATTCAACTGAATCTCTGGTAACTTAGATTAAGTAAGATTAGGTCAGATTTATATCTGAAAGAAAAAAAGTTCCATTATTTTGTAAATTATTGGAATGTGGGTGCACTGAAAAATCCATTTTCTTTTACAAAACTACAAATGGAAAAATCGATATGCCCAAGTATTTGAATAATTTAGACAGTATTGTGGAGGTTGAGGCTTTATTTTTGTAAGCGACCTTCTAGGTTTCCGGCGAAAGCCTTGTAGGAAAGTCTCAATAAAAATCGATTTCTAATTGTCTTCCAGTAATTCATTTCGATGGAATTATTCAGTATCAAGGCAAATTTACCTGTTTTTAATTCTTTGATCGATTTTATCGGGTATTATGGTTTACAAATTTCGTATTACAATTTTAAATATTTGAATATATCGCCACATTCTAGTTGAAACTGAATTAGAGCTGATTTACTGATTTTAGAAATCGTGGAAACATTTTATAAGGAATAACTTCTCTTAGTAAGTGAACTTATTATAAGGTAGTGCTCATGAAAATTTTCTAAACTTCAGGATTTTCACACTTTTGTAGTGTTTTCTCTCGTAGAAAATAGGAAAAAATGTGCATTTACCTGAGACACGTAATATGTCACAAAGTTTTACCGTTAATGAATATTACATTTGTTAACAATTTGTGGAAACATGACCGGTGCATTGTCTAGAGTGGTAACGCTTCGAATTCGCAAATGCAAGGCTATGAGATCGAATCCTGGCGGAGCACAAAACCCATACCATTTACATTTTCAAATATGCTCTTCGCTGGGTAAGAAAATTAATGTACCTTAACCAAAGATAAGTCACAAAAGGACCATCCAGCCTTAAAGCAACTGTGTCTTGCTTGAAAATTGGCGCTTTCTATAGCGTTGACCAAACTTACCTAGGGCTCTTGATTTCAACAAAAACAGCGTTCACCAAATTAATCATCCTACTATTATTATTATTATCGAGTATTCAATAGCAAGGAAAGCTGAGTTATAGAAATTTAATACTCTGGGCAAGGAACGAATAAAATTTCAATCTCATCAAATCTACAAACACAAAAAAATACATAGACAACGTTACAATATTGTTTTTCCTGTACGTCTTGTTGTTTTCAATAAAGCTCGGCACACACTGTTTTATCGCCCTACTGTGAATCCAATAAAAAGTCGTCACATTACGGCTTTACATCGCTTTGTGTTTAGATTATTCCTTTTCGTATCTCAAGTAAAAAACTTAACTCCATTCAACCATAGCGTTCGATGAAAATCGAATAAAAAATAAAACGCTCACTAGAGGCGCTTGTTTGAGTTTCCATACTGTTGCTATAGTTTTTACTGGTTCAATAAATTAAAACTATGATTTAATATTGTTATGTAAAAAGAAAATACACATAAAAATTTAAATAGGTAGATATATCATTTATAGCTGATGAGATTTGTATATAAGTAGGATTAATTATTATAAGTACCTAGGGTAAAGAAATTTTAGAAAGAAGCCACTAGATTATCTGCTTCGAGAAGATTCTAGCGAAATCCACCTCTAGTAATTTATATTGCTGAGGTATAAAAGGGCGCGAACAGCTTGCAGGCAGACAGTCTTCTACGGCACTCTACTTTTAATCACGAAATACATTATAAGTGAACACAAACCATCTGTGAAATAAATGTAAAAGTGTAAAAAATAAATATAATTGTAAAATACAAATCTAAGTGTAAAATATATATCCTGTAAAGAAGACCAGTTTTTAATTTGAAGACTATTTGAACCCTTAAAACATAACAATATATTAATTTCAGGTTTGGATTTTAATTTGTAATTGTATGTGGGCATGAATTTAATATGAATTTTAAATGTTAGCCTATATTTGCAACGTAGATTACAGATTATATTTATTTTAGTCAAGTGTACAAGAAAACGCCAGAGGAAAGCGTTGATGGGGAGGATCGAGGAAGGAATGGATAGACCAAATAGGTAAGATTTCGAAAGAATGAAACCCGCAGAGGGAGAATTAAGAGAATAACATGCACGAGGAAAGTGATGAATATTGAAGAGGTGAAAAAGAAATACAAGTTAAAAAAAAAAAGTAAAGACGCATCGGCGGAGGTACCGGCCACCTCTAATCGAACGGCGGGAGGATACAGTAATAGTGACATATTAAAATCAAGATTATAGGTTTAAACGTGATTTTTTTCTCGCGAAAAAGCATTCAAAATATTAAACAGTTTAAAGGTTTCATTTTGTTTTGTCCCCGCCTCCATTTAACCATTTGATTGTCACTTTATGTGTGTAGAGGATAACGTGTAAACTGTAACAAATGGTCCCTGATCCGCTCCGGGGCAGACTATCTGACAACTTTGTATGGGATTTGTGTCCCGGGCAGCAGAAATTGAAAGAGATTTCCTTGCAAATCTGCGAAAACAACCATACAACATCTACTGAGCTTGCAATCTGCAATAATGCGAAAACAGTTTAGAGTTAACATGTTTTTAGATCGGTCCGTAGTCTAGCGGTTAACATTTATGACTTCTCAGCATTACTTTTATTAAAACACATTTTTAGCGTTTTTTTCGTGTGTGCTATTTATTTATATATTTTTTAATTTTTTTTTAATTTAAAGAACTATAAGCATAGTGCAATATCAGGCGATTTTTTTTTTTTAATGTCAATAGTTTTTTAGTAAATATGGAAAACTGTGTCATTTGATTTAATTAAAATTTAATTCATTAATAAGTTTCAGTTTTTCCATATTTACTCAAAAACTATTGCGCACCACAAGCGAACACGTTTAAGTTTGCGCTTACACATACCGCATTTGAATCTACAACATAAAAATAAGAAAAATCAAGAGAATCTTCTCAAATTTAATACCCAAGCCCTTGTTTGCTTGTGAAAATACACGTAACATTAATTTCAAATGTGACATATCTGTGCAACTTAGATTATAGAAGAATTATTATTAAAATAAATACGTTTAAAAAACACATTTTATTTCCACCATAAAAACGGTCGTATTCCTCCGAATACGTCCGACATGATTGGGGTAAATCGATCGGACAAATGAGCTGCGCCCACCCTTCTCATATTATAGCGGGTGGGTACGGGGATAACCACCGAGGGCGCAAAAATTGAAATCATTCACCCGGAACGTTCCCGTGAATTTGTCAGTCCATGGAGCGAGCGCGGATTTCGGTTTCATGACAGAACATCACACGACAAAACATCACAAGACAAAACATCAACTATATAACATCACATGACATTAATCACATGACAAGAGATCACATGACATTACACCAAAGACAAAACATCACAAAACAAATGATCACATGAAATTACATCAGATGACAAAAAAGTATCACTTGACATAACACCACTTGACATTACATCACACGCCATAATAGCATAATGACAATATATCACATTACAAGATATCATATGACATTATATCATCACATGATAAGAATATAATATATCATTTGATCATATGATACGCATCACATGATAAGAAATCACATGACAATATATCGAATGACAAAATACCACAATGACAAAGCATCAGAGGACAAAACAACACAGGAAAAGAATCATTGGAGAATTCATCACATGACAAAACATAACAATGACAAACATCACAGTAACATTCATCACATGCCTAAACATCACAGGAAAATTCATCACATGACAAAGCATCACAAGACAGAACATCACAGGACCAAATATCAAATGACATAACACCACAATTACAGCACATTATGAGAAAAACATCACAAAGACAAAGCATAATAGGTAAATTCATTTCGTGACAAAATATCACAAAACTTATACAGAACATTATAAAATCATTGCAATACAAAACAAGAAGTCACTTGGTGTTATGTTATATGTTGTTTTGTAATGTGGTATGATATTTTGTCATGTGATGTTAGGTCATGTAATGTTTTATCATGTGTTGCTTTGTCACCGTTCTATCCTGTTACAGCGGGTTTCAGCCGTTTCAGGACGTGGGCGGCAAAAGATTAAAAAACATATTTGTTATCAAATTTACACCGAGGGAAAATCAAATGTTTTCGAGTGAAAAATTATTCAACTGAACTGATTTGTAAATATATTTTGATCCATTCTACGAACCAAAACTAAAAAGCGAAATACCTGCAATACTTTTATTTTTATAATGTCTAATTTTGTTTAACATAAATAATCTTTAAATAACATTCGTGGATTTATATCATGTGGGTATGAGACTTTAATCTATAATTCATTTTTTTTGTATTTTAAGTTGGCTAAAAATTTAAAAAGTAAGAGTCATAAAAAAGGACGCTATGTACAAAAAAGTTTATGACTTTCGATCAAATGAAAGAAGTGTTCAAGGACCGAAAAAAATGGTGGTTGATTTGCAATGTTGACGGCTAGGACTTTGAATTATAATTTCAATTATCCTGTAAAGTTTGTAAATTTTGTTTTACTTGACTAATTGCTTTGTACGAGGCTGACCCCCTATCCTGTTTAAACTTGGTTACTTTTGTCAATGCCACCCCGGTTTCAGGGGAATACGGTGGGAGTCGCACAGTGTATATTTATATGAGATTTGCTTTATTTTGCATCCACACATGCAACATTTGCAAGCGCAAACTTATATATGTGCCTGTTTGTGAGCATTCATTAAATACGAGTCTTAAATGTCAATATATCTGTGCAACTTAGATTACAGATTATAAAAAACAATTCATATTAACTGCGTTATCACAAGCAGACAGGAGTAATTTCATTCTTACATGTGCCGCATGGGAACTGACAACATAAAAACTCAGTCTTAAATGAACATAATCCCTGATACTCTTGCCGAGCCGACCTTCTCTGAAACAGGGGTGACATTGTCAACGTGAACCAGTGCTGTACTGACAAGGCCTATTATGATAGCAGGTGTTGCAAAAGTCAATGCCTAATTTGAATTTTAAATGAAATACAGAAATTTAGGGAAAAAATCCAGAGATTAATTCTGTGCCTCCTGTGAAAAGTGATACAACTCGAGTTATACCCTTTTTGAGATTTTTACATAGAAATAATCAGAAAAAAATTAGCGATTTTTTGGTCTTACTCACATTCTTCTATCTGCTATAGTTTAGGAAATATAACTGGCAGGATTTAGGCAAAAAAACGTGAAAAGTGATATAAGTCAAGTTGTATCCCTTTTAGTAATTGATCCACACATTGTTTTTTACAAATCTATCGTGAATATTGATACATCTCGACTTATATCACTTTACACCAATTTTTGACTGGAATTTTAGCCAAGTTATACGATTCAGGTAAATTATGAAAATACTACTATTTTAAGTACAACAATTGTGTCTTTGGGGTAGTATTTTTATAATTAGTTTGAGCAACATTCTGCCTGGACCATTATCTTATGAGTTTTTAAATTTAAAAAATATTAAGCTTTTTGTGTATCACTTTACTCAAAGACAACTTATAGGTGCAATATAATATAACTCGACTTGTATCATTTATCACGTAATAAATGATACAAGTACAGGCAAAAAAAAGGTACAACTGACAGAGTTTAATAAATTATTTGTAAACTATAATAGTAACCATAAAAATTAGAATGCACAGTGAAAGTGAATGTTTTTATCTACAAAATAAGGTACTTATGTGTAACCTAGCCCACTTAGTTCATGAATTAGAATTTTTTAAATCTTGTTTTTGCTCTCCTGTAAAATGATGATTTTTGAGTTGTATCACTTTTCACAGGAGGCACAGAATTATGTTTTCCTTTTGATAAAACATATTAAATGTTTAAAACAAAACGCGATAGCATTTCTCTGTGCCATTGTTGCGGAAAAGTAAACACAAACAAGACGAGGCCATCCAAGATTTAAAACCAGAGACTAAATCCAGATTAAGGTTGTGTAGACTTACCATAAATTATCATCGAATAAGGTACTAAAGGCTCTGAAAGAAATAAAACTTTTCTGCTGGAGAGAGGGTACGAGAAGAAAAAACTCTCTAATCTTTTATTTTGAAATTCTTTGTGAACTTTACTTTGTAAATTTTTAAACCTTGCTGAATAATACTGGCAGTATTTTTTTAAACCTCGTTTCATTTTCTTTTATTTGTTTGGCTGTCTGTCTTTTATTTTAATTGTTACTTGACTTATACGTTAACCGGTCTGTTGTCTAGTGGTTAACGCTTCGGACTCATGATAGGAGAGAAGTGAGATTGATTGCGGGCGGAGCACAAAAAATATTATATTTCCAAAAATGTTTCTGGTTGGTCTGCCTTTATCAAAGACCGTTCACCAAAAGTCCATTTAGCCTTACAGCTACTGGATTTTGCTGGAAAATTGGCGCTTTCTACAGGAACGACCATGTTCGCAGAGGACTCTTAAAGTGTGATTCACACAAAAATAGCGCTCACTAAATGAATCAAAGTCATATTTATTTTATTTGTATCAGACTGACCACCTATACTTTAAATATTGGTTCCTCTTTTCTAATGTCACCGCTGTTTCAGAAAACGTTGAAAATATTTGGTTGGCTTATGTTCATTTGAGATTTTACTTTATAATGTGACTCATGAAGTTTGTGCAAGCGAAAACTTACACGTAACGCTTGTGAGAACGCATTTAATATTAATCATAAATGTAAATAATATGTCCTTGCTTTAATGGAAGAGCGCAGATATCTTATTTTTTATTATATATTTTTTTAAATAAATTTGAAACGGAATTCAATTAACGAAACTATTTTTTCCGTTCAGAAACAGATGTGTATTTCATCTATTACATGTAATTAAAGGTACACACACATTTTATTTATAAATTAACCTACTTATTGTGCAAAATATTTAAAGCACTTTTCTTTGCTTTCAGGTCAGTGAATAGTTCCTTTCAGTTTCCAGTGTTTGCGTTTGACGCGCTGAAACTTCATAAGAACCGGTGACCGTAAGTAATCTGCACTATTAAAAGCATAAAAATGTACAACACCACTTTTTGCACTTGTGTTCTGTCAATATACTGTTACGTTTTTCCTGGGTTCTTTTAATTAAAACACAAGTTTAACACAAGTTAGCCATACAGTTTATTTACACAGACTTTCTTACAATAGATTTATTTTTAACAGACTTATTCTAACAGATTTATTTTAACACACTTATTTATTTCGTACAGATTACATTTATTTTACACCTTATTGGTCGCCCTGGCAACTAGATACTCCTCTGTGTGAGTGCTTCGAAGACTGACTCGCTTCAGCCCATTGTCGCCCTTCTTATAGCGGAACCTAGGGGCCATTCCAGCCTGCCCTAGAAACTTCCACTACCACAGTTGTATAGACGATTCTGGACATATTTATTTCATGAAGAGTCCATTTCCTACCTACATACACACCTTACAATTACAATTGTCTGGGCCAGAACATTCTCTCAAAACACACGTACACCAATAAACATCTACCAGTGTATTTCGTTACATTATCCCCCCCTTAGACTGTTCTGCCCCGGAACAGTCTTTTCTTTAAGAAGGTACGGGCAGTTTGACCCACAGTTGCATCCAGTGGTCAGGAAAAATGACGTTCCACGGAATTTTCCCCTTAGGGTTTTGCCCGTCATTGCTGGCTGGTGTGGGGGGGGGTGCTTTCCTCTTGGCGGCCGGCATGGGCACCTTTCCTTGGTTGGGGGCGCCGCCTTGCGTCCCCGGTCGGCCACCGCTCCTCGGCTCCGCTTGCTCGCCGGCTCCTGCGTCAAAGGATCAGAATCCTTGTCCGTCGTCGGAGCCGCTCTCCTGCTCGGAAACGGAGTTCTCACTCTCGGTCTCGTCCTCTGACTCGCTGGGTTGCTTCCTGCCGCGCCATGCTTGGGTCGTCCCTTCTGCTTGCTCTGCTTGGCTGAGCCCCT
This sequence comes from Agapetus fuscipes, assembly GCA_951799405.1. Classification (NCBI taxonomy): domain Eukaryota; kingdom Metazoa; phylum Arthropoda; class Insecta; order Trichoptera; family Glossosomatidae; genus Agapetus; species Agapetus fuscipes. The sequence continues at coordinate 8,232,568 of OX637341.1, read as the reverse complement.
GCGGGCGGGGGCGCGGCGCCTGCGGGAGAGAGCGCCCCCCTCCCCCACTGACGGGTCAAAGTCAGAGTCCGCCTCCTGTCCGGAGCCACTCGGGTTGTACGAGCCATCTGAATCCCCTAATTCATCCCTGCTGACTTTGGGTCCCCGCACTTTGGTTTCCGGATCTGTTTCATACTCCTCGTTAGAGTAACCTCTCTTGACAATAGCAGCAGCGGACCTTCTGGGCCTGCCTCCCGTGGCCTCGCCGCGGTCAGTCACCGGCCTCTCCTTCATCAGCCCCCTGGCGTGCGAGGAGACCTGCTTTGGCAGCAGCAGGAAGCCCACCACCCTGCTGACCAGCTCCGTGGGCGCGCCCCTCTTGTCCAAGCCCAGCTTCTCGCACAGCGTCCGCAGCTGCTTGGGCTCCAGCTTCTGCACCTCCTCCAGCTTGGCCTTGTGCTCAGGCGTGTCCTTCTCAAACTCGTAGCCCTTGAACTTCTTTTTGTTGCGCTTGATGAGGTTCGTGCGGCACAATTGATTGTACCGGAACTTGAGGTCCTCCATCTTGAACCTGGAGATGGCCACCTCCACGTCGGGGATGTGGTCGATGGGGATGCCCCGGCCCGCGGGCACGGGCACCGGCGGCTCCACGGCCTTCTTCTTCTTGGGAGCCTCCTCCACGGCCTCCTCCGCCTTCTTCTTGGGCGCGGGCTTCTTCTTCACACTGTTGGCCTTCTTGGCCTTGCCCTTCTTGTCCTTGGCGTCCTCATCCTCCTCCTTGGCGTCCGTCTCCTCCTTCGCATCCTTGTCAGCCTTCACCTCGGCCGAGTCACTCTTGCCGTTTTCAGCCGACTTGACATCATCTTTGTCATCTTTGCTGTCAGCTGCGTCCTCAGCCTTAAGCTGGCCGTTGTTTTTGGCCTTCAGGTCTCCCTTCCCCAACTTCTGAGACGACTCATCCTCAGTTGACATATCGGCCTTTTTGTCATCCTGATTATCACTTAATTTTACACTATCAGTGTCCACCGACATTTTTAAGGCTAGGTTTTTAGCCCTCTCCTCCTTCCAACCAGCTAGGTCTTCCCTCAAGCTCTTGAAGTTGGCAGCCATCTTTGTTTTAAACTCTTCCACGGCTCGCTCGCGGTCCCCTCCAGACGCCATGACAAAATATGCCGGGTCTTCGCCTGACTGTTCCAAGGCCTCCATGAGGCGTGCTTGTAAGGTCGCCTTCCCTCCTGAGGTCTCCAGGTCCCTCTCCAGAAGCTCATTCTTAAGCTCATAGGCTTTGAGGTCCTTGATGTTCACCTTAGCCATTTTTTATTTTAACAAAAATTTAAATTTACTTCAAAATAATTTACTTCAAAACAAATTATTTTACAAAAAAAAATATTTTTAAATTTCAAATAATGATATTAGATAATGATTATTTACTTTGCTTCGTCATCGGCTAATGAGTATTTACAAACACTAACGCAATATTATTAACACGTTATCTATCCACACTTCAATCAAATTTTTAGCGGGTAACCACACGATCGTTTTTAATTCAAGTTTAATCAGTTTTATTTAAAACTTTTTTTTTTTATTCATCAGTTTTTATTATGTTGTCCACATATATTTTTCAAAAGTCTCAAGCACAGTTTTTACTTGGTACTTGGTTTTAAACTTCACACCGACACCATTGTTACGTTTTTCCTGGGTTCTTTTAATTAAAACACAAGTTTAACACAAGTTAGCCATACAGTTTATTTACACAGACTTTCTTACAATAGATTTATTTTTAACAGACTTATTCTAACAGATTTATTTTAACACACTTATTTATTTCGTACAGATTACATTTATTTTACACCTTATTGGTCGCCCTGGCAACTAGATACTCCTCTGTGTGAGTGCTTCGAAGACTGACTCGCTTCAGCCCATTGTCGCCCTTCTTATAGCGGAACCTAGGGGCCATTCCAGCCTGCCCTAGAAACTTCCACTACCACAGTTGTATAGACGATTCTGGACATATTTATTTCATGAAGAGTCCATTTCCTACCTACATACACACCTTACAATTACAATTGTCTGGGCCAGAACATTCTCTCAAAACACACGTACACCAATAAACATCTACCAGTGTATTTCGTTACAATACTATAAAAAAATCCCATACTTATTATGCCTACGCTTCTTACTTTTTTACTGAAACAAAAGGGGCATGGGCAAAATTGAATTATTGTTTATAGCATGGTTATTCACGATTTTCAGGTAGGTATGAGACAAATTACCGTTCCTGGAAAAGTGGTTCACTTTTGCTAATGTCACCGCTGTTTTCATAAAAAGTTTTTTTACAAAAAACCCCGACCAATTCGTTAACATGAAAAAATAATGTATTAAAATGTCGGTGTTATGGCCGAAGGGTAGGGTAGCATGTTCGACTAGCGTATTTGAAACCGAATAACGTTGGTTTGAATATTGCGTCTGGCCCACTTGACAATAACTTCGACCCTGGTTCAACAGATGCCATTGCATGCACACAAGCTTCTGCTTTTACGTGAAGACAGCTGGCCAGGCAAAATATGTTGGTGGATTGCATTCCTTTCCACAAATCTATTTTTTTTTTAAAGAAAAAAAAATCAATCACTAATAACGAAAGACTGAAAAAATATTTAATTAACAACTAATATAAGCCCTTAAGTGTGGCCAAAACCACAACATACCAATTTTCTTCCCATTACGTATTCTTAATTAAAACCATCTAAATGAGTTAATTATTTATTCAACTTTATTAGCTTTCAGTTCTCCGAGTATCATACATAACGTAAAACTCACAAAATGTATGGAATATACGACGGCACTCCTAGAGAGTGATTAAGTTGTCATACACTTTTTAGACTTACGTAATCGATGTGTTTTATACTCGGCGCACGGATGAGTATACCGGCAAAGCCTACAAACAAAATTTTCTTCGAAAGCTCGACATGTGTGTAAATAAATATTGTCAAAAGTTTTCCAGGCGCCCTGAAAAGCTCGCGCAATGTGTAAAAAGCGGGGGGAGGATAGAACGGCACAGTGACAAAACAATACATGACAGAACGGCACATAACAGAATGACACAGAGACAAAACCACACATGACATAACAACATATGACAGAATGATACAGTGGCAAAACGACACATGAAAGAACATCACATGATAAAACTTTACTATGACTTCTCCACTTCACTATGAAAACACAGCAAATAAATCATTATGTCAAAACAAGACAAGGACAAAACATTACATGACAAAACATAACATACTGAAAACAGAACGTACCATAAACGACACATAAAAAAAACATCATAAGATGGAACGAAATTATTGTGATGTTTTGTCACGTGATGTACTGTCATTGTGTTGTCCTATCATGTGGCGTTTTGTCATGTGTCGTTGTGTCATATTGTCATTTTTTCATTGTAACGTTCTGTTATGTGTCGTTCTGTCAAGTGTCGTTACGTCATGACGTGTCGTTCTTTCATGTGTCGTTCTGTCGTTTGTCGTTGTGTCACTATGTATTTCTGTCATGCGTCGTTCTGTCATTTGTCGTTTTGTCACTGTGTCGTTCTGACACTGTGTCGTTCTATCATGGAACCGTGAAAAGCTCGCACACTGTGTGCGAAAGCTCTTGAAGGCAAATATATCTTACGCGGGGAACAACAGGCATCGCGTGCGGAGCCTCAGGCTACATTTTCAAAACGTTTCCTTGATCGATCGAGTGCGCACTCTAACCGAGTGTGTGGTGACGAATTTGTTTAAAAACAAAGGGACAACCTTCATGATAATGTTCCGAATATGTAATTGTATGTTTTGTTTCGTCCCCTAAGTCATTGTGTGTCTTATGTCTATCAGAGGTACTTTCACATGAGCAATGTATCTATGTATACTGGACTAATGTGTCTCATGAAAACTTGAAATTGGTTGTAAAGATATTTAAAAAAAACTCTCACATTATCGTGTTTTATATTTTTTTCTTAGCTCAGATTGTGTAGAATGTGATTCTTAAAACAATTTTAAAGAAACGTCTTCATTTAATCAAGTGTTTGATAAGCCAAACAAGCACTGGGAAGACAAACTAGACTTGCAGAGGCCTCATCATCATCATAAATAAAACACAATCTAAAACGTGGTATAAAACATTGCATGTTTATATATTATAATCGATAATCTATCCATAATTTTAGTTGCAAAAATGTATTAACATTTATATTAAGTGTATTTTCACAAACCCACAAGTGTAATCTTGAAATTAGAAATGCTGCATGTGTACTTACAAATTAAAAACCAAACCTAAATTAAAATAATCCCTGCAACTTTTGCCGACCTTCCCTGAAACAGGGGTGACATTAGCAAAGAAAACCATTTTGTACAGCATAGGTGGTCAGCCTTATTAAAGGTGTTGTTGAATATATCATACACTTTATTTTTACGCTACTTAGTTTAAAAAAAATAGTCTACGTTTTGTGGATCCTTCTGACGCATTCACGCACACATATCACGGACTCCCACGTGGTTTTATTATATAGGATCGTATTAACTAATTGCAAAAAAATTGCGCAACGCATTCACGTATGTTCCACATTTGCAAACACCGCCAATTTTATTTTTACAAAATTACAAAGTAACCGCATTTGTCGCGGAAATATGCGGGCTGCGGAATTCCGCGGAGCTCCGGCGGAAAATCGATTTAATCAGTTGCTTTGACCAGGCGACGGGAAAATTCCGTTTAATGATCGGGCCAATCCGACGGAAAAAAAACACGATTCCAGCAAGTCCAATTTGCATGGAAATCAGCACGGCTGCAAACCAATAATAATAATGCTGATGACGATGATAGCCTTTTCGGGTATTTTTGCGGGAAAATTTTACAAGTTTTAATGCGGTAGTTGGAATTTTATTTTCAAATTACAAGGCGGATTATGATCACGACTGTGTGTTTTTTGCGATCAAAATTTTTTGCTTGTTTAGGAAAAATGTAGATTTTTTTGTTATTCGATAAAAATGAAAATTGAATGTTTTGGCTTGAAATTCGTGGAATAACTGTGGTAGATGTTTGAGGCTTTTTTTGGAATAAAATAAATTAACTGTGTAAAATTTCAACTATAAATGTTTGCTTTATATATCATAGATAGATAGATATTCATGTAAATTAATTCCATTTTTTTTTTATCAAAAACAGCGCTAATTCCATCGCAGATTCGTAATTATAAACATTTTAAATTTAAAAAAAAAATTGAAGTTTGTGTATTTACACAGTGAATATTCATTTTTATTAGTTTTATTTCACCTCGTGTACCTACTTTCGACTTGCTTACGTCATTTTCAAGAGAGCACTGTTACAAAATTTTCAAGACAAAAACCATAGAGAAATGAGAAGGAGGAGGCTCATCTACCATTTGATACAAAGATTATCTGTCAATGAAATTGTCTTAAGAATCACATTCTACACAATCTGAACTAAGAAACCAACTAAAACACAATAATGTCAGAGTTCTTTTAAACATTTTTGAAATCGATTTCCAGTTTTCATAAGATCCATTGGTCCAGGACACATACAAACATTGCTCATGTGAAATTATCTCTGATGGACAATACGACAAACAAGCAGTAAGGGGGGGACGTGTTAATTGCATTTACATATGCTACATGTGCACTTAAGAATTAATATCTAAGCCTCAAATGAACACAAAACCTGAAACTGGGGGGACATTGGTAAAAGTGAAGCAAGTTTTTACAGCATGGTGATAGCCTCACACCCAGCTATAAGTCAACGTAAACGATAGTAGAAAATACAAATCTAATAGCATTTTTCTTCAACATTATTGAACCGGGAAAATCTATAAGCGCAGGGGCTCGGATTCAACTCCCGGCAGGTCCATTTCGATTCGCGTTATTTCGATATTACGATCCGTGGAACGATGTCGTTACGAAAAGGGACAAAAGGGAATTGCGGTGCTTATAGTAAATTGACATCAACATTACAACCTTCGTATATCGCTGGGACAATGCCGGAAAACGCGATAAATATCGGACGAGGAAACGACCTTTGTTAATTTGATGAAAAATGGATACAGAAGGTTTTTGTTTTCGACCCGTGTCGGAGAGTCTTTGAGCAATTGTATGGAAAATTATTAAATAAATTTTCCTAAAAGGGGTCGAATGTCATAATTGGGACCTATTTACTTTTGCAGGTAAAGGGGCAGGCCTTACACCAACCACTCCAATTGAAGTGAGGGTTTCTCAGCTCTCGAAGGGGCTGGTACTCATTTCTTCTGAAGACTGAATTAACCTTGCCGCTAGGTTTGAAATAAATACCGAAACGGGTAATCATTTCTGATCGGTGGGGATTGAATCCTTACTCTTGGTATGGATCAACCGGACTTTTTATGACCTAAGTCGTCCCTACAAAGCGCCAATTTGAACTCACGACCTTCTGATTAGGAGTCCAAATAGTTATCATTAGACTACCGACCGATCCATATATATAAAGTCTTTGAAGTGTTTGTTTTTTTTTATTAACATAAAAAATCGTTACAGTCTGTGTTAATATTAACCTACTATTATTATTTGTGACATGAAAAGTCATTTTTGACTCTCTCGCCCTCAGCGGGATTCAAATCCGAGCTCTCGGCATGGAATGTAAGCATTTTACAAACTATGCTATCGACAGAAAGTATAAATTTAAATTGTAAATCCATTTTCTAACGTAAATTACTTTAAAAAGGATTAAAATGTATAGTCAAGGCTTTATATCAAATTAAATAAATGATTAAATAATGTATGTAGGGTGGAATAGATTCCACTCGATAAAGAAATAATTTGATCGAAAAGAGGAAACCTCTTTTCGGTTTGTTGCCGAACGAAAGGATTTTATCTTTCAGATACATTCGGCATTTTCCGTAAAACTCAAATACGAAGACTCTACGGCGCGGTTGTTTCAGGCTTAGCTTAGTGCCTTATACTACATGAAAAAGAAAGTATGCGTTGCAAATATAGATGTATGTCGTGGTAGAACAAGACCGGGAAAAGTATGGATGGATTTTTTTCCTGAAATAGCGAATGAATAGGATATCGGGAGTCGCATTAGAAGAAAAGCTTGCATGAATGAGATTATGACTCTGAATGAAATAAAAAAAGTATGCAATGTTGGAAAAATAGCGGTTGATCTGTTGTATTGGTGGCTAAGGATTTGAAATTTTCAATATTTATTTTAAGGGTTTTATACATATTTTTGTACTTAATTTAATGTAATTTATTATTATTGTTCCTTGGCTTACTTTTTTAGTAAATTTGATGCTCGCACCTGTAAAAATCGGCTTACTTTTCTATGCCAGCCCTGTTTCAGGGAAGGGTGCTAGGAGTTTTTCATTTTAGATATGGGTATTTTTATACACTTGCCGCATGGGAATGTAAGCGCTAAGTAGCATGTCATGCTTGTAAGCAGGCAGTAAATATGAAATTTAAAAGTTAAAATATGTATCGTTAAATATATCGTAGTTTTTTTCCACACAGCATCTTTGTCATCGCTTCCATTCTTTTCGACTCTATTACCATCCAACAACGTTATTTATGTTTCAAAACCGTGTTTTTGATCCACATGTGTGCTAGAATAAGCTTGACTGCATTTTGACGTATGACGTTAGTACACATTCTGTGTTTGACAGCTGTCATTTATGCTAGAGTGCAATTTGAACCTGCTGATGTCACACTGTTACTGAAAGCTACTACGAGAACAGTAAGCAAACTATACTAGAGTACACAGATTGGGTGTCATATCATCATCATCAATTTTATCTTCAATTTTCGTGCAGGGAGGGTACCTCCTAAAGACGTTGGCTACGTCAAGAATAAGTTCTTTCATAACGGTTCGTGTATTTTTTTTTAAATGTGTAATGAACATTGAATTTATTATAAGTTATAAATAAAATCATCATCAATTACACGATATTCCGAAGCGGGTCCTGGCCTCCCTGATCAACCGCAGCCACTGCCGTCATTCCAAAGCCTTCTTCTTCTAGTGCCATACTCCTATCAAACGGCAGTCTACCCCCACTCCGTCTAAACACCTTAATCTGAGTCTTCCCAATATCCTGCGCTTCTTTGGGTTCTTGATTATAACCATATTTTCCAAGATCCCATATTCTATTCGTGAACATATCCGAAAGAAAGTTGTTCTTCACAAAGTTGTCAAACTGTTCATCAATTTTTTTAAATCTCATCCTCACGAGTTGATTTTTTCCCTGACCCTCCATAGCTCCGCCACCGAAAACTTTCTCCATAATTCACTTTTGTAATTACAGGTTTGTTTATTTTTCTCTTGATTAAGGTGTGATAACATCGCAAGCGCCAACCAAAGAGCAGAACGACAAAAACCCTGATAAATCCACACCACTGTTTTTTCGGACACAGTGGTTCGTCATCACAGTAGCTTTTTTTAGCTGTGCACCCTTTGACTACGGAGCCGGCGGGGGAGAAACTGCACCTGTGGAATTTGGAGCGACATAAAAACTTTTTGCAGCCAAGCGAAAACCTCCACCTGGACAGGATCTTAGGTGGTCTGTATGGAGGGCACTCAACAGGCTGAGAACGGGTGTTGGCAGAGCTCGCTGTAACATGATGACCTGGAGAATCTTGCATCAGCATGACACCACGCTCTGCGAATGCGGAGCCCAACAGTCCATGGATCATCTTTGGATCTGCCCGGCTTGCCCAACAAGGTGCTCACTGACTGACCTAATGGAGGGTAACGATCGAGCGGTTGAAGTTGCCCGATACCAAGAATAAGACTGCAATAATCAACTCGCGAAGAAAAACTTTGTGTTTTATTTTTACATTATTTATTTGATACATTCCTCTTTAAAATTCCAATTACTTTCGATACCAAATTCACAGTCGATTATCAGAGTCTCTCTTTGCCCGGCACAATGCTCGTATTAAACTATACATCAGCTCACGGTCCAGCGCGCCCTGTCGCCTGCTCCCCGGCAGATAAGCCCGCGCTCACGCTCGGAATGTGACGTATTGTCGCCGATACAATTTGCTGGGAGTTATAATGTTCTGCCATTCCTCGGGCCACTGGCTCGGCGCTAAAGACGCCGATGGGAATGCGATCCCCGACACCTAGCTGAATAGGCTGCAAGCTGAGATTCTTTAAAAATGTCCTGTGTGTGAAAATATTTTACAAAGCTTGGTACTCACCTTCGAGTATCTTCGTCCAATGTACCTACTGTACCAAAGTTTTTTTTTTACTTCTTTAAAAATATAATCTATAACCTAAGTTGCAAGGATATATTAACATTTAAAACTCTAATTACATGCATGCCCATAAACAGACCCGCGTAAATTCATAATATAATTATTTAAACACCTACATCTAGAGACACAGACACACTCACACAAGTAAAAACATATTCTTTAAAATATGTTAAAAATATTTTCGACAATGGCGCGGTAGCTGTGTACCTGTCTCCTGAATTTAAATTTTGTTTTCTATTTTAAACAGGATGAAAATGTTGCTATAGATATTGTGACGCAACGAGGATGAAAATTATGCATTTTAATAAATAAAACTCTAAAGAAATTGAAAGTTTAATTGGAATTCAGCGCAACTTACATTTTCCGATCGGAATACGATCTCAAACATCGCTTGAAACCATCTGGTTTGAGTATTCGCTCGAATATTCTAAAAAGAATATTCTGGCAAAATCATGCATGTCGCAGTTCCCAATGTTTCAAGAATTATCCTTATACAATGCTATAAAAAGAGCCAAAGAGTGTAGTGGAAGACTTGTATCGGAACTGTCGAGCTAATAAGTAGTCAAGTGAAGTTAGCTCTGTGAATGAACCAAAATGTGAACAAAATCTTAAAATAAATTGTGTGAAATAATAATTTTTGAAATGTTTCAGCGGAAACTTTGTAGAACTCCATTTTAATTTCAAAAATGAAAATATACTTTGTTTTATTCTTCTATTATTTTTATTTACCTAGAGGCCGAAACCGGTCAACTCGTTTATTTTGTTTGTTGTTGTAACAAATTGAAGTAAAAGTAGAATAAAACAAAGGTTATTTTCATTTTTTTTAAATAAAAATTATGTGAAATAAATTGATCAAAGTTTTTACTAAATTGAACCCGTAAATCATACTAGTATTTTTTTCAAGGTGAGTATCAATCTCAGTGTGTTTATGGAATTACACGGTCCATGGTCAGAGTTGGGACAAATGTCCCGCGGTTAGGACTCGTGTCCCAACTTTTGGGGTCCCACCTCGCTCATACAATATTCCGGGACTGTCCCGCCAAAATTTATTCAGCCAATAACTCGGGGACACTTTGATCTTAACTTGGGTCTTATGAATAAAGCGCCGCCTGTAAAAGTTAGCAAAACTGTAAAGACACAAAGGAAGACTTTGGTGGGATCACAACCATGCATAGTATAACGATGAATTCAGTTACATTACTTTAAAAACATAGCGTTTATTGTTCGACAGATTTGTACGGCGTAGAAATTTGAAATACGTAGAAGATCGAGAGTTACTGACATATTCAAAAGAGTGGCAAAGCAGAAGTGATCGTGGGCAGGGCATGTTGCCAGATTTAACGAGCAAAGATGAACAAAAAGAGTGGTAGAATAGAGACCTCGTGAAGACAAAAGAACTAGAGGAAGGCCTCTTACACGATGGTCAGATGATATTAAAAGAGTTGCTGGTGACTGGATGCAGAGAGCCCAGGACAGAGACGCCTGGAGAGATATGGGGGAGGCTTATGTCCAGCAGTGGACAAGAAGTGGCTGACTAAGTAAGTTAGATTTGTCTAATAAATATCATTCTATGACAAATAGTTTGGTATGAAGCTGACGCCCCATACTTTCATGTTAACTTTTGCCAACGCAACTCATGTTGCAGGGAAATGGAGCTGCAAGGTGTACGAGTATGTTAGTGTGAGGTTTGGTAAGTACGCATACACATTTTTAAGTACACATACATTATGTGTAAGTGCGTACGAATATCAATATATCTTTGCAATTTTGATTTAGGATTGTATTTTTGAACCTTTATAATTTAGATAAATAATTAATAAACACGCATGATTTTTTCATTACTGTCACTTTTTTACGAAGACTATAAAGTTTAGGAAACAAAAACGACAGGGTAAGGTTATATAGCGCTCTTGAATACGGGAAATGGACCGGCAATGTGTTTTCGCTGCATCCCGGTACGATTTCTTGAGGTTCGCCAGAGCTAAAGTGCCGAGGCACCGTTGCCATGGTAACCGAGAGACATATTTCATTAAAATTTGACTTTTATCCTTATTAATGCCTTCCGCCAGAATGAGCATTCTGTAACCGGAATGTCAGACAGCGACTAAGTAAACTTTGTATGAGAAAATGGAAATAATATCCATCGCAAATAATTTCACTTTTTGTTAGTTAACTATGCATGGGATACTTTTGTCTTCCGCTCATTTCATTTTATTTATGTAAAAAGCGCGAATTTACACATTTCTTCTTGTTAACATGCATTAAACATGAGTCCTAAATGTCAATGTATTTTAGCAATCTAGATTAAATATAGATTATAGATTAAGGTTATATATAGATCGACACCTTAAAGATAAAACTGAATAATTGACATATAAAGCTAATAAGGGTTTCTCAAATAAATGCACGTTTTTTTTCCTTTTTCTACGAGAAAAAAGACTACTAAAGTGTTCAGATCCTGTAGTTAAGGAGTTTGTCATGAGTAATAGTTTAGTTGACGTACTATGATACGTTACTCCCAATAAAATGTTGAATCCACGATTTCTCAAATCAGTGAATCAGCATTTATTCGTGGGTGATTCATGCATAACATTACAAGGCTTCAATATATTGAGTTAAGCATCCATTTTTTTTTGCAAATTCGGAAATTTCTAGAATTAAACACCTGCGATTGACAGTCGATTCGGGACGAGAATCGCTCGCTAGAGATGCGATACCATATTTCATCGGTTCCATGTAATGTCATTTTATTATTATCATCATCATCATCATTGTACGCAAACCTTACGATTCCTCTCAGAACGTAACGGGGAAATATTTTTTACGCTAATAAATCTTGCTAATAAATTCCCGAGCAAAAAGCAGATTTTTTTACAGCCAACGATAAACCCCCACTTTGAGGCTGAACCCTGAGGATTTTTTGCACATTTAACCACCAAAGAAAAAAATGTACATTAAAAACTTCCTGCGAAAGCGGACTTTAGTTCGTACATGTAATAATAACTTTACATATAGGGAATATTTTTTTACAAATCATTGAAAAAATACTAGTATAGTATTTAGAAATTTGGTTTGTCATTTATGTACTTTTTAGTTACCTTAGAATTTTTGTAGAGCCATTTGTGGCAAGTGAAACCTTATTATTTTTACAGGCAAAGGCGCTGACTTTACTCCAATTACTTAGTAGGGGTTTCCCTGATCCTAAGAGGGCAGGTTTTCTCAAACCTTAAATCAGTGATTCCCAAAGTTGTCAATATCAACCCCTGTGGGTCCACGGGATACTCCATGGGGGTCTACATTGACGTGGCATAAAAATGGGGGCCTTTTAAAAATTGCGGGTCAACGGTATTTTAGACAAAAAGCCGCAACAACTTTTAGGGGATCTACCGTAATCCCCAAAATTTTGGAAGTGGTCTATGAGAAATAAAAGTTTGGGAACCTCTGCCTTAAATGAACCATAAGCCCTGCAACTTTTGCCAATCTCTCCTGAAACAGGGATGACAAGGGCAAAGTGTACCATTTTTATACAGTAGGTATGGGTGGTCCCCATACGACAAGGGATTACCTAATTGTATTAAGCTTCTAAATTCATGAATGTGATTAAGCATATTAAATAACTTATTCAGTTACTGAGTGCTACACGTTACCTTCCATATGGTTGCAGTGGCGTAACGACATTTATTTAATAATTAACGGCGCTGGTCCCGTTACAAGCGTTAATTACTCCAACAATCAATCACTGGGCGGACGTGTCGCGCCGCCTTCAACGGGCGAGTAACGAATAACGGCCGTTACGCCCGTGATACTGTCAAGATCAATTAAATTTTTGTGTTTGACCACCGTGACAACTTTTACTTTCTAGGAAATATTTTTCTAATAGAATATACTGTGTGCAAAAGGAACAACGGAATAGGTAAAAAAATCGAGTTTTGTGTGTTTGAGCTTAGAGTGATTCTTTAGATATATATCTGGTAAGGAAAAATGATTTGAGTTAAAAAAAAAAAAAAAAAATTAGATACACCTGCTTTGAAAAAGGACAAATGACATGAATAATTATCTCAAATATTTGTCAAATTCTTCAATTTCTTTTACTCATCCCGTTGCTCCTTTCGCATGCATTATTTTAATATTGTTACGGATGTAACAATATTAAAATAATGCATGCGAAATCCTCCACTTCAACTGAAAGTGGTTAGTGTGAGGCCGGCCCCCTTACCTGTAAAAATAAATAGGTCCCAAAGCGCCACATGCGACCCCTTCGGGAATAACGCAGGCAAGAAGTTACACTATATGTGTAGCTTAGTTGCGTTTGCGTTTTTGCGTTACGGATGTATGAGTTTATGTCTGTGTATTTTTAATTATGACTGTGTGTCTGTCTCCCAATTATTTATTAACCCTGTCGATTCTTATATACTCACCTTGTTAAGATAAACAAAATGTTCAATTGAAATAAGGGCACTTTACTTTTCATATGGGCGGTGAGCGCAACAACTTTATTGGCCAATGAGCCGCGTTAGAAGTAAAGATCTAGGCCCTCCATCCACTTCACTGCTCCTGGCGTGGCTTCATGGAGGTTTTTCAGGCCAGAAAAGTGATGGGGCACTCCTCAACTATGTGTCGGACAGTCTGGTTCTCCGCCCCACAGTCACATCCTGGAGATGGAGCTAATCCCCATCTATCGAGCAAGGCAATGGCTTTATTCTGTGCAGACCCTGTTTAAGGTCATCCACAGTTCTCTCCAAAAATGGAACCTTGCACCCTCTTCGTGTGGCAAAGTGGTCAGATTTTGGTTTTTGAACTTTTTTTCCTCCCACTCGGACTTCCAATAAGATGCAACATCTTAATGTGATTCTCAATTGTCCAGATGGTATTTCTGGACTTGAGTTGAGAGGACAGGAAGAAGTGGCGGCTAATCTGCAATGCTGATTTTTAATGTTGGTTTATTGGCTTGCTACATTTTTTGCATAAGATTTTTTTTTACTTTTTTTGTATAGATTTATTTTTAAGGTTTTGTTTTTTTCTTATACTTAAATGTTATTTATTACTCGTATTCCTTGACTTATAGGTTGGTAGGAGGCTGACCACCCATACTGTAAAAAATGGTTCACTTTGCCAATGTCACCCCTGTTTCAGGGAATGTCGGCAAGAGCTTATGTTCATTTGAGGTTTGGATTTTATTTGTAAGTACACAATCAGCATTTGTAAGCGCGAACTACACGTGTTTGTTTGTGGGCATACATCTGAGAGCTTTGAATGACTATATCCTTGCAACTTAGATTATAGATTATAGATATATAGTTACTTGTTTAGATGCTGGACATGTCCTAGAAAGCAGGGAATAACTGGTCACTCTTCACTCTGTCGACCATCGTTATAGATGCTAGAGGTCTACGCAAGGTTGGGGTTGCAATGTTGGGTAGGACAAGGAGCCAGTGTTGTATAAGGACATATTACGTACTAAAGTATCTCAACACCAATTACAAATGAAGAAAACAAACATAACATTACTCTATTTTCCCGCTCGTCTTTCTTTATTGGTCCACGTGTAGTCCTGGTCGAGGCGAGCAAATGCATTTTCCATGTTGCGTAGCGAGATTTCCGAGACCCGCTCGACCTTCCCTTAATCTGAGGGGGCTGGAGCTACCCCCTCTTAAGATTTCCCACCCCTCCAGCTGGGCTGATGTCGTAAATAATATTTTTAGCATTGAAAGTGTTTTGAATGGGTTCTTAGAAGTGCAGAGCTTTTCAGTTTTTTTGACATCTTAATTAAATTTAAAAAAAACAACAATCAGCTAAGGTTTTATAACTTAGTATTTTATTATTGTTTAAAAAGCGCATTCGTCAAGCGTATTAACTTGTGAAGTAAATATCATTCCCTTAAAGGTAAAACTAACTTTGTGCTGATTTACTGATTTGAAAATTTGTTGATAAAACATTTCATTGGGTGTAACTTTTTATAAAAAGTTCAATAATTTCAAAAAAATGTTCATACATACATAACTTCAAAACTATATGATTTTAAAAGTTATTCAGTTTGTTTTCTCGTAGAAAATAGGAAAAATGTGTATATTTTTTTTAAAATTATGTTAGCTTAATATGTCACTAATAAAGTATTAGATTTAATGAATCTATGTGTTGTTAAAAATATGTTCCGAATAGTAAAACATATAAAAGACGTTGTTCAAACTCTTTTTCAAAGCTGACCTTAAAATAATAAGTTTGATAAAAATAAATGCGTCATTTTAATGTTTATCAAAATTTACGGATAAGACTCCAACAAATCGCTGAGACCAGTGGAAAAAAAAAACTGCAACTAAACTACACACGTAGCGTAACTTTTCGCCGCATTTTCCCCAAAGGGGTCGCATGTGGCGAGTAAAACAAATTATTTACAGGTAAGGGGGACAACCTTGCGCAACTTACTTCAGTTTATTTGGGGATTTTCCAGCTTCAGAAGGTGCTAGTACGCGTTTTTCGTTAAAGCATACTTATTATGAAAAAATGACTGATAAATTAAAAATTAAACAAAGTTTTTCTTCACGAGTTGGTTTATTTCCTGAGCACTTTCGATGTTTTCACACCATTATCAAGAGAGCAATTTTTTTAAATTAATTTTCACAATGTCAATAAACAACCCCATACACTTTTAATTATAAATTGATAATTTTAATATCTTTTTCTGTCCAGTCAAAATAGGTTTAATGAATTGAATTCCTCTTCACAAACTATATTAAAAAAAAACAATATGGCTGAATAATTCAAATTGTGATTATTTTGGATACAGTCTTCTCTCCCTCCTCTTCCACTACTTCTCACAATTGCCTCACGTTTCCTTCTAAGATCATCTCGCAGGCAACAATAAAAGTGTCGGATGTAAAAGTGGATTCACGAGCTGAACCACAAAAGAACAATGGACCCGAATACTACATTTCACATCGCGGCTATCATTATTATTTGATCTCTTTCAAAGAATAACTCGTCCCGTCAGTGCTTGTTTGGCGTATCTGCCATTTGATTCGGAGAAGACCTTTAAATGAAACTGTCTTAAGAATCACATTCTACACAATCTGAGATAAGAAAAAACGTACACCACGATAATGTTAGTTCAAAATCAATTTCTAGTATTCACAATCCCTTAATCATAATCCTCGAGGCTGACCACCCATACTGTAAAAGATGGTTCACTTTTCCAATGTCATCCCTGTTGCAGGAATGGTCGGTAAAAGTTGCAGGGCTGTTCATTTGAGAAAAGGTTTTATGCTGTAAGTCCCAATGCAGCATGTGTATACGTGTCGGCTTATGGGATTGCATTTAATATGAATCTGAAATTATATTTTTTAGGGTGGATCTAAAATTTTGAATCTGAAATGTTTTTTTTTGTTCAACTTAGGTTGTAGATTATAGATCACATTCTACACAATCTGAGCTAAGAAAACACCGTAAACCACGATAATGTGAGGGTTGATTTTAGTATATTCAAAATTGAATTTTAAGCATTCATAAGACAAATTTGTCCAGCACACATAATATTGCTCATGTGAAATTAGCTCCGTTGGAGATACAACAAACAAGCACTAAGGGGAAGAACTGGCACAAAGTTTGATCGTTAAATTCCCTTCACACAATCCTTAAAGCTGGAACCCCTTTATCTTTGGGATTTATATAAATTTTCCGTTATAAAGAATATGGACTCAAGTTTTGCGGGGTGAATTATTTGACAGTGGGAGCAGTAGAGAGTTTTAATGAAGGCTTTGTGACTCTATATTTTGTACTTGTGGTGAAGGAAATCGAGTCAAATTTGAAAGGAAAAAAATGGATACTTAAGAATCGGTTCTTTTTTAAACTGTTTTGATATCCAAGGATTTACCAGACGAGGTATACAAAGGGTAAATAATTATCTGCAAAAGTTTCATACTGTGCAATATCGGTACATCCGCGTTTAGTGAAATGTACTTTAAAAAACACTTCTATGCTACAAATTATATAGTACTTTCTTTTTTGAGACCGGCCTCACGCCAACCACTTCAGTTAAAATGGGTGTTTCCAAGCTTTCGAGGGGGTTGGTATTTATTTCTTGTGAAAATTTTCCCGTTTCGATGTTTATTTAAAAAATCAAACGAAAATGCAACGTTTGCTGAATCTTCAACCAAACTGAGTACTAGCTCCTTCGGGAGCTGGAAACCCAATCGGTAACACTTTGCACTCGTAAATGGAAGGTTGTCAGTCTGAATCTCGGCGGAGTACAAAAAATATACTATTTACATTTTCAAATTTTGTTCTTCGCTGGGTTGAAAAATAAACCTTTACCAAAGACCGGTCATCAAAAGGTCCATATATCCTTGCAGCAACTGGGTCTTGCTTGAGAATTGGCGCTTTGTAGCGACGACCAAACTCTTAAAAAGACCGGTGGATAGCTCAATCGATAGAAGGCTTGCATTCCATGCCAAGAGTAAGGGTTCGATCCCCGCCGAGGGTGTGAGAAATGATTTCCCATTTTGGTGTATATTTCAAACCCAAAATAAATACCAGCAAGGTGTACTCGGCTTTCACAAGAAATCAGCACCAGCCCCCTCGGAACTGGGAAACCCTTCACTTTAACTGAAAGTGGTTGGAGTGAGCTCAGCCCCCTTACCCGTAAAAAATAAATAGGTCCTGAATCGCCACATGCAACCCCTTAGGGGATAACGCAGGCAAGACATTGCACTATATATGTAGCTTAGTTGCGTATTTGCGTTGCTGATGTGCAAAGCTTTTGACAACTTTTTGTCTGCTTTGTAAATCTATTAAATGTAAGAACTGCAAATTTGTAAAGGTGATATTAAAATCCACTTAAAATTTTTGCACAACCTCTACACAATACAAATGTTCATTGTGTGGTTTTGCTTTAATGTTCCCATAATGGAACCCTCTACGACATTTTGATGGGCGCCTGAAAGTTTCAGTGGCGCTCTCGGTTTTCAATGAATCCACCAACAAAAGAAAACCCGAGCCTTAAAGCTCACCATGGTGGTATGTGGAGTAGAAGCTCTGCGCTACAAAATGAAACTAAATATTTAAAGCAGCCACACATAAAGACAAGTTTTTGAGGTTTTTGAGTTGCATTCCATTAATGTTTGAATACTTTTAGTATAGCAAACTGTGCAACGCAACTCAACGCAACTAAGCTACACATATAATGTAACTTCTTGCCTGCGTTTCCCCGAAGGGGTCGCATGTGGCGATTCGGGACCTATTTATTTTTACAGGTAAGGGGGCCGGCCTCACACCAACCACTTTCAGTTGAAGTGGGAGTTTTCCAGCTCCCGGGAGGGCTGGTTCTCATTTCTTGTGAAGGCTGAGTAAACCTTTGAGATCGAACCCTTGGTCTCGGCATGGACTGCAAGCATTCTACCAATTGAGCTATCGACCTTTTTACGAGCTTGATCGTCGTCGCTTCAACGCGCCAATTCTCAAGCAAGACTCAGTTGCTGTAAAGCTGGATGGACCTTTGGTGACCGGTCATTTGTAAAGGTTTTATGAATTTTTCAACGCAACCAATAGCAAATTTGAAAATACAAATGGTATAATTTTTGTGCTCCGCCGGGAATCTAACCCACAACCTTCCCATTTAGAGTCCGAAGTATTACCACTGAACTAAGGACCGGTCTTATATTATTTAGACCGGTGCAAATATTTTTTTTGTTTTTCCACTTAGTTTGTCATTAACGTGACATAGCTACGCATTATATTATATCTTCTTGCCGCGTTTTTCTGGAAAAATAAACTGTAGCGAGTGGAACTTTTGTATTTTTACAGGTAAGGAGGGGTAAGTTTTACGCAAACCTCTTCAATGTGGGAGTTTTCCAACTCCCGTTGGGGCTGCTTCTCATTTCTTGTGAAGGCTTAGTGAACTGTACTGTAACTCTATCGCCATTCTGCTATTGATAAGTTGCCAGAGCCTTTGCAGATTTGCCGTCATTTTTTACCATCCTTAAATACCTCTTTTAGTGCATTCATATTCATCCCCTTTTTTATACATTTATTTTGTTTGAACTAAACACCGAAACGGAAAATCATTTCTTATACCCTCGGTATGATTTAAACCAGTGCTCTCAGCATGGATTGCAAGCACTCCACCAACTGAGCTATCGATCTGGTATCCTTCAATGAATTGTTTCTCATTTTCAAAAGTAAAGTGGTTGGCGTAAGGCTGGCCCCCTTACCCATAAAAATTAATACGTCCCAAATCACCATATGCAACCCATTCGGGGATAACACTGGCAAGAAGTTACATTATATGTGCAGCTTAGTTGCGTTTGCGTTTTTGCAAGTTCTGGTAATATAATCCGCACGCAGTCTCAGCTCGCATTAAATATACAGACAGAGAAAGTCGAGGCTTTACGTTAAACTCTACCATACATTTTTACCAAATATGTATGGAAACTGAAACGTTCATTGGAGCCGCTGTTTTAGTTTCTATAGATTATTTGGCAGTTTAAACGGAATGCTGTTTACTTCTTGCGCTGTACTGGACGCAGAAGGCCGGTAGGAAATATGGAGGTGCCGAAAAGTACATATTATGTAGATATGTAAGGCCAGAAACTTTCAATACTTTGAAGAAAATTTGCGATTTTTTTTGCTTGTTTTTTTTTTAAATTTAACAATACAAAACAATGCAATTAAACAATAATTTAAATACATCATGGTTGTGGCATTTTTCCAGTCACATGGTTGATAATAATAAATAATAAAAAAAAGGAGTAATGAATGTTCCTTGACGGATAGGTTGGTATGAGGCTGACCACTCATCCTATAAAATAATTGGTTCACTTTTCCAAAGTCGCCCTTGTTTCAGAGAAGGCAAGAGTAAAGGTGCAGGGTTTATGTTCATTTGAGATTTGATTTTTATTTAGTAGGTCCACATGAGGCATGTGTAAGCGCAAACTTGTACGTGTCTAATTCAGTAATTTTAAACAATGACACTGTATAATCTATAACTTAAGTTGCAAAGATATGTGAACATTTCAGATTCACATTAAGTGCAAGCCCACAAACAGACACGTGTATGTTCGCGCTTACAACTGATGCATGTATACTTACAAACTAAAATCCGAACCTCAAATCAAATAACACTTATAAAATAATAGTCAACTCGTGAAGATTTTTTTTTTTACATTATTAATTTTACAAATTTGTTTGTTTTCTTACCTCAGTTATACTTGTTCTAAAAAATAAAAATAAACTCAGTATTTTTCAGGTCCCTCCCTTAGCCTCCCCTGTGCTAGTATTCCCTCCCATTGGCTCTCTCCTCACGTCCCGCCCCTGGGGTCCTAACTAACGCCCGCCCAGCACAATAGACCGACCGGATTTCTCACTTAGCCTTACTGAAAAGTGACCGAAGAATAATATTACTGTCCAGTGCTCCAATACAAATATTGTATCAATCTCGCTGGGGTGGAAGTCTCGTCGACCTCGTCAATAGATCTTACCGTATCTTATTACGAAAACATGGCGGCGTTTTAACAGCTGATCCATTTTATATGGAACAACGATCAGCTGTTCAGGCACCGATTTATTCCGTCATATCTTCAAGTAGGTACGGTAAGATATACTGATGTTGAGACTTCCACTCCAATAACCAAACTTTCTCTGGAATTCACTTTTGTACTTTTTAGTTTTGTTAATTGTACTTTTGATAACGGTGTACATACTAACACGGAGGGCGCTCGAGAAAATAAATCAACCTCGTCGGTGGAAGTCTCGACGGACTTGTTCTTGAACAGCTGATCATTGTTCTATATTATATTGATCAGCTGTTGATACACCGCCATTTTTTTATTCCTTCCTATTTCGAAAAGGTGCGATAAGATCTACCGTCGCGTCGGCCATCGAGACTTCCACCCCTGCTGGTTGGGTGGTGTAAAGAAGTCTCTATGGTTGAATCTGGATGACGTATTTATATTTCCACTCTGTGATGGTTGGTGTTGATAAAGATGTACATTATTAAATATGTTTTATACTCGGGTTATTTATTACTTGAGTGCGGATTGAATTCAAAGCTTTGATTCACTACACCGCCATAAAACGCCCGAGATTTCCTGTGAATCAAATTGCAATGAATTAAGTTTAACCGAGTTAGTGCGCTGTATTCACTAGATATTACGTCATTTCCCACCAATTACAGCTGCGAGCACTAATTAGTTTTCCGAACCAAGTTTCAGTCTGCTCGGGAGTGTGCGGCTTTGAGCATTACTCCAGCATTAAACACGCCGCGCGTCAAAGGGACCACAATTGCAATACTTCCGTTTGTAGCAGAGAGGCCCTCAAATGGGCTCAGCGCAGAAATAAAACGGCCCTTTCTAGAGCCTTTTGTCATGGAACACTGCAGGTCTTAGGTTTCTGGCCGATGAAGAAAAAAATGGTTGGCAAATTAGTTCTGAAGACCTTGATATTAGTAGTCCATGGAAGGATTGACATAAATGAACTAAACCAAACGTGGTTAATGAAGTGTTACGAATGTAAAGGTTCCTGCCTGCATGTTTTTATGATTGCGTGCCTAAGCGTCTCTATTTGCTATGTATTGGCGTGTGTAGACGTGAGTGTTTGACACTTTGAACTATTGATTCTTCTGGTAATCTCTGGAAGGGTCTATTCTAGAGGTGCCTAGTCAATTCCGGAACATGAGAGAATTGGCCTTGGTCACATATAAATAGGCTGCAGTTCTGTAAAGCAGATTAACGCTCTAGCCGTGAAACCGACAAATACAGAATTTGCAGAGTGAACCATATTATGTAATTAGCTTGTTAAAAAAATACTGTGAAATAAACATAACTGCAATTTTATTAAAAGTGTACCCAGAAGAAAAACTATATTCTATGATCTGTGAGTATAACAAAAGTAAATAGAAAATTAGAAAATTGTGATATTTCCTTCGAAACCGTTAACGACTTGAATAAATTAAAATTACTAAACGTATTTTTTTGTAAGAATTCCGGGAGAAAATAAGATTAATTAATATCGGGCTAGAAAGACACCAGATCGACCCTGTGGCCAAACGTGTCAAAATGGTAGTTTTGACTGGCGTGCTTGAAATAAAAACTATCTTGGTTTTTGACGAAAGCTTTGACTTTGGTTCGAAATTCCACGTTACAGATTTCCTTGGGTAATTATATAAGATTAAATTAAATAAAAAAATAATGATCATAAATGGCATTCATTGCATATCTATTTTCAAAAGCTTGCATATATTTTCAATTAACTCTTCAATGTATCAGAACGTCCCCTTAGTGCTTGTTTGTCTTATGTCCATCAGAGATAATTTCATTTGACAAATATTTGTATGTATTCTGGACCAATGTATCTTATGAAAACAGGAAATTGATTTTTAAAATGTTTATAACAACTCTAAAATTATCGTGTTCGTTTTTTTTTCTAAGCTCAGATTGTGTCAAATATTATTCTAAGGACAATGTCATTGTAAGGTCACCTTTGAATCAAATGATAGATAAGATAAACGAGCACTGAGGGAATCTGAAGCTAACTTTGTGTAAAACATTTCAATCAATGGAAGATTTCTTTTAAACAGAACAGCACTAAATAATATTTCAGAAATGCTGACAAATCATATAAAATATTTACATGTTATATTTTTTGTCATTCTGCCATCATACGGGAGTATAATAAATTAAATGGAGAGGCCACCCAATTAAATTATCGTTTCAAATGCAAATCGCAATTTAAAGCAATTAAACATCGGTAATTATGAATATGTCATGATACAATTTGTTAAATGATCATGCAAATGCAATCAACACAAATTAAATTGCCATGTTTTGTTACAGTTGGAACATTCTAAATTTCCCTCGGTGAAGTAGCGTCACAGGTCTAAGTGACTAGAGTCATATTTTTTTCTCCTAGGTATGTTTTTGACCCAATCGTATTGTTTTTGTAGGACATCCGTTTCTTGTTGATAAATTTATTCTTACCAACACTTCGAATTCTCTCCAAAACACCCTGATATTTTTGTTGTGTAAAAAAATATCAGTTAAACGTTTCAGTTCTTCAATGACCCATAATTTTAATTTCTTTCCTCATTCTTGGTAGAGTGCTTGCATTCTACCCCGTGAGCTCGGGTTCGAGTCCCACCGAGGAGGGTGTCAGAAATGATTTCCTATTTCGGTGTTTATTTCAAACCCCATAATAAAAATACCGGCAAGGTTTACTCAGCCTTCACAAGAAATGAGTACCAGCCCCCTCGGGAGCTGGGAAACCCCCACTTCAACTGAAGTGGTTGGCGTAAGGCCGGCCCCCTTACCTGTAAAAATAAATAGGTTCAACTCGCCACATGCGACCCCTTCGGGGATAACGCAGCAAGAAGTTACACTATATGTGTAGCTTAGTTGCGTTGCGTTGCGTTTTTACTTATCGTTATATGAAATACTCTGACTTGATTATTACTCAGTAAAGATAACTATTTGAAATATTAGTACATAGTAATAATAGCCGCTGAAATAAGTATAAGATAACATACTGAAGCTAACTTGTGAATGTGGAATAATTTAGACATACTACAATGGTTACTAGACTCTTCTTGAGCACTCGTGTATAAGGCGAGTTTTGCGTGGTTGACCGAAGATTCACTGGCAAGCATTAATAAGCGAGCTTACAAGTTTATGAGGGTAAAAAAAAGCAAACGGACGTTATACGTTTTGAAAATTTAAGGATCTGTACCCGTAGGACGAGTTTTTTCACAATACTCGAAGTATTGAGTGTTCGAGAAAAATATATGTGATCTTGAAAAGTACCTCTGGAGGAACTTTTTTTGCCAGAGGTGCTTTTTAAGTTTTCGTGCTACGGGTACTGAATTACATTTTCAAGACGAGATCACTATAAATTCAGTTTTCATATTAACTTCAACCCGTTTTTTTCATATTAATCTCTGACCGCCTTATTCATAAAAAGGTTTTAATTTTAAAACCAGTATAAGGTTGGTTTTCCCATACTAATAAGTTGGTTTAACTCCGGTTTTGGGTTCAACCAATCTAATGAATAAGTGTCCCTTTGACATCTAAACCACTTTAAGGACATAACGTTACCTTATTGCTTGTTTGTCTTATCTCCAACAGAGCTAATTTCACACTTATACTGGAACGATGTATCTTATGAATACTGGAAATTGGTTTTTAAAACGATTCTCTCATTAACGCGTTTTGCGTTAGTTCTTATCTCAGATTGTGAAGAATGTGATTCTTAAGACGATTCCATTTAAAGGTCATGTTTGAAAAAATGGTACATAAGCCAAACAAGCACTGAGGCGACGATAAGTTCTTCTAGCTCTGATAGCTAATTCATTTACTGGATGTTCTCTATGGCAATAGTGTCGACTTAAGTCGTAGCATGCAGTAGGTGGCAGCTTAAAATGGTTCTGCTGAATTTGGCGACATGATCCGTAACTCGATATGAAAGTTAGCAACCCGGCTGATAATTGAGTTGGTGAAAGTGGCCAGCTCGTGATTGGGTGTTCGACTTTGATATTAAATCAAATTGTTTTGTGGAAAAAGTTAGCGCTGCGTATGAAATAGATGAAGTTTTTAGTGCTTAGAATTCGGGTAATGGAATTTAATAAAAATAATATATATTTCTGTTTGTATGAAAATATATCCGTTGTTGTTAATATATATATTTTTTTAATTTTTTTTCAATATTCGCTGTGTTAAAATATTTATGTCGTCACCTCAGTGCATGTTTGGTTTGTCTACCACTTGATTAAAAAATGACCTTAAAATGAAATTGTTTTAATAAAATCATATTCCACTCAAAGGAAAAAAAAATAAAACACAATAATGTGAGAGCTGCTTTGATATTTTTTAAAGCTAATCTAATCTAATCTTAGTTGCAAAGATATGTAACATTGGGGATTCACATTACATGCACTCTCCTAAGCAGACACGTATAAGTTCGCGTTACAACATAAAAACCCAAATCTCAAATGAACATACACTATGCACCTCTTGCCGACCTTCCCTGAAACAGGGGTGACATTGGCAAAGTGAACCATTTTCTACAGCTCGGATGATCAGCCAGCCGCACATGAAATTGCACGCATTGAAATATTCATGTCGTCACCTCAGTACTTGTTTAACTTATATAACATTTGATTCAAAGATGACCTTTATATGAAATCGGTTTAAGAATCGAAGCTTATGAAAAAAAAACATAAAACACGATAATGTTAAAAAAAAAAAATCCAAAATCACTATATCGCATTCATAAGACAAATTAGTTCAGTTCGCAAACAAACATTGCTCATGTGAAATTACCTCTGATGGATATATACAACATATAAAAATTAAGGGGGCGAATTTCCAAGTAATGATTTTTTTGTAGTTTTTACTATAAATTCAATAACCTAACCCTTTGACTTTACTTCATCAAGTGAGAAATAAATTAATTCTTACATTACTCGAGTATGAAAGGTTTCTTTGTCACGTCAGGGAGTGCTCTAGTTTCATGCACTCTATAAGTTAGGAGTGCCACGCTGGAGAGGCTCCATGCGCCAATGCAAGCCTTGCAAAGCCTTCTTCTTTTGTGCTGTGCCTCCTTCAGAAGGTAATTGAGGACCCGAGCCGAACTTGAAAGCTCCGACAAGCAGCTTTCTCTCAACTTTCAGCGACAAGGCGTCACAAGTCAAGAAATGTAAAATAAGGAAGCTTGTATGTTCATAAAGTAACAGTTGCGCTCAAAGAATTGATTAACATAGAAATTTACTCTTTTTTTTTATCAAAACTATTTTCCAAATGATTTACCTATACATTTTCTCTGTAAACAAACAAAAAATAACGATTAAAAACATATGTATAAATGAACGTTTTGAAGTATATTTGAACTTATTTATACCACTCATTTAAATAAATAAGACAGAGATACAAATACGTTTTTGTATCATTTCTCCACTTCAAGTGCAGTAATTGAGGCCGGCTTCCTTAATCGTAAAAATAAATAGGTCTCAAAGCGCCACAAGCGACGCCTTCGGGGATAATGCAGGTGCGAAGTTATACTTATATTTGTTTAGCTAAGTTGCATTGCGTTGTATCTTACATTCTGTACAAAAAATGCTTTAAAAATTAATTAATAATTTGACAAGGAAAATAAATTTATTTATTACAAATAGACTTCCGTATGTGAACTACTTAATAAATAAATTTATCTATCTAAAATTATTGTCAAAATATTTGTATCCATAAAAATATAGATTTTTGAGAATATGGAACATAAAAACGCTTTTCAATAACGAATTTTATTAAATTAAAAAAAAAAAACTTCCCATGCGTTTCTTGGTATAATAATTTTACGTTGAAAAAATAAAGATGTTTACTTTCCGAAATTAATTGAATCTCAACAAGATGTCCAATTAAATGGAGGGAAACCTTGAACGTACCGCCTTACGTGCACAAATAAAGATATCAGAATTAATAATTCGCTGCTTGTTTTCCTTGACTAAACATCCTCGAGATTTTCCAATCAAAATTTCCAATCTTCCTCGTCGCTTTCAGGCCGTTTCGGGGTCAGGCAAAGAGACCCGTGTATTGTGCCCGGGCAAATGGGAAACGATCAGCCGTTTGGTAATTTAAAATTAGGCAAATTGGCTGAAATTGGTTCTTGGTGGGCCGCAAAATGCCCTCCAAGTGAAAGCGGGGATGGAAGAGCAAGCACTCTTGTCCATGGGGCTGGAGGGGAAGGTTGTATTGCCCCAATACTCACCCCATTAGGGTGGAATAATGCTTGTACCTAGCGAGGCACAATTGGTATTATTGTTCCTGAGACATTTGGTAATTTTCGCGCGTAAATACTGTCCAACAGTGGTAATTACGAGTATCTAAAAATATACTTGAGTTGATTTTTGTTCCGAGTAAGAAACACCGGTCGATAGCTCAGTTTAGTAGCTTTCATTCCATACTGAGAGCAAGGGCTCGGATCCTACTGAGGGTGTCAGAAATGATTTCCCGTTTCGGTGTTTATTTTAAACCCAAAATAAACCTCAGCTTTCACAAGAAAGAGCACCACCCACCCCTCTTGGAAGCTGGGAAACCACACTTCAACCGATGTGGTTGGCGTAAAGCCGGCCCCTTACCTGTAAAAAATAAAAGTTTACTTGCCACATTTGTTACTCTACATGTAAAGTCAACTTCACTGCGTAAATACATACAGAAGTATGTACCCCAAGTAAAAACATGGCATTAAATCCCCTCGATCGTGTTAATAGAAAAAGTGTTTGAAAAGACAATCATTCCCTAGGGGTTCAGCTGTCTCTTGCATACATTTTTATAGCTCAAAAATCATAGAGAGTTTCTGGAACATTGCATACTCGGGGTGAAGATGGATGAAATGTTCTAAAAACATTATTTGGTATTTTTAGTCTATCATAACATAGATAGTAGATTATATAAAAACCAAAACCGCGTAATTCCCATGCAGAGTATCTCAGCTAGAATTCCAAATGTACCACATCGGGGAGAACCGCACCGCAGAGAGGAGAGATCTATGTAGAGCTGTACGGACAAAAGGAAGAAGGCAAAGAAAAAATGAATAAAACCCGAAAGCCAAGGCTCTCCCCCTTCCCCCTACCACCCCTCGCACTTTATATTATATTCCATTATTTTACCCCCTCCCCCCTTCATCGTTCTACCGCAACTACCACGATATTCTTGCTCTTCATGTAATTCAGGGCCGTTTGCAGATGCTGAATGATACAAATATGAAAAAAAAATAAGTATTTTTAGTATAGTGCATAAGGTATAGGCAAATACATTTAAGAACAAATATTGTCTCCCGTTCCTTTAAAATAACTTATTTGAAATTGACTGAAGCGCTAACGATGGCTCCAATCGAACTTAATTTTTTTAAATATTTAAAAAAAATTGAAATGGTAAAACATGGTTTTAATTCACTTTATTCTTTTTGTTTTTGCTCGAACATTTTCGCCTAATGAGGCATCTTCAGGAGCAGAATGGTTACAAATTAATGTTTTTTTTTATTTTAAACCTGAATATCAAGCTTGAATAGTTTATTACCCTATATTGCCTGTATGGGATAAGTACTGTCACTCTGTTGGCATTTCGCTAGAGGTGGCCAGAGCCTCTGCAGAGCTGTCCCCATATCTTCCTATCCGTACATATCTCTTTCAATTCATTCATATCCATAACCTTTTTCATTCATTTTCTTCTTTTACATTCACTTTGTATGTCCCATTCTTTCATAGTCTTGGAAATCTAATCACTTCATACTTTTCTCGGGCGTCCCTCACTCTTCCAGTGAAGGGATTGGCGTAAAGCCAGCTACCGTAAAAGTAAAAATAAATAGGTTTATGCATAGCTGATTTGAGTTTTTGCGTTTAATGGACCCTAAAAAGTAAAACAGAAACTAACTGTATGAAATAAAATAAAAAAACGTGACCAACTACGAATTGTGTTATCAATCATCTTCCAAGCCGTCCCTGCTCTGGTCGCCTTCATGTTAACCGAAGGCTGTAAAACCAGAGTGCACGGTGTGGTTTATAAAATGAAAATCACCCGAGTGGAAAGTGGCGAACTTCCTGCGACCACTCAGAGAGGCAATTTCTCACATTGTGGATTGTTATTAGGGAAATGCGAACGTGACCAAGATTTCCACCACCACAAAACTCAACGCCTGAACTCAACCGCAAAAAAAAACTTGAAGCTCATAACAGCACCTCTACAGAGCGTTTACGTATTGATACATTTAGGGTAAAATGCTGTGGTTAGGTGTGTAAGTATTTTTTTGTACTTGAGATACGGCAGTACATTTGGATTATTCCACAATTGTTCATGCCTTTGTGGGAGCATTCCAGATCTGGCCGATAACTCAAGATTTTCACCGAAAGATCACGAAAGTAAATCTGAAATAAATCATGGAATTTAAGCATCATAATATGCACTTACTATTATATATATGAATAAGTGCTGATTCACTGATTTGAGGAATCATGGATAAGCATTTTATTGGGAGTAACTTCTCATAGTAAGTGAACTGATTATGAAACAGTGCTCATAAACAACTTCTAAACTAAAGAATTCTAAAACTTTTTAGGGTTTTTTTTCTTGTAGAAAAAAACAAAAAAACGGGCATTTAACTGAGAAACACTGCATTTTGCTGGGTAGGAAAAAAAACTTTTTATCAAAAACTATTCACAAAGATTAATCCAGTCTAACAGTATTTGTCGCTGACTAGAAACGAACAAAATATTTAAAGAGAGTGCTCTTGAGATGTGATTTTCATTGAAATAGCGCTCACCAAAGAAATCAGACTAATATTAATTTAAAAAAATAGCTTTTTAATCTAAAATTATTTTACCATAAAATAATGCATATTTTTAAGATATAAACAAAAACATGTGTAATTACATTTAGACTTGTATTTTGACTTTGAATTAGTTCATATGTCAATAGCTACTTAAAAATGCATCACTCGTAGCCTAACACCCGCTGTCGTAGCACAAAGCCTTGAAATCTCTTGCGGCTGACCGCGTATTGGTTTAACACTCTACGACGCCGTAGACTCTCGTAGCACTAATTGATTAATCCAATAGACTATTTATTAAGGCGGCGGTTTCCCTTTTGCTCCCCAAGCTTAAAACACTTTGTTCTAGCTCAGCCATAGCTTAAAACTAAAATGTATGGAAACAGTAAGAATGGCTCTAGTGAGCGTTCAAGTTTCTGAATCTTTTTGTTACAAAACTATGGTTGGATTTTTTACTTGTACTTAGGATAGGTACTACTTTCTAAGAGAAGCTTCGTCAAAGAGAAGCGTAGAGAGTCGTAGATGTTGTTAAAGTAATAATAATATTATTTGTGCATTTATTTTGACTATATTGTGCATGAAAATACTAATTTATCTATGTAAAAAAGATCAAACGGATTTCTGTATTTTTGGATGTATTTTTGATTATGATGATGATGATGAGTTGATGATTTCTTTATAGCGCCGTTTCGTGATGTAGGTAGTCACTCCAATGGCGCTGGTGCAAACTTAGTCTTATGTATAAAAAAACTGGAACAATAAAGGGAATGAGAGAATAAATATGCTTACAGTATTTACTATTTTCCCCTCTCATACACAATTCTGACATTTGGAATTTTTTATTTTTATATTTCAGGTTATTCAAGCTTTTATTACAAATTCAAATTTTATTCTCATTTGTTTTTTCTTAAAATTTAACTTTCTGAATATGCATATAAAACTCAAGTTTTCCATTAAAAAAAAAATAAAGACTTTTCTTGTATTGGAAAGACCAAAAACATCACGGATAAGTTTGTCGTCTGTTAAAAAAATATTTAATTTATTTTAATTAATAATAAAAAGTCCAATACCAATTACTTAAAATTCCATTCAATCCGTGCATATTTATAATCTTGCATTTTCTTATTCCCTGAGAGAATTCCATCCCTTCCTATCTATGAATACAATTGCACGTACAATCAATCAATGATTTTCCTGCTTTGTGCTAGTCAGTACTTCACCCTATGTGCTTGTTTGTCTTATGTCCATCGGAGGTCATTTCTCATGAGCAATGTTTTATGTGTACTGGACCAATAATGTTTTATAAAAACTAGAAATTTATTTTACGAATATTTTAAACAACTCACACACCATCGTGTTTTACGTTCTCAGATTGTGCATAATATGATTCTTAAGACAATTTTATTGAAAGTTTATCTTCAAATCAAAAGGTAGATAAGCCAAACAAGCATTGGGGGGACGGCATGCCCCGTCTGTACCTGCAACGACAATTACTTATTCCTTTATGGCTCCTTAACGGCCGCTATTTATTTCTGAGTCATTAACAAATACAGTGACGTCAGACAGATACACCGCTTACAGAGCTTTTGACGCCCTGGGGTATTTCAACAATAAAATGTTTTACTTGTTAACGTAAATTTTAGGGTTTCATTTTACAGGACTTATTTAGTAAACAGATTTGAACTCAATTGGCTTAAAAATGAACTTTTCTTAACTTTCTTTTTCTATTCTTTAACTTTGCCGTTCTTCTTTCTGTACATAACCATAGCCTGAAAAAAGATTTCCTTTTTATTATTTTGATGCATTCGTTCATTGGTATCTGCTATGAAATTAGTTCAAGTCTCTAGGCTGACTGATTTTTACTATTAAGCTAACAATTATGTATGATTTAAAACGAATTTATTACTTAAAAGCAGTAAAAATATAAACTAAGAGCTCCATCTTAGAATTTAACTACAGAGGTAACAAATCAACTTATTTTCTTCTTAAAAAAATTAAACACGTCGTAATGTACATACTTGTTTTTGAAACCATAACAAAATCATATGGATATTGATTATTCTTTTCATAACAAATATAAACCTTAAAAATATATATATTTGATCATCGATCACAACGTTCTTATTATTAGTATTGTTACGAATATGTAGTTGTGATTGTTGTTTTTTCTGTGTGAGTTAATAATAATGTCTGTAAAGCCTCTCTAGAAAGAAAAATATGTAAGGTACTTATAAAGATAATCATTTGTTCGTGATTGCTCGAGAACTTGGTCGGATGTTCTTGTGAAGTCTTGCATGTGACAATTCTCAAGGACTCGAGGATGATCTTTATTCTTACTATGAAATAAGGGCCAAAACTCTCTGTTGCTTTAGAAGTCAATCAAACGTTGTATTGTGCATGTGTACAGCGACTCATTATCCGAACCCAAAATGAAATTAATTGTTTAAAATACTTCACTGAAGTTGTAATTTAATTGAACTCACATAAAAACTTAGCAATATCACCGTTCAATTTTCGGTATTATTTATTTCTCAATAAATATATTAAAAGTCAGATGTTTTCATATGTTTTTTTTTGCAAAATGTCCTGTCGAACTTAATGCCATCCTGCTTAGTGGCAATTAAAAATAACTCAGCAGGTTCGATGTGCGGCAGCTAATCTTTTATCCCGCAGTCATTTCATATATTTCCCCAGGGGTCTACGCTTTTCCTCAAAGCCTACGGCGTAGCGCCCAAGGGCTCTACGCCGCTCAACTAAGTGGAACACTGTGCAATCTTTCTGCGTTAATCAAAGTCTTTTCAATCTGCGACCACTTGACGTTGATTATCAATAATATATTATTTATCATTTTGTTTTGTGGCGTGTTTTTTTTTACGAGAAGCCTGTTGGTTAAGAACCAGTGTTCTTCATTTTATAGGTGTGTTATGTAGTTTTAAATGATAATTTTAACTTATGAAGTATTGTAGAGGGCTCTTGAGGTGTGATTCACACAAAAACAGCGCTCATCAAATAAATCATCCTAATATTATTATTATTCGTGATGCTTCATAGAGAAGTTTTATTAATTATTCAACTCAAATAATTCTTCATTTACTTACTTGTTTTCCAAGAATTCATATGTTATAATATACATGCATAATATGTAAGACGGATGAAACTCAAAAAATTAAATTTTAAATTATTATAATTTAGGTCTCACATAATATTGTATGTTAATATAATTTTGAAGAAGAAAACAGCAAAAAAAGTCAGGGTCACAAATTATCCATAAATTATGCATCTTCTTGAATGTTTTTTCTTATTAATTCAATTACATTGGTAACTTTTCCTGACTTTATTTGTAATTTTATTTCCGAAATCAATCTGAAATTATCTAGATTTTCAGCAGTAAGCTCGGTGACATTACAATAAATTTAAAATAAAAAATCATGGAAGGAACAGCTTCTGCTGCTTGCATTCCATACCAAGAGCTCGGGTTCGTATCCCACCGAGGGTGTCAGAAATTTCCCGTTTTGGTGTTTGTTTCAAAACCCAAAATAAAATACCGGCAAGATTGACTCAGCCTTCACAAGAAATGAGAACCAGCCCTCTCGAGAACCGGCGCTCTTCAAATGAAGTGGTTGGCGGAAAACCGGCCCACTTACCTGTGAAAATAAATAAGTTCCCCTCGCGCAAACGAAACCTTCGGAAATAACGCGGGAAGAAGTTGCTTTATATGTGTAGCTTAGTTGCATTTTTTTAGGTGAATTTTAACAAATTGAACTTTAATTTTATCTAGATGTTAAATATAATGTGCTACAAATACAGACATGACACAATGAATTGCAGGTTTTTTTTGTAATGTTTTGGCCAACTTCAGTGAAATTAGGCCAGAGTTACAGCTACAGATGTATAGATTAAAGCCTCTGTCTACGTCAACCCAATGAAAGCTCGCCTGGCGCTGTAGAAGCCTATCGACAAAGGCTGTTGGGAACGGCATCGCAAAAAGCTCTGAGCCAAAAGCGTCCACGAATTAACAAAGGTCCCGTTTTATGTGCCTAAATAAAAGATACAGACCCGAAATGTGGAGCTAAATACGTAAATGCTGATTGAGATTGTCCTAATTTAGGAATGTAGGCTTTACTGAATTAATACGATGTATTGTCAGGTTATATGTAGATTGTATTTTATATTTATGTCATGTCTTTTTTATATATTTGAAAGCAATGCAACTAAGCTACACATATAGTGTAACTTCTTGCCACATTCTCACAGAAAGGGGTTGCATGCACCTCAAGATTTCTTGACCATGGTCCATTGTTTTTTTTCCTTTCTAGCTTACGTTTCGTCATACTATGTTGTGAGCAACTTTTTCGGAGCTCTGTTAGGTTCTGATGTAATCTGAATGACTGTCGTCTATTTGCGGTCTCTGTCAGATAGGGGGCAGCAATTGAGTGTCGAAGTCTGGTCGTGAAAGTCTTGAAACATTTATTCTCAAATCATTACCTCATTTTTGTTAGCCAATATTTTCACTTAAAAAGCAATAATTTCGAAAAACTATTTACCAAAACAATGCGATCTGATAAATGCAAAACGGTGTCAAGAATACTGAAGCTTATTTTTGATACTACCGAAGCGTTTGTCCTTCCTCGGAGAAATAATCTATAATCTAAGCTGCAAAGATATGTTAACATTTACGGCTCATTTACATTTCAAATGCATGCCACAGACAGGCACTTGCAGGTTAGCGCCTACACATTCTGCATGTGTGCATACAAATAAACAAAACCTCACATGAATTGATGAAAAATTGGCAAACTAGCAACTCCTGCTGCATTTCCCTGAAACCGGGCTGGCATTGGCAAAAGTTAACCATTTTTTACAGCACGGGAGATCAACATTACACCTATCTATGAGTGAAGGAACAATGCTATCTGATAAATGCAAATAGGTGACAAAAATACTGAAGCTTATTTTTGATACCGAAGCGATTGTCCTTCCTCGGTAACAGAAATAATAGAGGGTGGAAAAGGTGGGGGGAGGGGAGGGGTGGGGTGTCGGAGGTCTGGTGCTGACACAGAGAGGGCGGTGTTTGATAAAGGTTGAGAGCGTGTTAAATGAAACAGGAGGTCCATACATAATAAGCTGCGAGCATAAAACATGGCGTAACCTCACCACGTAAATGGAATTTGTATGGTAACTTAATCACTCTCTAGGTGTGCCGTGATATATTTCATACAATTTTGATTTACGCAATTGAGGTGAGATTTACGCAATATTTTATACTAGAAGCAGTGAATGCGTACGTGCGTACATTGTGAGGAGATATGGCTGCCAAACAACAAAGGACGCGATATCTTAAACGGTTTGCAATGAATATGAAAATATGGTATTGTAGCGTGTAAGTGGGCAAGATATATGATGATGATGATGATTATTATGATGATTATGATGATGATGATGACATTTAAATTCAATTTTAATGCATGCCCACGAGTAGACACATGTAATTTCGCGTTTACTAGTGTCGCATGTGTACTTAAACTACCTTTAATAAAAACCTGAATCTTAAAAGAATATGATCCCTGCTTTTGCCGACCTTCCCTGAAACAGGGATAATATGAGCAAAATGAAACATTTGTTACAGCATGGGTGGTCAGTCTCATACCAACCTATAAGTTGAAGATATGTATTTATAAAAGAAAGGGGAAAACATTTTAGAAAACTTTAGACGTTTTAGAAATGTGGTGCTGAAGGCGCATGCTCCGAATTCCATGGACGGCTAGACCTACGAAAAAGCCATTCGTCGGGGGCAACGTTTAGATGGCTTGACTATGGCCAATATATGTATTCTTCAGTTCTTGGGACACGTTGTCAATGAGGATAGCCTGGAACGGCTGGTTGTAATCGGTGACTTGGAGGGGAAAAGAGGAAGATGAAGATCCCCCACACGATGGACCCCAAGACATGAAAACAGCAGCTGGCACCTTGGTGGTTGGAGCGCTGCGGGTAGTGCAGTCAATTCATAATTGGAGAAGAGTGGTCGCTTCCGCACGAGTCGCAACCCTCAGCAATAATTAACAAGATTAAAAAGGAAAATTGATAACACAAAACTTAAAATGGAATAAATTAGAGTGTACCCCTTTTCCTCGCTATGATATAATATATGTAGATGCGTCTACCCCAAAACGAAGGGGCCAGTTTGATGCCCGCCTTGGGAAATTTGAGATTGGGTCATTAATGACGTACTGTCAGCTGTACAATACAAGTGGCAGATGGTGCTCATTTCATTCTACGTACATGCATGGCATGCAGTGTACCGGAAGATCTAGATATGTCTAGAGGAATTGCACGGGTCTTCCGATACAAATTCGGAGAACCGCAACCCTCGAGCAGCCCGCAAGGAAGAGCTCTGAGACTACCGAAGGGGCGTCAACAAGCATACTGCCTGGTTGTCCCGGATTCCAGCAACCTGGAAGATGACTACAAGGCATTGTGGGACGGCCTTGTTGAGCTGCGTGACTACATGTTGGAGGATCAGCAGGCGCGTCTGGCAATACCGAAGATGGGTGGCGGCCGCGCTAATCGAGACTGGCGGATAATCCGGAGTATGATTGAAGCAGTGTTCTCGGGAGTCGGCATCAGCGTCATGGTGTGCTGCGAGCAAGCGCAGCCGAGAGCCAGTGGGGAGAAATCCGTGGACTGCCACTTCTTCCTGACCACAGGGTGTCGACGTGGATCAGCATGCCCCTACCTACACAGAGTCAAGACTGTTCCGGGACGAAACAGTCTAGGTGGGGGGTAGTGTTATGTAAATATAAATATTGAAATAAGTATGGATAGTTATAGTTATAAGAATCCTCAAAAGTATTGGTAGGTAAGATCGATAATTATGTATAAGTGTAGAATTCTCTAGGCTAAGTAGGTATTTGTTATAATTATAGGAATACTGTATTGCATTGGTAGGTAGGATTTTGGTTGTGTCTAGGTAGTACGTGAAACATCGAGAAGTAATAATTACTCTGGAACCGTCTGGCGACTTTAGTTCTGGATCATACTGCTCTGAAGAGTATAAAGGTGCAAATGGCCTGCAGAGCGAGTCAGTATCATAGAGACTTACAAACACATCGAAGTCATCTGATCAGTGAACCAAAACCAAGTGGAATAATCGAGAAAGTAGTGTGAAAATAAATTTTGTAACTGTGTAAAATAAATAACTATTGAAGAAGACCTGTGTATTTTTAATTTGAAGACAATTGAACCCTAATTTCGTAACAATTGGCGTCAGGTGCGGAATTGTCAAGAAAAATTAAGATCTTCTGTCTAAAAATAAATAAAATAAATTAAATTGTGTTAAAATGAACTTTATTCAAATTGAACTTTGTGTGAACTGACTTTTGTGAAAACAAGTGTTTAAATAAATTTTTGTTAAAAGAAAAGACGCAAAAGCAAGTTGCTTATAAATTCTGGAACATCATATGGAACATAATTCTGGACATAACATAATGACTATTTTACCGCATTGAGAAAGTCATCAAATTGGACCATAGTTTTTTTATTATTGTGTGTGATTAAAAAAATAAAATAAATAAATAAAAAAAATCTTGAAAAATATTACAAAAGAACGTTCCAGATTCATCGAGAAAAAGTTTTTGAATAACTATCCTTTGTTTACAAGTGTGTGAATGTACATTAAGGTGGTACGACACATCGATGTACGAGTCGCCACCTTAAGTACCTACCTGTGTGTTTGAAAGACTTGAGACGAAATAAATAATTATGTACTATCAGACATTATTATGTTAAAAATATTGGTGATTTAAAAATAAATATTAAAAGACAGTACCTACCAATCAGTGTAATCAGATAAATTATTATTTTGCTAAAGTACGTATTCAAAACAGCTATATATATAAAACTCAAAACTTGTATTAAATAAATTTAAAAATATTTTCGTTTTGAAGTTTGTTAAAATAAAAAAAATGGCTAAGGTGAACATCAAGGACCTCAAAGTCACTGAGCTTAAGAATGAGCTTCTGGAAAGGGACCTGGAGACCTCAGGAGGGAAGGCGGCCTTACAAGCACGCCTCATGGAAGCTCTAGAACAGTCAGGCGAAGACCCGGCATACTTTGTCATGGCATCTGGGGGAGACCGCGCCCTTGAGGAACTGAACCTCAGCATCAACAGTAACCTGACAGGACTGAAGACTGAGATGGCTGACAACGCCAAGACCCTGAAGGAGGACCTGACCGGGCTGAAGGAGGACCTGGCAACCATGGAAGAGAAAATGACCACCAACCTGACCGGGCTGGAGGAGAAGGTGACGGGGCTGGAGGAAAAGATGAACAGCAACATGACCAGCCTGAAGGAAGAGATGACTGAGGCACTGGAGAAGAAAGTGGCAGAAAGCTCGCGAGCAATGTCGGAGATTGAGGCCCGTGTGGCAAGCCTGGAGGACCGTCTGCGTGCCGAGCTGGCTGACAAGTGCCAGATGGAGTCCACCAGAATCTCCCCCAAAGGCGGCCTTCACGACGAGA
Organism: Agapetus fuscipes; assembly: GCA_951799405.1. NCBI lineage: Eukaryota > Metazoa > Arthropoda > Insecta > Trichoptera > Glossosomatidae > Agapetus > Agapetus fuscipes. Next base: position 8,194,496 of record OX637341.1, on the reverse strand, counting down.
CCGACCAGGGATGCTCAACTCCAACCAGGGTCACAAGAGGGGATGATGACCCTTCCCTAGCCAAGCACAACCTCCCAACCTTCGACGGGAAGACGTCGTGGGAGGAATACTTGACCCTCTTTGAGACGGCTGCCATGATGGGAGCCTGGAGCCAGCAGAAGAAGGCTTCGGTTCTCAGCCTGTCGCTCCGAGGAGACGCTCTCAGGGTTCTGCAGGCCATACCCCTGGACAACCGTGGTGACTTTGGGCAGCTGAAGCAGCGCTTGGATATGCGCTATGGCCACAAGTGCCTGGAGCAGCTGTACAAGTCACAGCGGAACACAAGGGTGCAGAAGCCCAACGAGAGCCTCCAGGAGTTTGAAATGGACATCGCCCGCCTGGTACGAGACGCTTACCCGACAGCCTCCGACGACATCTGTGAGAGCTTGGCAGTGGACAAGTTCCTAAATGGATTGCGGGAATGGGAGACGCAACAAGCCGTAAAACTGGCCCATCCCAAGGCTTTGAACGAGGCGCTCAGCCAAGCTCTCGAGTTTGAGGCTGTCAAACAGTCCATTAGGGGCCACGCCAGGGTTCGTGCAGTCGAGGCAGAGGAGGTCAAGCTACCAACAACCGAGGAGTTAATTGAAAAAGTGCTGGAACGTCTGAGACCTCGAAGACGAGACCCACGCTGCTGGAACTGCGGACAGCTGGGCCACCTTAGCACCAAGTGTCCAAAGCCTCAGAAACCCAGAAAACAGGCTGCGGAAAACTAGAAAGGGTTAATGGGAAGGGGCAACCGTTGACCCGCGCTGGAGAGGCCCTGAAATCTGCTGCTACTGTCGCAACCGTGAGAGGAAAAGCCAGCAGCATTTTTATCAATGGCATAATAGATGGAGTAACTCGTGAACTACTGGTGGACACGGGAGCAACCAGGACAATTCTGAGACGCGACATAGTGGCACGAGGCAAACAGATTGCACCAACAAAATGGTCTCTGCACACCGCCACGGGAGAGTCAGCACAGGTGTATGGGGAGACGATTGCCACCTTCCAAATTGGCAGCACCACTTTTGATCATCGGACATTGGTGGCCAACATTGAAGAAGACGTTATATTGGGAATGGACATCCTGGACAGATTTGGGTGCAGCTTGAATTTAAAGAAAGGTGCCATTAAAATTGAAAGTGAAGAAGTCATCCTGCAAAGACGGACAGAACTGGCTGCACGTGTTATCCTAGCCAAGAATACCGAAGTGAAGGGGCGATCCGAGATGATAGTGAGTGCCCGCCTGGATTCCAGTAGTACAAATGACCAAATCTGTATGATAGAACCGGAGAACATGGACAATGTTAACAAAGGAGTCATGGTGGCAAGAACAGTGATTCGCGCGCAAGAGACCATTCCTGTCAAGATCATGAATGTGAACAGCTACCCAGTTAAAATGAATGAAGGTTTTGTTTTGGGCAGATGTGAGAGGATAACTTCCATTGTGCAACAGATGACAAACATGTCATGCGAAGGAAACAAATTGTCAACACAATTGGAAGCCCTGGTCCACGACGCTTCCCAAGGTCTAACCGAGGAAAACAAACGGAGAGTGAGGAGTTTGATCTGCCGCTACCAGAACATTTTCGAGGACTCTAATGGCCGTCTGGGAAGAACCAAGGTAGTGCGACATAGCATAGACACCGGAGAAGCGAGACCAATAAAACAGGCTCCAAGAAGACTACCCTTTGCAAAGCGGGAAGAAGCTGACAAGATCATCAAAGACATGAGCAAGGATGGCATCATAGAACCATCAAGTAGCCCTTGGACATCCCCGGTGGTACTGGTGAAAAAGAAGGATGGTACCACGAGATTTTGTGTGGACTACAGACTGCTCAACGATGTTACGAAAAAGGATAGTTACCCTCTGCCAAGGATTGACGACACCTTGGACACATTGGCAGGATGCACCATTTTTTCCACATTGGACCTGAAAAGTGGCTACTGGCAAGTTGAATTGGATGCCAAAGATAAGGAGAAAACTGCATTCTCGACTGGATCTGGACTTTGGCAGTTCACCGTGATGCCATTTGGCTTATGCAATGCCCCCGCCACGTTTGAAAGGCTGATGGAGAATGTGCTGCGAGGACTGTCATGGGAAACCTGCCTGGTATACTTGGATGACATAATCATCCTGGGAAAGGACTTCAACCATCAGTTGAGAAATCTGGAGCAAGTTTTCGGGCGACTACAAGACGCTGGACTGAAGCTCAACCCGAAAAAGTGTAACCTGTTCAAGAAACAAGTAAATTACCTGGGACACATAGTTTCTCAACGTGGAGTTGAAGTTGACCCTGCCAAAATCAAGGCAGTAAGAGACTGGCCCGTGCTGAAGGACAAACATGAAACTAGGAGTTTCCTGGGGCTGTGCACTTATTACAGGAGGTTTGTGCCAAGATTTGCGGACATTGCAAAACCGCTCACCAAGCTTACGGAAGAAAACACTCGCTTCCATTGGAGTGATTCCTGCGCACAAGCATTTGAAGAGCTTAAGGGAAGATTAACAAGTGCGCCCATCTTGAGCTACCCACGAAAAGATGGAAAGTTCATCCTGGATACCGACGCTAGTAATGTGGGGATAGGAGGCGTCCTTTCCCAAATACAGGATGGGCATGAGACTGTTCTGGGTTACTTCAGTAAAGTGCTTTCCAAGCCAGAACGAAATTATTGCGTGACCAGACGAGAGCTTCTTGCCGTGATAAAATCAGTGGAACACTTCCGCAAATACTTGTACGGGAGAAAATTCACACTACGGACTGATCATGCTGCACTGGTTTGGCTTCTGAAATTCAAAAACCCAGAAGGGCAAGTGGCTAGATGGATTGAAAGGCTCCAGGAGTATGATTATGACTCCGAACATAGACCTGGCACGCTTCATCGAAATGCGGATGCATTATCCAGACGACCATGCGCCAGTGACTGCAAACATTGCAGCAAGATGGAGGACAAGGTAGCAATTGTCCAAAGGACGACCACCGAAGATGAGGACTGGCAAGATGAAAAATTGGCGCAAGACCAACTGAATGATCCGGACTTGAAGTATGTGATGGAATGGGCGCGAGAAGGAGAAAGGCCAACCTGGGAAAAACTCGCCCCCTTATCACCAACTGTCAAGGCTTATTGGGCTCAATGGGGATCCATAGTGATAGAAGGAGGGTTTCTGAAACGAAAGATCGAGAAGGAAGACGGCACACTTAGAAGAAAGCAAACCCTCGTTCCGAGGAGCCGAGTACCGGAAATCCTTGGACTGCTGCATGGAGGAACTTCTGGAGGACATCTAGGCGTTAAGAAGACGCTGGAGAAAGTGAAAGAGCGATTTTACTGGATCAACTGCAGCGAAGACGTCAAAGATTGGTGTCGAAAATGTGTAACCTGTGCAACGGCCAATGGACCGCAAAGGAAAAGGCGAGCACCAATGCGTCAGTACAATGTTGGCAGCCCCTTTGAAAGAATTGCCATCGACATAGCTGGCCCATTTCCTACAACTGAGAAGGGTAACAAGTACATCATGGTGGTGATGGATTACTTCAGCAAGTGGGTGGAAGCTTACTCAATCCCTAACCAAGAGGCCGTAACCGTGACTGAAGTTCTAGTTACCGAATTTATCAGCAGGTTTGGCGTACCCCTGGAATTACATTCTGATCAGGGAAGGAACTTTGAAGCTGCTATCTTCCAGCAAATGTGTGAGCGGCTAGGAATCTACAAGACCAGGACCACTGCGCTACATCCACAGTCTGATGGAATGGTGGAAAGGATGAACCGTACCGTGGGGAGGTACTTAGCCAAAGTAGTGTCCAGCCATCAGCGGGACTGGGACCGACATCTGCCTTTGTTCTTATTGGCTTACCGGTCGGCTGTTCAGGAAACGACGAAGAAGACTCCCAGCAGCATACTGTTTGGGCGAGAAATGCGACTTCCTTGTGATCTCAAATTTGGCTGCAAACCAGGTGAAGACCTAGCCGGAGAAGACTATGTGACAGACCTTCGCAGGAGGCTGGATGACATCCATGATCAGGTCCGCATGAACATCGGGGAAGCCAGCGATCAAATGAAGGAGCGCTATGACACCAGAGCTGACAGCATGGGGTACAAAGCTGGTGACTGGGTGTGGCTTTTTGACCCCAAGAGGCGCCAAGGATACTGTCCGAAACTTCAGCGTTCCTGGGACGGGCCGTACGAGATCTTGGAGCGCGTCAACGATGTGGTCTACCGCATAAAAAAGAGACCAAACGGAAAACCAAGGGTCGTGCACTACAATCGCCTCTCACCATACCTAGGCAATAATGATGACCAACCAGCCCAAAAAGTACGACAGTGCGTCGCATCCGAAAGATCACCAGCCTTTGAGACGTTTTGGGAGAACGCGAAGGCAGGGCAGAAGTTTCGCCATGGAGTGACCACAGAAGTCCACAAGGACTTATTTGAGGTCACTAGGGACCACACACTGGCATGCAGTGTACCGGAAGATCTAGATATGTCTAGAGGAATTGCACGGGTCTTCCGATACAAATTCGGAGAACCGCAACCCTCGAGCAGCCCGCAAGGAAGAGCTCTGAGACTACCGAAGGGGCGTCAACAAGCATACTGCCTGGTTGTCCCGGATTCCAGCAACCTGGAAGATGACTACAAGGCATTGTGGGACGGCCTTGTTGAGCTGCGTGACTACATGTTGGAGGATCAGCAGGCGCGTCTGGCAATACCGAAGATGGGTGGCGGCCGCGCTAATCGAGACTGGCGGATAATCCGGAGTATGATTGAAGCAGTGTTCTCGGGAGTCGGCATCAGCGTCATGGTGTGCTGCGAGCAAGCGCAGCCGAGAGCCAGTGGGGAGAAATCCGTGGACTGCCACTTCTTCCTGACCACAGGGTGTCGACGTGGATCAGCATGCCCCTACCTACACAGAGTCAAGACTGTTCCGGGACGAAACAGTCTAGGTGGGGGGTAGTGTTATGTAAATATAAATATTGAAATAAGTATGGATAGTTATAGTTATAAGAATCCTCAAAAGTATTGGTAGGTAAGATCGATAATTATGTATAAGTGTAGAATTCTCTAGGCTAAGTAGGTATTTGTTATAATTATAGGAATACTGTATTGCATTGGTAGGTAGGATTTTGGTTGTGTCTAGGTAGTACGTGAAACATCGAGAAGTAATAATTACTCTGGAACCGTCTGGCGACTTTAGTTCTGGATCATACTGCTCTGAAGAGTATAAAGGTGCAAATGGCCTGCAGAGCGAGTCAGTATCATAGAGACTTACAAACACATCGAAGTCATCTGATCAGTGAACCAAAACCAAGTGGAATAATCGAGAAAGTAGTGTGAAAATAAATTTTGTAACTGTGTAAAATAAATAACTATTGAAGAAGACCTGTGTATTTTTAATTTGAAGACAATTGAACCCTAATTTCGTAACAATATGTAGATGCGTCTACCCCAAAACGAAGGGGCCAGTTTGATGCCCGCCTTGGGAAATTTGAGATTGGGTCATTAATGACGTACTGTCAGCTGTACAATACAAGTGGCAGATGGTGCTCATTTCATTCTACGTACAAAATCACGTTCACTAAAGCATAAAATATTTTACTGTTTTGTCTATTCGGTGAACGTTTGATAGTTCAGTTGGTGGAGTGCCTGAATTCCATGCCGTGAGCTCCGGTTCGAATCCCACCGAGGGTGTCAGAAATGATTTCCTGTTTTGGTATTTATTTCAATCCGCAAAATAAAATACCGGCAAGGTTTACTCAGCCTTCACAAGAAATGAGTAACAGCCCCCTTAGAAGCTAGGAAACCTCCACTTCAATTGAAATGGTTGGCGTAAAAGCGGCCCCCTTAACTACAAAAAAACATAGGTTCCACTAGCCACATGCGAAACCCTTTGAAGATAACATGTAACTAAGTTGCGTTGTGTCATTTAACTACAATTTTCGTAGTTTCCATTGGTAAATTAGAATTTAAAAATTAAATCATTTTGAAAGAACTGGTTTTGTACTTTACGATTCTTTTTCTATCTATTCGTGTTTTTCCCTTTTCACCTATTCTCCTTACATAAAAAAACAGTATCAAATTACTGAATTGATTCCGAGTAGACAGACCGTAAAAATCTAGAATAAAATTTCAATTTATTAGCAGCGGTAATATATTGCGGCAGATAAAACAAGAAGTGTGCGAGCAGGAAGAGAAATGGTGTGAGGAATAAGAGATAGGGGTGTAAACAGCGGGCAGGAGGGGGGCGGAATAAATAAATGATTAAACACTACCCCCCGCCACATTTTAATAATGTTATTTAAGGGAAAAACTGCTCGTGCGGAAAAGGGTGGCCGCCGAGAAGTGGATTGGAAGTAGTGGAAAGGTTTTTCCGAGGGGTAGCAATAGAAAAGGTTTGATTTCCATTTGAAATCGCTGAAAACCAGCCAGTGAATGGCCACTGTGCAGGACTATTTGATTTCAATGAAAATGGAATGAGATATTTACAGGCTTGTTACAAAGTATTTGGTGAAGCCATGTTTGACTCCACCGTGTGTGATAGGAGAGAGGATTGAATGCAGATTCTTAATTTAATTTGGCGGTTAAGCAAACTGATGAAAGGCAAATCTTCTTAAGTTGCATCAATCTTAAATCAACCGTTCAGTTTTTTATACTTTTAAATTAATTATCATTAGTTTTAAAATATTGAGAAATAAATATTTTTTTATTCATTTAGTTCGTCAAGTGTCGCTGGTATGGTCGAACACATAAAGCGTCGACACTCAAATTTAGGTTGTTGAAATAAACGCAAGTTTGAGCCCCACCTACGACACGTCGTAACCTAGCGACAATAACTTTGCCCCCAGTTGAACAGATTCAGTCAATGTATAATTAATTTATTAAAATATTTAATAATGAATTATCAATTAATAATGTTAAAACCTGTTTCTGGCTAGTCAAAATAGGTTGATGAATTGCATTCTTCTCAAATCTATTGAAAAATAATAATAACAAACTACCTGCCTTTTCAGAGTAAAATAAGTAATGTTTGCAAGTACAAGAAAGTTTAAAACAAGTCCGAAATTTGTTATCACCCTATTTAGACCAAACAAGTAATATTTTTTGGTTGAAAATCATATTCAAGAGTTCCAATTAGACCATAATTTAAAATAAAATTTTAACCCTCGTAAGCCCACACACGCCTCGGAATAATTTCCATCCATCTCTCGCGTATTTATTTAGGATATTAATGTCATAAGAGCGCATAACATCTGAAAGCCAAAGCGTGTTTAGGTTCGCAGAAGTGGGGCCATGAATCAAACCTGGGACCCTTAATTAATCACTGTCCAGTGTGGACCCAGACGGACGGAGTGGCGAGGAGAAAAAATCATGCGTCATTGGAGGGTTGAGACGAGTTTTATTATTTTAAGGGTTCCTGTAATTTATTGATCATGTTTATTTATTTTCATTTATATGTATGACTTGCTTATTACAGACTTACAAATATTTATTACATTTTTTGTTTACAACCATGAAGTTAACATGCAGCATATGTAAGCGTGAACGTATCTGCATGCAATAAATATAAGCCTAATACGTCAATATACTTTATGTCAATACATTTTTGGCAACTTAGATAATAGATTAAATATTAAATAGTCTGATATCCCTTTCTGTAAAAACTTGGTTAACTTTTAGCAATGTCATCCGTTCAGGGAAACGCGGCCGGAGTCGCAAGATTTATGTGAATTTCAGGTTTGGTTTATATTGTTAGTTCGCATGTAGCATGTCAAAGCGCAAACTTACACGTGCCCACTTGAAGGCCGACATTTAATACACATCTGAAATGTTCACCCTTAGCTTGAACAAAATATTTATGTGAAGGATTAATTTACTATTACCCAAGGGCGCCTGTTGAACCAGGTCAAAGTTATTGTCGATAGGACATGGCGCAGGCGGGATTCAAACTTGTGATTGTTTCAATAACGCAAATTCGAGTGCCTACGCCACACCCCCTTGAGTCTTGACCATGACAGTGACAGCGTTCACAGAATACTAGGTATCAGGATACCTACTGTATCAGGAAAAATACTAACAACAATTAAACAATTTTACTGTCTTTCATTATGTTTTTGCAATTTATATTATGGATAGATGAATATTATTGTTTCAATGTTCAACTTACAGCGTAAAAACCTTTGATTCATTTCGATATCTAATATCTATGTATGTATAATACAATTTTCAAAAATACATTAGGTTGCCGCCTTTGGCTCTATACCACTCAATTATAAGAAACTGAATTGAAAATCGGTATAGTCTTCGGAATTTTTGCTACCTTTGTTTTAAAGCCAATTCCTTAAAAAACAATTGCTAGCGATTTACATCCTCCATGTTAAAGCGTGTACATGACAGTTGGCCAAGTTGTGACGGATGTACAGGAAATTTAAACAGTTCGGCAATTTCCGTTGGCGGTCGGGCTGCCTCGGGTCACAGGCGTCTGACCCATGAAGGCGGCGATATGGACCGCTTTGATGTGCACAAGGAAGCTGTAATATACAATATGCTAATTATATGATGACCATGTGGTAAGTCGGTCTATGGATATTATATCTATCTATCTATCGATCCACCAGTGCTTGTTTGGCTTATCTACGTCCTGATTCAAAGATGACCTTTACATGGAATCGTCTTAAGAATCACATTCTCTACATTCTGAGCTAAGAAAAACGCAATAAACGCGATAATGTGGTTTGTTAGTGTTTATAATATATAAACGCGATTAGTTGTTTATAATATATTTTTAATCTATTTCCAGTTTTCATAAGACATATTGGCACAGTACACATACAAACTCATGCTCATGTGAAATATATCTGTTGGAGATAAGGCAAATAAGCACTAATATGACGCTATCTCTCTTTCTAAAATCTAACAGACACGTGTAAGTATGCGCTGACAAATACTGCATGTGTACTTACAAATTAAAATCCAAACCTCAAATGAAAATAAACCCTGCAACTATTGCCGACGTTCCCTGAAACAGAGGTGACATTGGTAAAGTGAATCATTTTTTGCAGTATTGGTGGACAGCCTAATAGCAACCCATCTAAATCTAAATCTAAGTGCAAAGATATGTATCATTTGAGATTCATATTAAATGCATTCCCACAAGCAGACATGCATAATTTCGCGCTTACACATGCCGCATGTGGACCTACAATATAACAAACCCAATCTCAAATGAACATAAGCCCTGCAACTCTTGCCGACCTTCGCTGAAGCAGGGGTGACATTGGCAAAGTGAACCATCTTTTACAGTATGGGTGGTCAGCCGCATACCAACCTATCAGTCAAGGAATACAAGCAATTAATACATTCAAATATATAAAACAAATAAACTCTAAACAAGCAACCCATAAGTTAAAGAATAAGAAGGAACCAGTAAAAAAATATTTGTTTGCCTTTTCCCCTTTTTCTCACAGCCGGGTGACGACATAATTTGTCTATGTCAATTCACATGACGACCAAATTCGCTACTTTAATTGGCTTAAAAAAAAAGAAGCACAGAATAATTGTTTTCTCTGAAAAGCGTACATAAACGAATCTTGCAATCTCAATCAATGCCTGAGAGAAATATTTCGTATTTTTGCTAATTTTTCTTTTGACTCCTCGGACTCGACGAAATTGACATTTCGCATTTTGCCGAGGGAGATACATTTCGAGATATCTTTTGAGATACATTTCGAGATATCTTTTAAGATATATTTCGAGGTATCTTTCGAGATGTATTTCTCAAAAATGGAGCTCTCTGCAAATCAAAACGTCTGATTCGATTTGAAACAATTCAATTTTAAAGGCAGCTGAGAGCAAGAAGCCTTGCCTTCAGTGTCAAGAAAAATACAAGGCGCCATCTTGAATATTAAATAACAAAATATTATTATCATTTTCTCGCGCGCTTTCTGCTGGCTGAAGATGATGTATTTTTCAAATAAGAACTTCCAATTTCGAATGCTTTGAATTTGATACATAAGAACAACATATTATACATTTAAATAAAGAATAAAGATAATTTAAAAAAAAACAGATTGGGGTGAGAAGTCTATTTCTAATGAGCATAAGCACAGCAACTTTCGCCGACCTTCCCTGAAACAGGGGTGACATTATCAATGTGAGCCATTTTTACAAAAAGGTGGTCAGCTTCATACCAACCTGTTGTCAAGTAACACACATATGTATTGTTAAGAACATATGAGTTCGTGTGGACGTGAGCCTAAGCACGCTGGTTAGTATGTGTGACGTCTCTGGTTATAGTGTGGAACAACGCTCTAGTACAATCAACTAGGAAGTATATACCATGCTCTCGAACATGCATGAATCGTCTCTGCCACACATATAAATACAAAGATTCTGTCGGACAAACAGAGTCGCTTTGACCATTGCAACGCGAAGACCTGTAATCAGATAGTGAAGAGTGAATAGTATATTGTAACCGTTATTGTGAAAAAGAAATCATGTGAAATAAGTTTAATTAAAATAACTCCAATTCAAATCATAACAGTACGATGATAAATGTTCTCCCGGATAAACCATGCTGAATTTCTCGCATTTACTGGGTCATTCCACCACCAGAACATTATGTACAAACACAACGTCATTCCAAGGCACGAATACAATCATGAACTACTCCTAGATGGTTCTAAAGTACGTGCATCGGTGTGCGTAGTCACTTTGGTTTCATAGTCCGTCATAGATGTATGCGTGTATAAGCGCACGTATTACAAGTTTGCAACAATATATGTATAATATGAATGGATAATTTGTTTAAAGTGTTTTTGTGTGTGGCACACCTCAAGGGCCCTTGGCATTTATACAGACTAAGGGAATGCGGTTGATGTCTTATTGAATATGTAGAGAGCATACCTTCTGAGAGGATGAACTTTAAAACGCAGGTACGGTATAATTGAATTTCATCCAGGAGTCAGAAGCGAATTCCGATCGTAGTTGAGAATATCCTCTATTAAGGTGGGAAGAAAATTATCATTCCACCAGGAAGAAATGAACGTTCGATTATTGCTTTCGTCTAGTTTTATGAATGAAGTTGTAGTGGGTTTCTATGTTTATCTATAATCTAAGTTGCTATGAGATATATTTTACATTTAAATTCATTGTATTACCACTGTGAAAAATCATATTGACTGATTTATATGAACCTTTATAGAACTTGATACAAATGCTACATTAACCCTATTCTATTTTCACACATTTATTAATTTTATTTTAATTAATTATTAATCTCACGCGTTTCCGATTTGTCGATCAACTTCAGGTAAAAATAAAAATACATTCATTTTTATTCTTACTCATCCTAATATAAATATGATTTTATTAGGACTTATGGGTTGATATGAGGATGACCACCCATACTATAAAAAATGTTTCACTTTGCCAATGACATCCCTGTTTCAATGAACTTTGGCAAAAGTTGCACTGCGTACGTTCATTTGCGTTTTGGATTTTAATTTGTAAGCACACATGCAGTATTTGTAAGCGCGAACTTACACGTATCTGTTTACGAGCATATATTTAATATGAATTTTAAATGTTTATATATATTTACAACTTAGATTATAGGTTATTGGTATTGGCAATTCATTTAATCACAAAAGAAAAGCAATTCAACAATTTTCTTTCACACTAAATTTTACACACATTTTTTCCTCCCTCCATCGGTAAAATCTTGACTTTCACACCATAATACACTTCCCCCATTCTCACCTTTCACTTCACCCCTTATTCATGTATGTAAGTAAACACTCGCATTTTATCTTACCCTTCTTCTCACACCCCTTATGTCTTTCTCTTCTTCTCATTCCAATCCAACGATTACGAATCGACACGGCTGTAACTGAACGTCGTGCAAATCAAAATGAACATCCCCATCTTAAAGAATTACACTTTTGATAGCTCAATGTGATGCTATTTAATTATTTTTTTAAATAAATGTGTAAAAAAGAGTACAATTCACCATTTTTTTGCCTGGTCAAAAACAGGTTTTAGCATTACAATATCAATTAATAATTCATTATTTCATATTTTTAATTAATAATTACTCAATGACATTTTTTTGAACCAGGGTCGAAGCTATATTGTTGATAGGACACGGCGCAAGCGGTTATCCCGGTTTTGAACCGGCGGTAGTGTCAATAACGCAAATTTGAGTGCCATTGTCTATGCCCTCAACTATCCCAGCGACAGCAAAATTTAAGAAGCATTTTGTTGTAGAAAAACAAGATAATAGTTTTTTTTGTGAAACGCTTAATTTTATTTTCACATTTTTTTAGGTTAATTTGTCTAAGCGCTATTGGACTTTATCCGTTCATCTTTAGAGGCTAACTGAGGTAAAAACAAAATTATCTATTTATCTCAGAAAAAAATCACATCCTCCCTTTTGACACACTCATTGTAACCGCACTTCTGAACTCCCGTTGGCTGAATATCTTCTCCAGGTTCATCTCTGCAAAGGCGTCTAAAGAATGATAGAGACAAATTGTAAATTATACTCCATTATTTGTGCTTATTTTTTTTTTTTGGAAAAGAAACATTGATGGCTTGATTCAATGTTCAATGTTCAATTCAAAAGTTCAAAGTCAAAAAATATTATTTTTCAGTATAAGCTGACATACAAAATGCGATCTATTGCTGTGATTTTTCAAGATCATCAAATAACAAGTAACAAATACTCGATGTTTAAAACATTCCGGAACTTCCCCTTGATACCGTTAATAATAAAAATATGTATGAAAATCAAATCACTCGCCAGATGTGCTGTAATATTTTCCATACATTTAACACTGCTACCTCTATCGTAATGTTTTATTCTTGGGGTACAGATTTCAAAATGGGTATTTTTTTTCACTCCATAAAATACCGCTCTCTTTAAAAGTAAACGCATGGAAATCAAGCCTTGCGCCTTCTGGTTTTTTTTTTGTTTTTTTTTTGTATTTTGGAAACAAACGGTTGAAATAAATTTTGTTTTTCCTTTCAGTCGATAAATCAGACACTTGTTTTTCTCACTTCGTTTTATAAAGAAGATTTTTTACTATTTCCCTTTTTCTTTATCCATTTCTTAAATCTACGTAGCTTTTGCAATATTCCTTTATATTATTTACATTATTTAAAAATTGGCATGACGTCCCCTTAGTCCTTGTTTGTCTAATGTCCATCAGAAGTACATTCACAAGAGCAATGCTTTTTATATGTACTGGACCAATGTGTCTTATGATAACAGGATTTGTTTTTTAAACGCAAACGCAACGCAACTAAGCTACACATATAATGTAACTTCTTGCCGCGTTATCCCCGAAGGGGTCGCATGTGGCGAGTTGAACCTATTTATTTTTACAACCACTTCAGTTGAAGTGGAGGTTTCCCAGCTCCCGAGAGTGCTGGTACTCATTTCTTGTGAAGGCTGAGTAAACCTTGCCGGTATTTTATTTTGGGGTTTGAAATAAACACCGAAACGGGAAATCATTTCTGACACCCTCGGTGGGATTCGAACCCGAGCTTTTGGCATGGAATGCCAGCACTCTACCACCTGAGCTATCGACCGGACTGTTTTATATATACCGGAATATTTTCAAAAACTCTTACATTATTTTGTTTCAGGTTTTTTTAGCTCTGATTGTATAGAATGTGTTCTTAAGACAATTTCATTCAAAGGTCATATTTTAATAAAGATAAGCCAAACAAGAGGGGACTATGAGTATGACTACCCACACTGTACAGATTGTTTCACTTTGCCAATATTATTCCTGTTTCACGGGATGGTAGCAAGAATTTCAGGGTGTTGAATTTGGTTTTTCTTAAATGTTTTTTTTTTTTTTTTTTAAGAAAATCCTGTGCGGGAGACTCCCTAGATTCTGAAGACTCTAGGGGTCTATGACACTTGTTGTAGTGCCGCAGAGGTGTACGAGCTTGGTCGTCGCTACAAAGCGCCAATACTCAAGCAAGACCCAGTTGCTGTAAGGCTGGATGGACCCTTGGTGACCGGTCATTGGTAAAGGCTTATGAATTCTTCAACCCAGCGAAGAGCACATTCGAAATATTAATGGTATTTTTGTGTGCTCCGCCGGGATCCGAATCCACAACCTTCCAAATATTTACGAGTCCGAAGTGTTGCCACAACGGACTACGGACCGGTCCGAGTTTAAATATTTCTGCAACTTAGATTTTATATAGACTTTAATTCATTATTAATAAGGTCGGAACATCTTTAATTTTGGAACTTTTTTCTCAGTGAGCAAACTTCAGTCTTGTATTGGACTGCCGTCCTTTTTATCAGCAACCAATAACTAAATATTTGTATACATTTTACCTTGAAACCTGGCCGTATGTCGACACACTTTACTATCTGAAAAAATTCACTATCAGACCTCTTTATTCTAAATTAATGCGAAATATATAACTTTGTATTGGTTTCTTATTGCTTCATAAAATGTTTTTTAAATATTGAATTATTTTTTTAATGAAAACAGTAATTTTTCTTTGGAATATCAGGATAAAATATAAGTAATAATAAAACTATGTATGTATAAAGTTATAATATACAAAAAATGTACGACGGTTTCGAGGATTAAAACGTAGCTCGGGGCGATTTTAGATCGAATTTTAAAACACACAACTAAACCATAATCCCTTCTTATTATCCCCCAAATCCCATACAAAGTCTGAGGCTATTAAAACTTAATCCGCTTCTATGAATACGCCCTGCGTTTATATCTTGGCACAGAATTATTTATGGGGAAAACTGGAAAGTTTTTGGGAAAAAGTGGGATTTTCCCGACAAAGTTTTTTAGGGATTGTGACCCGCGGGCGCCGGATTTGAAAACCATCCCCGTATTAGGAGAAAATGATAAACGTCCGGTCTGGTTTTTTTTTTTTTTTTTTTCGTGATGAATAATTTGCTACTAAAGTTTAATTTTTGCTATAAAAAATAATTCTTACTGTTAAAAGATCACATTTAAGTGGAAAATGACTCGAATTACAAATTAAGAGGTACCTACGTGGTTCTCGGGTTTCACGGAAAGGCGTCGGGGATCGCAATATAAATTATTATTTTTTGTAAGAAAATAGGTATGTGAAGACGAATGCCATTCACCAACCTATTTTGCCTGGCCAGTTGTCTTTATGCGAAAGCAGAATCTTGTGTGCATGCAATGGAAGTAACGATCGAATGGGCCACGCGTGATTCGAGCCGGCGTTATTCTGTTCTTAATACGCTAGTCAAGAATAGCTACTTGACTTCTTCGGACATAACACCGACATGTTCATCTGAGGTTTGGTTTATTTTGTATGTACACATGCAGCATGCGTAAGCGCGAACTTACAAGTACCTGCTTGTGGACATGCATCAGATATGAACCTTAAATGTCAATACATTTTTGCACCTTCGATTATAGAATGTACAGACTCAATAAATAGTTAACCTCACATGTGTATTATTGTTGTAAAAAAATAAAAGAATTACCGACTTTATTTTGTAGGTCATCTATTTATTTACTTTTCTTAATTCAGTTATGTATGCCTACCAGCCAACCAATCAGAAGACGGACATTATTTATTCAGGGTGCACAGGGTAAAATTAATTTATTAATTTAAAAAGCGAACACGATCGAGCAAAAAACACGCTCTGGTCACACTCAAACAAATTAATATTTACGCGGCACATTCTCAATTCAAATTAATTACGCCTCTCGCTCCTGCGCGCAGGTCTCTCCGAATGCATCCGTCTCGCTCCCGCGCAGCCTTCGAAATTCAAATTCCCTCACAAAGAGCCATAGACAAGTGGACAAATAGATTGGAATTTCCGCAGAGGAAATTGCGGATTTTTTCGCAGGACCGATTTCCGCCGCCGCAGCGCGTCTTGTCTCCTCCTTCCGTCAGAGACCTCTTTTCTTCGGTAATTGCACTTTTTTCTTGTTTTTCTCTCTCCGGCAGCCACGACTGAGACGCCAGCTCAAGCCGGGATATTGAAAAGGATTATTATTAGTGAATTAAAGGAAGATGAGTACCCGCCGAGTGCTCTTTAGTCCGTTTTTTAAATCCCCACACAAATAGTTGTGTGTTCATTTGTGGACTCGGAACATTTTTTCTATAAAAATAGGTTTGTAAAGTGAAACACAATTTTCCATATCAGAGGCAGGTATTAACATTATTAATTAATTATTCATTAATTTTATGTTTTAATAATATATTAATTAACAATGACCCAATGGCATCTGTTGAAACAGGGTCAAAGTTATTGTGGATAGGACACGACGCAGGCGGTGTTCGAACTAGCGATTGTCTTAACAACACAAATTCAAGTGCAAACGCCTTATCCCCTTGACCACACCAGCGACATTTCGAGGATTGACAATATTTGCATGGTCAATTCATGTTTTGTCTGATTATCGTATTTCAAATAGATATCCTTGAATATCATCTTAAGGCAGATTGTTTCAGTAATCGCGTTTTGATAAAAATATTCCGCGCCTGATATTTGCCAGGATTTTTTTACTGAAATCGAAACCATTTCATATGAACTTATTTTTCTCACATTTAGTTTTCTTTGACTTATAGGTTGGTATGAGGCTGACCACCCATACTGTAAAATAATGGTTCACTTTGCCAATGTCACCCCTGTGTCAGGGAAGGTCGGCAAAAGTTGTAGGGCGTATGTTCATTTGAGGTTTGGATTTTATTTGTAAGTACACATTCAGCATGTGTAAGCGCGAACTACACGTGTTTGTTTGTGGGTATGCATTTGAGAACTTTAAATGAATATATCCTTGCAACTTAGATTATATTAGACAGTCATGTCGACTTTCTGTTTCAAAGATTTTATTGCTGTTTCGAAATATGAATGAACATATTTTTAAAATACAAACAAGCATATTTAAAAATCTCTTTCAACTCATTGAATCAACAAATTTAGTCAGTCATCGGTTGAATCAGAAATCGAAAATATGTATGTTTTACCAGAAGTTTAATTTTTTTGTAGAGTGTACGATTTGCAAGTGAACAAACTGCCAGTGAACCGTTTCATGCTCTGTTAAATTGAATAATGAACGGCCATTCGACCAAGTAATTAAACCACGAAATTATATTCTCTTTATTTCCGTAATGGTTCCATCTATAAGTTGAAGGAAAAAGTATTTAAAGTTTGCATAAAATTGGCGTATTATTTATATGAAAATCTCCATTAAGAGTGTAATATACCCTTAACCTGTCGCTTTTGTTTCTTTACGTTTATAGTCTCAGTAAAAGATTGCCAGTTATTGAAAAAATTAGGCTTGTTAACTAAAAATTTTACCTAAATTATTAAGGCTAAAAAAGTGTATATTTAAAAAAAAACATTTTTAAATATGTAGAGTTTTATTATATATTTTTTATTTTATTTTTTTGGAAAACAATATGTTTTTAATATCAGAATTGTACATTTCTTGCAAGAAGAGGATTTTTGATAATCGGTAAAGTTTTTGAGAACATATGAAAACAAAGGAAACTACTTAGTTAATTAGATTTCTTGAAAACAGCTGACAGTATACAAAATCGGGTCGGAATCAAACTCACGAGCTTCAGAATACGAGTCCGTAGCCTTAACCACTAGACTACAGACCGGTCATGCCCATCGTTTAATACAATAAGTCAACTCTGGGTAAGTGAATAACTTATCCTTAAGTGTAAAACCCCTTCCCTTCAAACGCATAAGTAAAAAAAATCACGAAAACTAAGTCATTCAATAGATGCTGTTTTATATTCCATACATTTATTTTACATCAAAGTAAGTGCGTTTTATACATACACGTTTACTTTCGAAACTTTCGTACAATTTGATTCAGAAAAAAACCTAATAAAAGCCACAAAAAGGTTCGATTGCCTGATAAGAACAACGTCAAATAAAAAATATAACGTCTAAACTCAATTTAAATGTTTCACCAAAAATACATGTAAAGTAAAACCCTCACTAGATGCGCTATTTCCGTTTTAGTTCACTATTTTGTAAGCTCTATGGTTGAGTTTTATTTAGGGAAGGTGGAGGCAAGCGGGGTTTCCCCCCTTAGTAAGACAAGCAATAAACATAATCTCCTCTTCATCTCGGGGAGTCCCCGCTAAGGCTCAATGGGATTAGGAGCAACGACGATCTGGTTGCCAGGAAGTCAAAGCCTGGAGCGCCTTTTAATTTTCCCGATTGAACAAAAAAAATACCTACTTACAAGGATCATGATACTCTTGCATTTATTTTGCGAGCATCTTTTAAGCTTGGCTAATAAAACGTTTTCATTTTTTCTTTAAATCTGCCGGTTTTCTGAAATACTAAAGTAGACGCTGAATCCGTGAGGACCTTGTTTTTCACAAGGCATTTTTATCATATGTATTAAGTAGACTTATAGGATGACTAGCAGACTGACCGTGCTGCGCACGGTTGTCTGCTAGGCCCTTCGGGCAGTGTAAGTCTGGCTTCGCAATAATTTTTCCTCACACCTCCTTCATAGTAATTAAATGCTTTAAGAAGTAATTTGAAAAAAAAATTGCGGTAAAAGGGTTATTTAGTTCTTTCATGTTCTGAGTATCTTGTATGAAGCATGAGGTATGAGGCTGACCTCCCATACCTAAAAAAATGTTCACTGAAGGAATGTTTCTCTGTTCCTGAAAAGGTCGGCAAAATTGCAGGGCTTATGGTCAAGAGAGGCTGAAATTTTTATTTGTAAATACACATGCAGCGTTTGTAAGCGCAAACTCACTCATGTCTGCTTGGGGGCATGCATTCAATATGAATTATAAAATGTATGTATGCAACTTAGATTTATATTCTAAAATTAAAAACATCAAGTGCCACAATTATATGTTAGCGTGAAAGAACATTTGCCAGCTTGTGGGTGTGCATTGTATTTGAATCATCAAAACTCTTTTTGCAACTTAAGATTATAAATTAAGATAACCGTTGTTTAAGGATTTTTCAAACCCAAACTCCTTGACCTAAGGGTTAGTATGAGGCTTACCACCCATATCGCATAAATGGGTTCACTTAACTAATGTTCCCCCTGTTTCTGAATAGGTCGGCAAAAGTTGCATGGCTTATGGTTATGAGAGGCTGAAATTTTTATTTGTAATTACACATGCAGCATTTGTAAGCGCAAAGTCACTCATGTCTGCTTGGGGGCATGCATTGAATATGAATTATAAAATGTATGTATGCAACTTAGATTTATATTCTAAAATTAAAAACATCAAGTGCCACAATTAAATGTTAGCGTGAAATGACATTTGCCAGTTTGTGGGCGTGCATTCAATTTGAATCATCAAATAACTTTTTTTGCAACTTTAGATTATAAATTAAATTTAACATTGTTGAAGGATTTTTTAAACTCAAATCCTTGACGGATAGGTAAGTATGAGCTTGAATACCCATATCGCAAAAAATGGTTCACTTGACAAATGTTTCCCCTGTTTTTGAAAAGGTTGGCAAAAGTTGCAGGGCTTATGTTCATTAGAGGCCTTAATTTTAATTTGTAAGTTAACATGCAGCATTTATAAGCGCGAACCCACTCATGTCTCCAGGGGGGCATGCATTGAATATGAATTATAAAAGTTATTGTATCTGTGCAACTTAGATTATATATTCTAATATTTAAAAAAAAATCAAGTGCCACAACTATATGTTAGCGTGAAATGACATTTGCCAGTTTGTGGGCGTGCATTCAATTTGAATCATCAAATAACTTTTTTTGCAACTTTAGATTATAAATTAAATTTAACGTTGTTGAAGGATTTTTCAAACTCAAATCCTTAACTTATAGGTAAGTATGAGTCTGAATACCCATATCGCAAAAAATGGTTCACTTGACAAATGTTTCCCCTGTTTTTGAAAAGGTTGGCAAAAGTTGCAGGGCTTATGTTCATTAGAGGCCTTAATTTTAATTTGTAAGTTCACATGCAGCATTTATAAGTGCGAACCCACTCGTGTCTCCAGGGGGGCATGCATTGAATATGAATTATAAAAGTTATTGTGTCTGTGCAACTTAGATTATATATTCTAACTAATATTTAAAAAAAATCGAGCGCCACAACTATATGTTAGCGTGAAATGACATTTGCCAGTTTGTGGGCGTGCATTCAATTTGAATCATCAAATAACTTTTTTTGCAACTTTAGATTATAAATTAAATTTAACGTTGTTGAAGGATTTTTCAAACTCAAATCCTTGACGTATAGGTAAGTATGAGCTTGAATACCCATATCGAAAAAAATGGTTCACTTGACAAATGTTCCCCCTGTTTTTGAAAAGGTTGGCCAAAGTTGCAGGGCTTATGTTCATTAGAGGCCTTAATTTTAATTTGTAAGTTCACATGCAGCATTAATAAGCGCGTACCCACTCGTGTCTCCAGGGGGGCATGCATTGAGTATGAATTATAAAAGTTATTGTATCTGTGCAACTTAGATTATATATTCTAATATTTAAAAAAAATCAAGCGCCACAACTATATGTTAGCGTGAAATGACATTTGCCAGTTTGTGGGCGTGCATTCAATTTGAATCATCAAATAACTTTTTTTGCAACTTTAGATTATAAATTAAGATTACCGTTGTTTAAGGATTTTTCAAACTCAAATTCCTTGACTTAAGGGTTAGTATGAGGCTTACCACCCATATCGCATAAATGGGTTCACTTAACAAATGTGTCCCCTGTTTCTGAAAAGGTCAGCAAAAGTTGCAGGGCTTATGGTCATGAGAGGCTGAAATTTTTATTTGTAAATACACATGCAGCATTTGTAAGCGCAAACTCACTCGTGTCTCCGAAGAGGAGTGCATTGAATATGAATTATAAATGTTAATGCGTCTATGCAACTTAGATTGTATATTGTAAAATAATACTTTAAAAAAATTAAATGCCGCAATAAGTACGGTTTCATATAAAAAGTTGACCGAATCGATCGTCATTATTTCTAAAAAATACATGTTATAACTGGTTGAAGTAAAATTTTGAAATAAATAAAGAATATAGGTAGGTACTCAACGGAATTCAACCGAAAAAGAATCGACTTGGCAATGGCAACGATGGCAACTTTGAAGCCTATGTTGAAGTGCTGGAAATTTATTTGAAATTCGAATGTCAAAATGAGTTTTGTTTCTCGCATAGGTTTTACATAAAAAGGTGTTGTGATTGATCATGTTTATTTATTTAAAAAACAACAATTTAAAATCTACTAATGATGAGGAAGCACATCTCAAGTCCTGAACAATATTTTTTGTGAATATGACGTGCATCTGTTTAGGAGTTCTTCAGTTTGAATGCCATTAACGCACAACTATTTTGTATGGGGAGGCCGTTGCATTTTATAAAGATAAGGGATATGAGGCTGACCGCTCATGCTGTAAAAAAATGGTTCACTTTGCATATGTTTTGACTGTGTTTGGGAAGGTAGCAAAGTTGCAAGGTTTATGTGCAGCATATGTAAGCGCAGATTTACACGTGTCTATATGTAAGCGTTCTTTAGCAAGCTGAAAACCCCGCACTTCAACTGAAGTGTAAGGCCCGACCCCCTTACCTGTTAAAATCAAAATGGTCCACTCGCCACATGCTGCCCTTCGAAGAGAATGCGGTAAGAAATAACAATATACGTGCAGCTTAATTGCGTTGCGTTTCTTATACAAGAAAATCTCAAGAAAATTCCAATAAAAAGCATTGACTCGTACAATTGATTGTGATTGACAAAAGTGCAGTTAATTTTCTGAGTTAAAACAAACATCGACTTTATTTTCAAACGCCAAATGGATTGATAAGTTTAAGCCATCGACTCTGAAGTGCCAGACACGAGGGTGTGCGGCCAGAGAGGGGGGGGAAATAAGCGATTTTCTTTGTACAAATTAAATGGAAGCAACGCTGAAGGCTGTGTCGGTAAACTGCAGCCTGTGAAAAAGCTCTGAGTCAATACAATAAACAGTTCCGGCGAGCTTTCGCGGAGAACTATTTGTGTGTACTCACTCGCTCCCTGTGTGAAAGGGATGCATTGTTGGAAAGAGCTTAAAGCTCATTGCTGTTTGAGTAATGAAAAACTATTAAAAATATGTAGGTTGTGATGTAAAAGTTAAAACAAAGTTTTTCATTACGAGTTGGTTTATTTTCTTGAACGTTGTCGGTATTATCACACCATTAGCAAGAGAATAAGTAATATATTATCTACAATCTAAGTTGCAAAAAGATATTTCATTTGTGATTCACATTAAATGCAATCCCATAAGCAGACACGTATAAGTATGCGCTTACACATGCCGCATGTGGGCTTGTAACATAAAAACCCAATCTAAAATCAACATATACGTAAGGGGCTGCAACAATTGCTGAATTTCCCTGAAACAGGGGTGACATAGGCAAAGCAAAGCATTTTTTTACTGTACATATGTATGGTCAGCCTTCTTCCAACTTATAAACGCAACGCAACTAAGCTACACATATAGTGTAACTTCTTGCCTGCGTTATCCCCAAAGAGGTCGTATGTGGCGATTTCGGACCTATTTATTTTTACGAGAAAGGGTGACGGCCTCAAAATAGCTAATTTCAGTTGAAATGGGGTTTTTTCAACAGCAGTGATTCTAGATCTACCTGTTCGTCCACTAGAGAAAACAAGTCAAAATCCGAAGTTACTGACTCGATGCAACTGCATCGGGATGCGCTCCGTTTAAGTTCGCGATTACACACGCCGCATGTGGACTTACAAAATAAAGACCCAATCTCAAATGAACCCAAGTCCTGCAAGTTTTGCCGACCACTCCTACAACAGAGGTGACATTGGCAAAGTGAAGCATTTTTTTACAGTATGGATGGTCAGCCTCAAACAAACCTGTAATTCAACGAATTACAATAAGACGATAAAATAAGAATAATAATATTGTCGGTATCATGGCCGAGGGGGCCAAGTGGGCTGATCTTTCTAGCGTGCTTGGAATAGAGTAACGTTGGTTCGATCCCCGCCTGGGTCATTCAACCATAACTTTGACCCTGGTTTAACAGATGTTATTGGGTAATTATTATTTAATAATTCATGAAATAAACAATAATGAACTATTCATTGATGATATTAATACCTGTTTCTGGCCAGGCAGAATAGGTTGGTGAATTGCATTCCTCTTCACAAATATATTTTTTTTAAATTAAAATTAAATTAAAATTAAATAAAAAAGAAAACCTTTAAGGTTTTTTGTTGACTTTTCACGCTTGCAGATTTTAAAATATATTATGTTTTAAAGAGCTTCTCTAAGCCGTAAGGTGATCCTCTACAAACGCCGGGTTCATTATGGGAGAAGGCGCCGAGGTGAGGGCTTGTAGAGAGAGATGGCAGAAAGCACTTGACAGCTGTCTCGCTCTGCCACATGCGCTGAATATCTGCACTATTTAAATAAACCTCAACAAAATGGTGGTGATTTTTTCAAAGGGTTTGGGATAGTTATTATTATCAAAAGGAAAAAATCTTGTTTAACTCTTCAAATTACCTTAACTTTATATTTTATCCCCTAAGTTATTATTTATTAATGTAATTTGTTATGTGTGTTTCTTGACTTATAGGTTGGTATGCGGCTGACCACCCATGCTGTAGAAAATGGTTCACTTTTAAAATATCTCCCCTATTTTAGGGAAAGTCGGTAGGAGTTGCAGGGTATATGTCCATTCGAGATTTTTTTTTATGTTGTAGGTTCACATGCGGCATGCGCAAGCGCAAACATGTACGGTTCTGCTTGTGAGAATGCATATAATGTGAATCCTCAATGTTCCATATCTTTGCATCTCAGATTAGATTAGATTAGAAGTGCTTGATTTTCTTATGACCATCGGAGGTAATTTCAGATGACCAATGTTTTTATCTGCACTGGACCAATGTGTCTTATGAAAACTGGTAATTGATTTAAATATATATATTGGACAACTCTCACATTATCTTGTTTTACACATTTTTCTTAGCTCAGATTGTGTAGAATGTGATTCTTAAGACAGTTTCTATGAACGGTCATCTTCGAATCAAATTTTAGATAAGCCAAAAAAGAATTGGAGGAACTATATGTCTGTTATCTGTAATTTTTGTAGCAAAGACAAATTGACGATGATGGCTTATATTGAAAGCACGCACACACACAGACAGACACGTATCTTTAATCTATAATCTATGTTGCAAGGATATATTCATTTAAAGCTCTCAGATGTATGCCCACAATCCAACACGTGTAGTTCGCGCTTACAAATGCTGAATGTGTACTTACAAATAAAATCCAAACCTCAAATGAACATAAGCCCCACAACTTTTGCCGACCTTCTCTGAAACAGGGGTGACATTGGCAAAGTGAAACATTTTTCAAAGTATGGGTGGTCAGCCTCATACCAACCTAAAAGTCAAGGAATATACAAGGTATATCGGAAGTTTGCGTTAAAACATGTTACATGTGAACATTAAAAAACACCTAACTTTACATGAACATAAGCCTTGCAACTCTTGCCGCCGTAAAACGGGTTAGTATTGGCAATAATGATACAAGTTTGTACAGCATGGAAGTCAGCCTCATACAAAACTATAAACTAAGGAACTACCCTTCATTTTGTACATTTAGGTTCTCTTAATTTTGTTAATCGAAGCTCGTTTTATCTAGTTCCTTTTTTATGTAAACGACAGAAAAAAACACCTCTCAATTACACATACAGTTGAAGTTTTTACCAAACTGTTCCCGATAGGGTCGCATGGATGTGTAATGCGTATATATTTTAACAGGTCCTACGCCAACCATTTTAGTCAAAGTTGCATTTAACTATTTTTTTGTGAGGCCTAAGTTTACTTTTCGGTGATTTTTGGGTTTCAAATAAGGGCCATAAGCTCTTATCTATGTGGCAAAGATATAGTAACATTTAAAATGCATTCCCAGAAACAGTCACGTGTAAGTTCGCAGTTACAAATGCCGCGTGTGTACTTATACATTAAAATCCAAACCTCAAATGAACATCAATCCTGCAACTTCAGCCATCCTTCCCTGAAACAGGGGTGAAGTTGGCAAAGTGAACCATTTTTTACAGTATGGGTGGTCAGCCTCATACACTGAAAAGAAAACTTTGTCTTTGAAAGTCTCTGAAATCATGGATTTTTTCAACTGAGCTACCGACAGACATGATTTATTTAAAAAAACCTGAATTGAATGAGTTTTTGATTTAGAAGTCTTTTATTTTTAAATATACTAGACATTTTTGTCTTCTTATTTTCTTCTCACTAGAACGCTTGATCTGTGATTCACTAATAGTTTAATTTTCCTTGTAGCTTAGGCTAAACTTTTTCCTTGTTCCTTTCTAGTGCAAAATGCACACACGCAAAATTTTCACTCACACACACAAGACTCGTCCGTATACACACAGTGGCGCACTACCCCCTCCCTTCACTTTGCTAAGCACGCGCATACATACGTAGTAAAAAGCTTTATACGACGCGTACACGTCCAAGCAATAATACCCCTTAAATACATACGTATAAGAATCGTTTCCGTACTACAAACTCGCCATGTGCTAGTACAAGGGTTTTCCTTCATAAAATGTGAACATTTCACCAAAAGCTCTGCACACAAAGTACAGTTTCACTAGTTATATTTACGTAGAAAACGTTACAAACTGCAGAAAGTTTAATTTGCGTACAGAGCTTTACCTTTTCACTTCCACGATTTTCCGGCTTCCGCGTAGCGGTTGGTTTTCCGCACTAAAAGCTCTGTACACACTTCTGCGAGTAGAACAAACGCATTTGAAAGTCTGAGCAAATTTGTAAGGTTCTTCAGCTTGTGTGCAGGGCTTTTCGTGCAGTTTTCCCTGTTCGTATTTTTAATGTCGTTGTGCCGTATTGCGCATGTATGTGTCATATTATTATACTGGCTCCTTCCTCTGCTAAGGGCAGTATTCGCCGAACCGCGGCGCGACGCACATCAGGCGGGTTCCGCGCCATTCACGAGGTTAAAATTTTCCCCTAACACTTTTTCTTTCTCTTCCTCTTTTACAACATCTTCTTCTCCTTCTTGTTCGTAACACCCTTTCTCTATTGATGTACAATATTGTTTTCTGTCTCTTCTTACCAAGCAATCAAATATTCTTCTAAATTTTACTAGTTTCTCTTTCGACCTTTAGAATTTTCTAAACTTTATTTCTCGATATGTTTTTTTAAGTTATTTAAGGCCGATATATATTTTTTGTCGTTTTAATTTTATTTACAATCGGACACTCTTAACTGAACCATCAATATTCATTTTCAATAGTTTATTTATTTTACGATTTAAATAATTATTATTTAAATAAGATTTATTGTACACATTACAACGTTAAATTTGCTACCAAAGACAACTTTGTAGCTTACAGTTATTATTTACATGTTTTCTGTTTTTTCAACTTTTGGGATTTTTGTTCGCTGATTTTGAAATATTTCACGTTGTATTTGCTAAAAAATATATTTCAAAAACCCCAATTATTTTCTAGTTCAATTTAAAAAAAAAAAAAATTCAAAGATTCAACACCTCACAAAGGTCGAAAGAGATTTGTAATTGTTTTTTCAAATTTCCATACATTAACAGAAATAGAAAAAAATGAGGATAAATTTAAGTTTTGCTTTAAAATAATAATGTCCATTAAAGTCACGAATTTCAAAAGATATCCAAAGACAGTATTTTTTACATATTGGTGCTACGCAACTGAATTAGATTCCAAATTCTAAAATTAAAATTTGAAAATTTCGCAAAAATATTTTTTATACGAAAAATTCGCTCACACATACATAGACTGAAGACGGAGCTGAGACGAAAGGGATAGAAGACAGATTAGCAGTTATTAGAGGGAGATATGAATATTTTGGGTATGTGTCTTCTTATTTCACACACTTCCATCACATAATAATTATCATTGTTACATAACTTCGCATCACTTTGTTTTGAATTCTCACCAACTTCTCTTATATCACGCTTCATCTTACATCTTTTCTTCCACTAATTTTACATTATTTCTCTTGTATATAATATGAATTACTTTTCACTGTATTTTGTATGCAATTTCAAAAACTCTTGTCTCGTTAGGTCCCGAATCGAGAATAACGCAGGCAAAAAGTTACACTACTTGTGTAGTTTTGTTAAGAGTCTATTTTTTGTTATAAAGATTCAAATTTTATTGTGGCATCAAATATTTAAATAAACCTTAAGGCCAGTCAAATATCAATCATAAGAAAATATTTTAGAAAAAAAACAAGCATTAATTTTTCAATTTGATCTGTACCCTTAGTGCGAGTTGCAAAACTTGAGTAATGTAAAGTTTACGGCAATTATTGAAGAGTGATTTCCCCCAAAATCTGCCGTTTTTGTTTGTTTGAACTTGATTTTATTTATCACTGTCACTCTTTTGCTAAGACCATAAAGTATAAGAAACAAAAACGGCAGATTTTGGGAGAAATCACTCTTTAATATTTTCCGTAAACTTAACTTTTCTCAAGTTTTGCAACTCGTACTAAGGGTACTGAAATAAATTGATTAAAGTTAATTTTTATATTGAAATGAATATTATTTTTAAGTGAAGTAAAAGTGCAAGAATACAAATGAAAGTATTTTTGGATACATGTTTTTACAAATATGAAATAACAATAATTGAAATTTTCTGGTCTAAGTATTGTTTGCATTGGCCCAATAAAACGCGACATTATTTGAATTGAAATTAAAAAACTTTGTTTCCAACGTAAAAAACGCTATAAAGAGCGAATTCAACCCCCCCGTTCGCTTCTTTCCGCCCACCCTCTCACCCCTAAAAACGAGGGGGTAGGAAGGTATTTAAAAAACAAACTTTTGATTACGACAATAAACCAAAATTGTACAAACAACAATATGAGTGTTTATTAAAAGCGGCAAAGAAAAAAATATTTTAAAATGGCATTGAATTTTTTTTGTTGAAATTAATTTTTGAAAGTTATTTTTTCATATCTTTATTATCTAATATGAAATATATAGAACCAAAGGTGGCAATCGACGTTTATTTAAATAAAATATTAAACTTACAACTTTATTTGATTCTGTGTTTGCATATACATCGTCCCATCCGTGCTTGTTTGGCTTATCTAGCATTGGACTCAAAGATGACCTTTCAATGTACATTGTCTTAAGAATCACATTCCACACAATCTGAGCTAAGAAAAAAACGTTAATCACGATAATGTGAGACTTTCTTTACATATTTTTTAAATCAATTTCTAGTTTTCGTAAAACATATTGGTACACTATACATACAAACATTGCTCATGTGAAATTACCTCTGCTGGAAAAAAGACAAACAATCACTAAGGGAACGGCGTATTTGAGTCGTATAGAACCAAAGACGGAAATCTCGAATTGTTTTCCAATAAGAAAAATTCTCATATGAAAACACAGACTATGCCCTTCTCTATGCTCCCATATATTTGCCTCATATTCAGGGAATATCCTAGATTGTCGCCTTTAATTCTTTGCGACTCAAGGTTATACATTCATAGATAAAAATTCACTGAATTAATATAATTATGATGATTTAATGTATAAATATTTGTATAAATAGAATTTATTAATTATTTGTATATATTTAGTAATGATTTGTTCAGTTGAAATATAAACCAGAGGGAAAAATAATAGTAGTTAATTATATATAATACTTTTTCAGGTTTTTCGTTGTTGATAATTAATTTGAGCTCTAAGAAAAGTGTTAGTAGAATTGGAAAATATGCGGTCTTGACAATCTGCCTTCCTATAATAGATTTCCTTTCTTGATATTTCGTTTCGTATTTCATCCTCCGTTTTGAGTTTCATTGTCCATCTGTCGTACATGTTTTATTTTATTTAATTGTACAATACTAATAATTCTGTTCTTTGTTTCAGGTAAGGGAATTTTTTTACTCTTTCTTGAGAAGCTTCTGATTTTTTTCGCCTGAGTAAGTGACTTTATATTGTTTTATATATACCAGCCTGCCTACTCGTGCTACGCACGATTACGGCATTCTAGTTTAAAGTCCGGCTTTGCCAGCACACTTTTACCCTACTCTGATTTATTTTAAAACATAAAAATAATATTATTAAAAATAACTTATTGAGTTATTTTTTAGATTTAAAAAAAGATTATAGGTATGTAAAAAAAACTTATTAAATTTTGTTTTACTTTCAGTTCTGTTTTTTTTTAACTATTTCTATAATCTTAGTTGCAAAGATGTATTAACATTTTAAATTTATATTAAATGCATGTTCACAAACAGTCACGTGTAAGTTAGCGGTTACAAATGCTGAATGTGTTCTAGAAAATTAAAATCCAATCCGATTATTTTCTTTATTACTCTTAAAACTAATTCAGTTTATATATTATTTCAATTTACATTACATTAATATAACAACGTCATTTTCCACTTTGTCGATAATGTTAAATTCACTTTTATTGAATATATTTTAAGTTTTTTTCATATATTCAAAATACAAACCTTCATATTACAGGAATTTATTTCACTGAACTAAAAAAATAAACAAAGTATAAAAATTAAAAATTCAGCATACTGTCTACGGAAGCCCACTAACAAACTCGTTTTCGTTATACTTAAATTTTCATGAAAATTTTTCGCCGAGCACTTTACAGAGAGCAAAGCAAGCCAAAGTATTCGCAAATGAAAATTCATACACTGCACGACTATTAAATATTTCATTATTATTTTTCGCGCTGGGAATTCCCCAACATTTAGCCATTTCGACGGTATTTCGCCTCCTCAGCGCTTGTTTGTCCTATCCACCATTTGATTCAATGATGACCTTTTAATGATATTGTCTTCACAATTTCATTTTTTACAATCTGAGTTAAGAAAAACACAGAAAACACGATAATGTGAGAGTTGTTATAAATATTTTTAGTATCAATTTCCATTTTGTATAAGACACATTGGTCCAGTACACATATAAACATTGCTAATCTGCAATTACCTCTGATGGACATAAGACAAACAAGGACTTAAGACAAGAAACAAAACATACAATCATATCTTATGAACATTGTCACGAAATTCGCGAAAAAAAAAAACGCGATGCCTGTTATACCCTCACATAAGATCTATTTGCCTTCAAGTGTCTTAAGAAAATCGGTCCAGTACACATTATGCAAACATTGCTTATGTGAAATAACCTCTGATGGGCATGAGCCAAACAAGCACTAAGGGGATGATTTGTGCACTCTCTCTCTCTCCGGGCTTTTCATCAAACTTCCCGGCAAAAGCTGTGGAACTTTTCCCGCCGAATACGTCTCTGTACACACGATGCGGTAGCGCAGGCAAAAACTACCAACAGTTTCCGAGGCTCTTCACTCAAAAACAAACGGTGAATTGGCAGACTTTTGGCGGGCTATGAAAATGAACAACGTGCATATTAAATAGTATATTTTATATTGCTTTGTTTAAGTATAAGGAAGGAGAAGCTCGTTTCGCTTCTAAAATGCTTCTAAGCTATATATTTTGTGCTCCCAGTGCTTGCTTGGATTATCTTTCATTTGATTCAATGATGGCGATTAAATGAAATTGTCTTAGGAATTACATTATATAAAATCTGAGCTCAGAAAAAAACAGCTTACACGATAATGTGAGAGTTTTTTGAAGTAGTTTCCGAATCAATTTCTTGCATTCATAAGACATATTGGTCCAATGCGCATAAAAACATTGGTCACGTGAGGTTACCTGTTTTAGACATTAGAAAAATAAGCGCGTAGGTGACGACTTCTCATAAAAAATCATTTTCACTGTGTAAATAGAAAAACTCTGTTTCTCCTTTCATGTATTGATTTAAAATACATATGTCCGATAAATTATTCGTTTTATATTTTTAAATTTAAAACGTAGACATCAATGTTACTTGTGTCACAGCAAATAAAAAAATCTCTGCGCCACATTTTGTCGCAAGTCACTAAAATAATTCAGCAGTTCTCAAACGTCCCGACGAAATCGATTTGGACCAGAAGCTTGCTATGACCCGGGTTTTTTGGTGGTTTGAGCTAGTACTCGTATGAGGCTGATGACATCGAATGCACCCCTTCCGCCCTGATAACTAGGCCCCATTAAGTTTCAACTCAACCACATCGTTTTCTCAAAAATATCGAAACTAGCACACTCAGTGGAGGCGCTGTTGAAGTTTAGATGATTTTTTTGAAAGACGCTGCTGTTGAGTTTATAATTTAAGGTTGCGTGCTTGAGAATCTGGGACCCGAATGTTCTGGCTGGTTGCCAAGAAATCTGCGCAAAGCCTTGAACTCACTGCAAACTAACCTAACCTAGGCTGGGATGTCTTGCTAGAGCATTTTCTACCATGTAAATAACTGTTTGAAAATTCTTCGTTTCTTCTTTTAGGATTCCTGTAAATTCTCTTTTAGCTGTGCAACTTAAAAAAAACGCAAGTATGCTGTACAAATAGACTAAAATCTTACGACTTTTTACAGGTTGTCTTACCAACCTATAAGTAAAGGAATAATATATAATCTAAGTTGTAAAGATATATAAACATTCAAAACTCATATTGAATTCATTCCCACAAACAGACACGTGTAAGCTCGCACTTACAAATACTGAATGTGTACTTACAAATTAAAACCAAACCTCGAAGACCTTCCCTGAAACAGGGGTGACATTGGCAAAGTGAACCATTTTTTACAGTATAGGAGGTCAGTATCATACCAACCTATAACTTAAGGAATAATACAATCAACTAATTATTTTTTTAAAGAAAAACATATATAATAATTTATACCTGTATAATAAAAATAAAAATTATATTCCTTTGAAAGCCGTAATCTTTTCATTAGCCTCGGCAAAGATTTGAATTTTTATAGTACGCACGTAGTAGCGAAGGGAGAAATAGAATAAGCCTTACGGAGAAGAAAAAATTGGCCGGGCAAAAAAAAAACGATCGTAAGCTCCCCGAGAGATGTCGTTATTTTTTAATATCAACCTTGCACGGAAATCTGATTATGGACCACCGAGATACTCTCAGGGAGACGACTTAAATATTAAATAAAATTGCTACCATATTTAAGTTGGACTTAAGTTTCATTTTTTTGGTTTTTATTTTTTTTTTTGCAGGAAAAGGAAATCTCGGATTACTGTTTTTTCTGATGTGTATTTTGTAGTACGATATTTCGTTAATAATTTAAAAATAAAACGGTAAGTTTTTTTTCGCGAGTTTATTTATATCCTCAAGCGCTTTCAATGTTATCACATCATAATCAAGATAATAACTTCGATATTGGTTGTTCTTCAACTTTGATAATGGTTGATCTCTAGATAATGGTTAACACCGAAAACGCTTGAGGAAACAAATCAACTTATGAAGAAAAACGTTGTGCTTAATTTTTAAATTATTACTTTAAAATGAATTTTTGCAATGTCAACCATTAAACTTTTACTTGAAAAATACACGTAAAACGGAGAAAAAAAACATATCTAATGAGTAAGAGAACAAAACATCGATATTTTAAAATTTTAAATGAATCTTCACTATTTCAATACGCAAACGCTTACACTATTACCCTATATTATTTTTTATTTAACGTTTTGAAGTATTTTTTTATACAAATTTGAACATTATTGTGTATTCAGTTACTCTGTGTTGCAAAATACCCTGAAATTCACAATAATTTGATTAATTTGTTTCTCTAAGTAACTTGTGCATTCCATTTGCAACGGATTGTAAAAACTTGTCGTGTGATAAAAATTAAATCCAATATAAGTTTTTCCTCTACGGGGTAGAATAAGTTTTTTCTCATTTTATTTCGTGTAGAAAAACAAAAGTAAGAAAACAATAGAGTTGTCACAAAAGAAACACGTTAAAAAAACAGCACCTCCTGGCCGGGTTGCTAAGGAAAAATCTTGCTGTTCTGGGTTTGCCAAGTAGAAAACTGTTCTACATAAAAAAAATTACACTTCATAGAAATTACCACTAAGTAGGTAGGTGTACAAAAAAAAAACGAATCTATAATCTATAATCTTAGTTGCAAAGATGTATTAAAATTTAAAATTCATGTCAAATGCATGCCTAAAAATAGACACGTGCAAGTCGCTCTTACAAACGCTACATGTGTACTTACAGATTAAAATGCAAACCTCAAATGAACATAAGTCCAGCAACTTTTACCGATCTTCCCTGAAACAGGGGTAACGTTGGCAAAGTGAACCATTTTCTACAGTATAGGTGGTCAGCCTCATACCAACCTATAAGTTAAGAAATTTGTTGAAACAAAAAGCAATGATTTCTCTCATAAGAAATGGGATTAAATGTGCATTTATCTGAGAAACCCATGTTAGCTCAATACGTCACTTATTCAGTTTTACCTTTGAATATCGATATGAACCATAGATTAAAATTACTTGCCATATTTAAAATGAAAATAAGCCTTGGTTGAATACGATTCAATTGAAAGAACTGGTGGATGAATACAAAGAAATATTCTGCGTCAAAATATTTTTCGCCTCAAGCTTTTTGTGTTAACAATTCCTTAAATTATACGTTGGTATGAGGCTGACCACCTTAACCGTAAAAAAAGGTTCACTTTGCCAATTTTTTCCCTGTTTCAGGGAGGGTAGACAAAAGTCTAAAGCGTTACCACTAGACTAAGGACCGCTAATATCATACCTACTCATATGGTGTGATATGTGTGAATTGGAATTCACACAGCGTCTACGGGAATTAAAGCATCATCTCTGAATTCCCGCCCCGTAGTCGCCCGGTCCGGGAATTCCCCTGGAATGTCCCGCCGGTACATGTCAGCGGAATACCTAATACACTTCTTCTTCTTCTTCTTCACCCTCATTCTTCCGTCGCCCTCCGCCCCATTGTGCGCGGCGGAATGCAAAGGAATTTTATGCGGAGCCATGTAGGGGCGTTTGATGAAACACGCAGACGAATATATTATCGCATTGAGAATCGTGTGCAACTAAGCTGCGCATACAGTGTGACTCCTTGCCGCATTTTCACCGACTGGATCGCATGTCATCGTCCCTTTAATAATAATAATAATATAATATTAGGATGATTTATTTGGTGAGCGCTGTTTTAGAAAGCGCCAATTCTCAAGCAAGACCCAGTTGTTGTAAGGTTGGATGGACTTTTCAGTGACCGGTCTTTGGTAAAGCTTTATGAATTTTTAAAGCACATTTGGAAATATTAATGGTATTT
Source organism: Agapetus fuscipes (assembly GCA_951799405.1). Taxonomy (NCBI): domain Eukaryota; kingdom Metazoa; phylum Arthropoda; class Insecta; order Trichoptera; family Glossosomatidae; genus Agapetus; species Agapetus fuscipes. Next base: position 8,160,257 of record OX637341.1, on the reverse strand, counting down.
TTTGTGCTCCACCGGTATTCGAATCCACAACCTTCCATTTACGAGTCCGAAGTGTTGCCACTGGACTACGTACCGGTCCAAGTGCTTGTTTGTCCATTGTCCATGTCCATTAGAGGTAATTCAAATGAGCAGTGTTTGTATGTATGTGTCTTACGAAAACTGGAAATTAATTTTAACAATATTGAAAACAACTCTCACACTGTCTTTTAAGTTTTTTTCTTAGCTCAGATCGTGTACAATGTGATTCTTAAGACAACCTTATTGAAAGGTCATGTTTGGATCAAATGGCAGATAAACCAAATTAGTACTATGTGGAGGATGTATCGAGCGGACCACATTTATTTTTATAGTGGGCCGGCCTTACGCCAACCACTTCAGTTATAGTCATTTCTCGTCAAGGCTGAGTAGACCTCACTGGTATTTGATTTAGGGATTGAAATAAACACCGAAATGGGTAATCATTTCTGACGCATGCGGTGGGATTCGAACCTGAGCTCTCGGCATGGAATGCAAGCACTCTATCCAATGAGTGATTCATCGGACTGTGTAGATCTATTTCTCGTATTTTTATTGTTCCTCTAATGAGAAGTACTAATGGAGTCTGAAGTTTAAGCGTAGGTGTACGAAATTTGAATTTTAAGCTTGTTCGTCCTCTTTTTTCCGTTGCTCTCCGCCCATTGTGGGCGACGGAATGCAGAGGAATGGAATGTAGGAACGTTTTGATGGCACACACAGTTGAATATATTATCACGAATTGACTAAAAAACAATTTGTGTATAGATCTATATCTCATATTTTGTTGTGTCTCTTATGAGAAATCCTAATGGAGTATGTGGATTATTTGAGCAGATGTTCGAAATTTGAATTTTTGATGGTATATAAATATAAAATGGAGTACAAGACAGAACAAGTTCTAAAAATGGAGTACAACATAAGTAGTTTTTGAAATGGAGTACAATATAACTAGTCCTTAAAATTGAGTACAACGTAAGTAGTTCTTAAAATGGAGTAGAATATAACTAGTCCTTAAAATTGAGTACAACATAAGTAGTTCTTAAAAATGAGTACAACATAACTCGTGCAATAATTAACTTAAAATCCAGACTTTGCATAGGTGGAGCAACCCCTACATGTGAATAATACATGTTTTAATAACCACATTCTGCATAACAGCTCACCCCCTGAATCTAATCGATATTTATAATTCCCTAACAGCACGCGAACAGCAGCTAGGCTTTGTTTTCTTTTCCCCATAAGCCTTCGTGGGTATATCGCCTGCCATGTGGTTAATGTAGGTACAGTTACACCCATATGCCGAATGTATAGATCAGTTTATAACTATAAAATATACATCGATGTAGGTATTTTTTTATATAATTTTTTTGATACATTTCATTTCTTAATTCTAATACATGGTAGATTCATTCAGATACTGAAAACTGAAAGAAAACAGTATTTACAACTACACTCTGTGATTGTCAACACTAGACAGCTTTTCGATTGTGAAATGTGATCAACTCCTATTGTTCTGTTAATTTTAAATACAAAGCTGACGATAGTTTGTTAACATGGAAGTTCCTATTGCTATGGAAGAAGGAATCCTCAGGGAATGGACTCCATTCACAGATCTTATGAACCAGATCCCTATGAAGTTTCAATCTGGGTTGTCTTCATATGACTTGAGCATCACCTGTATTGATATAACCAACGAGTATTTGGCTTTGGGCACTAATGTTGGCCTAGTCTACTGGTATGGCAGACAAAAGGGAGACTTGCAGAGACTACGCTGTGAGGTATCCAATGCGGCGATCACCTTTGTAAAGATTGTTTCCACAGTTGACTTCATGGTCGCTGCTGGAAATAAAAAAGGACAAGTTACTGTATTCCAGATTCCCAAAACTATACCCGACAATATTCCTGAAAGCCTAAAACCAAAGTCATCTCAAGAAGTAGAAAGGTACACAATTGGTGACCTGCACCACAGTGAAATAAGCTGTATTGAATGGTCTAAAAATGGAATGAAACTATTTTCCGGTGATAAAAATGGACTTGTCGTCATGACAGAAATAGATTTCTACATGCATCTCTGTAAATCATCCGAAATCATCAATGAAACGTATGAGATTGTTCAGATAAGTTATTATCAAAATTATTTACTCATATCAAATGTGTTCAGAAGTATTATATGCCACAAAAAGGATTCCAAATGGGAGGTAAATCAAGTTGGCAAAAAGGACCGCAAAAGCCTTATCAAGCTAGGAGGAATATTTCACTTCAATTACGACAAACCAAATGATGTTCACATCTATTGCGCCAGACCTGGCCTCAGGTTGTGGACTTCCGATAAACAGGGAAACGTTTTGCAAACTTTACTCTTCAAGGATGCTATCGCTAACGTATCCACAGATGTAATTCTTCTGAACCCGATGCAAAGGAAGAGAACTGTATCAGTCAAGGAGGCAAACTTTGGTCCGTTGTTTATATTCAAAGAAAACTACATCGTCACTTACAATGAGGATTGCCTGTACATCATAAACCCAAGCAAAACACCTGTAGCTGTCGCCAAAATTGATAAATTGAGAAGAATATTATCAGTAGCTGTGAACAAAAATGAGATTTTCATCCTGGAGGGGGGCAGAAGCGTAATTAGGTTATCATTTGTACCAGATTTCATTGTGGAAACTCCAGATCACAATCTGATGAGCAAATCCTTGACCAATCCGATAAAGTACGCGGTGAATACCATTAAAGATCTGGCCAGCAAAGAGTCCAGCCTCATGTCGGATGTGAGTGAACAATGCGACCATTTGCTGAGCGCCCTCAAGGAAACCAAACAGGCGGCCTTCACTCTGCCTCCACTGATAGTAGAGGGAGAAGAGTGCTTTGAAATACCACCCGTCAGGGAGCTCACGGCAGACATGGACACCAACTTGATAACCAAGATGATGGAAGAACTGATCTGTGAATCTGGAGAGACGGATCCTAAACGGATCAACGAGGAAATCCTCAATCTACAGGATCCGAAAGCTCAGAAATCTCAGCCTTGCAAACCTCAGACTGAAGTCATATACAATAATGATATTTTGTACAGTTCTAAGATAAGTAAACGTGTTAATGTCAATGCAGGATTGAGTAGTCATAAAAGTGTTGAAGGAAAACCTGATGTAAGAAAACAAATAAACAGTGAGTCTCAAGACAAGGCGACAAAAACAACAAAGCCATGCTTGATGCAAATGAGCTTTTGCAGTGAAAACAGGTTACTACCAGAGGAAATAAACCAAGATAAAATTGTAGAAGAAATCACAGAAAAGGAGGCCATACTGGCTAAAATACTTGACCTGGAACCAATAACTCTCAGTACATTTGAACCAAAATCTCCAGATATCCCATCAGTCTTGGCGATGGAAGATATACCCGTGCAGCCTCTTAGCATTCCCCGCGTACCCGTAAACGGGAACAAGAAAAATGACATCACAGCAAACAGTCGTGTTGCAGCAAAGCCCAGTCAAAAAATAATTGTGAAATCAGAACCATCCACCACACCTGTTTCACAATCACCTCCTAAAGTTGTCACAATCCCCAATGTGTGGAATGTGAAAGAAATCCAAATCAATCCCTGTCCCACGGATAAACAAACACTGCGCCAAAGGTCGTCCAGCTCCAACTTATCTCACGAGAGCAATGGGGACGGTGACTGGGAGATTATCTAAACAATGAAGTCGGGACAGTCTCAGAATAATAAACAATCTCAGTGGACAGACATCAGATTGGTAGAAGATTAACTAAGTCAATATTTTGTTATCGGTTGCTACAGACCTTAGTCACATTGATCAGTGGCATCACCCTCATCAATGGCATTACAGACCTGGTTGGGTCCTGGCTCGATCAACCGCAGTCACTGCTGCCTGTCTAACCTCTTCCTCCTCTAGTAGCACACTCCTACCGCACGGCACTCTCCCACCTTTCTATCCATCCGCCTTAATCTAGGTCTTCCCACTGTCTTTGGGTCTGTCATCACAACTATCTTTTCCAGGCTCTTATGTTTCATTCGCTGGATGTGACCCAGCCAATGTAGTATTATGCCTTTTATTGATCAGACCACATCAACATGTTGGTATTAGGTTGGGTAATTAGAGTTGTCACCACCCTGCTGAGAAATAAAATATTATTGAGAACAATGTTCCAACTCTATTAGTCCTAGACTAACACCCATATCAGTGGAGTCGGAATAAAGCTCCAAATGTCAAATTTCTCTCAACGGAGCATCATCAGAGGACTAGGCGACCTGGGTTCTTATCAACCAATAACAAAAAACTAGGCAGCCTTCTCCCTAGCATCCCGGCTGGGTGATGTCACAGTGGACTCAGCACAAATTTGACTCTTGAGTTTTTTTCTCAGAGGGCAAACTTCACACATCTTTGTAACTGGGATCCTTAGCAACCAATATCTTTTTTTTGTATTTTCCCTAGCAACGTGGCCATGCGGTGTAATAATTTTGATTCCCAGGGATTTTTGCCGAGTCCATTATTTTTTGTTCACGTCATTTGTGCCACTACATTCCTTTTTAACCACGTCATTTTTGCTGAGTCCATTCTTTTTTGACTTCATAATTTGTCGAGTTCATTCCTTTCATTCCTTGACTTATAGGTTGGTATGAGGCTGACCACCCATACTGTAAAAAATGGTTCACTTTGCCAATGTCACCCCTGTTTCAGGGAAGGTCGGCAAAAGTTGTGGGGCTTATGTTCATTTGAGGTTTGGATTTTATTTGTAAGTACACAATCAGCATTTTGTAAGCGCGAACTACACTTGTTGGTTTGTGGGCATACATCTGAGAGCTTTAAATGAATATATCCTTGCAACTTAGATTATAGATTATAGATTATTATTATTCATGGTTTTAACGTTATACCTCACGAAAATGAGATTAAACTCCTTTTTGTGGGAGGGATGTATATATATACGAAATATTTATTTTATTTATTGATCACAATATAAGGCTGATCACCAGTACTTTAAAAAATGGTTCACTTTGTCATATCTTAGCGCGAACGTACTTATACGTACCTGCTTATAATAAAAATAATATTAGGCTGATTTATTTGGTGAGCGCTGTTTTTGTGTGAATCACACCTCAAGAGCCCTCTGCGAGCTTGATCGTCGCTATAGAAAGCGCCAATTCTCAAGCAAGACCCAGCTGCTGTAAGGCTGGATAGACCTTTATGGGAATGCTTGTAATATTAATCATTAAAATATAATATATCTTTGCAACTTAGATTATATACCATAATAAACGATTATACATATTTCTATACGTTTTTTGACGTATATATACTTTAAATCTGAGTACACCACACGCAAAGTTGTATTTTATATGTTCAAATATACGACCGCCTGGTCTGCGGCTGAAAAAAACTGAAAAAGCTCGCGACACCTGAAAGCTCCCTACGCGAATTTTTTGCAATAAATGTCGGCATTCGGACTTTTATTTAACGCACTTCTTAAATCAGCTGCCGTATTAATAAGCAGTTTTATCAAAGAAGTATTTATTATTATTAGTTACAATTAGTTTATTTCAATGTAATTTTCTTTCTCTGTTTCTATTTTCCTATATGTACTTTACGATCAACGTATTTCTTTTTATATGGTTGGTCACATATTACACCCTCCGCGTGACCGGGCTGGAATAAAGTTAATTATTAGTATTTTTATTTTTTTTGCTTTAAAACTCCTTGACTTATAGGTTGGTATGAGGCTGACCACTCATACTGTAATAAAAAGGTTCTCTTTACCAATGTCTGTTTCAGAGAAGGTCGTCAATAGTTGCAGGGCTTATGTTCATTTGAGATTGGGTTTTTAAGTTGTAAGTCCACACGCGGCATGTGTAAGCAAACATTTATACGTGTCTGCTTGTGGGATTGTTTTTAATATGATGGTTAAATTTGTTGAAATGTAAATGAAAAATGAATGTAAATGAAGAAATAAAAAAAAATTCAATACAATTAAGACACCTTTAAATCCATGGTAAAAGAGTTCCTCCCAGCTTGTTGATGGCTGAGAGGGTGCACTGTAATTAGGGTAACCTGTTGTGCACCATTAAAAAAAAAATTGCAACTTACATTATAGATTATAGATGCATTTTTAAACTAATTCCCGGTATTTTCAACGTCAGCTAATGTCACTTTTAACTGTTGACCCACACAATTGACGAAATTGCGTCATTTTCATGTAGTATAAAGTCGCTTTGCTAACGTTTAGAATACCGGACCTTAGTGAACACAAAGCTTGGAAACTGTACGTCATATTATCAATTTATTTTAATAAAGCCTTTCATTACTTTTCTGGAAAACAACTTGTCTTTGTCAGTGAAATTTCAGACCGCAAAATGGTACGCGAATAATTTTGTATGCAAACATATGCAAAATATTTTGTTCCCCGTTATTGTGTACACATCTCGTCCCGCCATACAGGGAATCATATTGCAAACAGACGTGAAACTTTATTGTTTGCAATTATCAACAGAGCTTTATATTGTCGACAATGAGACACGCGTATTATTTTTCAATCCGACAGGACAACAAAAATTTTAACATGTTTTTTATTCTTGTATCTGTCCAACCAGCTCAGTCGGTAGAGTGTTTGCATTCCATGTCGAGAGCTTGGGTTTTAATTCCACCGAGGGTTTCAGAAATGATTTTCCGTTTCGGTGTATATTCCAAACCCAAAATGAAATACTGGCAAAACTTACTCAGCCTTCACAAGAAATGAGTACCAGCTCCAGAGGGACCCCATTTTCAACTCAAGAGGTTGGCGTAAGGCCGACCCATTAACTTGTGGAAATTAATCACTCACCACACGCAAGAAATATTAACATTTTAGTGTGTAACTTAGTTTCGTTATATCAGAAATGGTAACTTATTTCAGACTTTAGAATATTGTGTCCGGTTTTAGAGCATATGGAAGTTAATACTGAAAGACTGAATGTCTACAAAATATAATCACATAAATAGGCTAAGCTTCCACAGGGTTAGTTCATGCCTTAAGATTTTTTATAATTTATTTGATACATATTTCAATGCCTCCTACATAAACTATCTTATCTGTACAGACTTTCCAATTTCTGTCTCATTTGGTTGCAAGTTAACATTTTGTTTGCTCTTAAAGGCAAAAAGGTTTACTAAAAAAAACTAATTCATTGACATTCGGACGTATTTTGATAAAAATTATAAATAAAGAATGACTTTAAATACTGAAATTTTCTGAAATGACAACTTACATATTACGAAACAATCATTTCCGAAACTTTAGGACAACTTAAAAAAAATAATATGCTGTTTGTTAGAAGATTCAAACCTAAAAGTGTATCAGGGCTTCTCACAACACGTATAATTCGTAGCTGATCCATTGATCATCGTTTTTTATATGGTAAATTTCATGTTAAGTGGCGGCTGAGCTATGGAGATCCTGTGTGTGAAAAACCAAGTATATGTATTATATTTCACCAGCAAATTAGACCCTACAGTAAAGGAAACTTTAAGTATTTTTACAACGTACGCAGATATATTTGAAACTTTTTTTACTCTTTCATCAGAAAGGCAATATGTCTGTGGATATTATAAAAGGAAAAATATTTAAATAAGTATTTATCATCCCTGTAATATTCACCCTCTACGCCTCTACGCCGCTACGACGCTATGCCACAGTGAAAAATAGTTTGTTTTTCGTAGAGCATTTTTCCAACCCTACTTCTGTATTATCTAAGGCTTCTCACATCACTTATGCCGGGTGATTTTCATAACCACGTTCAGCACGACTGAGTTATTGCTTTTAAAATTATCATATTTGTAAAAAAAATCTATAGATTAAAAAAATGAAAGAAGCAAGGTTCTCTTGATAAATAAAACATTTTAAAAATATTTTTTCAGTGATGTGTGCAACCTTTTTCTGTTTATCTTAATAAATTAATAAATAAAAGCAAAATCTTAGGCAGTGCTCATGAAAAAGTTTTTAACTATAGGATTTTCAGACTTTGTTTTGTTTCTGTTTTCTCTTGTAAAAAAAAGAAAAAGGTGCATTTATCTGAGAAACCCACGTTAGCCTAATATGTCCTTCATTCAGTTTTACCTTTAAAATATCGATATTGTCATGTTATTTACGATCCGTTTAAGGTTTATAAAAGCTGCGATCAGATTAGTTATAAGCCAGAGCTTTTCGCTGTGTCAGTAAAGCCTTAGAATTTTACAACACACCCATAACGCTAAGATGTTTGTCTTGTACTCCCCACTATGTCCCGGATGTTATAAAAGGCAAAGCATTTGCTGTTAGCTTCGACATAACCATAAAAAATAGGCACTTATAAGACATCTTCTTCGAAATATTTTATTTAACATTTTGAGAAAAAACCGTGTGAAACTAAATCTTTATCATAATTGATGAGTCGATTGTCCGGTCGATAGCTCAGGTGGTAGAGTGCTTGCATTCCATGCCGAAAGCTCGGGTTCGAATCCCACCGAGGGTGTCAGAAATGATTTCCCGTTTCGGTGTTTATTTCAAACCCCAAAATAAAATACCGGCAAGGTTTACTCAGCCTTCACAAGAAATGAGTACCAGCACCCCTCGGGAGCTGGGAAACCTCCACTTCAACTGAAGTGGTTGGCGTAAGGCCGGCCCCCTTACCTGTAAAAATAAATAGGTTCAACTCGCCACATGCGACCCCTTCGGGGATAACGCGGCAAGAAGTTACACTATATGTGTAGCTTAGTTGCGTTTTTTGCGTTGCGATGAGGCATTCACTTTGTAACCTTTAATTTTTATATTTTAAATCTATAGGTTGAAAAACTGCATCAATTCCTTGACTTATAGGTATGAGGCTGACTACTAATACTCTTGGTATGAGGCTGACCACCCATACTGTAAAAAATTATTCACTTTGCCAATGTCACCCCTGTTTCAGGGAAGGTCGGCAAGAGTTGCAGGTCTTATGTTCATTTGAGATTGGATTTTTTATATTGTAGGTCCACATGCGGCATGTGTGAGCGCGAAATAATGCCGGTCTGCTTGTTGGAATGCATTTAATATTAATCTCAAATGATACATATCTTTGCAACTTAGATTTAGATTTACATAAGAATGGTAAAAACTTGGGAAAATGTTATAAAATATTTTGTTGCTGGAGAGATGATTCCCGGGATGTTTGCCGTGGTCTCTGGGAGCTGGAGCTTCCGGACATTTTGCCCATGTCTACGATGGGCCTCTTCAGCGTCAAAGTGCAGTCAACACAGTTTTCATAAAGATCATCTTCACCATTTTACTTTCACGCTTAAGAAGCCCATTCTAGACATGGGCAAAACATCTAAAAGTTCCAGCTCTCATAAACCACGGCAGCAGATCCCGTAAAACATCTCTCTAGCATCATAAGCCCACCGTGTAAGCCTAAACCCCTTATTTAAATCTTTTGCTAAGGACTGTTGTCCCATAGTAACAAATGTGGCGTTTTCCTGCCTTAAATTGAGGTTTGTATTAGGTCCTTTAATGTATTGAGATTGGACGATTTCCGGTCTTTTAAATAGCTCAGTTGGTATAATGTTTGCGTTTAATGCCAGAGGGCTGGATTTCAATCACTTTCAAGGGCTTTAAGAAATGATTTCCCATTTCATGCTTCTTTTAAGCCCAAATAAAATAACGGTAATGCTTACACTGCCTTTACATCACTATCTCATTGTTAGCTGAGAAACCTCTAAAGTGAAATATTGGAAGAAGGCCGGCTCCCTCACATGTAAAAATATTATTTAGTTTCAAGCAATTATTGCAAAGCTCTCTTTATTTCAATTTCCTTGGTTTTTACTTTCTTGCTTCTTACTATCTTAAGAGGGCTCTTGAGGTGTGATACACACAAAAACAGCACTCACCAAATAATGCATCCTAATATTATTATTATTATGGCCCTGGAAGACCAAAAATAAATTATTGCTTTGAGGTGACTTATTTTTATTTAACCTTATAATTTTTTAAAGCCTTTTCGACTAAACAATATCTGATTGTACTTTTTCAGGCCTATAATAAAATTAAATCACTTTTCCGATACTTTCACACGTGTCTGTAATTGCGCGTGACATCCTGATCTCTGATTGGCTAATCTCTGGTCACGTGGCTCGTATTAATCGTTACGTCACTCGTTCGAATTTTGAATTATGATTTGTTCCTGAACACCCCCCCGTCCCGCCCTCCCGTCTCCTTTTCATCCCTTGTATCCGATTCACGCGGGTGATATATCGCCAAAACACTCTCGGAATATCCAAATAATTGTTAAGCATTATTTTAGAAGAGAAAATGGTGTGAAGGGTATGTATGGATACAAAGCAATACTAAAATATTGTTATAATTAATGTCACAATTTAAAATGAATGATTTTCTAAACGTTGAGTAATTAATCACTTCACTTCCGATTGAGCAATAGGGTCGTTTCTTCGATTAGACGTTATACACAAATATAATTTTTTTCAAGTCTCGAAAACCTGATGATGTTTTGTAATCTGTTATCTTCCAATAAAAGTGACAAAATAAATGTGTTTTAAATAAAAAAAAAATGTAAGTCTTTATAGTTATTTGTAAATTTTTAATATTTTTAGTTGTTTTTTTTCTATCGAACCTACGAGTAACGTAAAACTAATTTCAATTGAATGATAAATTTCAAAATATATATTTTTGAAATTAAATTTCAAATCAAATACGAAATGCGTCTCCGTATAAATCATCCGAAATATTGTATAATTCCATTAAAATTCGCACGTGACTTTGATCAAATATTTGCCGTGGTCTGTTGGCGACATTTTTGCATACTCGGCACCGATAAACCATGGGTACCCCAAATAAAAAACTTTTACGTTTTATCCAAGCTTCATGGTAACTAAAACGCTCACTAGATGGTCAGTTTCATTTTTTAGATATTTAACATAAAACTTTTGAGTTTGAACGTTCAGTTTTATACATGAGATTCAGTAGTAATAATTATTATAGGCAGGATTTGATATCGGATGAACGCGGTAACCCAGCGATGAACGCTACTGGAGGGATTAATTATTCTGAACGAGTGGATCCACAATATTTTTTTTTTTACAAAACGTTTTTTTTTCTATTATTTAAGTTTTACAAAACGTTTTTTTTTTTATAATGAGGAGTTCGTATTCGCAAGTTAATGTGGTATAAAATACTTAAAAAACTATGGGTTTGTGTATTGTATAGTCCGGTCGATAGCTCAGTTAGTAGAATGCTTGGATTCCATGCCGAGAGCAAGGTTTCGATCCCCACCAAGGGTGTCAGAAATGATTTTCCGTTTCGATGTCCAAATTTAAAAACCAAAATAAAAACCGGTAAGGTGTATTGAGACTACACAATAAATGATAACCAGCCTCTTTTCGGAAGATGGGAAACCCTCATTTCAACTGAAGTGGTTGTCGTAAGTCCAGTCCCCTTCTCCGTAAAAATACAAAAGGTCTCCAAGCGCTACATGACATATGACTCATTCGGGGATGACGCAGGCAAGAAGTTACACTGTATGTAATGCTTAGTTTTATAAAAATGAAGAACATTTGTCAATCTGATCAGCGGTAAGCACGCCAAGTTTTATCGCTTTCTATCTACCTTTGTGAAAGGTTTAGCATGAACCTACACTATTTGTGTAGCTAAATCATGATCGTGATATCAAAAGAGATCAGTTCAAAATATGTTTTCCGTTCAACCGTGGCCAGTGCTAATGAGAGGGCAGTCAGTATTGCAGTTTTACGTGACGAAAAATAAAATAATATTGAATTGATTCAGTGTTCCGTGGGATTGAACTCAAAAATGATTGCCTGTTAGGGCTGGAGCAATTAGTTATTCATGCCACTCTTTTATTGCTGGACGCTTTGTTACACAAATATTTAAACTCCATGTTATGAGGTATGATTTTTGGCTTATTTTAACGCAAAAATATCAATCAATTAACGCAACTAAGCTACACATATTGTGTAACTTCTCGCCTGCGTTATCCCCGGGGAGGTCTTACGTAGCGATTTTTGACCTACATATATATTTTTACAGGATTCCTTGACTTATAGGGGCTGGCATTAGGCTAACCGCCTATACTGTAATAAATGGTTTACTTTGTCTATGTCACCCCTGTTTTAGGGAGGGTCGGCAAAAGTTGCAGGGCTTACCTATGTTCTTTTGTTTTGTTTGGATTTTGATTTGCAAGTACACATGCAAAATTCGTAAGTCGTGAACTCACACGTGTGTGTTGGTGGGCATGCATTTAATATATGTTTTAAACTGTTTTTTATCTTCGCAGCTTAGACTATAGATTATAGATGAAATTACATTATCTTGTTGGTGTCGTAGAGGGAGAATGATAAAAATGAGAAAATTATGTAAAATTTCCCGCGACACGAAGAATCTAATCAAACTTGTGATAATACTTAATCTGTGTTTGGCTGTATGGAGGGAGACGCTCCGGGGAAGTTTCCGTCGGCATGAATAAATAATGCAGAACTTGCGGAAATATGAAATGCATTTTTGCATACTGCACTGTGCGCAGTGATGATGCACAAACATATAAGATGCATCAGGAAAAACGGCTGAAATATTTCGATACCTTAACTGAATAAGTGACATATTAATGATAAATGATAAATTGCACCTTGTTTCCTGTTTTCTACCAGAGAAAATACTCGTAAAGTGAGAAAATCGTGTAGTTTAGAAGTTTGTCATGAGAGTTTTCTTATAATTAGTTCAACTACTATGAGAAGTTATTACAATAAAATGATTTCTCAAATCAGTGAATCAGCACTTATTCAGTTTTACCTGTAATGTGGTGATTTTATTTTCAATTATTGAGTGATTACACATATTTTTTTCAATAGCCAACGAATGGAATATTCAGAGTCATAACAAAACTAGACAATGCATGCGAAATATCATGATTCTGAATGAAATGAAAGAAGTACGTACGGACCGAAAGACATGGCGGTTGATTTGCAATGTTGGCGGTTTGGGCGTTCAATTTCATCTTTAGGTTAAATGTTTCATTAAATCTTATGTAGTTTAATTTAAATTTGAAGTTTTTAATTATTTTACTTTTGGATATTTGCATTTTTTGTGTGTATATTTGTAAAAAAACAAATTTACAACGCATTTAAAAAAATACTTCTCTTATCTACATAAACAATGATTGTTTATTTATTTCTCTGTTATACTACATAAGAAAAGTTTTTAAAAAACCTAAAATTGTAGAGTACGGCTGTCTTGACTTTTCTGTATTTTTGTATAATTTATTTTTGTTTATTTAATCTATAATCTATAATCTAAGTTTATAGATTATAGATTAAATAAACCAAATTAAATTAAACAAAAATACAGAAAAGTCAAGACAGCCGTACTCTACAATTTTAGGTTTTTTAAAAACTTGTCTTATGTATCTATGAAATCTCAAAAGTTAACTAAAATTTAAAAGGTTCATTTAAAGAAAGAAAAAACACCGTTTTTGTTCTCCACCTAATGGCCCCCTTTTAAAAAAATCATAGTATTTCATTTTTTTCACCACCTGAAAAAAAAAATCTCACTATCATAACAATTTTAATTAAAACACAACGTCGGTAAATTAAATTAACCACGATTGCTTTGAACAAAATACTACATTTACAATTTTACACAGCTGCTAACAAGGTACTTTTTTACAATATATATATTTTTAAATATTCTCCTTGTATTTTTACGCTATTTTATTTGATTTTATACCTTCAACACGGCGCAAACCATTAATCATAGATAAAGTGTGTCGGAAGGAAAAATGCACCGTACATTTTCGCCTTTCTGACCGCAAAATGGCTTGCAAGCTTTTCCTATTTTATTTTTTACATTATGTAAGTTAACAAAAGAATTCATTTTGTACTTTATTGCTAATTACAGGGTTTTCAGAAGTTTTGCATAAAAGATTAACATGCTCGCAAGACAAATGCTCTGCTTACAAAGAAATTTCATGAGTTTTTTTTTGCTTTACAGCATGCAAGATTTACGTATTATTTTTTCAGTTACTTTCACACATTGATTTAGTACGGAAAAAATCCTTAATTTTATTCATAAATATTCTATTCTATTAAAGATGAAGCAGTGTTTATATTAGATTAAACGGATTTGGTGTCGCCATGTCATTTTTTCGGTCTCAAAAGGCTATTCTTTTTAATATGGCTTTTCTGTTTTACAAAGTTTAAGATATTTACTTACATTTCTGTGCCAGTTGTATTACACGGATGTAAAGCCTGGAGTCTGACTCAGAAACAAGTTAAACATATCCAGGTCGTGTACGGATGAGAAGTACAGTTTTTTTTCAGTGATCTGTTTACACGAGAATATGTTAAATACAAGCTGAATGTACCTACACAAAAGCTTATAATGCATTACAAAAACGAACATTGCAATTCACAAAAAATTTGCTCCATATCTGATCTACGGATCACCGATTTTTTTTGTATAGAAAATTCACTGTAAGCTGTGGATAAGCCATTCCTTTGCTGTTTGAGAATAGCACCGTTACAAATTTGTGCATTTTTAAAATACCTGAAAACCAAGATCAAAGGGCATTGCCGCTAACGTGTTTAAAACGCAACGCAACTAAGCTACACATATAGTGTAACTTCTTGCCGCGTTATCCCCGAAGGGGTCACATGTGGCGAATTGAACCTATTTATTTTTACAGGTAAGGGGGCCGACCTTACGCCAACCACTTCAGTTGAAGTGGAGGTTTCCCAGCTCCCGAGAGTGCTGGTACTCATTTCTTGTGAAGGCTGAGTAAACCTTGCCGGTATTTTATTTTGGGGTTTGAAATAAAAACCGAAACGGGAAATCATTTCTGACACCCTCGGTGGGATTCGAACCCGAGCTTTCGGCATGGAATGCAAGCACTCTACCACCTGAGCTATCGACCGGACTATTCAGTTTCTTTAATAAATAGTCCTTCAAGGTGTTTTCGCTCTATCTTTGTTTAGTTAGAATTTCTGCATTGCAATATTTTGTCTGGCATAATACGGTTGTCTGCCATAAGAATATATTTATTCAACAATAATAAGTATGAAGCTTAACGCCTTAACTCAAATATAACGTTACCAAAATAATATAGATAAGAGGGCAGTGTCTACGGTGAATGTTTTGGTTTCTATACATGTCTGGTTCAACGCTGGGGCTTAGTTTAAGCTTGCATTTTATACTTGAGGGTTCACAAATGCGGAGTCCGGTGGGGCATACGGAATAAGCTAAGGGAAGAATGGGTGAAGGGGAGGTAGGAAAATATTGCATGGAGCAAAACAGCGTGAATACGTGGACAAATATGATAGAAAAACTACATTTTCAAGTGTTAAATATGGGATTATAAATAGAAGAATGTACACTTACCGTTCTATTGCCAAAATGATATATCTCTAGCAAATTTTATAGCACCATGGTTGAAAATCGTGGAATTGTAACAAATATGCACATTTTCGGTCGATATGCAAGCACAGTTGGTAGAGTGCTTGCATTTCATGCCAATAGCTTGGGTTCGAATCCCACCGAAGGTGTCAGAAATGATATGCCGTTACGGTGTTTATTTCACATCCAAAATAAAAATACCTTCGAGGTTTACTCAACCATTACAAGAAATGAGTACCAGCCTTCTCGGGAGCTGGGAAACCCCCACTTCAATTGAACTGATTGGCGTAAGACTGGTGTACATACCTGTAAAAATAAATAGGTTACAATACAACAGAAGTTACAATATCCGTGTAGCTTTTTCGGTTTTTTTAGTGGCAAAGAAAAAAACGATATATTCGAATAAATGGGAAATAAATACGCAAAGTTGTATATAGTTGAATAAATATTTTCGGGTTTCCCTTACATGTCAAATGTTGGCTATTGCGTTTTTATATATATACTAGAAATGATTACAATAAATTTGAAAACAAAAACTCAATGAATAATGTTTAAAGAAAACAGAATATAATTTTTATATACTTAGGTAATTTTGTAAATCAAACAATATTCAATCAATCTTAATTTTCCCAAACAAAAGAAGTATACTGAATACTCGTACAATAATAGTTAACAGTTATCAACTACTAAACAACGTTAATCAGAATGTAGAATCAGTTAACTGTCACCGATAACAACTACAATGCCCTATCGAATTAACGACGCTAGATTCGTTAATAACGGTTTGTAGGCTTTTCTACTAAAGCCTTGTTCAGACGGGTCGATAATTTTAGTTGTAAATAATATGTTATGATTGCTAAGTGGCCTCACTTTTTTCTGGCATTCCCCACTCTTCTTTTAATAAAAATAATAAAGTAATGTATTTGCTTTGATCTGTGAAAACATGACGGCACTTGCATACACTTTTCTGTTAATGCACTCACACTCACCTCGTGTGAACGGCCTTTAACGTGTGTGAGCTTCGTTGGTAACGGCGTCTAAGGCTTCAGAGGAAACGGAAGTTAATCACGCATAAACTTGTAGGTAATTCAGATGAAAGTTTGCGGATCACTGAACGATATGAATTAATGGAGAAAAGCTTTGTTTTGAATATTATCATTGTCATCATAAAGCTTAAACTATGGCGCCAGCTTTTGAAGACTACGTGTACAACTACAAAATGCTTTGTTGCGTTATTCTGTATAAAGTATATTCATTAATATTTTTTCCTTATAATATTTAACTTAAGTAAAGTATGAGTACATACTCATACTTCAACTATTACTTTATTTTTACAAAATCTTAGGCTCTTCTTAATTTTAAATTTATGGAAGAAATTATTTAATTGAATTTCTGTAGACATCAATAAATCTTTCTGTAAAGATTTTGAGATTTTTATTTTGCTCTAGTCAACAAAAACAATGAATTTTAATACTTTGCTTTTTTATGATTCATAGTAGTATTTTGAATTGGATATTATTATTTAGTGATGTATAAAATGTAATTTGTCATGTGTGTGTGTTCCTTGACTTATAGGTTGGTATGCGGCTGACCACCCATGCTGTAAAAATGGTTCACTTTGCCAATGTCACCCCTGTCTCAGGGAAGGACGGCAAGAGTTGCAGGGTGTATGTCCATTTGAGATTTGGTTTTTATGTTGTAGGTTCACATGAGGCATGTGCAAGCGCGAACTTGTACGTGTCTGGTTGTGAGAATGCATGTAATGTGAATCTCCAATGTAACATATCTTTGCAACTTAGATTAGATTAGATTAGATTAGATTAGATTGATCTTTAATTCATGATCGGATAGATTGTAGGTTAATGTGAATTAAAACTCAAAAACTAGTGGTAGTAAAAGATGTGACTAAGCTACACATTTCGTGTAACTTCTTGCCGCGTTCTCCTTGAAAAGGTTACATGTGACGAAGGGAACCTATTTATTTTTACAGTTAAGTGGGCCGGCCTTACGCCAACTATTTCAGTTGAAAGATAGGAAGAAAAACAATGTTATTTTCGTTTCTAGAAAAAACGGTAAAACAACATTGTGCTCAACTACCATAAACATGTAAGTAGGTAACCTTGTTTGTAGTCAACTGATAAAAACGTATATTTCCATCATTTCAAATGTAACACTTTATATCTTTAAAAGCTCTACGTTATTTTGAAACGTCATACTTTAAAAATCACTCACTCTAAATATAATAATGTAGCACACTGTCTCTGAATAATAATTAATGATTAATAATTAAATTTGATTAATCAGCAAAGACACGGCGGCGAGCATCGCTTTATGAAATTCAATTCCCGTCCTTATGTGCCCTGCATGCGCTCAGAGCTTTTCTCCTGAAAGCTTCACGGATCGTTAATACGTCAAAGAGGCCATAATTCACTGAAGTTGTAATTAATCAAGCCTTTATCTCTATTTAACCGACTATACTTCCATTACTATCATCCTCTTATGGTGTCCTGATGCTAAGTTAAGAGATAGTTTGTATATTTTATGGGCTGGTACCATCGATTAATATGAAAGACATAGATGGCGAACGCCTGTTTTTCCTATAGTTACAAACGCACCATTGTTATCTAAAGATGCAAAGACAAATTTACAAATGAAATTTATAGGGTGGTATGAGGCTGACCACCCAAACTGTTAAAAAATGTTCACTCTGCCAATGTCACTCCTGTTTCACGGAAGGTCGGAAAAAGATACAGCGTTTATGTTAATTTGAGGTTTGGATGTTAATTTGTAAGTACCTACACTCTACACATGCAGCATTTTGTTATGTTTAGATTGAAAGGTATCTCCAGGATACTTACATCCGGCTAGCTCTCATCAGCATCACTCTCAGGGCGTGGGGTTCTTTCTTTCGGTTGCTCACTTGTAATTTGGGAAGGTTGTATAATTAAAAGAAAAGTTTAACATGAACAAATAAGGGTTAATTTAATCTACTAATATGGGGAAAAAGGGGAATTTAGGGATTGGCACGACCTACAGGTTGTCCCTAGAACACTCCCTATTCTGTTGCCTGGTGTTCCGAACGGAAGGCCTGGGCCAGCGCCCCAGGCTAGCGGCGGCTCACAAGGCGGACGCCTCCACACGTGGGAGCCCCTGGGTGGGCGCTCCTATGCCTCTGGTCCACAAGGCGGGTGCCTTGCTGGCAGGAAATCCAAGTAGATGGGGGGGAGGGAGCTCCATTGTAGTGCCCCCTCTTGCACCGCTTGGTGCTTGGTCGCTGACGTCTTAGTCGGTTGACATCTTGCCGGGAACTAACGAACGACGGCCTGATAAGTTCACACGGTGCAGTTCGGCCGCTTCCGTGACCGTTCGGCTCCGTTCGGCCCACAAACACACACTGCACACTTCGGGATTGTTTTTTTATATGTTATTTAAAATAACATAACAATTTGTAAGCGCAAACTTACACGTGCCTGTAAGTATGAATTTTAAATGTCAATATATCTTTGCAACTTAAATTTTAGATAGATTTTAGAAATGCGTGCCCACAAACAGACACGTGCAAGTTCGCACTAACAATGCTGCATGTGTACTTACAAAATAAAATCCAAACCGTTCCAAAGAGTTACCAATACGTCTCTTTAGTCCTTGTGTGACAGATGTAATTTCATATGAGCAACGTTTGTATGTGTACTGGACCAAGGTCTTATAAAATAAATATTAGAAATTGATTTTGAAAACATTCAAAGCAACACTCAAATTATCGTGTTTTACGTTTTTTTCTTAGCTCAATCAATTAAGAATGCGATTCTCAGAAAAACTCCATATAAAGGTCATCTTTGAATCAAATAGTATCCGAACCCACGACCTTCCATTTACAAGTCCAAAGCGTTACCACTAGACTACGGACCGGTACGTGCGGACTTAATATTTCACAAAATATTATTAACAACCAGACTTTGTGATAGTTGACAATATAAAATTCCTTTCATAGTTCGCACCGTGAACGCTTTCCCATTGTCGGAGCCATATTTCCAATTAAACCAGTCATTTGTTACTCGCTGATACGTTTTGTATGGCCAACAGCGCTGCAATATATCCTACCTTTAGTTTGGAGCGTGAAGTGAATTTCAGCCTTTGTTTATTACATGCACTATGGGCAGGCATTGTAAATATTCCTAAGCCACAAGTCCTATTTATGTAAAATTGAAATTTAAAAAAATATATACATCGATACCTTAAAGGTAAAACTGAACGAGTGATATATTAAGCTAACGTTTTACCTTTAAGGTGGCGATATGATATTTTTGTACACAAGAATAAATGATGAACGACTAACAAAAAAAGTGAACAGAGGAAATGTCAGAGGAAAGCGTGGAAGAGGAAGACCGAGAAAGGAATGGATAAATTAAATAGGTGAGATTGGGCAAGAATGGAACCTGCAGAGTGAGAATAATAAAGGAGTATGGAAAGAGATATGCACAGACAGAAAAAAGTGGAGACGCATCTGCCATGGTACCAGTAACCCCTAGTGGAACAGCGGCAGAATACAGTAACAGTAAGAGTCTCTTGGTTCTTGAAATTTCTCGCGACTCCATACCTCATGCATGGTGCAATCAGTCTGAGGACTTTCGTGTTTTCTTTAATTTTGTCTCGAACTGTAATTATTATTATTTTTAGCAAATATCCACGCTAACTTTACACCATTTTGGATTATGGTATCGTGCACACACACACATACACGCGCGTAGATAATCATTGGTTCGGAACGACCCAAATGTTAAATGGTGTGAGGATGCCGAATTATCAAGCGGGAACCTGAACATCCACAGTAACCCAAGTACGCAACTTGAAATTTTACACAGAATTTCACCAAAAATGTACCAAAACCAAAACGCTCACTAGAGACGCTGCTTCAGCTCATATATATTTTTTTGTAAAACGCTGCTGTTGAGTTACAAACTTGGGGTGAATTCAACCCCCTATCACACTCTTCCCGTTACACCAAAGGCCAATAAAATAAGATTTATATCGCTCGAAATACTAAATTAAATTATCTCTTATTAAACGGTATTATCCAATCTGAATTTAGCGCATTTACATTTTTGGTACAACAAAAAAAGTAAAAAGTGTTAAACATATCTTAGATGAGAGACTTTTCAAATTTTGAAAACTTTGGCGGTCTATAACACACGGTAGGGTGCCGCAGATGGGTTGGTATGAAACGAGGTTTGCACATTTCAAACCGTTAAAAGCAATTGGTACATTGCTAGGGAAAAGGTTAAATAATTTGTTTTTGGCTGCTAAGGATCCTAGTTACGCAGACGTGTGACGTATGCCCGCTGAAAAAAAACTAATTACAAACGTCCCAACTGCATTTGTGTAAAATGCAATTACATCTCAAGAGCACTTTGTGGGCATGCATTGAATAAGAATTTTAATTGTTAATGTATATTTGCAATTTAGATTATGGATTATGGAAAGTTTATTAAGGTTTACAAATTTACAAACTCCAATTGTTATATTCTCTTGCTCACGATCGTTTATTTCATTTTAAATTCGATGCGATAGTTTTCCAAGTGGGATCGTATAAAATTTACAACCCAATTGGAAATGTTTATTACCCATACAATAAAACAATAAACAGACCATCTGATGCCGCATATGGTGCACTCTCTCCAATGCACTCGCATTTTATTGTGTACAAAGTTTTGTAATTGCTATCGACTTGTGCAATTATCTAATTTTAGTAATTGTTATTCTTCAATATGCAGCCATATTACGTGGACAAAGTTTTGTAATTGTTTTTCAATATGCAGTGATACGTGGACAAGGTTTTGTAATTTGTATTCCATATGCAGTGATACAAAGACGAAGTTTTGTAATTATTATTGACTTATTATGCAAGCATCTATGTTTTGTAATTGTTATTCAATACGCAGTAATACGTGGACTAAGTTTTGTCATTTTTATTCCATATGCAGTCAACATAGTCTTTTTTTGTAATTGTTATACATTATGCAGTCAGACGCGGACAATATTTTGTAATTAACAATCTTAATCTGAAAAATATGAATAAGATACATTTCTGAAATATTCAACCCGTTATATATATTATAACACAAACGCAACTAAGCTACACATATAGTGTAACTTCTTGCCTGCGTTATCCCCGAAGCGGTCGCATGTGACGATTCGGGACCTATTTATTTTTACGGGAAAGGGGGCCGGCCTTACGCCAACTACTTTCAGTTGAAGTGGGGGTGGCCCAGCTCCCGAAGGGGCTGGTTCTCATTTCTTGTAAAGGCTGAGTAAGCCTTGAGATCGAACCCTTGCTCTCGGATGGATGCAAGCATTCTACCAACTGAGCTATCGACCTTTTTACGAGCTTGATCGTCGTCGCTACAAAGCGCCAATTCTCAAGCAACACCCAGTTGCTGTAAGGCTGGATGGACTTTTGGTGACCGGTCATTGGTAAAGGTTTATGATTTTTTCAACCCAGCGAAGAGCAAATTTGAAAATAAAAATGGTATATTTTTTTGCTCCGCCGGAATTCGAACCCACAACCTTCAGCAGTCCGAAGTGTTACCACTTAACTACGGACCGGTTTGATATCTGATAACAAGATGTTGTATCAAAATAACTTGAATTCCAGAAAGATTCGTTTATTTTTTGTTAACTTATGAAGAAAATTATGATCGTCCTTAAAAGTGTAAAGCATATTTTCTTTAAACTATAAACATTTTTCTTCTCAAGTTAATTTTCCTCAACATGTTTCATAGAAACTATGAAGTATAATATGTCAGCTAATACCCACGGCTACAGCGTCCATCCATAAGCTCAAAGTCTTGGACGTCCTCGGAGGTGTTAACTTCATTATGTCCGTATCTCAGAGAGACTATTAGCGAGTGGGGAAACCTACCCCAAGTGTAACAATCTACGTTCAAACTCAACTCTCTAGTTTACCAAAAAATATATGCAAACTTAGAGAGTGCAACTAATGAGAGTTTTAGTTTTATTGTATGTTTTACAAAACGCTACTTAACGTCAAGGTTTTTATTTTGTTGACTGTAGTGTAGGAAGTATGGTCTGCTTTATAAAATACCCGATTGCACATCATCATAAGAAGATGAAATATGTTTCGTTCATACCGTTCTTCTTGTTATATTTTTTTTTATTATAGCTAGACCTTATAAGAAGAACAAAAACTGTTGTTTTCTCAATTAAACTATTTAAAAAAAAAAAAACCCCGATGCGTAATCTTTTGGTAACGCTTTGGACTTGTAAATAGAAGATCCTGAGTTCGAATCCCGGAGGTTCACAAAAAATATACAGTTTATATTCTCAAATATGATTTTCGCTGGATTAGATAATTCATATACCTTTACCAAAGGCCCATCCAGCCTTACAACAACTAGGTATTTTTTTAGAATTGGCGTTTTGTAGCGACGATCTAGCTTGTAAAAGGTTTCGTCGATAGCTCAGTTGGTAGAATGCTTGCATTTCATGCCGAGAGCAAGAGTTCGATCGCCACCGAGGGTGTCAGAGATTATTTCCCGTTTCGGTGTTTATTTCAAACCCAAAATAACATAGGCAAGGCATACTCAGCTCTTATTACAAATGAGGACCAGCCCCCTCAGAAGCCGGGAAACCTCCACTTCAAATGAAGTGGTGAGCCTTTATTACTCATTCAATTATTCTACAATAACTGTCACATAAATAGCTTACATACACACTTTCAAGTGTTGTTTCTCTCTTCACTCTGATGATAAGTTTATTATCCACTATACCAGCTAAGCAGACAGGAAATAAAGAAGAAAAAGGGGGAAGATGTGTGCATCTACCCGCCCGCGCTTCAGTACAAACCAAGTCACGTCCTCCCTCCAGCAGGCTGACGTATGGAGGTAATTAGTTTAGCCCACTAATCGGTCTAGCGACAACACTATGTGGAGAGAATTTTTCTCGAACACTCCATCAGAATATAATGTTACGAATGTGTGTCTGTGTGTTTTTACTTGAGTGAATGTAACTGTGTCTCTAGATGTTGGTGTTCAAATAATTATACTTGTATTTTTTCGATGGTGTGAGCATTCGCTTAGGAACCGCAACCAAGCTACTTATATCCTGCAACTTATTGCTGCGTTATACCCGAAGGGTTTTTCATGTGGTGAGTGGAGACTATTTTTGGAGTTTCCCAACTCCCGAGGGGCCTAGGACTCGTTTCTTTTAAAGGCTGAGTAAAACTTGCGGTTATTTTATTTTTGGGTTTGAAATAAACAGCGAAACGAGAAACCATTTCTGACGCACTCGGTGGGATTCAACCCCGAGCTCTCTGAGCATGGAATGCAAGTACTCTATCGACAGAGATTTCAACCGGACTTAATGATATTATGATTTTATGCGGGTTCTATTTAATTAAAACTGCTGTGATTTGCTAAACACAATTAATAGAGTCACTTTACACTTGCACAATACAGCGATCGGTAGGTTTCTGAAGCTACAGAGAGCTTGGGTTCTTATTTTATAGTAAAAATATATAACTCATTCTTGAAACATGGAAAATCGCTTCTTGCTAGACTCTCAAAAGACTCTCTCAAACCAATTAATATCCTTAAAATCTATTTATTTATCGAGAGATTTTATAATAAACTCACATATACAAACCCAACACACAACTACACATTCGTAACAATATAGTTTTAGAAATCAGGTAGAGTTTTAGATAAGTTGTCTATCACAAGAAGCCATAAAAAAGATTTTGACATGCTCAGCCCATCGCAGTCTCCGCAAGCTCTGACTAAAAAAAACTTGTAACCACCCCCCGTCGCGTCTCAGGTGTAGAATTTTAAATTGCACCCTCTGCCTGCCGAGCCTGGAGGCTTTCATTCCAGAACAAGAGCGCGGACAATGCGACGCCGGTTCAGGAGACGAGAGGGGATGGCAGGCGTGGTCCTCTCAGCCTCTGCAAGTCTCCCTGTACCCACATTTAGGTCTGTCAAAATCTCAGTTAGTTGGAAACTCTAAACTTATGAATAGTCTGACAATATTGATTCACGGAGTTGTAAGTAATATGTATATTATCGATAATCTAAGTAATAAAGATATATCACATTTAATTCATATTACATGCATTCACATAAGCAGAAAAGTATCGCTTTGCGCTTACACATGCCTGTTCTGTGGAATTATTGGGAATTATCCACGACTTTTACTCTCCATCTACGTATGTCTGCCATTACCTTCAGTTAGATTTCATATACATATTTTTTTCATTTACTGGCGTAGCTGTAAACCTTCTTCTTTTTTCTTCTTCCTCTTGTTGTAGACCTAGAATCTATTTTTTTGTCAAACTCCCTCCTGTGATGCAGAAGACCAGCTGTTCTTCCAACTTTTGGGTGGGCGACCTGGTAGACGCTGGCCATCCGGTATCTCCTGTGCCACGACTCGGGCTATCCTTCCTTCGTTCATGCGGTCTATATGGTCCCTCCAGAACCGTCTCCTCTTCCTGCTCCATCTGACGATGTCTTCAGTATCGCACATGTTTCTGATTTCTGAGTTCCTTAATCGGTCTCTCAGTGTTTTTGCAGCAATGGCGCGAAGTGTTTTCATATCTGTTCTGCTGTAAAGGAAAAGATTAAAATGACGTCATTGCATTAGTAGGTGGGTACATCGTAAGATTTTAGCCTGAAGGTTAGAGGATAGAATATTTGTGTGTGTGAGAGAATAAGGGTTGAACCTTTGCGGGCAGCGCACGGTAAAGTTGGTACTGGGAAAACAATATCGCGGGAGGTTTGCGGTGGCCCTGCGACCGGAAGCGGTCTCTGCCCAGTTTGCGCTTTACCCTTTCAAAAATCTGAAATTTTAATTCTCTGCAAACGAAAAAAGCATTTAACGCTCAATTTAAGGTTTTTTTGTTGCTGTGTAAAAATTTTGTTTTGGCTTTTTGATATTTTCCATTTGAAAAAAAATCCGACTACTTTTAAGATTCATATGATTGTGATGAGAATCTGATAACAAATCTATTTCAAAGAGCTAGGTGCTTAAGGAGGCTATAAAATAAATAATTCAATAATAAATATAATACGATTTCAGTGAAAATGTGAAATTCCGTGCATTCCCATGAGCCATATTTCCAAGTTCATAATTTTCCATTATTGTGTGATGATATTTCCTACCCTGGAACCATTACCGGCAGTTCACAAGGCGACCGGCGACGCTGCCAAACCAGACTGTGTTGTGATGAAATATGTATGCACACAAATAATTATAATATATTATGTCATGTGTATGGAAGTTATTTTTAAAAAATAAGTGTGGATATTTTTTGAACATTACTTTGAAAAGATTTGTGAAGAGGAATTCAATTCAACAATCTGTTTTTCCTGCCCAGAAACAGGTATAATCATTATCAATTAATAATTCTGTACAAGTTTAAGTGTTAGTGTATTGACATGTTGCGAAGATTAATTTTAATTTAATAAATTTTTGACTCTTGTATTTTGACTTTTGAATTTGACTCTTGATAATGACCTGAATGTTGAAGGTCGAAAGTACTTGAGGTAGATAAAATTATTGTGAAAATAAAACTACGTTTTGAAAAAAAATAAAAAAAATTAATTAATAATGTAAAAATAAACACGAGTTGATTACTGTCCTCGAGCGCTTATCATGTTTTCACATCATTATCACCAGGAAAAGTCCTCTTGATAATGATGTTCTTTTGTCCTCTTGATGATGATGTGATAACATCAAAAGCGTTCGAGGAAATAAATCAACTCGTGAAGAAAATACTGACACAATATCGAACAAATACAAGTTCAATTATTTTAGCACCTTCACAGACCTACACAAACACACTCACACAAATTCACGCAGACACACAACCACACATTCGTAATAGTATTAAATTATGTCTTGAACCGTATAAGCCATAAGGTAAGCAAGTCTTTATTAATAAAAAAAAAACATATCATTCAAGAAATTTGCCTGTACAGCAGGCGCTATATTTTCTTCACACGCAAAGTTTTCATCCAAGCCAACGCAAATGGTTATTAAACCATGTCAAAAAAGTCATAAATGCACATCATATCTGTCGATCTAGCGAATGCCGGCACGCGTCACATTTTTGCGCCTCGGGCGTCCAATTTCCTGGAATCTCCCCGCTCTCTTCCCCCCTTACTATCTCTCTCACTCTTACCCTAACCACTCCTTCTACCCCCAAAGTTCCTGTGGCCTCAGTGCTAGGACATTGTTCATCTAAATTCCTCAGAATACATTATGCCACCCTTGCTTCTTAGGTATATATAATGCCACGGTATATACCGAGACATTGCTAAATTGCTCTTCTATAATAATCTATATTCTAAGTTGCAAAGATATATTTTTTTATATCGCCACCTCAAAGTTAAAACTAAATTAGCGCTGATTCACTGATTTGAGAAATTAATATTTTCGTGGATAATACATTTTATTGGGTTACACTTCTCATAGCAAATTAACTAATTATTAGGAAACACTCATGGCAAACATCCAAGCTGAAGGATTTTTATATTTATGTAGTGTTGTCGCTGTACAAAATAGGAAAAAAAGGTGCATTTATCTGAGAAAACCATGCTCGCTTAATGCTCCAAACTAACCATGTCGATTGTTCAATTTTACCTTTAAGGTATCGATATTGCGAAGATAAAATTATTAGTTTGGATTCATATTAAATATATGCCCATCTAATCTAATCTAAGCTGCAAAGATATATATCATTTAAGATTTATATTAAATGCATTCCCACAAGCAGACATGTATAATTTCGCGCTAACACATACCGCATGTGGACCTACAATATAAAAATCCAATCTCAAATGAACATAAGCTCTGCAACTCTTTAATTCCTTCCCTGAAACAGGGGTGACATTGGCAAAGTGAACCATTTTTTACAGTATGGGTGGTCAGCCGCATACCAACCTATAAGTCAAGGAACAAACATCGCAAATTACATTTTTTAAATCAATAAACAATAATATAAACATGGACACTAAAAAAAACTAAATCATAAAACCAATTTCACTTTAATAAACCCTAGCCGCCAACATTACAGATCGACCGCCATTTCTTTCTATCCTTACATACTTCTTTCATTTCCTCCAGAGTCATAACCTTCTTCATACAAGCTCTTGTTCGCCCATAAGCGGACATAATATATGAGTTCGCACTTATACATGCCACATATGAACTTCCAACATCTAAATCTAAATCTGAGCTGCAAAGATATGTATCATTTGAGATTCATATTAAATGCATTCCCACAAGCAGACATGCATAATTTCGCGCTTACACATGCCGCATGTGGACCTACAATATAAAAAACCCAATCTCAAATGAACATAAGCCCTGCAACTCTTGCCGACCTTCCCTGAAGCAGGGGTGACATTGGCAAAGTGAAGCATTTTTTACAGTATGGATGGTCAGCCGCATACCAACCTATCAGTCAAGGAGTACAAGCAATTAATACAATCAAATATATAAAACAAATAAACTCTAAACAATTAAACAGTAAAAAATAAAAAACTACAAAACATATATTTTTTTTAAATTTAATATGTTTTGTAGTTTTTTAATTTTTTACTGTTTGATTGTTTAGAGTTTATTTGTTTTATATATTTGATTAATAACAACATAATAACCGAAATCTCAATTAAATATGTTTAATTGAGAATTGAGCCTTGCAACTCTTGCTGACTTTGCCTTAAACACAGGGGTGTGTATCCCATACTAGCACATACGCCTAATAGGTAGGCAATATATGGTTAAAAAAAACATCTAAGCTGGATATTCAGATTTGAAAATCAAAATGTAAGTTCAATCGTTAGCACTTCAGTCAGTTTCAAATGAGTTACTTTAAATGAATGGGAGAAAATATTTATTCTGAAATGTATTTGCACATTGGCAAAGTCAATTATTTTAACGTCTCATATCCGAAAAATGTAATTATAATTAAGCTAGAAAGTTAATAAATAATCAAATTTAATTCTTAAATTTGCCAAACAACCATATTTACAGTTTAAATTTTTATTTTACTTAATTACGTTCGTCAATAATTACTTACCTTTATTGAGGTTTCGCTTCTGCATTTGTACATAACGTGTCGATACATTTGTATGGATATTTGTATGAACATCGATTCAAGATAGTACACAAGTAGGGACATCGTTACATGTAGGTACGAACACAGGGACACTGGTTATCACTTCGATTTAATAAGCTTTAGCTCTGACGTCAGCGATCTACACTCACACAACTCCAACGCTGGCAGGCAATAAAGAAAAAACGAAAAATGTGAAATAAAAAAATGTAACAATAGAGAAAGTTCAAAGTAGTTGAACTGACAAGACACGCAAACTTACAGTTTATCGGCGGAACAGCCTTGATGTAATAATATGTTCTTTGAACCTTAAATGGCCTACAATTTTGTCTTCAATTTTGCACGTGCTACATGGAAAAATTAACGGAAATGTTTTTTGAAAGCGACCAACATAATCTCATTAAACTTTTGTAAAAAGCAATTTTGCTGTTGTTAAAAATCATTTTCAAGCATTTGTTATGATGTCAATGATTAATCTATGGTTTATAAAATAAATATGTACTTTGAAATTTTGCCTATGCGTCAGGCGTGAAATTATTTATATAAGTTAGTTTTTCATGTGAGACAATTAATTTAATAATCCTGAATCAAATTAATATATTTCATTCACTGAATCAGTACTTTCGTTTCACTAGGATTCTGGAAGTTTTGTAATATTTGTGCGAAATTTTTACCTTCGTTGATTGAAAGATGTTTTCAATAGACCAACGATTCCTTGTGTTAAATGTCCGATCTCTAAAACCATTGAATTTATATGATCATAGATCAAAGATCAAAAATACATAGTATTTATTTAATCATCTGAAGATGCAAACGGATTGTTTGCCAGTCGTGGTTTCTTCTGGTAAATTGTGTTCGAATCGAGTAAATTTTGTGATCGTCGCACTTGAAATCAGTCCCGCTCACTATTTGTTTCAACTGTTAGATTGAAATTGAAATAACAGTTTTTTGACATATTATTCACAATTATAATGAATGCTCTTTTAGATAATTACACTTTCCTGATATTAGGCGAGCGGTTATGGGAGAAATTACATCATTCTCGACGTTTCGTTAGCGACGCAGCCAACGTCTTAAGGAGACATCCCAGTCGTCATGCAGAGAGCGTGTCTCCTGAAGACGTTGGCTACGTTTAAAACTAAACTTCGAGAACGATGTAAGTACTCCCATAACGGTTCTAAATGTGTACTTATACAATTGTAGATAATATTTTACAAAATTTTATACAACAAGAATATGAACCTGCTTTCTAAAAGAATGCGTGTCATTATTTCTACTTATTTATTTGTCTGCATTACACAAGACACCGTGAGTGATCACATGTCCTTGTCTTTCGTGAAATCTCACATAGACAATGCAGGCGCGAGAAAGAGACTAATCGAGTGCCGTTAACGTCGGCTTATCTCGGTTTTTGGTTCTTTATTTTCACACTAGGGGTAAAAAATTACACATTAAGGGGAGCCGCAAAATAAATGATAATAATAAAAGTGTAATGAAAGGAACCCCTAATGCTAACAATAGGAATAAAAATAAGTAGTAAGGAGAAAAAAAAGAAATGTTTGCGACGTGAGAAATGTTTTAAACCTTTTATAAGTTGTATAACTTTCATATGCATGAATTGAAAAATTAAAAAAAAACGATAAAAAACCTTTGTGATTTCGTTTGTTTGATTTTTTTAAAAACAAAATTGAAAAAAACTTCACTTACCAAATAAAAAAACAATGATTTATTGCTTACAGGATAAAGCATATATAACCTTAGTTGTAAAGATATTATATAACATTTAATATTCCATTAGATTTTGTAGGGTTTGTGTATTCACACAGTGAAAGTTCATTTTATTTCAAATATTTTTTTTTTCTAAAACGTAGTTCAATTTTCACAATAATATTGTATATCTCGAGCACTTTCTCGAGCTCTTGATAATGACCTGAGTATTGAAGGTCGAAAGTGCTCGAGATATAAAATATTATTGTGAAAATTAAACTACGTTTTAGAAAAACAAATATTAATATTCCTATTACTCTTGCATGCATTCCCATAAGCAAACATGTCTAAGTTCACGCTAACACATGCCGCATGTGGACTTACAACATAAAACCGAATCTTTAATGAACACAAGCATGTAACTCTTTCTGACCTTCGCTGAAACACGGATGACATTGGTGAAGTGAACCATTTTCTACAGTATTGGTGATCCATCTCAAATCAACCTATAATTTAAGGCATATTAACAACAGAACCTTTAAAATAACAATTAAACTAATAACCTTTATGTTTATTTACATTCAGCACAAATAAATCCAGCTTACGAAAAAAAAGTTGTCAACTACAATTTTGATACTGGATACCAGTATACCCTTTTGATTTTACTTAATACAGTTTGAATAAATGTTACACTGCGTACTAGTGGCACTGCAAAATATTGGAAAATTCAATAGTCTACTTTCGATTTGAAAATCTTGCGACAGTATATTAAAGTACAAGTCCAACAGAGATGTTTTATATCCCAGTTTATAAATTGACTCAGACATAGTGCACGGTGCATGAAACGAGACTCAGAAGTGCTAAATCTTTTTAAAATAATACTTGTTTTCAAGAAGTTTCAATTTATTACGAATAAGTAATAAATTTACTTTTTATTTTTTGTTTATTTTACTTTTTTTGTATAGATATCTTTTTAAGGTTTTGTTGTTTTTTTTTATACTTAAATGTTATTTATTTCTCGTATTCCTTGACTTATAGGTTGGTATGAGGCTGACCACCCATACTGTAAAAAATGGTTAACTTTGCCAATGTCACCCCTGTTTCAGGGAAGGTCGGCAAAAGTTGTGGGGCTTATGTTCATTTGAGGTTTGGATTTTATTTGTAAGTACGCATTCAGCATTTGTAAGCGCGAACTACACGTGTTGGTTTGTGGGCATACATCTGAGAGCTTTAAATGAATATATCCTTGCAACTTAGATTATAGATTATAGATTATAGTAATTGTGTGTTTTGTTTGTCTGTGTGAGTTGTGTTTTTGTAAGTCTGTGCAGCCTCTGGATGTAGGTATCAAAATAATCTGATATTTGTATGCGTCGAGATTTCTCGAGTATTTGGATTGTCTGGTACAGTCTGGCCTGTTCCAATTCTCAGTGATTCGAGAATAATCCTTATTCTCTCTTTAATAAGGGCCAAAGCTATATGTAGCAGAGAAGCGACCTGAGCGTTTAATTATGAATATATAATGTGACTCTGACTGTGGACCCGTATCTGAAATAAATTGTTCAAACTAAATAATCACAATTTTTGTTAAATAAAATCATAACAATATCAATAATTTGAAATTTGATTTAAAAAAAAAGGTTACACAAAAAAGTAACAAAAAACCCATTATATGTATAAAAAGCTTCTCATCTTTAATATTTATAACACAGGTTCCACCTTCTTAAGCTTAGTGCTTGTTTGTCTGATCTCCAACAAAGGTAATTTCACATGAGCAATGTTGTATGTGTACTGGACCAATGACTCTTATAAAAGCTGAAAATTGATTTTAATAATACTTAAAACAACTCTTAAATTACCACGTTTTAAGTTTTTTTTCTTAGCTCAGATTGTGTAGAAATGATTCCTAAGGCAATTTCATTTAAGGGTCAACTTTGAATCAAATGCAACAAGCAATGGTGCGAAGATATACCGATAACCTGTTCTATAAACGGGAAGTTCGGCAAGTTCTCATGGCTTGTTTTGATATTTTGGTAGGGATGAATGCGAGCCAGATTTGCCCTTGCAGAGAAACTACGGTTTTCTTTGTGTAAACTGAAAATGGTTGCCCACATATGCTCACTGTAATATGTGAGTCATGTTCTGTATTGAATTGTTCTTGTCTGGCTTCTTTATATGGGCTACGGCGCTCTTACTTAAGTCCACATTCTGCCTACGACCGTCTACGATATTCCGTAGCACCCACTTCTCTACGTCTTTACTTATGAACTAAGATGTTAGTGTGAGAATTTGAAACGTAGCTCTTAAAACACTGAATTATTGGATCATAAAGTTAACGTAAATTTTTCTTTGTAATCTAAGTTTTAATCTGTTATCTAAGTTGCATGTATAAACAATTAAGATGCTATTCACATTTATGATGCTTTTATCCCTTAACTTATAGGATGGTATGAGACTGGCTACCCATGCTGTAAAAAATGTTTCACTTTACCAATGTTACCCCTATTTCAGGAAAGGTCGGTAAAAGTTGTTGATTTGAGGTTTGGTTTTTGAAATTGTTAGCACACATGCAGCATTTGTAAGCGCGAACTTACACGTGTCTGATGGTGGACATGCATTTCATATAAATTTAAAAAGTGACTTTAACTTTGCAACTTAGATTAAAGATGGGAATCGTAGATTATAGATTCTCAAAGGTTCTTAACTAAATTCAAATATACTCTACTTACTATTACTTTGTTTTAACTTTATTAAAGTTATATTTTTTATGGTTTGTGTATTAACACTGTGAAAATTCATGTTTTTTCGATTGTTATATAAATAAATAACACCTTATTAACTTTAAAACACTGTTTATATTTCACAAAAATATCATAAATTTAAAAAATTAAATTTTAGATTAACTACTAACGTTTTCGACCAATATGGTCATCCTCAGGTAGTAAATTTTTTTAACAGAGTTTAAAATAGTCAATATGTAAGTCAAATAGGTAAAATTAATTTAATTAATAAATAAGAATATAAAAAAATCCAAAAATAAAATAAGTAATACATTAGGATAAATTATTGAAATTAGAGCTATTTTTTGAAAACAATAAATCTCACAAATCATACAAAATAAAATAATATAAAAATAAAACATTTCAAGCACACAATAAAAATCATACAATAGATAACAGCCATGGATATAATTAGATATAATTAAAGTTGTTGATTAGGTCCGCACGTGAATTAGCATAAACACTAATGTGTCGTCACCCGGCTGGGTTGTTAGGGAAAAGGCGTACAAATACTAAGGTATTGGTTGCTATGTACGGCGCGGCAGTCTATTTGCGATTGTTCGCCGAGGAAAAAGTACCAAATTCAAAAACTTTCTGACCTTATTTCTATTTTATCTCGCCTTTTTATGTGGAAATATTTGTAATTAATGTATTTTTCTTTTTTTTCAGGTAAGTGTTGCCAACTGCTTCTTAAGTAAGAAACTAATATAACAAACGGTCATCGAGAAAGGTAAGATTTTTTTAATTGAATTATTCTCAAATGGCATCTTGCATTCTAAAGATCTACACACAATCTGGTATCAAGTCCAAATGTTTTTTTTTAATATTGCTGAATATTGGAGCCGCATTATGTGTGCTCAAAACATTACTTTATTAATAATAATTAAACACTTCGTTACTCTATTTAATATACATTCGAAATTAAAAAAAATATTTGTACCCACTGAAATAAATAACAGATGGCACGATTAACATAAGTTGGTACCTTCACAACGAAAACCCAGATGAAAATAGGAAAAAAAACTACTGTTTTTTGTGAGTCGATTATTTTTTTACCTTCCTTTTATATTTTTATTGTAAATTCACTTTAATACCCTCCACTTTTTGCCTCAGACACTATTCAAAAATTATTATTAGCGCGTTCTTTTTGCGTCACATGGCCGCGACAGCCCAATTACAGATGACAATAAGGCAGACGGAGCAGATAAGAGTACGCCCATCCCTCTCGCACCAGCTGACGTACCCATCAAGATATCGCGAGGGAGAGCGAGATGGCACTATTCGATTTGATCCGTCTGAGAAAAACAAGATTGGAGCATAGACAACAATAATTTAGCGGCTGAAATAGTTTTGGATTTACAGCCAGGTTTGTTTATTTTACATACCTTACATGAATAATACGAAAACATTTTTTTTTTTATTTATGAATAATAAAGAGTAGGTAGTGTGACAACAAATAGGCTGAAAAAATAGCCAAATAGTTTTTTTTAAATGTTTTTTGTTCCTATAGGTTATTGTTACCTAGACCAGTGACGTAGCCCTGATGAGGGAAATTAAGAACGTTATGATTCCATTAATATTTAAATGGATTTGTTTGATTAAATTTATTTGATTTAGTAGCTAAACTGTGCAGCTTACTTTACCCCGAATATAATACATTACTACTTGATCACGTTAAAAGAAAAACATATTTAGAAGTTAAAACAGCACCTCTAGTGACTAATTTAGTTTTTATACATTTTTTGTATTAACTTGTTCTAGGGAATTTTATGTAAAGTTGTATAATTGAGGTACTTTACGGATTAAAATACATTTTCCTAATGGAAAGTTCCCGCCAATGATTCACTGATTTTAAAACTGAAAACAAAAGATGGCGTCTTCGAGCAAATGCTAGCAAAAATAAATAAAAAATTGAAACCGTTACATTTCTATCAGTATTTTTTTTTTTTTTTTTTTTAAGGAATCCTGTGCGGGAGGCTCCCCAATTCTTGTGAGTCTTGGGGGTCTATGTCACCCTGGAAGGGTGCCGCAGAGGTGTTGCTTGAGTTCTTGGTTCTGTCGTGAGGCGCTGCAAGGAAGTGGTGATTGATGTTGGTTTTGAATAAAACCGGATTAAATTGGGAAGGGAACACAGATACTGGTAGACCATTCCATAAACGGGCAGTTTGGCAAAGGAATGAGTCATGAAAACGCCAAGTTCTCATAGTTTTGAGATCGACTGCAAAGGGATGAATGAGAGTCGTACTACGAGTTTCCCTTTCTGAAATGCGAGGGGGAGGGATTAATGAATGGAGCTCATTAGAACAAGCTCCGTGGTAATATCGATAAAAAAGACTGAGCATTCCAACTTTTCTTCTGTGCTGGAGCGGCTGCAGATCGGATGTCAGAGAAGGATCATTGATCAACCTCACTGCCCTCCTTTGCACAGAATCAAGTTGGTCACTCAACTTCTTGGACATACCACACCAGAGATGGCTGCCATACTCGATAATGGGGCGGATTTGGGATTTATACAGAGTCAATAACTGGGCTGAAGTAAAAAACCTACGGGCTCTGTATAATATGCCGAGTCGCCGGAAAGCGGAAGTTGTGCGAGACTCAATAGCATCATGGTATTTTAACTCTGATGACAGAGAAACACCAAGAAGATTTAAGTGTTCATGGTTAGAGAGGGAGACATTGTCGAAAGTTGGGAGATAGTTGTTTGGAATCCTCTTTAAGGATATCAGACATGCTTGAGTCTTTTTGACGTTGAACTCTACAAGGTTGTCAGTGCCCCAACGGCTGACAGCCCTGAGATCTGTATTGATCTTTGAAGCTAATGATTCACGAGCAATAGATATCGCTGAACTATTTGGGGGCTTTGTAAAAGAGAAACCGTCATGTATTGTACTGTCATCGGCATAGCAGTGGATAGGAGCACAGGATAGTAAATCATTGATGTGCATAAGAAAAAGTGTCGGAGACAAGACGGATCCTTGGGGGACACCGGAATTGATTGGTAGCAGGGCTGATTTACTATTGGCAGCACAAATCAATAAAAACGCTTTCGTCGTAACCTCTTGACTTCCAGCTTACACGTCAACACACACCACAGCACTGCGCAGCTAACGGCCCTGCAATCGGATAAGGACATCAACTGCCACATCAACAACACCTCTGCGGCACTATAACACGTATTATATACCCCTATCTAAGTCTCTTGAATCTAGGGAGTATCCCGCACAGGCTTCCTTAAAACAAAATATTTTTCGTGTCTTCTGCTTTTTTTTAACTCAGATTGTTTAGAATGTGATTATTAAGACAACGTCACTGGCAGGTTAATTTTAAATCAAATAGTTGATACGCCAAACAAGCACTGGGGGGATGAAAAATGTACGAAAATAAAAAATATTTTATGAACGGTGTGGTAGGTAGGTACTCAACGGGTTAAAACATCTCAACCGTTGGGGAATGCAATTCCCCTAATTTTTATTTTATTCCATCTCAACTATTTTGAATTCGGGCACTTAGCGCCAGCTCCTCGGCAAAATGGATGCGATTTCCGGACGACATTTTTTTTCTGCTCCATCCTACTTTCCTCTGTCTTCTTCTTCTTCATCTTCTTTGTGTCACTCTTAATGGCTGAGAGGAGCAGAGGAAGAATGCCTTTAAAAGGCAATCTCTAGGTAATTGACAACTCCGATGTCATTCTATTCGAGAGACAATAAAAAGGAATGTCCACTAATCGACTGGAAGACTTTTCAGCGTTTCTTTACGGACAAATAGAATTCTTTCTTAAAAATGATTATCTTTTAAAAATGAACGTTTTTTCATTTTTTGTTTACATTTTTCTTGGCTAGCACACTGTATTGGACTGTCGTCCTTAGCAACCAGAAAATCAACTATTGTTTGTTTGCATTTTCCCAAAAAATCTGGCCGAGTGACGTCGTAATATTGTCTATATCAATTCATGTGTAGACCTTTGATTTATTGGTTGGTATGAGGCTGAACACCCATTATGTAAAAAATGGTTCACTTTCCCAATACCACCCCTGTTTCAGGGAGGGTCGACAAAAGTTGCAGGGTTTATATTCATTTGAGGTTTGGATTTTCATTTGTAAGTACACATTCAGCATTTTTAAGCATGAACTTATACGTGTTTGTTTGTGGGCATGCGTTTGATATGAGTTTTGAATGCATATATATCTTTGCAACTTAGATTTAGATTATAGACCTCATTCAAATCATGTTAGGTAAATTAAAAAATATGTATAAAAAAAAACTCAAATATTAAATTGAATTAAGCAACTTTTGCCGCACTCTCCTAAAAACTAAATCCTCCATGAAACAGAAATACATTAAAAAAAAACATTGCCGATACCTATTTGATAATAAAGAAAAAAAAAATTGTAAAAATAACTCCAGATTTCCAAAATAAGACACATAAAAATACCTCCGAAACTCAAGTTTTTGTAGATACAACAAATTGATAAAAAAAAGGAAATACTCTTTTAAATTGTATACACGAGCTAAAAAAAGTTTAAACCTTATTTTGAATTGTAAGAAAAAAAAATACATTTTCCAATACCTACTCTCATCCTTTTAGATGTAGGTAGGTATATATTTTAAATTTCAACTTCCAGAACGCGCTCGTACCTACCCTCGTTCAAATTCAATTAACGAATTCGAATTTCGAACGTTCCATATTTTGAAGTTTCTCTCTCCCTCACTCATATCTATCGCGCCATGTCGCGTCTCGCTCTCTCTCTCTCCCTTGGTTATTTTATCATTCCGATGCTGAGAAATTCCTTTTTTAAAAGATGACTTTTTATTGCCCTATTGATAAAATATTCATATTTCTGACGATGTCTTTTTGCGACGTGGTAGGTATAAAGAAATGGTTCCATGGTTGAACAACACAGTGACAGAACGATACATGATATAACGACAAATGACGTAACGACACATGACAGAACAACACATTACAGAACATCACAATGACATTGCATCACATGACAAAACATCACATAAAAACATTGCTCGTGTAAATTACCTCTGATAGACATAAGTCAATCAATCACTATGGGGATGAAATGTATATAGACCTTTGCAATTTTGATTAAATATGGCAACCAGCAAAGACAGATGGCTACCAAAACAAGGCACTGCTTTTGAAAGATAATCACACTGTATTATTTTAAAAATTGTACATGAAAAGAGAGAGCAGTTATTGTGCGTTACACCTCAAGAGCCCTCTTCAATCACCGACCGATCCTTTCTCTCATTATATCATTTATTAACGTGTCAAAATCACACACAAATTATCTTTCCCATTCACTTCATTTTTTCTCAGCAAATTGAGTTTTCTCCTGTACAAAAACACCCTCGAGGATATCGTTTCCAAATCAATGCGAAGCCAGCTGGGGAAGAATCAAGTGCCAATTGCCGCCAAAAATTAGTGCTTTTGTCTGGTGAAATGAATACGCCAATCCTTGCCAAATGACGCATACACAATATGGTATCGGCGAGTAAACACCATTTATTAACCGAAAATAATATCATATCGCAATAATTTAAAGGTTCACTGAAAGTAAAATAAAATAACGTACATTTTTAAAAAATTAAAATTAAAAATAAAAAACAAATTGTATTAGGTTACGGGGCGAGTAAAATTCAATAATGTACGACCGGTTTCGGAAACAATGTTTCCATCGTCAGGTACAAAATATTACTGACTAAATAAAATATACATTAGTGCATCATTCTTCTAAGGGCTGGGAGTAGTGGAGGGTGGGAGGAGTGAGGAAGGGAACAGAGCGCTGGGATCGCTGGTGACAAGCACTTTTGGTTAAAATAAAGCTTTAACGATTTAATAATAGATAACGAGAATTTGAAAGGAGGATGCTGAGAATCAGCCTCAGAGACAGGGTTCCAAAACAGGAGATCCGTAGACACACTGGTGTCACCGATGTCATACAGCGAGTGGCTTGCTTAAAGTGGCGCTGGGCTGGTCACGTCGCAAGACAGGACCATGGGAGTAGCCGATAGACAAACAAGGAGAGAATCGGAGGACGCCTGCGTCCAGGAGTGGACTGAGAAAGGCTCTTGAGTTGTGATTCACACAAAAATAGCACTCGACAATTAAATCACACTAATATTATTATTATTATTCAACCGATAACAAGTGTCTATCAACCCGGCCACACATTTTCTCACAATTTAAATGTGGAAACTCAATTATGAAACAAGTTCACAGATTAACAATCCTACTTGATTTCAAGCAAAATTGATGTTCATATACCCATAGACGTATCGTCTCCCAAGTGTTTGTTTGGGCTATCTACCATTTGATTCAAAACTGGCCTTTCAATGAAATTTTCATAAACATCACATTCTACGC
This sequence comes from Agapetus fuscipes, assembly GCA_951799405.1. Taxonomy (NCBI): domain Eukaryota; kingdom Metazoa; phylum Arthropoda; class Insecta; order Trichoptera; family Glossosomatidae; genus Agapetus; species Agapetus fuscipes. The sequence continues at coordinate 8,120,821 of OX637341.1, read as the reverse complement.
AACCTGAGCTAGGAAAAAAACGTATTACATAATTACGTGAGAGTTGTTTTAAATATTTTCAAAATCAATTTTCAGTTTTCATGAGACACATTGGTCCAGTACACATACAGACATTGCTCATGTGAAACTACCTCTTTTGGAGATAGGACAAACAAGCACTAAGGGGATGGCATGTATAACTTTGTTTATAATTCGTCCTTAACCCTTTAACCGTTTGCTTTCATTACAACCACCAAACTCTCATCCCCACTACTGTCACCGGAGGACAACAAAGGGTTAATTATTACATAATACGAATAATGTATACAATTGTCAGTTTAGGATAGTAAGCTTATATTCGATTTAAACTTTAATACAAACATTCAATGGCACAATCTGGATTTGAAGTTGGTGTGAGGCTTACTGATTTGTAAAAAAAATACGCCAGTTCCCTCAAAAATGATTTGTTAATAAGCTGCAAATGAGCCTGTTCCATATAAATATTAGTACGCTAATGCTACTAAGCCACACATTTAGCGTTACTTTTCGCTCTTTCCCCGAAGGCGTCGCATGTGAGAAGTGGAACCTTTTTATTTATACAGGTAAGGGGGCTGGCCCTACGCCAACCTCTTTAGTCGAAGTGGCGGTTTCCCAGCTGCCGAGTTATTTGCCTTTGCCGGTATTTTAATTTGTGTTTGAAATAAGCACCTAGACACGACATGATTTCTGACACCCTTGGTGGGGTTCGAACCCGAGTTCTCGGCATTGAATGCAAGCAATCTGCAAACTTGAGCTATCGACCGGACCGGATAGTACCCCGAGTAAGAAGCATTTCGCATACATTAGATTACAAACAGACACTTGTAAGTTCGCTATTAAAAATGCTGCACGTGTACTCACTTGTAAATAAAATCCAAATCTCAAATGAACATCCACTGCGTATCTTTTACCAACGTTTCCGGAAACGGTGGTGACATTGGCAAAGTGAACCATTTCTTTCGTCATCAAGTTATACCAACAATTTAGTCAGGTCAAGTAAAAATCTGCTTTTATTTTGATTTCCCAAATTGATTCATTTTAAAATGTTTTTTTCTCGCCGTCGGAAACATTAATTAATTATCTTTCATTTCGTATCATCCGATTAATGACGCATCAGTTTTTGGTCCGGAGGAGATAAGCCCTTTTGACACTGCGATTCCATTAATTAACTCCGTGAACGGGTCGGCAGATCTGACGTCTTCAGAGGAAGGCTGATGGGTGTCAGTCAGAGACCGATAGCAGCTTCAGGAGCCGCTGGAGATTATACTAAAATCTGAAAAGGATTTCAGGATCGCTGCTCCGCCAAATGAATGATGGGATTCTCATTTCATTTGAATCTCGCATCTTTTTACTGATGTTTATCAAAGTTTTGTAAAATAAACTGACAAGTTTAAAAATAAACGATTCAAAAAGGTGTGTGTATAAACACTGGAAATTCATTAAATATCTTAGAGTTCCTTGACTTATAGGTTGGTATGCGGCTGACCACCCATACTGTGAAAAAATGGTTCACTTTGTTAATGTCACCCCTGTCTCAGGGAACGACGGCAAGAGTTGCAGGGCTTATGTTCATTTGAGATGGGTTCTTATAATGTAGGTCCACATGCGGCATGTGTTAGCGCGAAATTATACATGTCTGCTTGTGGGAATGCATTTGATATAAATCTTAAATGGTATCCTTGCAGCTTAGATTAGATTAGATTAGACTATATATTTTGTTTTAAAAGGAGAGTTTTATTTTACAAATTAATCATTTATTTCACGTCAATACTTTCAACTTATGTACTTACGTAATTTTTAAAAAGACATTGTTTCAAAATTGACAAGACAAACCATAGATAAATTATTTCACTTTTCATTTCTCCATGATGTTGTATTTTCAATGTTTTAACAGCGTTGTATAAAATAATATTTTTATATTGGTTTTATATAGAATTGTAAGCCGAGTCCATCGCACTACATAAAACAAAAGAACCAAGTCTCCTTTTAAAGCTTGCAGAAATATATTTTTTGCAAACTGCATTCTTTGTGACAGAATTATTCGCAAAATACACATTATATTTTCCGTCCTTTCTTCTGTTTCTGCAAATAAATGAATCTCGGTTATCTATTTCCCCATTCACGGGGACAATATGAAGTTCTGGTGTATTAATTTCAAAGGTAAAACGCATCCTTTGTCTGTTGCAACAATAGAACTGTTGAAACTGCACTTGGCTCAGCTCGAATTAAAAACTTCTTAGCCTCACAATGACATTGTGTTTCTGTTTTAACCCTGCGATGCTCACGCGTTTTTACAATCATAAAAATTATAATTAATTCTGTCCCGAGTTTCATACACGTTGTATTGGTGTAGAGAATCTATGGGTTGGGAACTTAAAAAAATGTTTGAGGGCTAGTTTTTGAAAGATAGAAGAGCACATTATCAAGGAAAGTAAGAACGACATCTTATGTTTCTCAAAGTAGAATTTTTACATGTATTTTCAGGATTTTTTGGCGAAAATATACAGTTTGTTCATTCATATGGATGTTTTGTAACCTAACATCATCATCTTCTAAAGGCAGTGCCTTGTTTAGTTAGCAATCTTTCTCCAATATTTCTTATCCTCTTGAGTCGCAAATAAAAGGAGACATCCATGAGCCGCTTCAAATCTTGAAAGTGTGAATTTATTGGGCGACTTTTTGTTTATTTCCTTCCACAGATATTGTGAGACGTGGTTTAGAAGATTTCTCAAACTAAATTTTAATTAAATTGATGTTTTTTTCTAAAAGTAATGTCCTTACAGGCCTTTAAATCCCTATATAAGTCATAAATAAATTTAGAAACCAGTTTTCTATGCTTCTGCATTTTGTCACTTTAAGCCATCGGAGGATTTCAAAGAAACACTAGATATGATGGAGCTAAGTTTGACTCCACCATGAGCGAAATGAGAACGAGAATTGAGTGTTGTTTCTAGATTTAATAAGCGTTTGAGCAAACTGATCCCAGACAAATCTGCCAAAACCGCAGGCCATCATATTCAGGATAGGAGTCTGGAATAATCAAAAAGGACTCACCTCACTCCCGATTGATCTTCTTTTAATTTCTGGCTGTCAAACGCGTGAGATTTGCGATGCAACCGAAGAGACCAGACACGTCTCTTTGCTCTCAAGAATTAACACGCTGTACCTCACTGACACTTAGCACCGTTTATTATCACAAAGTGAGATGTAAGGATGGGCAGGGCTAATAGTTGGCTACTGGGGTAAGAAATTAAACGGCCTACAGCCATAGATAAAACTACCTACTCACAATTCGCTCAAACCATATGTAAAAAGTCTCTGCAGATTTGCTTGAAAATTTTAGGGTTAATTGTTGTACATTGTATTTGTACTTATTAGTTTTAGTTTTCATTTCCCCTGAGAGACGTCGCCGCAGTTCGCTGCAAAATGAAATCAAAACCCCTCTCTGCTTTATTCAATACGTCACGTAGCGTTTGTAGAAAATAATATGCAATCACTTTGTCCAGCATTTCATTGTGTAATTAAAAATAAATTCATTACTTTGTAATTGATAAAATGTCATTTCAAAGAGATGTAAAAAAAATCGGACATGGAAAATATTCATACTTCTAGTTTTGCTTGTTTTGTTTTTCGTTTTATTATAAGAAAAAAAAGTGAAAATCTAGAGTGCTATAAAAGTTGCCAAGCTGAGAGATGCAAGTAAGGGTCAGCCTTAAGCCAATCACATGACTTGCAGTGGGGTTTCCCTGTTCCCAAGGGTCAGGTTCTTAGTTTTTGTTAAGACTAATGAGTAAGCCTTGCCGGTTTTTTTTTATTTTTAGTTTGAAATGAGCACCAAAACGTGGAATCGTTTTTGACACTTTTGAACGGGTTGTGAACCCTGCTCTCAGGTATGAAACGAGAGCATTCTACCAATTGAGCTATCGATCAGACCTGGGGTGGAAGTCTTGACGACCGTCGATAGATCTTTTCATATCCATTTGAAGATAGGACGAAATAAAAACTGACGGTGCCTAAACAGCTGATTGTTGTTCCATTTAGGGTGTATCAGCTGTTAATACACCACCATGTTTTATTTCGTCCGATCTTCAAATAGGGACGGTAAGATCTACCGACCAATTATTCAGCCCTAAAAGGATAGTTAGACATCAATCTCCCACAAGTAGGATGAAATACAAATGTTTTTTTTACATATTGTTCTCTACGTAAGTAACAATCGACAATTAAATATTTTATTTACACAATGCGCTGAAGACTGTTAACCCTACGATAGCCTTCAAGTGAGAGTTGTCCACATTCAGAAGTTCTTTGTTGTCAGCCGGGGTCGCTTTTCCAACCCTTGGTAGGTTTATCATTCAACCCCTAACGAGGGTTAATTCAATTTAATTGACAGTTTAATCTTAACTTTTCACAGGGAATAGACCCTCCGGCAATTGTTCACCTCCAACTATGATAATGTTGGAATCAAAATAACATTTGAGGAAATGTCGATTTGCCAAAACATTAATTACTATTTACAAAATTTTGCCATCCAATTTGAACTTTGAATCATATTATTTTGGACACATTTTTCTTTTCATCTATGATTTATCATATACGTTGCAAATATATATTAACATTTAAAATTCATATTAAATGCATACCTACCCACAAGCAGGCATGCGTAAGTTCGCGCTTAGAAATGCTGCATGTGTACTTTCAAATTAAAAATTAAACCTCAAATTAACACGAACCCTACAACTTGTACCGACCTTCCCTAAAACAGGCGTGATATTGGCAAAGTGATCCATTTTGCGCAGCATGAGTGATCAGTTTCATACCAAACTATAAGTTAAGGGTTATAATAATAATATGTTAATGATTTATTATGTGATTGTTGTTTCTGTAAGAATCCCACCTTAAGAGCTCCATTGCGAGTCTGTGGCTTTAAATACCTAACTATTCATGATGAAAACACAAAATATCATCTCCTTCGTACTTGTCTGTCTAATGTACATAAGAGATAATTTCACATTAGCAATGTTTGTATGTGTAGTGGACCAATGTGTCTTTTGAAATAACCATCTCTCACATTATCGTGTTTTACTCTTACTTGGATTATGTAGAATGTGTTTCTCAAGGCAATTTACTTGAAAGGTCATCTTTGAATCAAATGGTAGATAAGCCAAACAAGCACTGTAGGGACGATTTATGAAAATATACTCGTATAACAGACCTTACGTATCGTGTGAAATGGGAACTCAATTCCCTGGGTCTATTAATGCCAAAACAGAGCATGTACAACCACACGACCCTACCGGCGATGTTCATTATGTTAGGGTCCTGTAAGTTAGCAAAACTAGGGGCCGGAATATCAGAATTCGAATACCAAGGAGAAATGAGATATTAATGTGTTTATTTACAAAGTTTTTCAGGAAACTTTATCTTTACTCAAATGCTCAAATGCTTTACTCAAATGGGTTCCTTACTCAAATGCTTTACTCAAATGGGTTCCTTGACTTATAGGTTGTTATGCGACTGAACACCCATAATATAAAAATTGGTTCACTTTGCCAATGTCACCCCTGTTTCAGGGAAGGGCGGCAAGAGTTGCAAGGCTTATGTTCATTTGAAATGCGTATGAGGACGAGCTAAAGCTCTTTGGTCTAAACAAAAACTTTCAGTGTTTTTTAAAAATATCATTAATGATTCCTTGACTTCTAGGTTGGTATGAGGCTAACCACGCATACTCTTAAAAATGGTTCACTTCGACAATTTATCACCCCTGTTTCAGGGAAAGTCGGCAAGAGTTGCAAAGCTTATGTTCGTTTGAGATTTGGGTCTTTATTTTAATTGAGATTTGAGGTTCCCCACTCATGCACCATATGTAAGCGTGAACTTATTTGCGTGTATTTGAGGACCTTTATATCTATCATCTTAGTTGAAATATTACATTTAAGATTCATATTAAATGCATTGTCATAAGCAGAAACGTACCTATAAGTTCACGCTTACACATACCGCATGTGGACTTACGACATAAAAACTAAATCTCAAATGAACATAAGCCATGCAACTCTTGCTGACCTTCCCTGAAGCAGGGGTGCCATTGACAAAGTGAACCGTTTTTTTACAGTATGGGTGATCAGCCTCATACCTCATACATACAGATAAGTCAAGGAATTGATTATAATTCCATTTGATAAAAAAAAAAAAAAAAAAACAACTGAGATCCCGAATTCAGAATAGCCGGTATTGGTATTCATCAAAATACCATTCAACATGTGAAACACCTACACCGACAGCTCTCCACCCAACAATCCATACACAGCTCGGACAATAGACGGCACACAACTTGGTCGGTACAATTAATTGAATTTGGCTTCGAGTGCGGGATGGACCTTGTGCGCCCGTTCCCCATATGTCTCTCCTCGTATACAATTTTACGTTTAAACGCAAACATACGCAACTAAGCTAGACATATAGTGGAACTTCTTGACGTGTCCTCTCCGAAGGGGTCGCACGTGCCGAGTGAACTTATTTATTTTAAACAGTAATGGGGACAGCCTAACGCCAACCACTTCAGTTGAAGTGTGTGTTTCTCAGCTCTCAAAGAGGCTGATTGTCATTTCTTGTCCAGGCTGAGTAAGCCTTGCTGGTATTTTTATTTTTGGATTTTGAAATCAACACCGTATTGTGTAATTATTTATGTGTGCGATTTGAACACGCGATTTGAACACAGAAACACACGCAAAATATGCAACTAAGTTAGACATATAGTGGAACTTCTTGACGCGTTCTCTCCCAAGGGGTCGCATGTAGCTCTTTAATCTATATAAGTATAATCTAAGCTGCAAAGATATATTACATTTAATATTAAATGCATTCCAATAAGCAGAGACGTATAAGCATGTTGCATGTGGACTTACAACATAAAAACCCAATCTCAAATGAACATAATCCCTGCAAATCTTGCCGACCTGAAAACAAAGGTGACATTGGCAAAGTGTTTTTTTACAGTATTGGTTATCAGCCTTATACCAAGCTATTAGTCAAGGAACTAGGATTTGAACCGAATTATGGATATCTCCTCTCAAGAATGGCAATCAACATAGGCAGATCGTCCCCTTAGTGCTTGTTTGTGTTATCTCCAACAGAGATAATTTGTTTGGTGTAATGTTTGTATGTGCACTGGACCAATGCCTCTTATGAAAACTGGAAATTTATTTTAAAAATATTGCAAACAACTCTCACATTGTCATGTTTTACGTTTTTTTCTAAGCTCAGATTGTATGGAATGTGATTCTTAAGACAATTTTATTGAAAAGTAATATGTGAATCAAATGATAGATAAGAGAAACAAGCACTGGGGGGACGAGATGGCTAGCACAAAGAGGCACTAACTTTAGGAAACGGTGACTCTAACGTTCACTAGAGGCGCTATTTTTCCTTCCATACAACTTTCGGTAAACGGTTTCGATGAGTTTGAACGTCATGTTGTATACTTAGGCCACAGATGTCTCCCCTCACCGCTGAACCTTGTGATAGACAAGTCTGTAATAGATGGGGCATATAATAGGCAGAGCTTGTTCTATATATCGACGGTTAAAAGGAAGTAGGGCATAAGCAACAAAAACTAAATTGTTCAGGAGAGCTGTTTAAAGTTAGAGATTGCAGAAAAACTGCATTTTTTTTATCAAACTGGTTAAAATCAAAACAGCTCTAAAATAAAGGCATTTATTGGCATTCCTATTAATGTTGTTTTATAATGTTTGACGATTTTTTTTATGTCACAAGCGCCTTTAGGATAAAAAAGGCCAAAATCTTGTCGGTTACACAAAAACCATACTTCGAAAACGCAGTTGTTTTCTTGGGCATAAACAACAATAAAAATTATCGTAGAGCTATGAGCATTACCAAAACGTTGCTTATGCCCTACTTCCTTTTAACCGTCGATAGGTGTATACGAGCAGTGTATTGTGAGAGAAGAGCTTTTTCTAATACGAGTATGTTGGTTTCACAAGAAATAATTGATTTTTATACATATTGTTTGTGTGTGTACAGAGGAAATGTGAAAGGAAAAAGAGGAAAGGGGAGACCGAGAAAAGTATGGTTGGATAAGATTGATGAAATTGTGAAGGAATGAAATATACAAACGCAAAGCAACTCGCAACTAAGCTACACATAAAGTGTAACTTATTGCCGCGATATCCCCGAAGGGTTTCGCATGTGGCGATTGGAACATTTTTATTTTTACAGGAAGGTAAGGGGGCTGGCCTTACGCCAACCACTTCAGACAAAGTGGGGCAATCCCCGCTCCTAAGGGGGCTGGTACTCATTTCTTGTGAAGGCTGAGTAAGCCTTGCCGGTCCTTCTTGGAATGATTTATTTTGCGAGCGCAATTTTTCTATAAATTACACCTGAAGAGCCTTCTGTGCGCTTGTTCGTCGCTATAGATTGAGCCAATTACAAAAGCAAGAACCAGTTACTAATAGGCTAGATGCGTTTTAAGTTATTATCTTTGGTTAAATTTTTCGACGAAAATAAATGTCTTTTTTTGTGCTCCACCGAAAATCGAACCAACAATTTTCTGTTTACGGGTCCGTAGAGTTAACCACTAGATTAAGGATCGGTAAACCTTTTTAAAATGCAACTTTTATGTAAATCACTATTACACATTTATTTCTCTTGTTTCTCTCATTTATTCCTCCCTTTTAGTTTTTTTTATAATCAAAGACGAAAACAAAAACCTTTTAACGCCAATACTATTAAATTCAGTTTTGTATAAAATACACAAGTCATCTTGAAATCTGCAGAGCAGGCGCGTGCATAGGGTATAGGCCAAGACATTATGGAATAAATATTTTCTCCCATTCCTTTAAAATGACTCATCTGAAATTGACTGATGTGCCAACAATGGCTTCAATCGAACTTAAATTTTTAATCTGAATTTCAAACTTAAATGTTTTTTTACCATTTATTGCCTACCTATTAGGCGTATGTGCCTGTATGGGATGCAAGCCCCTGCTGTAGAGTGAGACAAAGAGAAGAGAATGCATAAAGAGAGTAATGAATGTTGTTGAGTTGAAAGAAGTGTGCAAAAACCTTACAAAGTGAAGACACATCTGCGGAGGTACTGACAACCCCTAGAGGCATAACAGCTAGATACAACAGTAATCTTTTTGATAAAAGCATTATTCGATTTCCCGCAGAATCTTAGTTTACTTTTTTCGTCTTAATATTTCCATATTAGTGTCACTGCTTGCTCGACCTTGGTCCAGCTATAACTCCCTAAAGTATAATACTTTCACAGCGTTCACAAAAAAATGTATGAAAACTAAAATAGCACACATAGTGAACGTTTACAATCCTATACATTTTTTGTAAAACGTTACGGTCGAGATTAAACGGATGTATCGTTGGAGTTCAGAGGCGCACTCGGGCAAAAACAAAGCACCCCGAATGATAAATCGTTTCCTGACGTTGATAAATTGAAAACGGGATATTTTCCGTTTCAAAAGTTGCGACCATCTTAAAAAAAAACATCAACGCACAGGGTCAAAGCGGGGAACAACTTGTTTGAGGGGCTCTCTTAATCGTAAAAAAATCCATTTTACTTATTTAAACTTACTAAGTGGTAGTTTCTGAAGTAACTTAGTACTTCTTTATCTAATGTCCATCAGAGGTGACTTCACATGAGCAATTTTTGTATGCGTACTGGACCAATGTGTCTTCTGGAAACTAGAAACTGATTTTAAAAATGTATAAAAAAACTGTCGCATTATCGTGTTTTAGTTTTTTTCTCAGCTAAAATTTTGTAGAATGTGATTCTTAAGACAATTTCATTGCAAGGTCATCTTTGAATCAGTTAAACCAAGCAAGCACTGGGGGGACGAGTTGTCTTCAATTTTTTTGTTTCCAATATTTATTAGCTAATAGTTGATTTAAGAATTACATATAGACTAGCCGCCATTCAGCTAACTGTGGCCAATATCCCTACAGATGTGACTCCACTTATTTCTGTTTTATCACACTTCTTTCATCTCCCATACATTCATCACTCTATTCGTGCATACTCTTCTCTTTTTCTCATTCTGCAAGTTCCAGTCACTTGCAAAATTGCTTATTTGATCAATTATTATCAATCCATGCTTCACTCCGTCTACCCTTCCCACAATTTATCTATTACATTCCCTTTGTGCACACATTTAGTTTGGTCAGACGTTCATTGTACACTCTTTCTAAATGCCCAAAATATTCAATTGTACTGTTGTGTACTTTCACTTTCATATTTTCGTTTATATCATACTATTTCATAGCCCCGTCATTACTCATTACGTCTTTAGTTGCAAATATATATAACATGCATTCCCACAAGCAGACACGTATAATTTCGCACTTAAACATGCCGCATGTGGACTTTTAACATAAAAATCTAATCTTACATGAACTTCATTCCTGCAACTCATGCCAAACTTTTCTCAAACTAAGGTGATACGGTGAAGTGAACCATTTTTTACAGTATGAGTGGTCGGCCTCATACTACTTTATATTTAAGGAACATAAATAATTGGCCAACATATTTTGATTAATAAAATGAATTTAAATTCTGTACGGCCCTGGAATCCAAAGTCGCGTTCAATTATTTTTAAAACCTTCCGCCGAGATTCTAAACATTCATTTAAGCAGTTTTGCTGATCTCTTTTCTTTAAGCTGGAACAAAACAAGTAAATGCCAACTTTGCAGTTCTTTTTATTAAAACAAAACATCTTAAAAAACAATCTTGTTATTTTGTACAGCATCAAAAAAACTCAATCTTTGGCTTTTAAATAAAAATGTGAATCTTACTTTCCTTCATCCTAAGTATTATTATGAAAAAAAAAGAAGTATAACGTTGATACCTACATTATTTAAATTAAATAAATATCAATTCTATTATCCAGTACCAAAAAAAAAAATTGGGGTGGCTAGTGCCACTAAACGGCACTAAATAAAATTATCCAATTATTATTAATATTATTAAAGCTGGTCGAAAAATTAATTTAATTACACAAATCTGCAATTTTGCATCCACAGGACAAAAACTTTGTCAACCATATCTAATTCAATGTACCTACCATGTTTCATATAGATAATTGGCAACCTTGCACCCTTTGTATCTCAGGTGTATTGAGCAGCTTTGCCCGTATCTCTTTGTTTCGCGACAAATCGGTCACAGACAGCTCGGCCATGGACAAAAAGGTTACTCGGTAGTTCGTCCGCAAACGTAGTCCACGGACAGCTACAGCTCAGAAAAATACAATTAATTAAAACGATAGTAATTGGAAAGGTTTTGTAAAGAGCAAGTTTTCCGTGTTAGAACTGACTGTGGACCTATATTGTATGTGGCCGAAATGTTGTTGACTAAAAAGCCGTGTAGACGAGCAGTCGTTTGACCAAATTGTCCGTCACCGATGTGTCTGCGGAGATGCCCAAGCGGGGAGTGGCGAGACCCCAACAGAGGTGGCTGAACTACATCAAGGGAACTGCAGGCGGAGAATGACTGAAAACAGCAGACGATAGACAGAAATGAAGAGGATTGGAGGAGGCCTACGTCCAAGACTAGACCGAGAAAGGTTTGGGAAGGAAGGAAGGATGTGTCTGTGGACAAGTTATCTGTAGTCGAGCTGTCTGTGACCGATTGGTCAATGGACGAGTTATCTTTGACCGGTTTGCCATGCCACTGTAGGTATCTCTTGTACACCTTTGTGTGTGCGGGGTAGATGTCCGGTGTTCGGTTGGTAATTGGATTGCGGCCGACATTGGAAAACTTCCATTTCACGTCAATTTTCACAATTTGATTTTGTTTACAACGGAATGGGATTTGTACACCCATCCGCGACTGTTCCCCCATCTTGTCTTTTCGTTCCTTTCTTTATTCACTTTTTTTATTCACTCTCTTCTTTTTCTGTTTTCTCATCTTCTTATATTGCATTCTATTCCAATGTTTTGCATTATATGACTTTAAACAAATCAACTAAGGTTGAATTTACATTGAAATTCTATGGTTTGTGGTTTGTTAAAAAATTTAAATTTTAAAAAATATATGGATATTTGACTTACCGTTGAAGCAAAACATGAATTATTCTTGAGTTTTCGTTGGCATCGTAGCAAACGTCTTCGGGAGACAACATTTATATGTGACGATCAAAGATGAATCATTCTTCAAAACAAAATGTAGATCTCAAAAAATAACGAAAATATTGTTTTTTTAAACCACATTAACAACGATCTTATACCAGATGTTAGATGCATTTTTTTATGTCTTTTTTTTGTCTCTCTAGAGAAAATATTTTTTTTAGGAATTTTTTTTTCACTAAAATTTTTTTTTAATAAAAAAACGAATTGAAAGCAGATTTGAAAACAAATGGTTCTCATGAAACTGTCGATCTATCTTCCCAATTAGACTGATTTACGCTATTCGTTGACCACTCTAAATTAGAAAGTACAGATATATTAATTATAACACCTTTGCCTTGACTAAATGTATGCAAACAAAAGCAGCCCCTCTAGTGATCGATTTATTTTTCTTACATTTTTGGTGAAACTCCAACGTGAAGTTTTACACTTGGAATACAGACGCTTTCGGTTTTCAGACAGCCGGAAGTAAGTGAACCCAGGTGTCCACCCTCATCCCTTCTTCCTTCCTCTCGTCAACCCCAATAAATTCTTGGAGAGTGATTTCGGATTAACTTTGTAATAGTGTCGATGGGAGTGATATGCAAATTTTAGAACCACGTTGCAACCGTGAATGTATTTTGTAAAAGTTCTTCCACATCTTTATCTTCGATTAGACTGGTCCGTAGTCCAGTGGTAACGTTTTGGACTCGTTAATGGAAGGTTGTCGGTTAGAACCCGCGCGGAGCTCAAAAAATATTTCATTTTTCAATATGCTCTTCGATGGGCTGAAAAAATCACATCCCTTTACCAAAGACCGGTCACCAAAGGTCCATCTAGCTTTACAGCAACTGAGTCTTGCTTGAGAATTGGCGCTTTACAGCGACGACCAACTTCGTAAAAAGTCCGATTGATGGCTCAGTTGGTAGAATGCTTGCATTCCGAGACCAAGGGTTCGCTCCTCACTGAGGGTGTCATAAAATGATTTCCCGTTTCGGTGTTTATTTCAAACCCTTTTGCAAATTTTAATACTCGCCATCGTGGTTTCAGGGAAAGGCGGAAGAAGTTGCAAAGTTTATGCTCATGTAAGATGTCAACGACGTTACCATGTTGAAAGCACCGGTTCCCATAGATCACCGAAGTTAAGCAACATTGGGCGCGGTCAGGTTGGATGGGTTAACGCTCAGGTACACCGCGTGTCGTTGGCATCTTGGACCGGTCCGTAGTCCGTAGTGGCAACACTTCGGACTCGTAAATGGAAGGTTGTGGATTCGAATCCCGGCGGAGCACAAAAATATACCATTTATATTTCGAATGTGCTCTTCGCTGAGTTGAAAAATTCATAAACCTTTACCAAAGACCGGTCACTGAAAGGTCCATCCAACCTTACAACAACTGGGTCTTGCTTGAGAATTGGCGCTTTCTACAGCGACGACCAAGCTCGCAGAGGGCTCTTGAGGTGTGATACACACAAAAACAGCGCTCACCAAATAAATCATTCTAATATTATTATTTTATTAGGGACTGGAAAATTTCGCGATCGCGATAAAACGAATTTATTCGCGAATTTTGATGTTTTTACGCGAATAACGCGAAATTTGAGGTTTTACGCAAATATCGCGAATTTTCGTACTTTTGGTAGAATTTGTGCGAAAAAGTTGTCATCTGTCGCTTTTGCAACGCAACGATTTTGTGGGAAAGAAAAGATTCCTGCGAAAACCCTTTGCAAGGTGCAAAACACAGGAAAATTGGTCGGTGTTATAGCCGAGGGGGCCAAGTGGGCTGATCTTTCAACGTTGAAACACGCTAGATCGCTAGACGCGGGATTCGATCCCCGCCTGGGTCATTTAATCATAAATTTGACCCTGGTTCAACAGATGTAATTATCAATTATTAATTCATTAAAATAAACAATAATTAATTATTAATTAATGATATTAATACCTGTTTCTGGCCAGACAGAGTAGGTTGGTGAATTGCATTCCTATTCACAAATCTATTTTATTAAAAAAAATGAATTAGACAACCCTCATCTCAGAGACTAAATGCACAAAAAATAAATATTTTAAAAGGATATTGCAGGGTATTCGGAGTGTCATTGAAATATTAGTACTTTTTCAATCAATGGTTTTTTGTAAGTTAGCTACTCGTATTGACTCAGATGTTGTTTATTCATTGTTTTTGTTCGTACATATTGTTGTTTATAATAAATTGTAAATATTGGTAATCTCTTTTGTTTTGCAATAATAAAAACCTTTATTTTGATCAAATCAACCCTAAAAATTACACGGAATCTCCGCGGTTATCATAAAAAATAACGCGAATTTCCCAAAAAATAACACCACTATTTTCCAGTCCCTATTTATTACACATGCAGCATGTGTAAGAGCTTAACTTACATTCGCCCGCTTGTGGGCATGCATTTCATATGGACTTTAAATGTCGAAATGTGCAACATCTATATTATAGATTACAGATTATGGACTTTTTAACAAGGTTAGGAAACAATGGGAACTAAATCTCATGTTTATCAAAGACTCGCTCTGTTTGGGTCTTTATGACTTGAAACAAGTTGGTACAATGTGCAACCTAAACCAGTTGTATGATAAGTTTTTGATTTAGTTCGGTATTGCCAGAAGTTGTCTCAACTATCAACCATTGGTCGGAACAAAGCATTCAGATTGTGGCAAAAAGATTCTCTGAAGCACTCTGCTTTTGATCGAGTTTGAATGCTCGGTGTAGCACTTTGTCTTCGCATTGGTTCGACTCCATCAACCATGGACTCAAATAATTTCCGTGGACTAGAAATTATTTCAACGATAATAGAAGCTATATTCACTGCAAGCATCGACTAATATAATAGACATAGATGGCGAATGTCGGTTTCTTCCAATAATATCGTGTGATGAGATGGTTTGGACATGTGGAAAGAATGGATGATGAAAGATTTACTAAGCGTGCATACAGAGGAAATGTGAAAAAAAAAGAGGAATGGGATGACCTAGAAAAGTATGGTTGGATCAGATTGGTAACATTGTAAAAGGATGGTATATATAAAGGGAATGTAAAAGAAGGAAATGTATAAAAATGTGATGGATATGAATGAACCGAAAGAGGTATTCAAGCATAGTAAAAAATGGAGGCAAATCTGCAGAGGCTCGGCGGGGAAAAAACTAGGGGATGGTATCAAACTTGAATTCTAGTTTTTTTTGCCATCAATTTGGAAATTCATGTCTGAGCGAACGTTGGGCGCAGGAGTTTTGGCGATGAATTTTGAATGAAAATGACATGGTTATAAAACATGTGTTAATAATTATTGGATGCCGAAACACGAGATGGGAAAAGCAAGAAAACATAGGATTTCACATGATTATAAAGTATTACGTGGGGTTTGACAGCTTTGCGGTTGACAGGTGGTTGTCAGGTGAGTTTTATAGCGTAGAATGCCGTTAGCTTATTTCGTCTCCACCAATATTATAACTCAACGCCATCAACCCTGCACAATAATTATCATCATCATCCCCCTCCCCCCCAGCTGACTTCCTACTTCCTGTCCCCAACCCTCAAAGACATTCGCTACGACTAATTAGCACTCTATACCCCAAGTACAAAACTCTACGTTAAGACTCAACCATAGCGTTTTCACAAAAAATATGAAAAGTAAGATTCTCTAATAAAGGCGCTGTACCAGTTTCCATAGATTTTTTCGTTGAGTTTAAACGTACAGCTTTTTACTCAGGACACTCTCTGCTCCGTCTCGTCAACGACAAGAGGTTCTTTTGATGGCTACACTTGTACTATTATAAATCGGTTGTATGTCAACGGTTAGCTTCGCATTTTGCCTCCATTTTTTAATAATTTGTACTGAAAAAAATTAGAGATTCCTAATTTTTATCAGTGCAAATTGTGAATCCAATATGGTTTATTATTTTCTTATTTTTCCTATGATCTGTTAACAAAAATGTTCACCTATCTTTTTCGATTTTTTTTTCCAACCCAAAATAATTTTGTAAGCTTCTGGCATAATATGAAAAATCACGTCATTTTGCTGGTAGGTACATGTGATGGTTTAGAATTAAAAGTGGGCCATATTTTCCCGATTCTTTCCACATCACATCCCGTTAACTGTACTGTACTGTACTGTAACTGTAACTCTGTCGCCATTCCGCTAGGGGTGGCCAGAGCCTCTGCAGAGTTGCCTCCATTTTTTCCTATCCTTTTTTTTTTTTTTTTTTTTTTAAGAAATCCTGTGCGGGAGACTCCCTAGATTCTAAAGACTCTAGGGGTCTATGACACTTGTTGTAGTGCCGCAGAGGTGTACGAGCTTGGTCGTCGCTACAAAGCGCCAATACTCAAGCAAGACCCAGTTGCTGTAAGGCTGGATGGACCTTTGGTGACCGGTCATTGGTAAAGGTTTATGAATTTTTCAACCCAGCGAAGAGCACATTCGAAATATTAATGGTATATTTTTGTGCTCCGCCGGGATCCGAATCCACAACCTTCCATTTACGAGTCCGAAGTGTTGCCACTACGGACTACGGACCGGTCCAAGATGCCAACGACACGCGGTGTACCTGAGTGGTTACCCATCCAAGCACTGACCGCGCCCAATGTTGCTTATCAATCCTTACATACCTCTTTCAATTCATTCATATCCATAACCTTTTTCATGCATTTTCTTCTTTTACTCTCACTTTGTATATCCCATTCTTTCACAATCTCCTCAATCTGAGAAGGTGTATTGCTTTTGTAGATTATTTACTTTCCCAGGACAAGAAGGCACCCGCCTTATCCAGCATTTGTATGATGAGACAAAAGTATAGTACAGAAAAATTGAATTAAAAACAGTGAATTATGCAGATTCGACCAAATATAAGCTTCGTTTTGCACTGGGTGATGCCGTAAATAGACTTCAACTGCCGTTTTGACGAAACAGAACGGGGTTCGGAGACAGGGCTTTTAGTTCGGCTGGTCCATCCTGCTGGAACAGTCTACCTCTGGAGTTGAAAACAGAGACCAATGTTGGCAGTTTCAGGAAGTTTCTTTTAAGACACCTTTGGTTTAATAGAAGTTCAACACATAAAAGTGCCCTTGAGTTGGCTAGTGCCACTAAACGGCTAACGAACGGCGAAAAAAATTGTCCAACTATTACTACTGCGTGATGAACAGGTTGTTTTGTTGTACATATTAAAATAATTTAAATACATTAATTATTGGGTTTTTATATTGTAGGCCCACATGCGGCATGTGTTAGCGCGAAATTATACATGTCTGCTTGTGGGAATGCGTTTAATATGAATCTTAAATGATATTTATCTTTGCAGCTTAGATTAGATTAAATTAGATTAAGCTATGTACTTAAGTTTGTAAAAAAATAACTACCTGCCCTCCTGTGCTTTCATATAACAGCAATAAATTGCAATCGGCAGTGGTAGTTTGGCTTGTATACGACTCATATATGTGTGGTTAAATAAATAAAGATATTATATTTGTAGATTTTTCTCATAGGAAACGAGTAACTATCATTTAAATAAAACTTGGTTCCGTTGCAAATTTCGCATTGCATTTTATCTCTGGGAATCTTTTTTTAGAGCGAAAATTTATTACCCGATGCAAAACGTGGCGAAACCCCGGTCTCCTTTTTAACCGAGAAGTCTTCGCTGTAAGCAATCCGCAGTCGCTGTAAGCGATAGTAATTCATTTCATGTGACTTTAGCTTGCAAGAAAAAAATATATAAAAAGATAATCTAACTGATATAAATTAAATGTCAAGGTTTATTTTTCTCTTTGGCTTTGCCTTTTTGTTTTTCTGAGATTTTTTTGTTCCTCTGAAAATTTTATTTTTCTCCGTGACTTTTTGTTTCTTTGAAAATTAGGAAACTCAAATGAAGGACGATAAAAAAGAATTTGATGATTAAAAATGCATAAAATTTCGCGTTCTTTGACTAATGGGTTGGCATAAATCTGACCTCTCATAATGCATGGATTGGTTCCCTTTGCCAAAGTTTCTTCTATTTCAAAGAAGGGCGTTAAAAGTTCCTGGGCTTAAGTTCATTTGAAATTTGGGTTTTGGTTTTGTAATTACACATCCAGAAAGTGTAACACTCTTTGTGTGACTTGTGTGCATGCAGGGTGACATCCTTGTTCTAAGTTACATTTTTAAAATCGATTTCTTAGCAACGATTTACAATCAAATTAATAAACAATAAAAACTGAGAGTACGGATTTTAAAGTGACTACTCACAAAAAAGGCGCTTTATAAATTAGAAATATAATTATTATTATCAAAAAAAATGTGCCCACCAAAAGTATGAATAAAAAGCATCACACAAAAAAATGATTCAATTTACAAGACTGCACTCATATCTGGATCTTCTCGAGCTCCCACTTTCTTGGATGAATTCCTTCTTCCTCCCTGTCATTGCCGCCCCCTGCTAAGTGGACAAATTTAATTTTCAGGATCTCAAAGCCAGACTTGCAATCACGTTTCCTCTGGCAATGCGTCCCGGCAGCTAAATGACTTATTGGAGCTCAACTTCAGGAAAATGACAAAAACACGATACCACTAGTTTATTTGAGCTTTGCACTCTTTCTTCCTTTTTGTACTTTCAATCATGTATGAGAGATTTTCATACATATATTTTTATTTATTAAATATCTATATTATCTTGGTAATGGTGTGACAACACTGAAAGCGCTCGACAAAATAAATCAACTCATGAAGAATTTATTTTTTTATGTTTTGTTCACTATGAATTTCAAATTAATCTTTAACAAACCCTTACACTTTTAAATATTTGAAAGCAAAATTTGTCAGCCTCATGTGAACTTTTTTACCGAGAACACAACCTTAAAGAACTACCTAACCCAACAGACGTTGTGACCTATTTGTCGATTTTTTATTAAAAAAAATTGTAAAAATATTACATAGCTAGCCTAGATTACAAGCATTATTTAGTAGTGAAAAAGCCAAATCGTTTTTAGCTGTTTTCGAGTGATGTGGCTACCAACGAACGTCTATAATCTTTAGTTTAATTTAATTAACATGAAAACAGTACATTTATTTTTAAAACAATACTCTTTTTAAACATTTTTAATCAAAAATTTCTCAACTTACAATAAAAAACATTGGCACTGTCTTTACATAACTCTTATTTCTTATGGGATACTTAAATCATAAATCTCTTTATCTAACAATAAAAACTAGTATATATAAAGCATGAAGCGCACATTTTTACTTTAGGGTCCATCAAATTATACACCTGCCATCATATTTTAGAGGTCCATATCGCTAATGCAGACCAATGGCGCTCTCAACAGGCAGCGGGAGCTTTCACAGCCAAAACGGAAATCCTAACCTCGTAAAATTGAAAGCTTTTGTATGCGCTAGTACCTCAATATACGAGTTCGATTTATGCGATAACTTTGCTCGTTATTCAAGACAAACGTGTCTGGTCCGCAGTCTATGAGTTCGCGCTTTGAACTCGTAAATGGCTGCCAGCCAGCCCATCGAACCGATCCCCACTCCCTGTCGGTCTTCTTTTGTTCTCTTGTCAATATTCAAAATTTCTCCATATTCTTTATTATCCCTATTAACTATTCTTCTTCTTCGTATCAGCTTCACACCGTATTGGCCCAGTAACGAGCAATGTCTACAGCTCTTTGGTTTCCCGCAAAGAGATCATCCATGGAGCAGCTTGTCGGACAGGAGGGACAACACCGCAGGTGCTCCATTGTTTGCTGAGCTCCACACTCACATAGTGTAGAGTCCTCCCGTCCCAGAAATCCCCAGGTCAGCATGTTGGCCCGGGCTCTTCCAACATTGGTCCTCAATCTGTTCATGGATCTCCATACGGGCCACTCGAGGTTCTTTCCTGGAGGTAGGCTCTCTGAAGGCTTCACAAAGCTCTCCGGGCATTCCTCCTTCCACATTTGTAATCTCTCCGCCACTGGATCCAAAGAAAAGGGCTGCACGGAACTAAGGAAGCTGTGTCTATTAACTATTAATAAATCCTTTTGTTAAAGTCTTAACCTTAAAATATACAAATGATCTTGATGTGGTATATAAAGCAAAATACTTGGATCGTGCCATTTGTAAAGCCGGCCCCGTGCTGTGGAATGCCCTACCCCATGAGCTTAGAGAGTGCAAGTGCATTTAGATCGGGATTGAAGACATGTTTGTTTCGGAGATGTTACAGTTGAATAGTGCGCTTGCAGTGATTTATCACAAAACGGTACTATAAATACTGTCTTATTTTTATAACTGTTATATAAACGTCGCGTCGGTAGAAAACTACAGATTTAAAATACGCTTTGCACAAAAATACCTTTGTGGGTATTTTTTTTAATATTCCGCTTGCAACAAAAAAATACATTCGTAATTCAAAGCATTCTCCTACTGAGGTTTTATATTACTCGTCTTACATTTCTCTACAATTCAACCAGCATATAATATTTCTCCATTCTAAGATACGACTGTGATATACTTGAAAGTGCACTTGTTATTTTATTAAATTTCCCTCCGTTCATTTGATCAGGATTGCAAAATTGTTGTATCTTACAGAATTGCCAAGTCGCGATGCAATTATTCAGCTGCAGAAACGAAATTGCATTATATTTCGCAAAAGGGAAATCTTATTCTGTATTTTATTACATTTATTAATTGGATTGACTGAGAGAGTACAGTTCTCTGTGTAACCCTTTTTGTGTGTTCCCGGCAATGGATATCAAACTAAATGAATTATATATTTCTTCTGTTACAATTTTCTTTATTCGGAAAATATCTGTCGTTTGTCTAGTGGTTAAAATTGTAGATTCATTTTAAGAAATAAAGTGCTTATATAACTGGAAAGAACTCACTATGAAGGAAATGCCGAAAATATTTTTGTAGTAATTACTCAATTAATAAAAGGTATGAAATGGAGTATTCTTTCATTTATAACGTTTTATCAATTAAGTTCATTTACGGAGGTAAAATTTACTTGTAAACATTAAAAATTAATACTAAAAAAAAAAAAAATACTGTTAAGAAACAGTTTTTAAATAATTGCTATTGGCTATAAAAAAATATTTACTTCGGTAATCTCACTCCTGTTTCAGGGAAAGGCGAATAGAGTTGCAAGGGTAGATGTTCATTTGAGATTTGAGTTATATTATTAATTGCCTTGCAGCGCCTCACGATACAAGCAAGAACTCAAATAACACCTCTGCGGCACCCTTCCAGGGTGACATAGGCCCCCAAGACTTTCAAAAATTGGGGAGCCTCCCGCACAGGATTCCTTAAAAAAAACATATGCTGCATGAGTAAGTCTGAACTTATCCGTTTCACTTGTGGGAATTCATTAAAATTTTAATCTTAAATCGTCATATATCTTTCCAACTTAGATATTGTAGAATATTTTGTAACTATACCTATACATCTTTGTGTACATATGAAAAAAAACGGCTTACAAGATAAACACTTCAAAAAAATGACGCTGCATTCTCCTTCAAAATATGTTTAATTGAACAAATTTTCCAGCAATTTTCTTACATTTAATTATTGTCCTCAAGATCCAATATTCCCTGCCACCCGAGCGTCTCCTTCAGTACTGTGAAAGGTTAATCACGGTGTTATTGACAAGGGACTTTGGTCTTTTTGGAACAATGCCGCGAAATTGGACGCCTCTCTAATTTGAATCACATTGTTGCGAAACAATGTGGCTAATGCCGAGTCCTCACCCTGCTCGGGAAATTGACTGAATTTTCCAGTCATCCCTTGTATTTGTTTAATTTTGACCTAGTTTGCGCGCTTCAAAGATTTATACAAGTAAATAAAAATGCCAAAATACCAGACCAGCCTGTAGTTTAATGGTAACGCTGCAGACTCGTAAATGATGAAGGTCATGGGTTGGGATCCTACTGGTGCACAAAAAAATTAACATTTATATTTTTATTTTTATAAACTTATATTTACCAAAAGTCGGTGGCCAAAGGTCCAGCCACCCTTAGAGCAAATACCCTTTGCTTGAGATTGGCGCTATCTATTGCAACAACCAAGCTCGCAAAGGGCTTTTGAGGTATATAAATTTCACTTCAAAACAGCGCTCATAATATTATATATTCCTTGACTTGTAGTTTGGTATAAGATTGACCACCCAAACTGCAAAAAAAAATGTTCACTTTGCCAATGTCACCCGTGTTTCAGGGAAGGCTTGCAAGAGTTACAGGGCGTATGTTCATTTGAGATTGAATTTTTTATTGTAGGTTTACGTTTAAGCGCGAATGTATACGTGTCTGCTGGTGGGAATGCATTTAATATGAATATCTTTGCAAAATAAATTATAGATTACAAATTACACAGTTTAGTTCTGTTGATAGCGTTGTATGACCTTTAAAGAAGTATGATTTGATTGGGACTAAGAGCGCATCTCTTCTTTGTTCTCCAGGTGCTGTGGGAGGTGACGGCGACGATGGAGACGACAAGGAGAAGGAGGAGGAGGCCGAGCGTGAGCGGCAGGAGGCCATCAAGGAGGCTGAGGACAGGCGCAAGGAGAAGCACCGCAAGATGGAGGAGGAACGGGAGAAGATGCGCCAGGAGATCAGGGACAAGGTAACTAACTGACAACTCATTATACTCACAAGGAGGCTGAGGGTAGGAGAAAAGTAACAAATGACACTTTTTTTTTTACCTAAAACGTAATTATTTAGCCATCTGAGAACGCAAACGGCTTGTTTGCTAAACCGGTCGTGGAATTAAATATACTCACTGTAATCACAAACAAAGTCATTCTATTTTTTATTTTGATATTTGGACCTATTGATTAAATGCTCACATTACAATGAGACTTCTAATCTAATCTAAGTTGCAAAGATATGTCACATTGGAGATTCACATTACATGTATTCTCACAACCAGACATGTAAAAGTTCGCGCTTGCACATGCCTCATGTGAACCTACAACATAAAAATCAAATCTCAAATGGACATACACCCTGCAACTCTTGCCGTCCTATCCTGAAACAGGGGTGACATTGGCAAAGTGAACCATTTTTACAGCATGGGTGGTCAGCCGCATAACAACCTATAAGTCAAAGAACAAGACTTGAGCCACTAAATTAGAACAAGCCATACAATTTCCAAACCAGTAACGCGGCAAGAAGTTACACTATATGTGTAGCTAAGTTGCATTAAACGGCCAAAAAAACATTTTTTTTTTCAATTTCAACAATCTACCCCAAATCAATCAGTCTGTATCCAATGTTCGTTCAATCTTTTTCCGCACGAGTAGCCGCCTACCTCCTCCCCCTGTACAGCATGTGCCCACACATGTTGGTCCGCATATTC
The DNA here is from genome assembly GCA_951799405.1 of Agapetus fuscipes. Lineage (NCBI taxonomy): Eukaryota > Metazoa > Arthropoda > Insecta > Trichoptera > Glossosomatidae > Agapetus > Agapetus fuscipes. The sequence goes on along the minus strand of OX637341.1, from coordinate 8,097,342 downwards.
GTCACGAGCATCGTCTGTCACTCACGGTGATGGCTGACAGCGGCAATTGACCCCGCCAGACTATTGGCCAACGTCCCATCTGATGAAACGTCATGGCAGATATTAATGTGCCGGCTCTATTTATCTGGCCTACAAATCATCACAGATTAGATGTATTATATGACATAATATGTTTTTGCTGGTATAATGGGTAATTCAGAAAGTTAATTCTGTTTAAGGCTCCTTAAATTTATAAACGTGTATTCCTTGACTTATAGGTTGGTATGAGGCTGACCACCCATACTGTAAAAAACGGTTCACTTTGACAATGTCACCCTTGTTTCAGGGAAGGTCGGCAAGAGTTGCAGGGCTTATGTTTATTTAAGATTAGGTTTTTATATTGTAGGTCCACATGCGACATTTGTGAGCGCGAAATTATGCGTGTCTGCTTGCGGGAATACATTTAATATGAATCTCAAATAATACATATCTTTGCAACTTATATTTAGATTTAGACAACGAAGTTTTTTCTCCAAGAGTTGGTTTATTTTCTTGGGCGCTTTCAGTGTCATAACACCATCATCAAGAGAACAAAAGTAACAAATCTTAAAATCATTTTATTAATAACCCCTTTTCACACCCGTCATATCTCCGCCCTTTAAATTTTCTACGGAATTCACTTTTGTATTTTTTTTTATATTTGTTAGTTCGGTAGTGTAATGGCAAAGGAGTTTATTTGTCAAATTTTTCATTTTCTAGTTTGTTCCACAAAATGACAAAAATAGTGTATTCCATAAACTGGCAAAAGGATATAGCTGTAGTTGCAGTACTTCTTTAGTTTTATTTAGATATGTAAATATGATTTCTCATAAAAAAAAAAACAAATGAGTTACTTAATATCACAAGTTTGTTTTTGCTCTCATGTAAAATTTGGTCCGAGACAGATATACCCCTTTGCCGAGTTACACTACCGAGTTGTTCTCTTGACAATGGTATGATAACATTAAAAGCGCTTGAGAAAATATATATATAAAACATATATATAACTCGCGATATATATATAACTCGAAAATATATATATAACTCGTGATGAAACACTTTTTTTTTTTTTTTTTTATTTAATTAAAATTAATCTTCACAATGTCAATAAACAAATCCTTAAACTTTATTTTTTTTACAGTATGTGGGATCAGCCTCATACCAGCCTATAAGTCGTGGAACTTGTTAATGGGCTTTATTTATCACAGTTAATGAAATGTAAATAAAATAATTAGTATGATGAGTGTATGTCACATGAGGCCACAATAATTTGGATTTACAGTACAATACATTAAACAGAGTTATTAACAGTTGATATATGAGGTCTACACCACAACGGTATATGGTATCAAGGTTCATGATGATGCTGATGATAATGACAAGGTGAAGCATTATACATTCAGAGCAATAATGTACAATTTAGTGAATCACGCTGTTTAACAAGAGTCTAACCATGTTATTCAGAGACAATCGTGGTTAACTGAAGTCTTGTTAAGCGATAGGTGTTTAATAATTAATAACGGCTGGATAAACAGTTATTTATCCAAAAAAATAATAAAAAGGATGGTACAAAAAAACGCCTTTAATCGTTAACCTAAGTTACAAAGGTACATATATTAGATTAAGGATTCAAATTATTAAATGAAATTCCATAAGCAGACACGTTAAATTAATAAAGTTTTATTTCTTAATATTCATTGGTTTTATTGAAATTAATTATAACTACACAGTTAAAATTTATTTATAGGATATTATACGAACCGGTATAAGAGAACTTACATTGTTCTCGACGTTTCGTTAGCGACGTAGCTAACGTCTCCAGGAGACACCCTCTCTGCACGACGACTGAGGATGAACTGATTTTTTCTTCTATAACAATTGCCACAAATCACGGCATATCTTCGAGCAAAGGTAATAGGTAATTATGATTAGGTTTGTCATGAATATTTACACTTTTAGTTTGTTTCCAGTCCTCATTCGTAAAGTTTTCCCCCGACTGTGAATAACACTGGTAGAGTACAATGTTTTGCAGGTGGTGTACAGTATAGTCGGGTAGATCTGTCTTGGCGCGTCGTGTCCACTGATTGATCTGATAATTGAGTAATCCGGCTTTCAGTTGCCGCCACCGCTGCAGTATCGGACTATACCACCCCTCTAATGCAATCTGAATTACACCCTTACAAACGAACACTCATCATTCATCATTCTTGCGTGATGCATGTTGGCCAAGTCATTTTTAATACGGAATCGTGAAACATGTTTAACATTTTTTCTCTGTCTTTTAATATCCTGCAGCAGTCTAGCGATCAATTCTTTGCACAGGTAATAAGAACGGGGCTAAAATTATATTCTCATATGAGTACTTTTTCTGCCTTTTTCCTCAGCCTTTCTCTATCTATTTCAAGAGTAGGCCTCCTCCAATCGTCTCCATGCTTGTTTATCGTCGGCTTTGTTCATCCATCCTTTGTCTGCAGTTCCCTTGATTCATCCAGCCACCTGAGTTGGAGTCTCCTCACTCCTGAGGCTTAATGGACCTTTAGTGACCGATCTTTGACAAAGGTACATGAGTTTTTCAACCCAGCAAAGAGCATTTTTGAAAGTATAAAAAGTATATTTTTGTACTCTGTCAGGATTAGAACCCACAACCCTCCATTCACGAGTCCGAAACGTTACTACTAGACTCATACCAGTCGTAGTCTAATGCTTATATTACTTTATTTTGTCGTATGCTGGATGCACCACTTGCAAATGTTTCAAGTGTTTTTTGCGCTTCAGCCTCATGAGATTTCCATTGGATGCCATGAATGTTTAAACATGCAGATATGACAATGAAGAGCGATAGTCTATGAGGGGTATTGTTCAACTGGGTCACTGACTGCTAAGCTGTGGCGTGACGCTTATATTTGCTTTATGAATAAAAAATCTCAGCCTAAAGAGAACTAATTATAATAATGTATTAAAATTAAAAGAAATAAAGTGTTATTTATTCATAAATACACAATCACGAACAATACTGAAAACCCTCGTAGTGTATCTGTTTGATCGTCATAATCTCTATCTACATAATATTTTAATTCCCTTAAAAAAAAACACTTTCAGTATCTTAGATGAACCGTTATAGTTGAATTTTTATTTTTCTCGACGTTTCGCTGTCGACGTAGCAAAACAAACCACACACAAACACACGATCATACATTCGTAACAATATTTAAGCGTAAACTTAGGTGAGTTAGCCCGTAAGAGATGACTTTACAGCTGGCTTTAACATCCTCATTAGTGCAACAATGGTTTTCGTTTAAAAGATGAAAAAAGACTTTAGATAGGCAAAAAAAAACATTTTATACCTAATGGTATTTTGTAATCAATGATACAAGTCCTGTGCTCTCAAAACAATGAAACTTTGAAGCTTATATATTTAACGAAATCAAGTACAAAGTACTTCATAACTACAAAATAAAAATGTTTGAAAACTTAAATTTTGTTTCTATATGCAAAATGCACAAAATTTCATTAAAAATAAAAATAAAATTATACAGAAAGCATGAAATAAAATTTGATTTAAAATTCATAATTCCATATAGTATGAATAAATTAATTTAAAATGAAATTAAAAAGCTCGTAAATATTTATTTATTGAAAATAATAGTCAATAAAATCGTGAGCCCTGTACACATTGAGAGTCGGCGCGACGAACAATATTTTTATTACTTCTACATATTCGGCGAACAAGGGCTCCATGTAAGAACGGCACAGTGACAAAATGACACATGACATAGCGACACATGGCAGAATATCACTATGACAGGACATCACAATGACATGACATCACATGACAAAACATCACTCTGACAAAACATTACAGGAAAGTACATCACAATCACAAAACATCATAAGACGAGATGTTTGTGATGTTTTTTCATGTGCCGTTTATAGTATGTTCTGTTTTAGATATCTGATGCTCTGTCATCTGATGTATTTTCTGGGTTGTTTTGTCAAATTGATGCTTCGCCATGTCGTCAGTCGTCACTCCAGTGTTTTTTGGCTTAGGTGCCATTTGGTTCAAAGATGACCTTTCAATGAAATTGTCTTAAGAACCCATTTTTCACAATCTGAACTAAGAAAAAAACGTGAGACACCATATTCTTAGAGTTTTTAAAAATAAATTTCCAGTTTTCATAAGACACATTGGTTAAGTACACATTCAAACATTGCTCGTTAAATTTCCCCTGATGTAAATAATACAAACAAGTTCTAAGGGGATGATGTGTGTACTGTCATTGTGATGTTTTTTCATGTGCCCTTCTGGCATGTGTCGTAAGCATTAGTTGTACACGTTGGTATGTGGTAGGCACGAGTGCAGATATTAACCCTGTTTGACTTTCGATCAATAATATTGAACTGACGTGACGGCAGTTCTCATAAATTAAGCGCTAAGTGTGGGGGAACCTCGAAAGACAGATCAGTGCCGGCCAATTTTAGAGGCAATCAATGCTAGGCTGTTTGCGATTAATGGAATACTCAGTCAATTGCACATTACTTCAATAGATAATCAGACAATTGCATTTAACTGCAATCTTCAGTTAGAAACTTGTAGTTTAATACTGCTTTGTTTTTATCAGGTTCAGTTAAATCAACACTGCAGTTTATTTATTTTGCACAATTTATTTTTACATTTGAATAGTACGACGTAACGGTTCACTTATGTCTTATACAGATTATTAAGATCATTGTAATAAATAACAGAATAATTATAACAAAAAAAGTATTCATGAAAAATACAAAGAGTTAGTTACATATTCGAAATTACTGCGCTTTTATTAAAGGTCGATCTTCAAAGTTCCATCCAACCTTACAGGTCTTGCTTGAGAAATGACGCTTTCCATAGAGTCAATTATTAAGCTCGCAGAGGGCTTTTTCATTGTGATTGACACAAAAACTGCGCTCACCAAAAAAAAAACATCCTTATATTATTGCGATATTTTCCACATCTATCTTCACTAATCGTTTTTCAATATCGGCCCATTTCGACAAACCTCTGACACATACCATTCCGAGCCAAAAACACTCCAGTCATCCAGACTTTTTTACACAGCAAAATTTACATTTAAAACGGAACATTTTTTGGCGTACCCAATTAAAAAAACCCATCCACTGACCTATCTGCAGAGTCACTTTGAGGGTCTGCCGTACCAAAGGCTTTAGTCCACACAAGAGGGTGATGAGTGACGTACGAAGAAGGGGTGATGGGAGGTGAAGAGGGGAGGGGTTGGGGTGGTATATAATGTTGACAAGTTAGAGTTACACAGTGACAAAACGACACATGACAGAAAAATACATGACAGAACATCACTTTGACAAAACAACTCAAAAATACATGACTATGACAAAACAACGTGAAAGCAAAACATCACATACCTTAAATAGATTATTCCATAAAGGGCAGACGAAAAAACATCACAAACAACACTTTTTACTAAATAAATCAAGTTTAAAACTTTCACTTCCATGGCCGGTGTTTACAATAAACAAATTGTTTTTGTGTTCTTTCGGGGTTTTACTAATGCTTTGTGATGTGATATAACGTCATTCTGATGTACTTTCCTGTGATGTTTTGTCACAGTGATGTTTTGGTATTGATGTGTTGTCATGTGTGGGGTTTTTATATGTTGTTCTGCCTAGTGTCGTTTTGTCACTGTGGGGTTCTAACATGGAACAGTATATAACACAGGGGTGGACAGGGGTAGGGGTGCTATTTATAAAACCACTACGGCGCGAGCTGGATTCACAACACGAACGACTCGGGTTACATACTGTTTGACCGGTATTGTTTTTATTTACAATGTTTCTTTGAGTACAACATGGCTAACGGTGTTTAATGTGTTAAGCAAAGTACAACCACCTCAAAGCTTACCTACTTTTTTTATTTTATTAGTTTTTATTTCCTTGACTTATAGGTTGGTATGAGGCTGATCACCCATACTGTAAAAAATGGTTCACTTTGCCAACGTCACCCCTGTTTCAGGGAAGTTGGAAAAAGTTGTAGGGCTTATTACACATTCAGCATTTATTTGGAAGCGCGAACTTACACGTGTCTGTTTGTGGGCATGCATTTGATACGAGTTTGTTTATATATCTTTGCAACTTAGATTATAGATTGTTATTATTATAGAGCATTTATTTCATATTTCTCTATCGTTTTTTCTTGTCCACTTTGTAACAGTGTGATCTTGAAAATGACATAAACAAGTTGAAAGTACTTGGGGTGAAATAAATGCTAAATTTGTGAAAATAAAACTCTGCGTTTAATTTAAGATTTTGAATTATGATTACGGTCGTTAGCTCAGTTGGTAGAGTGCTTGCATTCTACCCCGTGAGCTCGGGTTCGAATCCCACCGAGGAGGGTGTCAGAAATGATTTCCAATTTCGGTGTGTATTTCAAACCCCATAATATAAATACCGGCGAGGTTTACTCAGCCTTTACAAGAAATGACTACCAGCCCCCTCGGGAGCTGGGAAATTCCCACTTCAACTGAAGTGGTTGGCGTAAGGCCGGCCCCCTTACCTGTAAAAATAAATAAGTTCAACTCGCCACATGCGACCCCTTCGGGGATAACGCGGCAAGAAGTTACACTATATGTGTAGCTTAGTTGCGTTGCGTCGTTAGACATTTTTTGGAATTAAAAAAACGGATGTTACTGACCGTGGAAAGAGAAGAACGATTTTCTCTGCGTTTATTTTTTAAACATACTTTCTCATTTTTTTTATTAGTTTGTTTGCTAACTAAATATTATCATACAACGATAGTATGACACATCCTTTTATTGCTTTAGATCTTTACATTGTTAATACACATTGATTCCTTTTTAATGGCATCAGAAAACAGAACAGCGAACTAATAATTTTATATTGCAGCTCGGAAGTTTTCTCAATTTCAACAAATGCAAACTTCATTCGATATTCAATGCATTTTCGTGCAATAAAATAACTTATCGATCCAAGAAACAGCGTTCGAATCCAACGTTAACTCTACATCGTATATTCTCTATTGAAATTTGTAAACTGCGCTCTGGACTTGCAGTAATTTAACAATGAATCGACTAATAGTATTCTGCACAGCTCGTGTTATAATGGTGCTCTGTTTAAACTTTGAAATATCGATAGTGCAGTTTTGATTGTTTAACAATTAAATTTGTTTAAAGTTCGTGAACGATGGGCCAACAAATAGAGAACCCTTCAGTGACTACTCAGTAATATTTTCTCTTTTATATCTATAATAATCTATATTCCAAGTTGCAAAGATATATTGACATTTGGAATTCATTTCAAATGCAAGTTCACAAACAGACACGTGAAATTTTACACAATATGATGCATGTGTACCTCAAATTAAAATCCAAACCGAAAATGAACATAAGCCCTGCAACTTTTGCCGACCCTCCCTGAAACAGGGGCCATATTGAACCATTTTATTTAAAAAAAAATAGGTGGTCAGCCTCATACCAATCTATAAATCAAGGAACCAATATTCTTTTAAAAAAATCCTGCTTAGAAGTTATGATTATTAATGATTTTTGTTTTTTTTAAATGATCACTTCTGTTTCAAAGAAGCGTGGGCAAGAAGGTCCATTTGAGAATTAGGTGTTTATTTTGCAAGTTCATATAAAATCTCGAAGAAGGACATGTCTTGTCGTGGGCATGTATTAAATATGAATCTGCCTTTGCCACTTATGGATTGTAGATTGTAGATTTATATTACAATTTTTGATATTTATTATTTTATATCCATAACATATTTTGTATGTGAATTGCTCAAATTCTAAGTAAATCGACTTCATCTTATCGGAGAATCATTGAAATGTTATAATGTGACCAATTGTATATGTAAAAAGTCAGTTTGTATTTTTACTTCATAAAAACATCTCGTTGGTTTATTTTTGTGAGAAGAGATTAAATAAACTGAAGTATAAGTACACAAAAACGTATTAAAAATGTTTAATTGTGTAAAACTTTATTATCATAATTATTACTTTTCTTATTTATTAATTATTACACTTCTCATCCAGCTGCCGTGGCGTGCGGACATGTCCAACGCTGCTCCGTGTTTTTTATTAATTTAAATTACTTAAAGGCATTACTTTGCGATTGAAGTACCTTAATTTGTTCCGCGTGTTTAGTGTCCGTGTATAAAACAAGAGAATTTTAATTAATTCATTGTTTTTGTTGTATTTACGCGTTTTTTTTTTCCTTCAGAAATAACCACGTGGTGTGGACACGTGGTTATCTAATTTGTAAAATCTATTTTTTTCTCGCTTCTCTCGTGTTTAACGTTAATTTTAATATCTATGTTGTTCCGCGTTTTAGTTTTAACCTTTATAACAAGAGAATTTGTATTAATTCATTGTTTTTTGTTGTTTTTTAGGCTTTTTTCTTCATTGGAAATAGCCACGTGGTAACCTAACCTCAATATTCGTTAAGTATTGTGCGTCATTTATTTTTGCTGCTTATTTAAATTCAGTAGTATTATTTTATTTCTTTTTCGTTCTCTTTTTAACTTCATTATTGATTTCATGTCTCGTGGCCCTTTTTTACTTTTTTGACCACGTGTTTTATTTCACCTGGCTGACAACCAGGATATTTTTAGTTGTGTGCAAACTTGTGTCAGTATGGCATTAGTTCACTGTGCTGTGATGTGGGCTCCTGTGGGCAAACGATGAGATAGTCATGCGAAGGCGCACTAGGGCTGACAATCCTAGTCGCCATGCTGTTGGAGGAGTGTCAGATGGCCCCTGCAGGGTTGCCAAAAGCTTTACCAGGTACAGTGGGAAACCACAGTGGCCTGGTAAAAGCAGACGTAAGAAAGGAGATGAATGGAATATTGCTACTTTGAATGTAAGAGGTATGAAAAATAAGGAAGAAGAACTATTGAAAGAGATGAATGAGAGAAAAATTAAAATTTTATGTGTGACCGAAACTAAAATGAAAGGTGAAGGAGAGAAAGTTCTGAGTAATGGAAATTTGTTCATTTACTCAGGTGTGAAAGATGGATGTCCTAGACAGGGTGTTGGTGTGATTGTTAGTGAATGTGTGAAGAGCTATATCAGGAATTATGAATGGATCTCCCCTAGGATTCTCCTAGTAAGGATCAAGTACGACAGAACGAATTTTCTACTGATAGCATGCTATGCGCCAGTAGATTCAGAATGTATGGAGATTAAAAATGAATTCTGGGATATGCTTGACGATAAAATCAGAATGAAAGACAAAGAAGAAAGGGTGATTCTGCTTGGTGACATGAACGGATGGGTGGGTAGAAGAAAGGAAGATTATGAAAGGGTAATAGGACCAAACGGAAGGGGTGTCATCAATGGCAGTGGGAGACGGCTTGTTGACATGTGTGTGGAGCATGGGATGTTTGTATCAAATACTTGGTATAAGCATAAAGACGTGCACACATACACGTGGTATGGGCCAAATACTCGCACAGTCATTGACTACATATGTATGGAAGAATGTATGAGAGGTGCCATAAGAGATGTCAGAGTCTACCAAGGTATATCCGTGGGCTCAGACCATCATCTCTTGTGTGCAAAAGTAATGGTAGGCGAAGTAAAAGATAGGAAAAGAACGAAAGTGATTAAGATGAAAAGAGTGAAAGTGGAAAAATTAGATGATGAAAATGTCAGGAATGATTTTGAAGCTGAAGTAAGCCAGATTTTGAAATCGGATGAATGTAAGGAACTTGTGAAGAATGCATGTGTAGAAAAAATGTGGAAAACATTTAAAACATGTTTGGTTGAAAGCGCAAAGAAAGTATGCGGTGAAGTTACGATTGGGCATAAAAAAGGCAATGAATGGTGGAATGATCAGGTTAAACAAGCAGTGAAAGAGAAGAAAGAGAGCTATTTAAAATGGATTAATGACAGAAAGAATAAAGTGTTAGAGACTGAATACAAGGCGAAAAAATGGCTAGCGAAGAATGAAGTTCAAATGAGTAAGAGAAGAATGGAAGAAAAATTGAGTGAAAGAGCACAGAATGACTTCCCTGACAATAAAAAGATGTTCTGGAGCTGGGTGAGACAAAACAACGACAGTTGTAGGTCCACAACTCCGGGAATCAAAAATGTCAGCGGAGACATTCTGTGGAATAAAGACGATGTAAAAAAGAGATGGAAAGAATATTTTAACGAGGTTTTTGGTGAAGAAGAATGTGATTTAACTGTGAAAGGAGATTATGATGAGGGTAATGTTTTGAAAATATCGGAAGATGAAGTAAGAAAGGTCATAAAGGAATTAAAGAATGGGAAAGCTGCAAGTGTGGATGGTGTGAGACCTGAGATGATGAAAGCGGGGGGAGAATGTGTGATTGAATGGATGAAAGAGCTTTGCGAATTGTGTGTTAGTGTCAAGGAGGTTCCATCGGACTGGAGAGAGGCGGTCATTGTGCCAATTTACAAAGGTAAAGGTGACAAAAAAGACTGCCGTAACTTCAGACCGATTAGCCTTCTTAGTGTGCCAGGTAAAGTGCTATGCAAGATTCTTATCCATAGGGTAAGATTATCCACCCAGGAGAAGGTCTCAGATATACAATCTGGCTTTATGCCGGAAAGAGGTTGCGTAGACCAGATATTCGCGCTTCGACAGATAGTCGAAAAACAGCTAGCCGTAAATAAAAAGGTCTACGCGGCTTTCGTAGATCTTGAGAAAGCCTTCGACTCGGTGGATAGAAGTATGATGTGGTGTGTGCTTGAGAGGTATGGTGTGAACAAAGCACTTCTGAACGCGATACGCGCCATCTATCTTAATAGCAGGGCGTGTGTCAGGGTGGATGGAGAATACAGCGAGTATTTTAATGTGTACAAGGGTGTGAGACAGGGTTGCATAATGAGCCCATGGTTATTCAATATAATCATGGATCATTGTGTTAAACAAGCGAATCTGGAAGGGCATGGCATACAGATTGGAGAGAGAAAAGTCGGAGTTCTGCTTTATGCTGATGACGCAGTATTAATTGCTGATTCAGCAGCGGAACTTCAGGCAATGCTTTCTAGTCTGAACCATGCTCTGTGTGTGAACAAGTTGAAAATTAATGCAAGTAAGACGAAAGTACTGATTTTTGACAGAATGGATGAAAATGAAGAATGCACGCTCATGTTGAATGGAACGAAAGTTGAAATTGTGGATGAATTTAGATACTTGGGAAGTATGTTTGAGAAGAATGGAAAGATGACAAGAGAACTTGAGAATAGGATGTGTAAGGGCAAGCAAGTGGTCGGTGCAATAGGAAGAATAGCAAAGAACAAGCGATTGACGATGGATCTGAGAATGGCGGTACACAATGGCATATTGTTACCGACTTTGATGTATGGAAGTGAAGCATGGACAGTGAATGATAGCGAAATGAGTAAAGTATGTACGGTGGAAATGAAGCATTTGAGAAGCATGACAGGAAAAACTCTGAGGGATAGAGTTAGGAATGAATGGGTAAAAAAAGAATGTAATTTGAAAGAGGATGTGAAAGTTAAGGTACAAAAGAATGTGATGAGATGGTTTGGGCATGTGGAAAGAATGAACGATGATAGACTGACAAAGTATGTATACAAAGAAAGTGTGAAAGGAAAAAGAGGGAAGGGACGACCGAGAAAAGTATGGAGTGATCAGATTGAGGAGATTGTGAAAGAATGGGATATACAAAGTAAGCGTAAAAGAAGAAAATGCATGAAAAAGGTGATGGATATGAATGAATTGAAAGAGGTATGTAAGGATAGGAAAAAATGGAGGCAACTCTGCAGAGGCTCTGGCCACCCCTAGCGGAATGGCGACAGAGTTACAGTTACAGTTACAGTTATTAAATAAAATACCTGTTTTGATCTCTTCCCAAAAACATATGTTTACAAAGCCATGTACCACATTTTATACGGAATTTTATCTGTTACATAATTTGACAATTTCCATGCTATATTTTGTAACCATGACTGTTTACATAGCAACTCGGTCAATAATTTCAGGTTGCTGAAATAAATAGCGTTGCACCGAAGTGAAGGCAGGACCCATAAATCAGCGCTCCTGTCGACAGTTTACGTTCTACCATATACAGTGGACTATCCACCTATGTACATCCACATCTATATATTTTATTATTTTATACTTCGTACGTGACCTACCCTTATCTACTTTGCAGTAATTTGAAACCTTTTAAAATCTGAGCTTATAATTATACGTATAAAAGATGACATTCAAATCACGGGGCATTTGAAATTTTAATTCTAGGTTTTTTGACGTAATGAGGTCAGAATATTTCAAATATCCCTCGGCTTTGTGATGTCACCCATAGGAAATTCCCGATAAACAGGAGATTGCTCTATATTGCGGCAGCATTAAGTCGATCAAAGAACACACTAACAGTTTTTTATTTTTCATAAAATACCACTCAAAAATACACACAAACACACATAAATATTATTAGTATTATAGATTAAAGATAACGCCAACCATTCAACTTTCTGATTTTCTCAAAAGAGTGGGTTCTGAATGCTTGTGAAGGCTGAGTAAACATTTGCAATATTATTAACTCTGTTAAAATAAGAAAACGAAATGGTAAATCATGTTTAACTGACTGAGTGGGAATCGATCCCTAGCCCTCTGATTTGGAACGCAACCGCTTTACCAACTGAACCATCAACCGATGATATTATCACATACAACAAATTTCAAACATAAAAAAATAGTCAATCAGGAAAACGGGATATTCATTCAAAATATTAGGTCGGGGAAAAAGTCTTTTTGCATATAGTAAGTATATACTTGTGATAAAATATCTTTTGCTCTACATTTTTTTTATAATGTCAATAGTTTTTTTTTGTGGTGGCAATTCTTAAGTTATACATTTTGTTTACACTTTATAATTAAAATAAATAATTCATAAACATGCTTGATTTTTTTCATTACTGACGCTTTTTTTTTCTAAGACCATAAAGTGTAAGAAACAAAAAAGGCCGATTTTGGGTATAAAAGAGCCTTAAATGAACATAAGCCTGTAACTCTTGCTGACCTTCGCTGTAACAGGGGTGACATTGGCAAAGTGAACCATTTTCTACAGTCAGCCGCATATCAACCTATAAGCCAAGGAATTTTCAACAAGGAAAAAATTCAATTTGAAAAATATTGTTATGAAATAGGTAATATTAAAATAAGTATGGGTATTAATTATAGCTATGCAATAGGAATTCTTTATTGTATTGGTGGGTAGAATTGATGATTGTGTGTAAAAAGAGAAGTCACTAGATTAGGTACTTTAATTATGTATGTGCTTCGATAACAGTCTAGCAACAATGTGTTCTCGACAGTTCCGTTTTCTTAGTATAAAAAGGGTGCAAATCGCTTGCACTAGCAGTTTTTCTTTAAGCTCTAACAAATACAGTCAGTCATCTGTAAGCTTCACCAATACATCGAACAAATTTGACCAGTGAACTAAAACCAGTGTAATGGAATAATCGAGAGTGTCTGTAAAAATAAATATAAACGTGTAAAATAAATAAGTAAAAAGAAGAGCAGTGTTTTATTTGAAAGTATCCAAACCAAAAAATCGTAACAATATTTTTTTACCTATACAAATGATTTGTGACTCCATTTGTCCCGTATTCGTTTTTTTTAATTCTACAAAATACATATTTTATATCAGTTGGACACGACTAACAAACAGATATTCGTGGCTCCAAAATATTCCACATTGTAAGCTATCCACAAACTGTATCACATAAATTTTACATCACCATTTTGCTTGTTCCGACCGAAATCCAATATAAAAGTATCAGCTTTTCGACCGATAAACGTTTCGTATATATTTCATGTCGTATCACATAATATTTGTTAGGATATGCAAGCGTACATAAATCACACATTCGATTTCGGTTGAATTTTTTATGCCGCTCTATCCGTTTCTGTTCTTCATGAAAAATTCAAAAACTAGATAAATACCTATCGGTGGCGTTCCATTTGACAGTTGTCTTAATTATGTTGTCGTCCTGAATTCGAATTTCAAATTAAATATCATGGAAAGTTTTTTCATTTATTTTTTGAAATTGGAACTAATAAAAAAATTCTTTCCTGTGTTGCTACACGCAAATATATCGATTTCCGATGTTCGTGTTGCCAGAATAAAGCTACGAATAAGTACCTAGCGTATTTTTTGTTGATTGTTAGGTACTTACGTGTTTCGTTTTATTTACTTAGGTAATAAACTTACATTTGGTACTTTATTAAATTTTTAATGATAATTATTTGTTGTAACTACTTAAATTTTATCGCTATTTTATGTCTTATCATACCTACATCACAATGAGGCCCACACGTGAATTGGTATAAACAATATTGTGTTTATTGCCCAGTCGGGTTGCTACGGAAAATGCACGACTGATAAAAAAAAATATTATATGTGCAAACAGCCAAAAAATATTACAAATTTTAGTAAGGGATAATTCATAATAAAGACGTTCACAAAAATAATATATTTTCTGAAATAAGAATGAAGGTTTATGATAGATTGTTTATTCTACCACAATAAGAAAGGCAGGTGTGAATAAATATATGATGTCGCTCACCTGATCTCTAACGACGTTATCTCATCCAACAATATTATTGAAGATGGCGAAGGAAAGCACTTTAACAAATAACTTATATTCTAAGTAATAATATTACAAATTGTTACGAATGTTTTTTGGGTTTCTTTAATCCTTTATTTTAGTTGCCAAGTTTAAATTATTTAAATTTTAAGGGATTGTGTATTGACGTTGTGAAGATTGATTTTCAATTGATAATGTAAAATTTTCAAAAATCAACTTGTGAAAAAAAACACTTTTCACTTTGCCAATGTCACCTCTATTTCAGGGAAGGTCGGAAAAGGTTGCAGGGTGTATTGTCAAGTGAGGTATGGTATATTTTGCATGTACACATGCAGCATTTACAAGAGCGAACTTACACGTGCCGTGTATGAACATGCATTAAATATGAGCATTTCATTTCAATATATCTTTTCAGATTATTATAGATTACAGTTTTAGCCCAAACCAATATTATTTCATTTCTTAACAACCGCGCGTGTTTTTTGTGTTAAAACAGCAAACTTTTTGTTTTCACAAATTGTTAAATTTCGCAACAAAATACGTAACTAGGATACCGTTTTAAATCCCAGAAATCTCTGTGTTTTTGTCTTACATCGTATGTACTATTTTGTCCTACACGCTGGGCGGGTTGCCTATCCTACTCCCCGTGGGTGGTAAATTACCTTAATAAAACGAAAACGTTTCTTTTTCTCTCGATTTATTGTACGCGCGGGATGAAATTATGGCAATAATAAATATTTTGAAAGTTTCTCTCTAAGTTCTGGAAAAGTAAAAATAAAACTTATTTGCCGGTTTTTTTAACGTACCTATGTGTATAACGAATTTTTAAACTACTATAAATTGTTTTATAACGGACTCGGCACACTATTCAAAATTTAATTTATTCTGGACGGGCAAACGTCATAAACTACCAATATAAAGTTTTCCGTTTTGCTTGCAACACATTCGTGGATGTTGAGACTTAATGTTGGTATGAAGCTTACCCCCGACGCTGTAAAAAATTGGTTAGCTTTTGCCATTGCCACCCATGTTTCAGGGAAAGACAGCGAAGTTGCAAGGTTGATGTTAATGTGTGTGTTTTTTTTTGTTGGAAGAACACATGCAGCACTTGTCAGCGCAATCTTTCACGTATCTGCTTGTGAGCGTACCCCTTAAATGTCAACATATCTTTGCAACTTAGATCATAGATTTTAGAACCAACCATATATTCAAGATCAATCGCCACATTAAATATTTTATACATGTAAGTTGAGTATACATATTTACGTAGGTACCATACAACAATAAAATATTTTTTTTCGTGGTTACTTTTTACAATAATATTATTACGATATTTTCCAAAAAATCATTCTCATATTGGTACATATTTTCCGTCAATAAAACTCATAGCAGTTAAGTAACTAAGCTACACATAAGGTGTAACTCTTTGCCGCGTTTTAATATTTTATGTCACTTATTAAATTTCACCTTTAATGTATGGATATAATCACTATTTGATAATATACATATCTATATACCTACTCACATTTATTCTTTGCTGCACATTGAATGAAAATCGAGAAATGATGAAAATAAAATAGAAGCGCTCTGCATTCCGGCCATATTGAAAAGATGAAAGTCACTTTGGTTCCGGGTAAGTGATTACTATGAATGTTTTCAATTGGAAAGCGCTCCGCAGAAAGCAAAGCGCCCCGCAGTAAGCGCAGAAAGCGCTCCACAGAAAGCGCGGCGAGCGTCATGAAAATCAAAAATACACTCATATTGAAAATGCATTTGAATTGCGGGCGTTTTTATTACTCACAATAATGCACCAAATAATTTTGAACAAAAACAAAAATTACTTTTTTTTCTTCTTGTATTAGATCTAAGATCTGTTAATTGCAGACCTCCCAGAAATAGTGGTAACGCTTCGAACTCGTGAATGGAAAGTCATCGATTTGAATCCCGGCAGAGCACAAAAAATTCCGTTTATTTTTCAAAAATTTTCGTCGCTGGGTTAGAAAATTCACATATTATTTAGATTTTGGGCAGTAACTTTGTGAAAGCACATTTTAATTAATTAAAATACTTTTTTAACTTTGTTACAATTCAAATATATTGGACAAACCGCAAGAAATCTAAAAATTAGAATACAAGAACACCGCCGTTGCCTAACGAGCAACAGTCACTCTGAGTTCGCCAACCACATCATTGAATCAAACCATTCCTTTCACACTCACACATTAAAACTCCTTCATCCCATCCCCTACAAAGGTAAAATTATGAACAATTTTGAAAATCTAGAAATCCAAAAAAATATTAATTCTGAAAATAACCTCTTAAATAATATCCTCTTTCCTAACACTTCGCCATTACTTTCTTTGTTTCCAATTAAGCCCCGCCCCCCACTTACCCCCACCAGTACTATAAATTAAATCCTTGCTTAATTTGGTAATTTTGTATTTTATGTTAGTTGATATTTACACCTGAAGATGGGAGGTACTGCTTCTCCCGAAACTGGTTGTGTTTTTTTTTTTTTAAAAAATAAAACTCAAGTGAATTGTAACAAAGTTAAAAAAGTATTTTAATTAATTAAAATGTGCTTTCACAAAGTTACTGCCCAAAATCTAAATAATATAATATTGGCTAGTACGGCAAAAAAGGCAGAAATGTACAAAAAACTACACGTTAAATACAAAATTACTACTCTAAACCTATACTTCAATAAATCTTGTATTAAAAATGATATTATTCCTAATTATATATCGGTTAAAATTAACAATAAAAATAAAACAGCATCAAAAGTGTTGAAAAGTGCCCAAACATTATGGATTAATGAAGAAATTAAATCATTATACAGGACCCGTGATAACATCAAATCTCTACTGAAAGTACTTCATTGCGAGTTAGTGCATGTACTACACCGTGTTGAGTGGGAAATACTGGATGATAAAGTAAGACATATTGCCAGTTTGGAAGGTTTTAAAAAGAAAGCGTTACTAGACAAAAAACTTAACATATTACTGTCGAAAAAACAAACTAATACAAAACCTAATAAAATAACACCTACAGTTACACAACATCAGTTTAACGAACGAGTAGTTAACCTATCACAGCATACATTTACTACAGAAGAAACCAAGCTACTCAACCACGGACTTAAATATAACATATGTGACAACAGTGAAAAACCTATTATGCAATTGGCAGTAGACATTGACGCGGCAGTAACAAAAGAATCTATAGCAGTGAAATACAAGTGCGCGGACGAAATCAAGAAATCAAGAATGGGAGGGAAAACATCTACCAATAGGGAAATGAGGACAGCTCACAACATTCGCCAAGCCCTGAAAGAGAAGAAACTCACACTCACAAGATCCGACAAGGGAAACAGCACTGTCATCTTAAATACATTGGATTATATTAACAAAGTGGAAGATTTTTTAAAGGACAACATTTTCGTAGTGTTACACAAAAATCCTACTTCAAATTTCCAAGAAAAAGTGAAACAAGTGATTAAAAACTGCCCCACCATTAACGTAAATGGTGGTAATTCCCTGACACTAATGAATCCACAAGCCCCCAGGTTATATGGACTTCCCAAATTACACAAACAAAATACCCCGATAAGACCTGTAGTGTCATACGTTAGTGCCCCCAACTACAAAATTTGTAAACATCTTAATTTTCTAATAAACTCTTCAAAAATTTATAACCCGACTCACACAATAAAAAACAGTTTAGAACTTATCAACTCCGTAAAAAATCTATTTGTACCCAATAACTCAAAACTTGTTTCCTTCGATGTTGTTAATCTATTTACAAATGTACCTATACCAGATGCAAAAAATATTTTTAATGACTTATTATACGAATCGGATTTAAGTGATGCTATTGTTGATGAAATGATGAGAATGTTCAATGTATGTACAACACAAAACTATTTCCAATTTAATGATAAATTTTACGAACAAAGAGAAGGTTTACCCATGGGTTCACCCATCTCCCCATTATTAGCTGATATGTTCTTAAGTAAACTGGAAACTGATTTATTAAATTCAAACCATCCCCTTGTACAAAAAATATTTAAATGGTATCGTTACGTAGATGATATATTTTGTATTTTTAATGGTACTGATAGGCAACTAGAATCTCTCCTTTCCCACATTAACACTCTACATCACAATATTAAATTCACACTGGAAAAAAACGTTAATAATAACTTAAACTTTTTAGACATCTCCATTAAAATCACAAATAATAAACTAGATTTCAACATATATCGTAAACCTACCCACACAGACACTGTAATACCGTTTCATTCCTCCCACCCCACCGCACATAAATTAGCTAGTTTTCACAGTATGCTAAATAGACTCGTAAAAATCCCACTTAATAATAATGATTACTCTCAAGAATTGTCAACCATTAAACAAATAGCTTGTAATAATGGATATGAACACAAATTGATAGATAAACTGCTAAATAATAAAAAATATCAAATTCTTGTTAAAAAGTATCTTTACTCTGCACTTGATAATAATACCACAGATAAAACGTATTGGAAAAAAATTCTCTACACAGGTCCATTATCTATCAAAATTTCTAAATTACTGCCCAGTTACATTAAACCCGCGTTCTACACAAACAATAATTTAAAAAACATCCTCTTTAACTCAAAAGATAAAATTGACTGGATGATGAAAAGTGGCATATATGAGATTTCCTGTGGTGATTGCGAACTCAAATATATTGGACAAACCGCAAGAAATCTAAAAATTAGAATACAAGAACACCGCCGTTGCCTAACGAGCAACAGTCACTCTGAGTTCGCCAACCACATCATTGAATCAAACCATTCCTTTCACACTCACACATTAAAACTCCTTCATCCCATCCCCTACAAAGGTAAAATTATGAACAATTTTGAAAATCTAGAAATCCAAAAAAATATTAATTCTGAAAATAACCTCTTAAATAATATCCTCTTTCCTAACACTTCGCCATTACTTTCTTTGTTTCCAATTAAGCCCCGCCCCCCACTTACCCCCACCAGTACTATAAATTAAATCCTTGCTTAATTTGGTAATTTTGTATTTTATGTTAGTTGATATTTACACCTGAAGATGGGAGGTACTGCTTCTCCCGAAACTGGTTGTGTTTTTTTAAAAAATAAAACTCAAGTGAATTGTAACAAAGTTAAAAAAGTATTTTAATTAGAAAATTCACTTTCTTTACCAAAGACCGGTCACCAGCCTTACGCAACTGGGTCTTTCTTGAGAATTGGCGTTTTGTAGCAATGACCACGCTCGTACAAAGTCTGTTCGATCGATCAATTGGAAGAATGCTTGCATTCCATGCTGAGAGCAAGGGTTCGATCACTTCGATCCCTACTTAAATCATTTCCCGTTTCGGTGTTTATTTCAAACCCAAATCTTCTTAAATAAGAAATGAAAACCAGCCCTCTCGGAAGCTGGGAAATCTCCACTTCAACTGAAATGGATAGTAAGTGGCCACATGCGACCCCTTCAGGGATAACGCAGGCAAGAAATATGTGTACTACACATATAGTGAATTGTGTAGCTTAATTTCGTTTTTTTTCCCCTCAGCTTTAAGTGCAGAAGACCAGCAATAACTTGTACGCTACTAAGTTAAAACCATAATTTACCAAGGGTAGCAAAGTAAGAACTCATACCTTAGTCTAAAATAAACTTACACAAGATGTAACTAAATGTAATTACGTCCAAGTTTAGAAAGTTACAAATTACCGACAAAACTGTGGGCGGAACTTTTTTCACGAAGTTTGAAACTAAGTGAGCCAAACCATAAAGCAAACCATAAAGCAAACCATAAAGCAAACCGTAATCGCCGCCGTCCAATACTTAAAGCCGGCTTAAACGTCAACAGCGATACATCAGGGGATCGAGCCATACAGGTTGTGTAACATTCATTATGCTAAGTCGCTTTACACCCACTGAAATGTTAAACCTGCCAATGTCACCCCTGTCTCAGGGAAGGACGGCAAGAGTTGCAGGGCTTATGTTCATTTGAGATGGGTTCTTATAATGTAGGTCCACATGCGGCATGTGTTAGCGCGACATTATACATGTCTGCTTGTGGGAATGCATTTGATGTAAATCTCAAATGGTATATATCCTTGCAGCTTAGATTAGAATAGATTAGATTAGAAACCTGCTATTATAAATAAGCTGACCTTAAGATATGTTGTTCCTCCAGTACTTGTTTGGCTTATCTACCATTTGATTAAAAAATGCAACTAAGCTACAAATAAAGAGTAACTTCTTGCCGCGTTATTCTCAAAGGATTGCGCATGTGATAAGTGGAACCTATTAATAACGTTACGCCAACCACTTCAGTTGAAGTGGGGGTTTCCCAGCTCCCAAGGGGGCTGGTAGTTATTTCTTGTGAAGGCTGAGTAAACCTTGCCGGTTATTTTATTTGGGTTTTGACCGAAACAAGAAATTACTTCTGACACCCTTGGTGGGGTTCGAACCCAAGCTCTCGGCATGAAACGCGAGCACTCTACCAACTGAACTATTGACCGGAAATTCTTTTGAAAATCACATTCTACCCGATCTGAACCAAGAAAAAAACGTAAAACACGATAATGTGAGAGTTGTTTTCAATACAAATAAGTCTTCATAATCATACGTCCAGTACACGAGTACACATACAAACAGATCAAATTCAGGGCAAGCGTCACATACCGTCACACACACATCACACACACACAAACTTCGCTTAGATCTGCTAGTAATGGGGGGGTTGACTCGCGGTTCAGCCGCACCATAAGACACGCACTAATTTTAGATACCGTGAGACAATCGAGAGGAACAGACAACCACATAATGTTAGGAAAACAAAAAAATGTTTGTAAGATTAAAGGAGCACCAAGGACGCATCTTTACGAAAAGTCTAATCCGTGATTTGAGAATGCCCTTGCAGTGTGACACACAGGAAATCGGCGCTTTTTAATTACGTGCACCTTTTAAATAAATTACCCTACATATGTATAAAAAGTAAATCATCCACTAGGAAAGTCGTCGTATATTTCATACGTTTTTATTTTTTACGCAATTACGAAGAGTTTATGTAAATGTTTTATACTCAGGGCTGTGGCCTATATTTCACTAACTCCTAACTCTTCACACCGTCACCGCAGATTCCAGTGTTAACGTCCTGAAAATTCCTCCAAAATTTCTCCCAAAATTCTCCGTTACCATAGCAGCAAGTTAACTAACGATACCGTCTGAATTCTCTAAAACAAAAGCTCGCATCCAGCTTACCTGTTTTATTATATTTAATTCCATCCTCTTAAGCTGCCACCTTGCTTGGTTGTTGCAGCCCCATTTCAGACTGAAAACTACCCCAACACTTTCAAAGATAATTCCTCTTTATTGGGAGATAAGCATTCGTAATGTTGCAATGGTCTGCAGAGTACAAGAAATACAACAGAGTGTTAGAGTAATAGTTTTGGTGTTTTCAACTTATTCCTTTAATGTACTTATTTTCACACAAATTAAAACTATCTTAATTTAAAAAGAAAACACAAAGTTTTTCTTCAAAATAAAACTGGTTAAATAGCGCAACTTTTTGCCGTGTTGCCCCCAAAATAGGCGCGTGTTGTGTTTATTTTTTATTTTCTAGGATAAAGGGGAAACATTACGCTAATTATTTAATTTGCAATGAGGTTTCCCAGCTCCCGATGGGGCTTGTCTTCTGTGGGAGTTTGAGCTTCGGGACGTTTCGCCTTTGACTGCGATGGGCTTCTTCGGTATTGAGGTGAAGTAAAGAAGATGATGTTAATGAAACTGTGAAATAATTAGTACACTCGGGATATAAGAATGAAAAAGGAAGGCATACGTGTGTTTTTTGGTGGAGCAGTGATATCTATTAAAAACTGTGGAGTATTGAGAGTTTTAATCTTGCTTCTTCACGTATGAGTTTGTCAGTGGAAAAGTGTCATCTATGGGTTTCATTATGAAGCCTCCCGCTGGATTTCTTACCTACTTACTTTCATCACAGTTTCATTAACATCATCATCTTCACTTCACTTTCACGCTGAACATGGACCAAGCGACCGAAAGCTCTAGCTCCTACATACCATGGTTATTCCGGAGAGCAACTTTCCAGCATCATCAGCCGGCCGTGCATGCCTATAACTCCTATTTAATTTTGATTTTTTGAGAGTCTTGTACGCATATTTATTTTCTTCTTCTCTTTTGTTTCAGGTAAAAGTGACTTCTTTTTCCTTCCTTCGCCATCATCTTCAAGACTAGCAAGGCCTTCTTACGAAATATAAAATCATTCTTCATAATCTAAAAGTGCCAATGAAGTATATTACGGTAAATAAAGTTTGGAACTTTCACTGGTATTGTCGGTATTATAGAAAAATTGTTTTTTTTGTTTTTTTGGGTTAGACCATGGTCTATTGGCCGCTTTTTTATCTGCCGACGTTTTGCTTTCACGAGCAGAAAGCATTCTAAACGCAATGTTGTGAACATGGGTAGGTACAGGACTTCAGAGAATTTATACACTGGCACAAATGGCTGTTTAAATAGCTACAGGACCCGGGACAACATGCATGCTGGTACAAATCCAAGTAAACAGAGCCGGCAGTGGGGCAATTTCCCCAAAACGGCTTAACGGTCACATATCTCACCGCCCAGCAAACATAAATCCGGCGGAAGAACGAGGTTCCCGCTAAAACACGCCGGGCGCGGCGCCATCTTGCGTTGCCGTGGTGAGCACTCACACAAAATGGCCGCTCCGGGACCAACAGCTGATTGTACGCTACTTTATTGTAATTTTATTTCTTTATTGCTCAATTTTAATCTACACAAATTCCACAGTCAATAAAACTTGTGATGTTACATGGCGAGTTGTTAGGGAAAAAAGCAAACGCAACGAATCTAAACATATAGTCTAAACAGTAGTCTCACAGCAATGCCCCCGAAAAGATCTCATCGGCATGACCCGGTTAAGTGGCGGGCTTTACGCTTACCACTTCGTGGAGGTTTCCCTGCTTTCTCGTCCCCTTAGAAGAAGACAACATGATATTTTTTAGACTTTTTAAAGTTTGTTTTCCCTTTTTTCACACTTTTTCAAATTCCACCCACTTGCAATCTCGCTTATCTGACATCTCCACTTATCCCTTTTGAGCTGCGCGGATAAGCAATAAACGCTGCACTACGTGGTCTAAATTGGACGCTGCTAAAATGGCTGCGGGTCGCCATTTAAAATTCAAACTTGAAACGCGGGAAAGTTTTCAAGATGGCCGCCAGCCACTCGTTAGCACTATCTGCATGTAGAAAGTTTTTAATTTGTTTTTGGTGGCGATCTTGAATTCGTAATGTGCGACTTTTGGACTAATAAAAATATTATGTCATGCTGAAAGTTTTTGCTAAAACATGGTAAATATTATATTAAATTGTCCGCACAAGGGGTTGCAAAACGGTTTGGATTTTGTTAATTTCAAGATTTCATAGAACAATAATAACCGGTTTATTTTGATAGTAATATTTTTGTATTTAATATAACGCTCCGTAGTATAGTGATGAGCACTTATGACTCGTGATCAGAAGGTAACTCATTCAATTCCTGGTAGATAAGAAAAAAAATGTTGATTTTTTAAAACTAACTCGTAAAGGGGAGAATGCAATTTACCAATTTTTCGCCTAGTCAGAGATACAGGTTTAATGTTATCAATTAATTATTAATAATTAATCAGTTTTATTTAATAAGTTATGAATTAAAATTACTCAATGACTATTAGCTCGAGCTCTGAACTATCTTCAAGCGCTATCATTCTTACATTATTTATTTATATTTGTTTGGTATGAGTTTGACCTCTCATGCTGTAAAAAAATAATTCGCTTTGCCAATTTCAGGGTGTTTTTCCCGTTTTAGGGAAATTCGGCAAAAGTCAGAGAGTTTACAATCATTTAAGGTTTGGATTTCAATTTGTAAGGACACGTGAAGCATTTACGCTTGTGGGCATGCATTTCTTACAGGAAAAATTTAATCTAAATCTAAATCTAAATCTAAGCTGCAAGGATATGTATCATTTGAGATTCATATTAAATGCATTCCCACAAGCAGACACGCATAATTTTGCGCTCACACATGCCGCATGTGGACCTACAATATAAAAACCCAATTCTCAAATGGACATAAGCCCTGCAACTCTTGCCGACCTTCCCTGAAAAAGGGGTGACATTGGCAAAGTGAACCATTTTTTACAGTATGGGTGGTCAGCCTCATACCAACCTATAAGTCAAGGAAATAAATATCGTATTAAACAACATGGGTTTTTCAGATAAATGCAACTTTTTTACTATTTATTACGAGAGAAAACACAACAAAAGAGTGATAACCCTGTAAGTTAGAAGTTTGTCATGAGCACTTCTTTATCATTAGTTCACTTACTATGAAAAGTCACACCCAGTGAAATGTTTATCCACGATTTCTTAAATCAGTGAATCAGCACTTAAGCTCAGTTGGGGAGTGCTTGCATTATATAAAGCTCAGGTCTGAATCCCAGCAAAGGTGTAAGAAATGATTTACCCCGTTTCGGTGTTTACATCAAACCTAAAATAAAAAAAAAAACAAGGCTTACTCAGCATTCACGAGAAATGAGTGCAAGCTCCCTCGGGAGCCGGGAAACCCCCACTTCAAATAAAGTGGATGGCGTTAGGCCGGCCCCCTTACCTGTATAAATAAATAGGTTTCACTCGCCACATGCGACCCTTTCGGAAAAAACGCGATAAGAAGTTACACTATCCGTGAAGCTTAGTAGCGTGGTGATTTAATATTAATTTTAAATGTTAATACATTGTTATGATTTATCTCGGGTTCACTTCTGATAAAATTGCAGTAAATGAATTTTATTTCATAGTACTTATTTTTTAACAAGTTGATTACATAATATGGTTCACTTTATAACTTCCCTATTGTCAGTTTCATGGCTTGGACGTTAATGGATCACTGATGCTCCACAGAACCGCAGCCTAAATTTATGTGTGACTAAAGCCTTTTCTCGCGTGTTCGAGTTGCCTTTAGAATGGATATTTCCAGAGAGTACCAGAAGTAACAACAGTTTAGAGTGTCTAACACTCACGTCTACACACACACACATACGCAATGCAGCTAATCTACACATATTGTGAAACTTCTAGCCGCGTTACCCCCGAAGGGTTTTGCATGTGGCGAGTGGAACCTACACACATATACACAGCAAGTAAACACGCCAAGACACACTTACACAAAAACACGCAGGCATGAACCTTTAAATTGGTTAAAATATATATACATTTTTCAGGGTTCGGTGGTTAACACAGTGAAAGTCCATTGTATATTAATTAAATAACACACAGTTTTAATTCACTTTTATTTTATTTAAATTATGTCTAACGTTTTCGCCTAAAAAGGCATCCTCTTTTGATTTTTAGATTGTCATTGTCCTGAGGATGCCTTTTTAGGCGAAAACGTTAGACATAATTTAAATAAAATAAAAGTGAATTAAAACTGTGTGTTATTTAATTAATATAATGGTTAAAATATCTTTGCAACAAACAGATTATATAGATTGTTCATAGTGATTTTCCCCTCAGACAATAACACAAAGCATCTTCCTATTCCGGTCCTGAGTTCCGTTATACTCTCTTTGTTTATTGGCGCACAGGGCGCCTTCCCATTGACCTGGAAGCGCTGAGTGCACTGCACCAGGGCGCCAAATTTACCGCCTTGCAAGCACAATGCAAGCGGGCAGGATTAAGGAGTTTGAGGCGCCGGGCAAATACGCTCAAAGCAGCCATATTGTATGCTAGCTACACATGTAGGTTCACTTTATATAAGTTACTTTAGTCTAGTAAACAAATTTGTTAAAATTGCATTAAAGTTAAACACCTATTATCTTTCTCTGGGTTAAGCAATTCCTAAACCTTTACCAAAGACCGTTCACGAATGGTCCATCCAGCCTTACGTACAGCAAGTGGGTCTTGCTTGTGAATAGGTGCTTTGTAGCGATGACTAAGCTCGTAAAAATTTGGTCGATAGCTCAGTTGGTAGAATGCATGCATTCCATCCTGAGAGCAAAGGTTCGATTCCCATCGAGGGTGTCATGAATGCTTTCTCATACCACATGCGACCCCTTCAGGAAGATTTTAGCGATAATGTCACCTTGAACACGAGAGGGTAAATTATGTATTCGCGGCGCTATTGAGTGTTACCAAAATCTACACGCAAGTTGAAGGTGGTCGTGTGTGGGGCTTACGCGTCATGAAAATTATATTAGGGTGCAGTGGAGCGCAACT
This sequence comes from Agapetus fuscipes, assembly GCA_951799405.1. Lineage (NCBI taxonomy): Eukaryota > Metazoa > Arthropoda > Insecta > Trichoptera > Glossosomatidae > Agapetus > Agapetus fuscipes. Next base: position 8,070,392 of record OX637341.1, on the reverse strand, counting down.
CAAGGTGGCGCTCTCGTAGCAGCCGCTTAAAAGAGTTCGTGCAGGAATTATCAACCCTATAAAATTGTTATTTCTGAAGCTAATTTGATTAATTGTGTCTGTCACAGTTGCAAACCAAGTCTGTGATGTTATTTGTTGTGTTTTTGGTGTGCTCCCGGTCTTTTTTTTGCTAAAATCTGTTTTTACTCCGACACCTGTCATTTGCATCATGTGAAAAAGTGCCCAAAAGAGCAAATACATCAAATTTTGCAAGCAGGAGCTTTGTGGTAGCCGGGTCAGTTGCCTAGAATAATTTTCCCGTCAATGTTGGAATGAACCAAACAATCACCACCTTCAGAAAAGGACTGAGGACATTGCTGTTTACAAAAAGCCATGGTGCCCTTGAGATGATCCTGTATCATTAAATGGCGCCACAGGGAACAAATTATCCATCATCAATCAAAGGTCGCGGGATAACAAGATCATCTAGGACTGACAGAACCTCTTTCAATTCATTCATAACCATCACATTTTTCATAGATTTCCTTCTCTTAAATTCACTCTGCGTATTCTATTTTTCCACAATTGAACCGATTTGGTCAAAACATACTTTTTCCGGACCTCCTCTCAAATTTCCTCTCTGTAAAAACAATGACAGTATATAGGTCCCGAATAGCCATATGGGACACCTTTGAGGATAACGCAGTCAAGACGTTACACTATACGTGTAGCTTAATTGCGTTACCTTACGGCTTAGTGTTCTCTATAATCTCGTAGATGTTGGTTTTTTTTAGAAAAACAGCTGGTTCAAACAAGTAAAAAGGTTGTGAGTTACTGGTTTTGAACGTACGAAAAGCGTCTCAACTTTCACGAAAGTTGTTCTCACACCTGACAAACAAGTTGTTAGGTGATCTCGCGTCAAACATTCCGAGTACCGGCTGAAGAAGGAAGGTGAGTGTTCAATTCCGAGTCACAAATATTGATTACTTTATAATGTGATTGTTTTTCCTAGAAATTCTCTGTGAACCCTTTGAAGAACGAGACCAAAAATTTGTATGACAAAATTATTATATGAATTTGAATTATTTTCTTTGGTATCTGGTATTTGGTAGGTATCTGTAGTGTGAAAGGAAAAAGAGGTAAGGGACGAGCGAGAAAAGTATGGAGTGATCAGATTGAGGAGATTGTGAAAGAATGGTATACTCAAAGCGAGCGTAAAAGAAGAAAATGCATAAAAAAGGTGATGGATATAAATTAATTTAAAGAGGTATGTTAGGATAGCCACCCCTAGCGGAACGGTGACAGAGTTACAGTTACAGTTACAGCTTCAGTATTCAGAGTAAATATATTAGACGCGTGCATGGGGTATAGGCAAATACATTTCAGAATAAATAATTTTACGCTTTCCTTTAAAATAACTCATTTGATAAATATTTAAAAATTAAAATGGTAAAAACATGGTTTTAATTCACTTTATTATTTTTGTTTTGCTCAAACATTTTCGCCTAATCAGGCATCTTCAGGAGCAGAATGGTTACAAATATATTTTTATAAAATAGTTTTCAAAACAATTTTTTTTCCAAAACAAAAGCAAAATTCATAGATAAAAAAAAATTTAAGCACAAATGTAAGATTCAAAAATGCATTATTGTTAGGTATAATGAAATTTAAAAATTTAATACGATAAAAATAAAATGTGTTAGTTAAATAAAAAAATAATAATAATAACAAAATAAAAAACAAGTTATTCCAATATTGGTGAAACATAGATATATATAAAAAACATTCCAGAGCACTCAGAGGCTTATCTGCATACTCTGAGATGGCAGACCATTGCATTGATAAAGACCATACTTTCGATATTACCAATGTAAAGGTAATGCACTCTGAGTGTGAAGTGAGGAGACTGATGGCTCTGGAAGCGTTGGAAATCTACAAAAATAAAAATAAAGACTTAGTGAATGTGCAGATTCCATATGTTTCACCAATATTGCAATAATTTGTTTTTTATTCTGTTATTATTATTAATTTTATTTATTTATTTATTTATCAAGCTCAAATGGTTTTTTACTCTGTATTGCCTACCTATTAGGCGCATGTGCCTGTATTGGATGCACGCCCCTGCAGTGCAGACCTTTTGTGACCGGTCTTTGGTACAAGTATATGAATTTTTCAACCCAGCGAAGAGTTTATTCGAAAATATAAATAGCATTTTTTGTGATCCGCTGGGATTCGAATCCACGACCTTCCAGTCCAAAGCGTTAGCGCGAGACTACGGACCGATAACTTTTTCATTTATATTCAAAGGAAAAGCTTTCATTCATTCAGATCAAAAGTAACTACATTGGACTTAAGGAAATTATCCGTCTCGCTCATATATAACGTTTATTTTATTGCCTCTGAATATTCCCCATATTGTCTCCCCAGTGCTTGTTTGGCTTACCTACCATTTGATTCAAAGATGACCTTTCAACGAAATTGTCATCATCTGAATCCAAACAATTTGAACTAAGAGAAAAACGCAAAATACGATAATGTGAGAGTTGTATTTAAATGTTTGCATAGTCAATATCTAGTATTTATAACGCACATTGGTCCGGTACAAACATTCTATAATCTATAATCTAATGTATCGTAAATAAACTTTCTTTAAATGTTTCTAAATGTTGCATCGTGAGGTTCACTAGGAAAAAGAACCCATTAGTCTTTGAATACGAGATTCAATCGGAGTTCGTGGAACCTGCCGATCAAGTATGTGATCTGGGGCTTGTATTAGACAATAAATTGAGATTCAATTACCACATAGATAGCATCATTAAAAGATCATACAAACTGCTTGGGTTTGTTTTGAGATCTTGTAAGCCATTCCGAAACACTGCAGTGGCATTATGTCTTTATAAAGTTTACGTAAGACCAATACTTGAATATGCTTGCCAAGTTTGGAACCCGCAATATATCATCTATGTCAATAGATTAGAGGCCATCGAAAAACGCCTCATCAGGACACTCTTGTACCGAGACGGTCTCCATCGAGAGCTTGCCGACTATCATACGGCGCTGCAACACTATGGTTTGTTTTCGCTCCAAGCGAGACGGAGTGTTCTGGACCTAATGTTCCTATTCAAACTCATCCGGGGTAACGTGTCCTGCTCCGAACTCCTGTCTGAAGTGGGAATCCGAGTGCCTAGGATGACGTCAAGAAACACCAAAATCCAGCTCTATATTCCGTCTCACAGAACAAATTCATACGGAAACTCATTCCTCTTGAGAGCTTCGCGGTTGTTCAATGAAACGTTTAGTGAACTGGACATTTTTTACCAATCGACCAATACTTTGAAAAAGTTAACGACGGCCATACTTTGCCCTTAATTCTTGATTAATGATGTAAAATAATAATAATAATAATTGTAATTGTAATAATAATAGAAACGTGTTCATGAAATATAATGAATTTTGACTAGAATTTTAGTGTGTAGGTGTTAGTGAGTGGGAAAAATTAAAATTGTAATGAAAAATATTTGCATGTTCAAGTGAATGTAAAGCTGATTTGATATATGTAATTCTGTTTTTATCTCTTATTGTTTGGTGTCATTACGGTTATCATGATTATTTTAATAGGTTTTTATATTTTATATTTTGTGTTTGAAAAAAAAAATATCTTACTATCATTAGTATTTATATTTACCTATATTCTTTTTTATATTCTTTTTTATTTTAATACTTATATTTAATGTCAACATTGTATGAAAAAAAATATCTTACTGTCATTAGTATTTATATTTATATTCTTTTTTATATTTTTTTTTATTTTAATACTTATATTTAATGTCAACATTGTAATTGGGAAGGTACAACATCAATTGTATATATTTTTATTATTATTTTATATATTTTAATGTATTTTCCTGTTTTGTTGAATAAATTATTTAAAAAAAAAAAAAAAAAAAGTTGCAAGGATATATTCATTCAAAGCTCTCAGATGTATGCCCACAAACAAACACGTGTAGTTCGCGCTTACAAATGCTGATTGTGGACCTACAATATAAAATCCAAACCTCAAATGAACATAAGCCCTGAAACTTTTGCCGTCCTTCCCTGAAACAGGGGTGACATTGGCAAAGTGAACCATTTTTTACAGTATGGGTGGTCAGCCTCATACCAACCTATAAGTCAAGGAATTGCTTTTGTGAAATTACCTCTGTTGGAAATAAGATATACAAGCACTAAGGGTACGATATAATATAGTAACTGTATTATTACCATGAAAGAATCTCCTTTGTTTGGCCGTTAAGTCGCTTCACGTCTCCCATGCATGGAGCTCTAAGCGAATTTTTAGTGCTATCCTAAAAATCGTAACATTCGCTCGAAGCGCGGAGTCAATTTGAATATAACAATTTTATTTTTGCACCAACCTCTTTACTGTGCGTTTCACCATTATTGTATGGAGTTAATGCATAAACGGTTTATCGATTTTAAATATCGCTAACAGACATTGAAGCAGGATAAAATGACAATAATCTTAACAATTGATGTTCTGTAAATAAAAATTAACAAAAAGTGTGTTAACACAACACTGTTTTATTATTTTACTGATTAGTTTTAGATTAATTGTTCACTTTGCCGATGTCTCACCAAGGTCGGCCAAAGTTGCATAGCTTATGTTCATTTGTGGGTTGGATTTTAATTTGTAAGTAAACATACAGCATGTGTAGGAGAAAGCTTACACGTGTCTGTTTGTGGGCACCGGCTTGTATCTCAGTGGTAACACTGCAGACTCTGAATGGGAAGGTTGTGGGTTCGAATCCCGGCGGAGCACAAAAAATATACCATTTATATTTTCAAATTTGCTTTTCCCTGGGTTGAAAAAATTATAAACCTTTACGAATGACCGGTCACCAAAGGTTCATCCAGCCTTATAGCAACTGGGTCTTGCTTGAGTATTGGCACTTTGTAGCGACGACCAAGCTCGTACACCTCTGCGGCACTACAACAAGTGCCATTGACCCTTAGAGTCTCTAGAATTTTGGGAGTCTCCCGCACAGGATTTCTTTAAAAAAAATGAATTTTAACTGTTGATATGTCTTTGCACCTTAGATTATAGATTATTGTAGGGAGGGGTCTATGACTCTTATTGTAGGGCCGCAGAGGTGTTGGAGATGAAGCGGTCGATATCTTGATGCTTTGTTGCAGGGTGTTGTCTTTGTTTTGGGACACTGAAAGGTAGTGGCGATTTACATCGGTTTTGAATGAAACGAGGTTAAATTGGGGGGGAAACACAGATACCGGTAACTCGTCCCATAAGCGGGCAGTTTGGCAAAGTAGTGAGTCGTGAAAACACCAAGTTCTAATAGTTTTGATATCGACTGTTATTCTACTAAGTTTCAGCTGAAACATTTCATAAATTGTTAAATATTCCTTAACACCTTTATTATTAAATGAATGGTCTTTTTTATACAGTGATCTGCCATCTTTGAATAATCAGACAAATATTTTGAATTTAAATGCTCTTATTTATTTACTGATCTTTAGGATAAAAGTATTCATGAAAATATATAAAGTCGGTCGGCTTTTATAGAAAGTATCAAACATACATTGCGTAGTATGCAACATTTTATATTTACGGTTTTCAGTCATTTAGTTTATGTGGAAAGGTAACCGATTTTCCGGGTTTTCTAATTTAAGGTTACGGTTTATGCGTAGTCTTATATAAAACCGTAAATATCTGGGTTACATAACGTCCCTTGAGTGCTTGTTTGGCCTATCTACCATTTGATTCAACGATGACCTTTCAATGAAGTTGTCTTAAGAATCACATTCTTCACAATCTGAGTTAAGAAAAAAAACCTAAAAGACGACAATGTGAGAAATGTTTTGATTTTCCCTTTTCAAAAGACACATTGGACCAGTAGGTACACATACAAACATAAATCATATGAAATTACCTCTGATGGGCATAACGTCTCCTTAGTGCTTGTTTGTCTTCAGATCTTATGTCCATCAGAGATATTTTCACATGAGCAATTTTTGTATGTGGCTCATGAAAAGTGGAAATTGATTTAAAAAATATGTCAAATAATTTTTATCAATAACTACATTGTCGTTTTTTGTGTTTATTTCTTAGCTCAGATTGTGTAGAATGTGATTCTAGACAATTTCATTGAAAGTTCATCTTTGAATCAAACGGTAGATAAGCCAAACAAGCACTGGGACGACGATAAGACACAAAAACAAGCCGCATATGAAACTCTGCTAGAGAGTAGTTATACCACAAGGAGCCTAATATGTACCCACACAAAGTTCAGACTTGATAGTATTTTATTACAAAAGCGAAATATCTCAATTTGGAAAACGCTCTCTTCAAACTTTACGAAACCTTTGGCCGCACAATACTTTGTACTTTGAGAGTACCTCAATTTTCGAACTCCTTATTTTTCTGAATAGTACTCGAATTCCGATTTATTACCTTAATCGCATAGGCTTTTTAATTTTACCTCGAACTGAACCAATATTGTTCGGAATTTATTTGTTTGTATCGTCGTCCTCACCGCATCTGGATGTATTAATTTAATACCAGAATGAATGGACTGATGCGTGAATCGAAGGTTCTGCTAGAAAGACGAATGAAAGAGTAATACCAATATACTGTTTTGATTTTTTATGTATAAAATACTGTTTGGTTTTACTTTTTGTACGTCATTTGTCAACATAATAAAACGATGGTCTCGAACTGGCATGTTGTCTTGTTCATGTTGTTTTCAATAAAGAAATAAATCATTCCCTGTCCATGCTTCACTTCCATACATCAAAAGATGTTTGTAATCCAAAACGCTTGTATCCAGAGGTTCTTATGTAAAGTTAATACAATAATATGACGCTCGCGGGTCGCTAGTTCCTGAGCAAGCTGCAGATAAGCCCTCTCCCCTCTGCTCGTGTTTGTTTTTCATTAGCTTTATTTGTTTCCACTTTGCTGTACGGCTAAATTAGCAATAACCGTGCGGCGCGCCAGACAACAAAATAATTGCCACGCAAACTGTATGCAAATATCTGAATGTAATTTAACTACATAAATAAATAGCTCAATATATATAACACCCCTATGTCTCTTTCATTAATCACTGATGGCAAGTAATGCCTTAAAAATTCAAGGTCATTTTTTTCCGAAGAGATGGAAGTTACATTTCCTTGACTTTTAGGTTCGTATGAGGCTGACCACCCATAATGTGAAACATGGTTCACTTTGCCTAATGACACCACAGTTTCAAAAAGGTCGGCATGAGTTGCAGGGCTTATGTTTATTTGAGGGTTGGATTTCAAATTGTAATCGCGAACTTACACGTGCCTGTTTGTGGGCATGCATTTAATTTGAATTTTAAATCATACTTTATATTTTTTGTCGCTTATATCAAATATTATAGATTATAAGCATTCCAACTACTAACTAAACTGTCAAAAATCATTCATGCATGAAATGTTGTCACAAAAATTGTAAAAGTCATTTCCTTTATTTTTAACAGATTTAAATAAAAAAAAATTGTTAAAGTTCAAAGTGAGTTTAATGTGCAAAATGGAAAACAATCCATTACAAATCTCTCATTTGTGAAATGCATCAACATTTTCAATACAACATCTTTTCCCGCCCACTGATTGGCCCACATATCCCAAATCAAATTAAACTCATCCGTCCACAATATCCTGAAGTATAAAAATTCATGTCAGACCATAAACCATAGCGTTTTACCAAAAACATCTCGTAACCAAAACTCTCACTAGATGTTCTGTTTTAGTTTAAATATATTTTGAACTTTAAAGTTTTATACATCGGGTGCAGTTTCAGATTTTCAGCTTTTGAGGTTTCAGCTAGACGCTATGCTTTCAGCTGTCGTTCCGAATTACGGTTTCGCCAGCGCCGTTCGCTAACGACCGCGTCGTTAAACGAATCGCAACGAAACTGACGGCGTTCGTTATTCGGAGTGCAAACACTCCGACAGCGAAACGGCGCGTCGCTTTTTTGCAAAGTTTCAAAGAACCGCTGCAATTTTGTACGGACACCGCTGGGACGATAAAAAATGCTAATTTCGCTAATCTGCGTCCGTAAAAAACGGTGTTTTATTGCGTCAAACATGTCACAAAGCTGAAACACGTTTATGGCAAGTCAAACATATGTTTTTAGGTTATCATTACTCTTTGATAACACCACTGTTGACCTTTTTATTCTGGTTTTGTTATTAAAAAAGCTAAATGTTGAATGTGTTTTTGGGAGCATAATTTGGCCAAAATATTAATATTTCTTTTATTGCAACATTTTCAGTGCTTAAAGAACCTGAAATACGTGAAAAAAAATGCGTTTAATCCATAATCTAATAAGCAAAGATACTTTACTTTAATGCATGTCCACAAACAGGCACGTATAAGTTATATATTATGCGGCATGTGAACTTACAAAATAAAAACCCTAATCTGAAATGAACATTCTAATTTTCCTAAATCAGGGACACTGGCAAGGTAAAGCATCATAATGAAACAAATAACTTTTCAACTAAATTGTCACTAACTTTTAGTGCAGCGTTTAGCGTATGGTTGCTTCCTTATGTGTAAAAACAAATAAGTTTCACTCGTCGTGTGTGATGCCTTTTGAGACATCGAGACAAGAGGTTTCTCCATATGTGTGTACAGCTTAGTCGGACTGGCAGTCTATAAAACAGTGTGACGATGTTTTGTGCATTCTACACAGGGTAAGGATACCAATAAAATAAAAATGTCGTCTCGATTTAACAAGTTACAGAGACGAGGCGTTCAGTTCAGAGTGTCCATCTTGCTAGAATCATCTGCAGCAAGAAAAATAAAACAGACCAATTGCATCAGTTTGAGTTGGTACCTAGCTTTAAAAACATGCCTTGCAATAAAACCGAGGACCATTTTCCTGGAATGCCCTGTAAACAAAATAAGTAGAGCTTTTCACGTGTCCGGTCAAGTTAGCTCATTCGGTAGAGTGCTTGCATTCCAAGCCGTGAGTTCGGGTTCGAATCCCACCGAGGGTGTAAGAAATGATTTCCCGTTTTGGTGTTTATTTCAAACTCCAAAATAAAATACCGTCAAGGTTTACTCAGCCTTCATAAGAGATGAGTACCAGCTACCTCGGGAGATGGAAAACCCCCTACTTCAGCTGAAGTGGTTGGCGTTAGGCCAGCTCCTTTACCTGTAAAAATAAATAGGTTCCACTCGCCATATGTTAAATCTTTCTGAAATAGTGCAGCAAGAAGTTACACTTTATGTGTAGTTTAGTTGCGTTTTAAATGCAACCACTGAATCGTTTAGCTACAACAAAATAACAAATCTACATTTATCGCCTTTTCGATATCACAGATCCAAAGTAAATATTTTCTTAATTGCTGAATTTTGAGAAATCCTTCCCCATTTTTCAGGGGTTGTAGAATTTCAACCCCTGTCAATATTTGTCTTCGCTTTGTGCCATCTCTGCCCTTTGTTATTTATATTTTTTCAGTTCCCTTGTAATACGCAATCTGCGGTTTTTTTTACTTGCTCGTCCAACCAAAAAAAATATAACGTTTGTGGTTTTTTGTATCTCTGTTGAAAATGACAACACAGCAAATGTGAATTGTTTTTTACGCAATGTTGAAATTAAAAAGAACGATTTTCTACGTCGGATTAATGAAAAAATGATAATTTTTTTCAATATTTTAACTGTTAGGTCAGTTTTACACTGCATCTACCAGGAATGTGCATAGCATTTCAATCATGGTTTGGCCACTTTTCAGATATCATCCAGGTCCTGAAAGACCAGGTATTAAATTATTGTGATCAAATCCGTGTGAGAACAAATTTATGATTTTATGCGCGTTAGCAATCATTTCAGATGTGTGACAATCCGCTTAAGGGATTTTTTTTATTAATTAAGTGCGGCAGCAGCTATTTTCCAAATGTACGAAATAATATTAGGTATTTAATTCTTCGCTGGGTTGAAAAATTCATAAGCCTTTACCAATGTCAGTCACCAACCATCCATTCAGCATAACAGCAACTAGGTCTTGCTTACGTCATTTGCGCTTTCTATGGCGATGACCATACTCGTAGAGAGCTTTTGAAGTCTGATTGACACAAAAACAGTTGTTTTTGGCTTCTTTCTTACAAAGAAGATGGCAGGTAGTCTTTTTTGTATAAATTCAGTTGTTAACGTATTATATTATTTTTTTTTTAGATAAAACTTCCACCAATACTCGATGCACTCAATTACAGTTGTATGCAATATAAATTACTTACAAAAAAAACAAATTAAAAAATCTTCATACCAAACTAACAAAAAAAGCAGCCACTAGTCCAACCCCTAACATTTTGGTCCTTCGAACCGGATAGCAACTAAACAACATTATACTAAATCTGAAATTTTGATTTTTTAATATCTTCTCGTGAACATAAAAAAGTTTAAAAAAATACCCCTAATAATGGTGGCATCATTTTTTATATTTCTCTATATATATTATCATATTTCATTTCCCATTTCTCCCGGATCAATTTCAATAAGCTTTATCCATCCCGAGGGAGCCGCACCGTGAAGGATGAGGCGCATGCCCACCCCGGTAGTTTTTACATCCCCCCTCCCTTCCCCCGTTCCTCTCACCTCCCGATACGAGAGGGGTAGGGGGAAATAAGTTTCTCGATCCCGGGTTACATTTCGCAGATTTTTACTCTCTGGTTAGACATGGGAAATTTTTACTTCAATTGAAGTAATGACAAATCCTCTCCCCAGTGTTTGTTTAGCTCATCTATCATTTGAATCAAAGATGGCCTTTCAATGGCATTGTCTTAAGAATCACAATATCTAGTTTTCATAAGACACATTGGTCCAGTACACATACATTGCTTATTTGAAATCACGTCTGATTTACATAATCTATCTAAAATCTAAGCTGAATGGATATGTACACATTTTAACTTCATATTGTATGCATGCTCACATAAAGGCACATGTAGGTTCGCGCCTACACATTCTGCATATGTGCATACAAATAAAAAAATACACAAACCATACAAAATTTTAATACAAAAAACCTCACATGTACATAAACTTTGCAACCCCTACCGATTTTCCCTGAAACCGGGGTGGCACTGGCAAAAGTGAACCAATTACAGTACGGGAGGTCAGCCTCATACCAATCTATAAGTCAAGGAACACAAGCAATATATTACATTCAACTTTATAAAACAAACAATCACTGAGTAAAATAATAAAATTAAAATCTATAAAACATCTTCTTAAAATGAGAATTGACCACTTCACAGCCTTAGACTTAGCCGCTAACATTACAGATCAGCCGCCATTTTTTTCGGTCCTTACATAATTTGTTCATTTCATCCAGAGTCATATTATTGTTAATCTAATTAATTAATATAATTAATTAATATAATTTAATTATTATAATTAAATATTCACTTTCATTCTAAGCAGTGCCATATTTTGTCGTTGCTAGAACTTTCCGGTATATTGGTTAGGAGTGAAGGAGAGATTTGTCGCCGCCGTTCCTCGCGGATAATGAAAACTTGTGCAGTTTTATTTGCAACCCGGCACTCCAAGTACAAAACATTCCATGTAAACACGACCACCAAAAGTACACGAAAACTTAAAAAGCACCACAAGTGAGTGTTTAAAGTTCCACACACTTTTTTGCAAAGATTTTGTTGAGTGTAAACGTAGTTTTGTACTTTGAATTCTAAAGTCTGATATGGTGTATATAGTAATAGTACCAAATGCAGCTACGGTAATGAATCGCAAGCAATACTTGAAGAAATCAATGACAAAGTTTTGCATACTTTTGCAGAATTTTTCAGAAACAAGAAAATCTTCTATGATTGATATGTTTTATAGTTGTTCAAACGTTTTCTGTGCTACTTTACAGAAGGAATATAATTGAAATGTTAAGTGTATGAAGGTGATAAAAAGTTTGTAGTTATTATCATTTAATCATCTAAAATCTTAGTGGCAAAAATGTATTTAAACTGAAAATTCATATTAAATGCATGCCACAAACAGACACGTGTAATAGTTTTAGGCTTACACGGCCGGCTGATGATACTGGAGAGATGTTTTCTCTTTGGAGAGTAGTCTATGGAAGCTGGAGCTTCCTATCATCTTCATCATCACACTTCACGCTGAAGAAACCCACCGTAGACATGGGTGCGACGTCCGGAAGCTCCAGCTCCCATAGACCACGGTAACAGATCCCGGAAAACATCTCTCTAGACACGTGCAAGTTCACGCTTACGAAAAAGCTGCGTGTATACCTACTTACAAATTAAAATTCAAACCTCAAATGAACATAAACCCTTACTTATTAACCTCTTCTCAAATTGCATTCTGAAAATACCTACCACTAGAACTGAATTCTTTCAGTCGCTAAAAACACACAAAGTTTTATCATACCTATGTCTAAAATGATTGTGCATTAAAAAAAAAATTATGCTCTTTAAATAATTATTTCTTTCTGTGAGTTTTTCATTGATATGTTTTTTTCATTTCTGCGTATGTATTAAACTTGATGTTTTTCTTTCCTCGATAATGTTTATTGAATATTGTCGAGGGTGAGAAAAATAAAATATGAATTACGTTTCGCACTGAGAATATGGCTGTCAGTGTATTGTACTATAGACATCAATATCACAAAGTTGACGGGGGGTCCTTCTGGGAAACGATATTTTTGGAACTTTTTTTTGAAAGGTGGAAACATCGAGTTGTAATATTGGTGGAGGAGATTCTAGCATACAGCATTGAAACATACTACATGGCTCATCTGTCAACCGGACCTGCCAACATGAAAGCTGTCAATCCCAATCTAAAGTGTTAGTTGCAAAGACATATTAAAATTTCAATTTACTAATAAATGCATGCCCGTGAATAGACAAGTGTAAGTTTGCGCTTACAAACGCTGCATTTGTACATACAGAATTTAAATCCAAACCTCAAATAAACTTTTGGAAACCTTCCCTTAAACAGGTAAAGTGAACCATTTTGTATAGTATAAGTGGTCAGCCTCATACCAACCTTTAAGTTAAAGTCGACACCGAATAATTACACATCTATAATTAATTAATTATCTGTAACCTAAGTTGCAAGGACATAATATTAACATTTAAAATCATATTAAATGCATGCCCACAAACAGACACGTGTATGTTTGCGCTTACGAATGCTACATTTGTGCTTTCAATTCAAAAACCAAAGCAATTTTGCCGATCTACCCTGAAACAGGGGTAACATTGGCAAAGTGAATATTTTTTTACAGCATGGGTGGTCAGCCTCACACCAACCTATAAGTCAAGGGACAGATTCATCCAGAATCTAGGCACTCCGCATGGTTGTATGTATTTTTATTCTTTCTATGTCGCACCAGTCGCGCAAAAAAATAACGTTGTTTACTTTTGCAATATTGGCTATACTTCCACGTCCCATGTGTCGACATGAAAGTTTTTCTCAGAAGAAGGACGCGTTACAATATTGGGTTTTTTTAATCTATAAATGTTATTCTAATCCCCGAATACAACATGTTTTTGTTTTGTCGAAAGATTACTTCTAACAGTAATACAAAATTTATCGATATTTTTTTTTAAATCTTACCTTCTATCTAATCTAATCTAAGTTGCAAAGATAGTTAACATTAGGGATTCACAATACATGTATTCTCACAAACAGACACAATTTCGCGCTTGCGCATGCCGCATGTGAACCTACAAATAAAAACCAAATCTCAAATGGACATACACCCTGCAACTCCTGACGACCTCTGCAACTCCTGCCGACCTAGGCTATCTATGTTTCAATTTTAAATTTCCATTAAAGATATTTTTTAATGCATGCTCGCAAGCAGCAGACTGTTCAAATTTGCTCTTACACATGCTGCAAATGTATGTTCTTACCAATGTTAGTAACAGAGATCGTTTTTATTTGCGATTGGGGTTTTATGTTGCAGATTCACGTTCGGCATATTATGTAAGAGTGAATGAATACGTGTCTGCTTGTGAGAATGCATCTAATTTGAATTCTAAATGTAGTAATTTTTCTAAATACGATCAAAGTGTAATGTAAGTATTGAAATAGGTAAAGGTATTAATTATACTAATTCTTTATTGTATTGGTGGGTAGGATTGATAATTGTGTGTAAATAGAGAAGTCTCTAGATTAAGTACTTCGAGAAGCTTCGAGCAAAAATATGTTCCGGAATGTACTACTCTCTCAGTATAAAAGGGTGCAAGTTGCTTGCACTGGGCAGTCTTATCTGTGAACTCCACCAATACAATAAACAAATTCGACCAGTGAACTAAAACCAGTGTAATTAAATAAATCCAAGTGTTAAAAATAAATTGTAAAAATAAATTCAGTGAAAATTCAGAAAGAAGACAAGTGTGTTTTAATTTAGAGACATTTCGAACCAAAAAAACATTACAATAATATACATATACCTATTACACTTGAGTACAATACACATATTTTATGCCCGTGTGTACGATATTATGAACAGTCTTTAACTGCCTTGTTCTTTTTTCTTGAGAAAGCAAAACTATGTTAGCTTTTCTGTCCCGCAGGGTTGCCATTCTGCAAACTCACATTTTCGTCATGGCTACCAGCCCCAACCAAAAAAATATAACCATAAAACTGGCAACACATGTGATATTTAAATTTTGTTGCAAATATCTTCTATGTAATGTAGTTGAAGCATTTTTAATTTGGATCTTTTATTAGACGAGTAAGCATCAGTATTATATGGGACTGCCGTCCTTAACAACTACAATCTATAACCTGACTTGCAAATATATCACATTTAAGATTCATATTACATGCATTCCCATAATTACACGTATAAGTTCGCGCTTAAACAAGCTACTTGCGGACTTACAACGTAAAAACTCAATTTCAAATAAACAAAAGCCCTGAAACTCTTGTAGACGTACCCTGAAGCAGGTGTGACATTGGTAAAGTGAACCATTTTTTACAGTTTGGCTGATTAGCCTCACAGCACTCTATAAGTCAAGGAATACAAATAATAAATAATCAATAACCAATTAGAATTATTTGTTTGCCTTTTTCTAGCAACCTTGCCGGGTGATGTCACAATAATTTCTATGCCAAATCACGTGCAGATCTCATTTTTATTTCTAAGGATTTTATTTCATACTTACAATAAAACTCAGACATGCATGTTACCTTAAAATACAATTTTAAAAATGCATTATTTGTAACATTCAAAACTTAGAATCTTCCTGAGGGGGTTTATGCATTTTTTCATAGATGTTTTCTCCGTCTTGAGTCTGGAAGAGAACGCACTCTCTAATTGGCCACTGTAATTGTAAAAACAAAACAAACAAACAAACGAACAATCTTTTGTTTTTCTCGTGGAGCTGGATTCACTCAGCGTAGGTACTAGTGCTGGCTGCTCGCTGTTTCATTTATGTAAATTCCATTGTAGAATTAGCTGGAAATCCTGCAAGATAGTTTTTCTTTCTTTCATTACAACACTAGCCAATCACTTATTTTTTTGCACTCTTATGAAAATCTTTGCATTAAGGTGATGAAAATAAAATCCTGAACCAATATTGTTATTTCTTTTACACCTAATAATAAAAGTATTAATATGTAACCAATATTAGGAAGAATTGTATTGATTTTAGAGGCATTCACTTTGTTATCCTTCATATCTATAAAAATCTATAATTTAAGTTGCAAAAATATATTACATTTAAGAGTCATATTAAGTGCGTTCTTATTAGCAGACACGTATAAGTTCGCGCTTACACATGCCGCATGTGGACTTAAAACATAAAAATCCAATCCAATCAAAAGGGTGATATTGGTAAATTTGTACGTGTTCGAGATTATTTACTCAAGTGTTGAATCGAATATTCTGGTAAAATCCAGTAAGGTGGGATGTAAGGATTCTCCATGTTTCGAGAATGATCTTATTAATTTGTATAAATAAGGACCAATATCCCTTGAAAGACAAATATAAATCAACCGTAGTACTGTTTAGATGAAAAAACTCTGTCGGAACCGAAAGTGGATAAAGAAATTTTGCAAAATAAATTAATCGCAGTTTTAATTTAATAGAACCCGATTAAAATATATATAACAATATCTTTGCAACTTGTATTAAAGTTGCGTTCAAATATAAAGTTGTATGCTAGTGATAGGTACAGATTTTAGCCAACAACATTGTTAGCTAAAAGCTCCGATCTTAGCGTGGGCTAATTATGATTCTGAAATTGATAGTTGAGCGCTATCCGGGACACGCTCAGCCTTTTTAATCTCCTCTGCTAGATTGGCTGCAAAATTTCAAATTGTCGACTAATTAATTGCAAAGCATCACCTTCAGATATTCCAGATAAGCCTGACGGTGTTTTAACCTAATCAGCTATCGATTGAGACCTTACCTTGTAGGTACCTTCATTGTAAAAATATTTAGTTTTAAATGTATCCTGGAAGCTAATTTAAGGTACCTGCACATTTTTGTAACACTTTTTTGTCTTGTTAATCCCTTGACTTGTAGGTTAGTATGAGGCTGACCACCCATCTATAATCTTTAATCTAAGTTGCAAAGATATATTGACATTCGAAACTCATATCAAATACATGCCCACAAACAGACACGTCTAAAATCGCGCTTACAAATGCTAAAACCAAACCTCAAATGAATATAAACCCTGCAGCTTTTGCCGACCTTCCCTGAAAACAGGGGTGACATTGGGAAAGTGAACTGTTATTTTTACAGAACAGGTTGTCAGCCTTACACCAACCTATAAGTCAAGGAATTCAAGAAAGTCAAGGAGAAATATTAAGTTTCAAAAGCAATTTTCCACCCAGCTAAGGGTTTATTTGAAAATATAAATGGCATATAGGTACTTGTATTTAGTGCTCTACCAGGATTTAAATCCACTACCTTTTATTTTTGAGTCCGCAGCGCTAACCAATAGACTACGGACCGTTCAAAAGAAAACAAGTTTGCCATATGTGTGATAGACTCTTTACAGCATCTGATGAATGGATCGAAAAAAAAAAAACATCTTTCTGGCAACACATTTTGGTAGGTATGTAACTTTTAAAATATTTTTAAAAAATCGTTCCATCCGGCATGATTTGTCTATGCCGTAATGGCGTCCTCCTCGTCGCCTAACTGAGTTAGCTTCGTTTCACTTGAAGTTGCGACTAATGCAATTACTCTACACTAGGCGGCGCTGCTGGGATATTAATTACCGTGAAGATAGTGAGGGAGGGAAGGGAAGAGGGAGGAAGGGAAGGTGGAGAGAGGTGAGAGAGGCGTTTAATAGAAAAGTTACCAAGTCATTATATCGGTACACCCGAGGGGATCGGGCAAATACAAAGTGTAAAAATAAGTCTCAAAATAGTTCAATGAAAAGGTTCATCTTGCAGAAAGCTGAATGAAAAGTTTCGACCTTTCTGGTTAGCGATTAAACATGGCCGCCTGTGAACAGCTGACCGCGTGGAAAAACTTTTTACGTACAATGCAATTTGTACCCAGGTTATCCTCAATCGTCGTGATAAAATGATGCCTGCTGAAGATTGGCTACAGAACGTCGAGAAAAATGGTTATTATCTTACAGCAAAGCGTTTCGTCAAAGATCAGTAAAGTGTAATTTATTTCATCGAAATTATTGTAGAACTCCTTTCTAATGTAATAAATGATTGAAAAACACTGTTTTAAGTACAATATTACATTCCATTAAAATGTTCCAATTTGTTTTTTCATTCCCTTATTAAATTCGGATTTGACTCTTAGAAAGTGATTTCTTTATAATGCCATCTATTATGTAAAAATTTTAATGGCATATCTTCATTGGTATAAATGAAAAATAGATCTATCTACCTATCTGAAGATTAAATTGGACTCTACTTCACATTTGAAGCAAGAAAGAAGTGGGGATGTAAGAAGAACGAAGAGAATGTCATGATCATCGGCATCGTCCTGTTCGGGGTCAAATTGACTCTAGTAGGGAGTCCGTGACTCAATGCGACTCCCTAACGGAGTCAGATTGACTCCCTTCAGGTGGCTCAACGATTCACAACACACTCCTGACTCTTAAATTCAAGATTGCTTCAAGAATTCAAGACTGACACATTTAAAACCTAACTACGTTCAGTTTAAGATTCTATCAACAGTTCAAGCAAGACAGTTCAAGACTGACTCTACATTTAAAACCTTACTACGTTTAGTTCAAGATTGAATCTGAAGTTCAAGCCTCACTAGATGTAATTCAAGGGTGATTCAATAGTTCAAGACTGACTTTACGTTATAAGCCTGACTCCGTTAAGTTCAAGATTGCTTCAACAGTTCAAGACTAACTCCTCATTACAAGCCTGACCTTGTAAAGTTCAAGACTGGCCATGCAGCTTTACTTCGAGTTCATATACTATTCAAGAAAAATGCTGGCAATTCATGTCATCTCAACAGTTCAAGAATGATTCTTCAATTTAAGACTGATTCTGGAATTCAAAATTTATTTAAAAAATGTCTATTTTGTGTTAATTTAATTATTTATTTGTTTAAAATGACTACTTATTTACTCTAAACATGTCGAAAAGGAGCTTTATTTTATAACTAACTTTAGGTTCATTAAAGAGACTGAAAACAGTCCTAACTACTTTTTTTAGTGTTTATAAAAGATGTTAAAAGTTGAAGTAAAATCTATGAAAAAAATTCTCGCAATATGTAAAATTAAAATATCACTTCTGTGCTTTCCCTCTTAATGTCCCAAAATAATATCACTTTGCGGTGTTCTCACAAAATGTATAAAAAACGTTACTACACGACAAATCCCTTTGTAAAATTTTCACATCCGCATTTTTCAGCAATATATTAATTTAATCTAGATTCAGAAAAAAAAGCGCGCCATGGAATCACGATTCGAGAGTACGTAAAAAAAATCCCCATTTTTCCGCTCCTCCCCGATAGTGGCAACCCTGACAAATTGTCTTCGCGCAGATATTCATGTTTCCCCAGAAAGCGGGGAAATGATAAAATTGGTGTGGGGGAATTTGTCAACCGGCTGCTGGCAACATTGAAAAAAAATCGACAAATACAAAAAAAAACATTTTTCAGGCCAAAAGCCACGGGGCGGAATGGTTTACGTAGCTTACAGCTTGAAATGGGACAATTTTTCGCGTAAATTTCCCAGTCGAAGTCCCAAAAGGAAAAAAAACGAGAAAGAGAGCAAAAGCTCTCTTTCTCGTTTTTTTTTTTGTTTCGCTTTTTTATTTGACTTTAAGTTACAGTTATGTATGTATATATGTAAATTTTGCATACCTACCGCCGTAGAAAAAAATCAGCTGATAAACTATGAAAGGGAAATAGGTGCGAATTTTCAGTCCTGAAATTTTTTTTCAAACTCGTGTCATGATTCAAAATCTATGGCGATACAAACGAAAAGATCAACTCTTACAATATGTTTTAATAAACACATACCTATCTATTATTTAATCTAAGTTGCAGTAAAATGTTAACATAGAATGCTTACACTCAATGTTCTCAATGCATGTAAAAGAAGAAAATGTATGAAAAAGATGATGGATACGAATGAATTGAAAGAGGTATGTAAGGATAGGAAGAAATGGAGGCAGCTCTGCAGAGACAATAGCCCCCCTAGCAGAATGGCCACAAAATTACAGTTAGGTCCACAGGCAGATACGTGTATCGTGTAAGTTTGCGCTTACACATGCTGCACTCACAACATAAAAACAAAAATCTAAAGTGAACATAAACGCTGCATATTTTGCCGACCTTTCCTGAAACAGGATAGTTTTCGTTTTAGAAAAAAAAAATCTTATGTTTACTCCTTTGGTTCTGTACGATTCATTTATCGGAGTCAACAGGGTACAGAAAAATAAATCAAAAGTTTTTACTTGCAATGCGGGAACAGAGGTAAACTCCGCTTCCAGCCGGGGTACAAACATTGCACCAGCAGGATTTGTGTTTGACACGGAGTGACGTCTCGAGCGCAAGCAATAGTACCTCCACAGTTATTGCCGGACAACTTTGCCGACTTTCAAATTCTAGAAACTTCTACACACAGCAAACACGTTGACGTGCTGTGCTTAGGGTTACCATCCGTCCAGATAAGTCGGGACCATAACCGATTTAATAATAAAATAATTATTATAGTTTTGTCAATGTTCAGATTCCTGCTTCTTCGCCTTTTTTATTACCTTATTGTACCTCTTTGTCGTAACTCATCCTTCTCATTTCTGTATGATTTTTGTCTTGTCAAAATTACCTAGTTGTACGTCTTTATCGTAACTCATCCTCCTCATTTCTATATGTGTCTTGTCATTTTTTAACAGTGTTCTCTTCAAAATGACGAAAGCAAGTCGAAAGTACTCGGGGTGAAATAAATGCTCAAGTTGTGAAAATAAAACTCTACGTTTATTTAATTTTTATACTTTCTCGATTTAATAACACTTCATCGTCCTGATATCCGACATGACTCAATTTCGTCCCAAGTGTGCAAAATTATCAAAAGACTAATACTTTAGTATGAAGCTGACCCCTCATGTTGTAAAAATTTGGTTCACTTTGGCCAATACCACACCAGTTTCAGGGAAAGTTTGAAGGAGTTGCAAGGATTATGTTTATTTGAAGTTTTCTATATTTTGTATGTACACATCAGCATCTTTAAGCGCGAACTTACATGTGTCTGCATGTGAGCGTGCATTAAATATGACGCTTAAAAGTAATTTTATGTTTGCAACCAACCAGCTACTTGTTTTTAGCAATCAGGCTAAAGACTTACTGAAAAATGTGAAAGCTTCCAAAAATTATGCTACCTACTAGTTTTTTCGCAACAAGTTTCATTTAATTACATTTTTAACAAGAAATCACTATATTTTGTTCTATTTGAAATAATAATAATCACAATAATTGGCCTATTTTATATGTATAGCGCCGTTCAGTGGCACTAGCCACCGTAAGGGTGCTACTTTTCTCCATTTCCGATCTTAGACTGTCCCGACGAAGTCCTAGAAAGACACGGTATACGGTATATATCTATACGACAAACATAAAACTTGTTGTTTAAACAAAATTTAAGCCTTCCCCAAAAAAGTGTTAGTAAAAAAAACACTCACTAGAGACGCTGTACTGGTTGTCATATTTGTTTTACATATGTACACTATGGTTGAGTTGAAGCAAAGCAGGTTTTTACTTCAGT
Organism: Agapetus fuscipes; assembly: GCA_951799405.1. Classification (NCBI taxonomy): domain Eukaryota; kingdom Metazoa; phylum Arthropoda; class Insecta; order Trichoptera; family Glossosomatidae; genus Agapetus; species Agapetus fuscipes. The sequence continues at coordinate 8,049,191 of OX637341.1, read as the reverse complement.
CAGAGAACAATACGACAAAGATTTTAAAGTTGTGGATTTGTACCGCAAGACATTGTCAGCGTTCCCAATAATGGCGGACGATTTTACTCTTGAAGCTTTCAGCATTGTTTTGCGGTCAAGGAAAGCTTTGTCAATAATTAAAATTGAGTTTGGTTTTGTATACGTAACATTGCGGAAAGGTGAATGAGCCTTATAATATGTTCATAAGTACTTAAATCATTTCCTTTCTTAATTAAGGCCCGATATTTTCATTGTTAGCATGTGAGACTTTAAAATAAAATATCCACACATTTAACATAGCGCCCCCTTAATGCTTGTTTGTCTTATGCCCATCAGAATTAATTTCACATGAGCAATGTATGTGTACTGGACCAATGTGTAAATGAAAACTGGAAATTTGACTTCAAAAATATTGAAAACAACTCTCACTTCTGTGTTTTACGTTTTTTACTTAGCTTAGATTGTGTAGAATGTGATTCTTAAGACAATTTCATTGAAAGGTCATCTTTGCATCAAATGGTAGATAAGCCAAATAAGCACTTTGGGGACGACAAGTGCGTTTTTATCATCCAGTATAAAGTCACTATGCTTCACTTCGTTTGAAAATACCGGGCCTGAGATTGTGAGTCTAGCAATAAATAATTTTCAGCCATAAGTTAATTTAAACTATTTTCTTTCAGAATTTTCTTCATTGAATATGTCAAGTTCGACTTGAATTGTTACATGTAATTGAAAATTTGAACGCACATCAGAATGAAAACTACTCTATTATCTCCTTGACCATACCATCGACAACTTTATCGAAATATAAAGACAAACTCTGCATTGATAATATATCAAAGAGAGATACTCGTAAAACGGAATCATCCTGTTTTAGTTCGTTTAAATACACCGAAGGTTTGCTTACATCACAGGCTACGTAGCTGATATTGCGGCCAATCGAGCGTTGTAAATTGATGTTGGGTTTATCTTGTATTATCCGACACCAAAGTTTGTGTAATGCAATCAGCCGAGTGGCTAAGGAAAAGGAGTCCATCCGAGAAACGAATAGTCTCTCGGCGGGAACAGGGAGGTGGTGAGAAAGGGAAGTGAAATTAGATCTTACGCTATTTACTTGAGAGAACAGTGTACTCTGCTTTTTATTTCAGAAAATAGGGCGATGGTTCATGAAGTTACTGCTTATTTATTTCAGACTCCAAATGCAATGAGCTATTTTATCTCTAATTAAAGTTGGTTTAAAGGGAATAGGGTCCACGCTAACACAACGCAACTAAGCTACACAATACACATATAGTGTAACTACTTGCCTGCGTTTTTTCCGAAGGGGTTGCATGTGGCGATTAGGGACCTATTTATTTAACTTGTAAGAGGCCGGTCTTACGCCGAACACTTTAACACAAAAACTGGGATGGTCGAGGGGATAAGGCGTTGGCACTTGAAAGCGATATTAACACTAACGCCGGTTCAATCCCAGCCTTGTCCTGTTGACAATAACTTCGACCTTAGTTAAACAGATGTTTTTTTTTAAGGAACCCTGTCCGGGAGACTCCGTAGATTTAAGAGACTCTACGGGTCTATGACACACGTTGTAGTGCACCTTCACAATACAATGGGCAGTTGCATAGATAAGTATACTATAATACTACGTATTCGTCAGTTTACTTCTCCCCAAGCTACAGAGTTTTGTTTCTTATTTTATAGTAAGTACTATGTTTATTCTCGAATCTTTGAGAATCATTACATACGAAACTTTACAAGAACATCCGAACTCGAGCAATCTCGAGCAATCCTAACCTAACCTAACCTAACCTAACATTTATTTATTTCTAGAGAGAATTCACAGACTTTTACTCAGACACTAACACAGACAAACCATAACTTTATACTCGTAACAATATACTACATAGTATTTACACTATAGAACTGATCCGTAGGTATTCTAAGCTCAATACTAAACGTGGAAGTGGAAGTGGAACCCGAAGTAAAACACTCGACTGATGCTGCCAGGAGTCACTACCAGGGAATTAAATCTCCCTTGCAAATGAGGGCGGCAGTGTTATCTCGCAGGATTCACAGACGACTTGGCAAGGCATTCAAGCCTTTACTACGCATACATTCCGAGTGAAAAAAAAACACTTTAATTTGTGATTTTGAATAAGGCGCGTTGTGTTAAGTCTACAAAGAGCTCTCCTATTTATTAAGTGGAAGGATTTACGAGATTTGGTTCTAAGAAATATATTATTAGTACTTTCTATTTGTCTTCTTGTTTTTTAACAGCACATGATTCTTCACAACTATATTGTTAAGAATATGCAAGATGTCAGGAGCTGTGTTAGGTTTGTCTGTGTTATTTTAATAATAAGTCTATGAAATCTCTAAAAATGACTTGATGATTAGGGAGGGACCTAATAATATTTTTTATTTGTTCGAGATTAATTATGTTTTGAATCGAATATTTTGGTGAACTCCAGCAAGGTGGTATGTAACGATTCTCCATGTTTAATAAACTGTATAAATTAGGACCAAGATCCTTTGAAGATCAGATATAAATCAACCGTAGCACTGTTCAAGCGTCAAAACTCTGTTGGAACAGACAATGAGAAATAAATTTTGTAAAATAAATAAACCGCAGTTTTGATTAAATAGAACCCACTAAAAACATAGCAAAATACATAACATGCATTTCAACATTTCAAACTCAGATGATATTGTGTGCCACATGATCTAATTTAATATACTAAGTTGTGGATGGCAAAGATCCGATGTGAAAAAAATTGTATCAGAGAAAATCGTCGACTAGAGAGGGGGAGATAGAATCGTACATAATCTTAAATAGTATGAACCAGGTAAATATGTGTGTTTTATCCAAGATAACACTCTTAATACAAGTTGGTTTGAAAAGAAATGTAGAAAATAAAAATACAGTACTACTTCGAGGTACGAGTTTAATTTGCTTGTATGTCAATTTGCTCGTGTCTCAAATCAATTTTCCCCATTGAAATTAATTGAAATGCCATGAATCCGTTCCAGCCCCAAAAAATGGTACCTACCCCCGATTATTTTTGTTACGTGTTTTTTAATGTTAGAGCACTCGTATCTCGAGGTAGGTACTGCTGTATTTGTAACAATTATGCTCCTGAAGATGAAGGTGAAAACGTTTGAGCAAAAATATAAATAAAAGTGAATTAAAACTTTTTCTTTTGAATTTATTTAAAAAAAACTCTTAATACATTTTGTAAAATTACAATTTCTCCAGAACATTGGTGTGATGTATCATTTCTTCCTTGTTGTGACAGCGTCGCCTTCACTTTGTTCGCACTTTGTCAAATTATATTCAAATTATTGTGAAATACATGATAATAATATCCAGTTTATATTACATTGCGCTGTATGAGGACTTACGTTTACGCACATGAGGCCTACATACATATACATTATTCGCGGTTTATCACTTATAGCACACTGTATACAGTACACTCAAATATGTGAAATATTATACAATTAGTGTAACATATTACACCAAAACAATGTTTTCACAAATTTCAAGACATCTATGCAATATTTTGCCGCGTTTTCCCCGAAAGGGCCACATATTATAGTGAGTAAAACCTATGTATTTTTAAAGGTAAGGGGACCGGCCTTACACCAACCACTTCAATTGAAGTTGAGGTTTCCTAGCTGCAGATGGGTCTTGCACTCATTTTTTGTGACCGCTGAGGAAGCCTGGCCAGGATTTTGTGTTTCAAATAAACACCGAAATGGGAATCCATTTCTGACACCCTCGGTGGAATTCGAACCCGAGCTCTTGGCATGGAATGCAAGTACTCTTCCAACTAAGCTATCGACCGGACTAAAGAAATAGAAATCTATAAAAATCAATGTTGCAAACATATATTGACAAGGATCATATTTAATGCATACCCTCAAGTAGGCATGTGTAAGTTCGCGCTTACAAATGCAGCATGTGTACTTACAAATTAAAATCTAAGCCTCAAATGAACATAATCCCTGCAAATTTTGTCGACATTCCTTGAAACATGGAACATTATGGGTGGTCAGCCTCATACCAAGCTATTAGTCAAGGAATAAAAAAATAATAAACGAGATACAGTTTGAGAACCGCACGTTCAGGCTCCAGATAATACTCTGCGGTGGAAATCATTTGAGCCGAAAATGAAATTAATATCAAAATGGAATATCATTACATGCTTCCCTATTTACCGACTAGATACGTGTACACGATACTGTACAACGCACGCGTAGAGGTTCCGGCATATGTACCTACCAGTATTATACACTACCTACAATAATTTATATACTAACCGTATCCAGCATTACATATGTGTGTAGACTGTAGTTTAATGTTTAAAGAAAAGGAAACACAATCGAATTTATGTGAGATTTACAGTCGTTAGACATATTTGTAAAATTAATGAAAATATAATCAATAACCGGATATTTAGACCGCTACTTAGAGAATTTCAGAAGAAACACTTCAGTTAACATTTAAAATTCATATTGAATGCATGCTTACAAATACTGCATGTGTACCAACTTACAAATTAAAATCCAAACCTAAAATGAACATAAACTCCACAACTTTTGTCGAACTTCCTTGAAACTGGGGTGCCAGTGGTGAAGTGAACCATTTCTAAAAGTTTGGGGGGTCAGCCTCATCATAATGGTAATGATATTAGGATCATTTATTTTGTGAGCGCTATTTTTGTATGAAGCACACCTCAAAAATCCTCTTTCTTTGGGATAGCTTTTTGAATTTTTCAAACCAGCGAAGAGCATATTTGAAAATATACATGATATATTTTGTGTGCTCCGCCGGGATTCAAACCCACGACCTTTCATTTACAAATCCAAAGCGTTACCACTTGACTAAGGAACGGTAAGATTTGTACTATAATAATCTAAGCTGCAAAGAATCTAATTAACATTTAAGGCGCATGTTACATGCATGCCCACAGATAGGCATATTGTGGGTTCGCGCCTACACTTCCGAATGTGTGCATAGATATAAACAAAACCTCACATGAACATAAGCCTTGCAACTCTACCGCCTTTCGCTGAAACTGGGGTGGTATTGGCAAAAGTGAACCAATTTTTACAGCAAGGGGGTCAGCCTCATACCAACCTATCAGTATAGCAGTCAAGGTACGATTAATTAATATCTGGCCTTTCACGAACCAGAAAAAAAAACGTATTGCTGCCTACCCATGTTTGAAACGCTGTGAACGCTCCTGCTATTAGGTATACTTAAGGTTCTCTTGCATGACTTTTAACTGAAAGATTTCAGCTCGCTGCATAAAAAGCAAGCACATAATTCGCACCATAAGCCTACTTGAATAAAAACTTTTTTTCTCCACAATGTCGACTTTTATGTTTACTTGTATATGTGTGTGTGTGGGTACAGGGTGGTGCAGTTTGCAGTTGGGCTCAAGAAACACTCGAGAGAAGGAGAGAGAGAGAACACGAGTAATTAGAGGCATGCCCACCCTGTAGCGCTCGAGGGGTTGCGCCTTAGTCTCCATGGTAAACTAAAGAAATAAGCCGTGATGCAAATATTATAGTTGTGCATGATGTCGGAGAAAAAAATTAAGTAAAAAAATCATATTTCAGTATAATGGATTTGACACAAATTGCATAGACCATAAAGTGTGATTTGACATCGCCAATTTGCTAACGAAAGGATAGTGAGGCTCAACTTTAATGTCAACTACAATGTTATGCACTGTAGGTTGTTTAAAACATAGAGATATAATTCAATGGAGGGGATATAAATGTGATTTAGTACCAATCAACATGATGCGCCGTCTTTGCCACCATACATTGTTTATAATGCTGTCTCGCTCATGACATGTGAAATGCTTTTGATATTTTCTATGTAAGCAACGTGTCTCTACTCCGTCTTCAATCTATGTACATATCACCATGGAAACCCATTAAATCACAATGGTAACGGTATTTGTTACTAGTGTTGTTGAAAGTACGGAAATATCTGATAAATTCCGAATTCAAAAATGTTCCGACCTCATTGTGTACGGAATGATTTTCACAAGTATCTATTACCACAAGCATAGAAGTTACTTACTTGAATAAGAAAGTACCTACATACTTGAACATCACTAGTTCTAAAAATGGCTGTCACTTTCACGAGCAAAATATTTCGACAAATGAAAAATAAATTTTATGAACGAAATCATTCAAAATAGTTTTTAATTGAAATATTATTCCACATTTTGTACAACATATTTTTTTTTTGTTGGCAAGTTTAGAAAATAGGTACCCAGTTTTGCATTTATATGGATTTTGTTCCACTTAGGTAACACACCTGTTTACAGTTGGAAGGTTACCGATAGACTGAATTTGAATTTTTGTATGATGAGTGGGGTAGCGCGTTTCTAATTCTTAAAGGATTGATTTCTTAGCCCATCCAGCTCTTATATATCGATGGTTTCGATAAGATAGTTTAGAAAAATAAAGTGACCTCTTGTATCTCCCACACTGAATTGGCGGCAAAAACAATTTGAAAAAAAAAGGAACGTGCAATGTTGCCCTGTCGATAAAAAAATACCGTCACCGAGAATGCCTCAGGGAAATCACGGCGGTCAATTATATATCATTATCCGTATCTTTTCTTCAAGCAGACTTAAAGTTAATTAATTGATACAAGGGGACTTGACTTTAAGCCGCTTTCGTCCTCCCGGGGCTTTGGTCTCCAGACTCTAAGTCCTTCGATCTTTTCTGGTTAGGTAGTTTATTTTTTATACCTACCCGTCTTAGTGATCGCTAAAAATGCAAAGCCATTCCAACAGCCATAAAAACCGGGGATACTCTTCTTTTCTTTTTGAATTTCGAACGGTGTTGCTAGCTGTATAATGTTAGCATCAAAAAAAAACTTTTCCCTATTGAATTTTTTTTAATACCTATTCATCAAAGGAAAAAATGATCACGATTTTTTTTTTGTCGAAGTAGATGATTGTAGAAAAAATATTTAAAAATTCAAGTGTAAACTATACCGCTTTCAAAGTAAAACTTTTTGAAAACAGCGTGTTGATGATAGCCTTTTGTTTTTGGATATTTTATGAAATTTATGAAGAAAACTTATTTTATAAACTGAGGGCGTGTCAAATAAAGCGGAAAACTTATCGCAGACACATAAATCAACGCTCGTTCATTTCGATGTTATTCTCAAACAGCAAAGCCATGGCTCATCCGCGCCTACAGTACAAAAAATCAATGATCCTTAGATCAGCTATGGAACAAATTTGTTGGGAATAACACTGTTTTTGTAAATCAATTGGAAGGCAATAATGATTTCCAATTGTTTTGCATTATTTATTTTAACTCACTTCATGTAAAAACAAATAAACAATCGACAGTTGGAGTGTTTGTCTTAGCTTGACAGTAAAAATATCCCGACTTAAGTTAAAGGAAAATTCTATTGTATAATATATTATATAAAATTCATGTAAACTGCATGCCCACAAACAGGCACGTGTAAGCTCGCGCTCACAAATGCTGCAAAAAAGGATGCAATGTTTATATATCATTGCAAACGAAGCTGATTAGGTGTACACAGAAAGGCATACATTTTATATGCTTGAATGTAGAATTTTTTCTACATTAAATCCGAAACATAAAGTTATAATGTTTTTTCTCAATGAAACTAAATAATTTATTTTTTCTACTCCCATTTGGTAATTTACTAATTACAAAAAGGCTAACGCAATCACAATGCCATACATTTCTACACCCGTTGCATAATGTTACATTATGCAACCGGTAACCGTGTTAAAATGAACATGTGCGCATGCGCATTGTCAGAATTGGAACCATTTTTTAATTTCAAATGTCAACCTTGTATGGGGGTATGAAGACCTGTCAATCCAAGATGGCCGCAAGCGATCAGCTGATTAGGCTTCATACAATATTAGTGACATTCGGTAGGTAGGAATTACCGTGGTGATGAGACTTTCAGCCCTGTTCAGATGAAAATAAATAAGTATATTTTATGTGTAGAGTCAAATAAAAATTGTTAATAGTGCTAAAATTTATCGAATTTATTTATCGGATTGCTCCAAATAAAGCTTTCCTTTTTTCAATGGAAAATATAAGGCTTGAAAGGAAAACAATACAAAAAATTTCACCGCAAAAAATAAACAAACTCAAAAAGTTACTTGGTTAATAGGTGAGTATGAGGTTGATCACTTATGCTGTACAAATTTGGTTCACCAGCCAATACAACTGCAGGGCATATGTTTATTTGAGTTTTGGGTTTGAATGTTTAAGCTTATATGCAGGATGTAAAAGCGCGACCTTATACATATGTGTCGGCTTGTGGGCATGAATTCAATATGAAACCTAAATATAATTTATTTTTACAACTTAGGTTAGATTAGATAATCGAAGGGAATGATAAATCACACGTTTTGACAAAGGTAAGGTTTTAATTACTTCAAATGGACGAGTACATTATAATGACTATTATTCACTATTTTGTTAATTCTCTCATGGTCGTAGAAAAAGTATTGTATGCCACTGCACGTAATTAGTCTTTGTAACACTCGTGCTTTCTATTGTGCCATTCGGCTGCGCCTCATGGCACAAACTAGCACTCGTGTTAAAAAGACTATCATTACTTGGCAGTGGCATAAATAACTATTTAAGGTTATGTTATTTTTTATACACTTAAATGTTTAAAATGATGAATGTTGAAGAGATAAAAGAGGTGTGCAAGGACAGAAAAAAGGAGAGATGCATCTGCGGAGGTGACGGCGGTGGACGGTACACTTTGCCAATGTCACCCCTGTTTCAAGGGAAGGTTGGCAAAAGTTGCAGGATCTATGTTCATTTGAGGCCATGATTTTATTTTATAAGTACACATGCATCACTTGTAAGCATGAACTTACACGCGTTTGTTTGTGGGCATACACTTAATATGAATTATAAATGTTAATTTATCTTTGCAATTTAGATTAATTTAATTGATAATATAAAGATAAATGAGATTGCGAATGAATGGAATTTACAGAGTGGAAACAAGAGAAGAGCATGCATGAAAAGAGTGATGAAATTAGATGAGATGAAAGAAGTATGCAAGGACAGAGTCAAGTGGAGGCACTTGTGTGGAGGTACCAGCCACCCCTAGAGGAATGGCGGCAGGATACAAGACAAGACAAGACTCTTCATGCCCTAAAATGGTTTGGGTATTTTCTCGTACGAAGATAGTTTGCATTGAAAAAGGTACTCCTTAAAATATATATAATTGATGAAAGAGTACTTAGACATTCAAGTAATAGTTGCTGCGGACTCAATCTGTTACTATTCCAAAAGGAAAACAAGATTTCTCAGCTTGCTTATTAGTCTCCTTTCTTTTGGTCTCTCGGGAGGCCAATTAGTGTGATCCCCTTCTGCCATGCTATTTTTTTTATTCTTTATCAGACTCCGCAAAGACCCCTTCTTCAAGAAGTCAGAGAATACCAGGATGCCAAGGCTTACATCTTCTACAGTTTATTAACTTCCAAGATGCGATACAATCTCGGAAAATGCGACAAGTTTTTCCTTCTTTTCTTAATTAAGTTGTTTCGCGAGATGTATCTCGTTCCCTTAGTGCTTGTTTGTCTTGTCTTGTATCCTGCCGCTATTCCTCTAGGGATGGCTGGTACCTCCACACTAGTGCCTCCACTTGACTCTGTCCTTGCATACTTCCTTATGTCCATCTGAGGTAATTTCACATGAGCAATATATTTGTGTACTGGACCAATGTGTCTCATGAAGAATGGAATTTTATTTTCAAAATATATAAAACAATTCACACATTATCGTGTTTTACGTTTTTCATTTCTTAGGTCAGATTGTGAAGAATGTGATTTTTAAGGCAATTTCATTGAAAGGTCAGCTAATATTCAAATGGTCGATAAGCGAAACAAGCACTGGAGGGACGATATGTTGGGTACAGCCCATAAAGAGAATACTCAGAGAGAGAGAGAGAAAGCTTGTTTTTAACGGCGTCACTTATTCGCTTTTTCGTATTTTTAATTGTTTCACTTTAAACACATATTTTTCTTGGGTATACAACTTTTTCTTTTCACAATTTTTTTTTTTTAATCATTTTCTTCTTGTACGTAATGTAAATAAATGCATACTGTCTCAAGGTTCAGTGACGTCACATCATCATTAGCATGACATCTCGGGGGGGTCTTGGCCTCCCTCATCAACCGCAGCCAGCGCTGTCTATCCAATGTCTTCCTCTTCCAGTCCCATATTCCCACTGCACGGCAATCCGCCACCACTGCATCCAGCCATCTTGCTCGTGGTCTTCCCACTGTCCTGCGTCCTCCTGGGTTCGTCCTCACAATCGTCTTCTCCGATGGTCCATTCGCTAAATGTGCCCCAGCCAATGTAGTCTGTTGACCTTTATTGAGCGGACCACATCAGCGTCCTAGTGACATCACATCCCCCTAAATAGAAACTGTCCTGTTTTACCGGCAATCGAAAATGCACAAATTTTAAAGAGCAATAAATAAAAAACTACGCCAGATTTTATTTTTTTTAAAACGCAGATGCATTTTTAAGAATGTAGGTAGTCTATCATTTTATGTAATGAAAAAAAATATCAATTTACTCTACACAGCGTAACCACTACCTATGTAGTATGTAGTAACCACTACTTACCTATGTCTTGAATTTTTCATATTATTTTCTCAAAAACTCATTAGTGTCTCTCCTTGTTTCCAGTATAACATAAAGAAGCGCGAAGAGGTCGTGGAGCAAATGCCCGTAGAGCCTGATAATCCCCTGATGCGCAAGAAGAAGACTCCTGAGGAGCTGGCGGCGGAGGCAGAACTGGAGGACCAGGACGACTTCACTAGTAAGTAAACACTTCTCTACTTCAATTGTAAAACATTACCGTAACTACCCTCGATTGTGTACATCTATAATCTATAATCTATAATCTAAGCTGCAAGGATATGTAAGCATTAAAGGCTCATATGAAATGCATGCCTACAGACAGGCACATGTAGGTTCGCGCCTACACTTTCTGCATGTGTGCATACAAATAAAGAAAACCTCAGGACATTAACCTTGCAACTCCTGCCGCCGTTCCCTGAACCGGGGTGGCATTGGCAAAAGTGAACCGATTTTTACAGCACGGGTGGTCAGCCTCGCTCATAACAAACAACAATGTATGAAAACTGAAATCATTCAGTGGGAGCTCTGTCGTATTTTCTCTACATTTTAGTTTTAGCATTCGTACATCAAAATATATTGTTTCGCCACTTAAAAGGTAAAACTGGATAAGTGCTGATTCAATGATTTGGGAAATCGTAGATGAAACATTTTTCTGGGTGTAACTTCTCATAGTAAGTAAACTAATTATAAGGAAGTGCTCGTGAAAAACTTCTAAACTACAGAATTTTCACACTTCTTTTGTGTTTTCTATTGTAGGTATATTTTTTTATATTTATATCTATCTATTTTCTATCTATCTATATCTATTTATATCTATCTATTATATTATATCTATTTTCCTATTGTAGGTATACAATAGGAAAATAGGTCATTAATCTGAGAAACCCATGGTAGCTTCATGTCACTTATTCAGTTTTACCTTGAAGGTATCGAAATAATAAATAAAATTTATGAAAAAAACCTATTTAATTTCTTAGTAAGGTAAGTACCTATATAGTTCTTTCAGTTAATGGAAAATGGAAAGTTCCTTGACTTATAGTATGGTATGAGGCTGACCACCCATACTGTAAAAGATTGTTCACTTTTCCAATGTCACCCTTGTTTCAGGGAAGGTCGTCAAAAGTTGCAGGGCTTACATATGTTAATTTGAGATTGGGTTGTTATGTTGTAAGTCCCCATGCGGCATGTGTGAGCGTGAGCTTATATGCATCTGCTTATGGGAATGCATTTAATATTAATCGTAAATGTAATATATCTTTACAATTTAGATTATAGATGCGTTAGCTCATTCCTAATTCTCAAAGGATTGAATAATAATAATATTATTACGATAATTTATTTGGTGAGCGCTGTTTTGTGTGTATCACACCTCAAGAGCCCTTTGCGAGCTTGATCGTCGCTGTAGAAAGCGCCAATTCTCAAACAAGACCCAGTTGCTGTAAGGCTGGATGGACCTTTTGATGACCGGTCTTTGGTAAAGGCTTATAAATTTTTCAACCCAGCGAAGAGCAAATTTGAAAATATAAATGATACATTTTCTGCGCTCTGCCGGGATTCGAACCCGCAACCTTCTATTAACGAGTCCGAAGTGCTACCACTGGACTACGGACCGGTCCTAATTGGATCTAGGAAAGCCCATGTAGTACTCATACATCGATGTACCTAGCATCAAAATATTTCAATCAATCATTTGTTGTCATTTAAAACCCCGAATCTGGTATTGATATTTATTTATTTTCCTTTCAGAGCTGAAAAACACGATCGAGACGCAGGTGAACGAAATAAAGTCCCAAATCGAAAGCAAGTGCGTCATGCAGTGAGAAATATATGTACAGATGACATCGGGCGGGAGGGGGAGTTAACATCAATGGCTGTCAACACCGTCGCTATGGCAACCGTAGAACAAACAACGCGTTACCTAGCAACCGTTTCCACAGCGACGATGGAAAGCCAACTGCCATCACCGAAACATTTTAAACGGTCATAGACACATCACAGATACCAACATTGAAAAATAATAAATAATAATAATAATATTGTGCCCCTCATACTTTAGTCCTACTATTTATAATACTAAAAATTATTTATCCTGTAATAATTATTATCTATATTATAGTTTATTGCCTGAAAAGTGTTTTGCCTTGTTTGTCGTCATGTTTGTAGGTCTAGAACATAATAGATTTATTGTCAAGTAATCCATACATTTAAATATTAAATACTTTACTGAGACGTAATAATTACAGAATAAGTTGTTTATTAATTAAAACCTGAACGAAAATCAATTTATATTAAAAACACTGCATCCCACACAAACAGAGACCATTGTTATAACTTCCATTTTTCTTATCTATATAACAAATCTTCTTTTATATTTTTGTATGCAATCATGTTTTTTTTTAATTATTTTAAAGTCATCTTCTTCTTTAAGGCGAAATTAAAAAATCAACAGAAGCGCCAGTTTTTATATGATTTTATATTTTTGTATGGCAACTTGATAGATTTTTTCCCAAGGGAGGGGCAAAACATAATGAAACCAAACAATTAAATGGGGCAGGATTTTTTTTTAGAAAAAAAAAAACGAAAGGTGAAGACTAATATAATAAACAGCTGTTAAAAAAAGGCGTGTTGTCAAAAAATTTAGCTTTTAGAGTGTTGAAAATAATTGTTACACAATATGAAACTTTATAGTATATTATTATGATCATTATTAAATATTATAACCTAACATAACCCATGTGAATATTTAGGAAATAAAACTTCAAAAAAAATGTGAAAAAATTGTCCTCAGAAAGTGTATCGTAACTGTTCCACAGTACTTTATAAAAAAAGGAAAAAATGATATTATTAAAACAATGAATTGAAGCAATAATAATTAATGCTTAATTTTAATATTTCATTTTGTTTATTTATTTAAGTAAAATTTAATGAAGAAAATAAAAAAAACCCCACATCAATTGTACACCCTGCTTTTCTGCAAAAAAAACATTATTTATACCATCTCTAGACGCATACAAACAAAATATGGTCAATATATTAATGAATAGTTTTTATATTATAGATCAGCAAAAATAAATATTTTTCATAAAAAATATATTGGTACGAAATTTATTAGGTTTATTATATTTAATTCATCAAAATAGTGTTTTTAATTAAAAATAAGTTTAAGTCCTTAAATTCTCTCATAGCAATATCACTTTTATTTTTTTTATTAATTTTAATATTTCGCAGTGATCGGTTCACCATACACTTTCTATTTTATTTTTAAAAATTTCTGTAATGTTTTAGATAACTGAAATAAATGTTTTTAAAACAAATATTTATTATCCTGTAAAAAATTAAAAACAACTTGAATTGTCGAAATTCAAAATTGTTTTTGTGAATTTTTATTTTTTTGCTACTATTTTGTTTTAGCGCACGCAAAAGCTTCAGAATAAAACTTTTGAAAATCTTACAAAATAACAAAATTTGACAACTGATAAATAAAAAATTTGAAATGTGTAAATTATATTTTCAATTTTATAACAGTTTGAAAAATTAATGCGCTTGTGATATCTTGTTAAAAAAATATGTATGTGAAATTAAGCTGCACGAATTCTATTGTAATTATTGTATGTCTTTATAGAAATGACAAAAAAATTGCAATGAATGTGAAAGAAAAGTAATTTTTTGCCTGAAAAATAAACATAGAATCTATAATTCCAATTTCACAACTTTACCACTTTAAAATTTTTAAAAAAGTTTCACATTAATGTTCTGTATTGAGTCTTGTTAAAAAAACGATTTACCTTTTTGTTTAAATTCTGTACTTAAGTACTAAAACTAAAAATGAAAAAATCACTATTTGAAACAGTTCTTATTCTAATATTTATGCATTTTTCATATGTCTTAAATCTTTCATTTGTAAGTACTTTTTATTATTATGTTAAGTTTATTTTACAAAACAACTGTATAAATTATCACTAAGACCTTTTAACATCGATCAATATAAAAATGGCTTTCGTCAGGTAATGTTATGATCTGTTCCCAGGCAACCGTCAAAGGGGACCGTCACACTAAAATCTTTTTTGACGTATGACGCTATTACGTTACGATGGTAAAAAAAAAAACATACACGCAATCTAATTATTTTATATTGATCGATGCTTTTTAATAACCAGTATTAATTTTTCAGCATCGTCTGTCATTTCTTTGAAGATTGTAATTGTTGTTTTTTAAATACTTTTTCAGCTGTCAATATTCAGTGTTGCACGCAATCTCAATGTGCTCTGGCATTTGCTTTATTTGTGTATGGAAACTTTAAATTGTGCATGGCAATAATCACTTTTTAGATGACTCTACAACTCCCCATCTAACCTACAAATAGAAAACAGTTTAAAAGTTTCAAAACTCTTTTGTCACAATTTCAGGATTTTGTTTTCGAAAAATTACAAAATACAATTGTCGGTGTTCGGTATAGGTACACAGCTCTTTAAAAAAATAATACGGTACGTTTTACTTTTGAAAATAGAACTCCTGACTACCTTTTCTTTATTTTTTTTGCTGTTACATCCCTGAGCTGCATTGACTTTTTTTTATTGACGTTTATGTATTTCCAGGTTTCAGCATCTTTGATTATGTAAATCATGAACAAAATAATATGTTTATTTCAAATAGGTCTCCAACATCCAATTTCTGCATTTTTTTTTTTTGTAGAATCGGAAGTTCGTAAAACTTTAAAAAATATATATATGTAGATACATGTGTAGGTACATTTTTTGTCCAATTTCAAATTCCATAGGTAAGATTTATAAAAAAAATATATAAAATGAAGCAAAACGTCAAAAGCTGTGATATGTACGCGTGTTTAATGGTGAACAAAAAAAACACCTAATTTATTTTCTTCTCCTACCAAAAAATCATTTTCACACATCAATTCTCTCACTGAATTTTCAAAACATCAAACCTTTTTTTTTTAATTAATTTAAAATTAATAAAAAAAACTTCTTTTCTCGTTTTATATATTTTGAAAATAGAATGCTTGTTTCAGGTTCTTCAACTTTCGAACGTCCACACATAAATTTTGTTCCAATAAAAATTTGAATTTTTTAGTTTATTACCTATATCTTGATTTAATATAGGTACTTGTAAGTTTTTTTCAATCCCTCTGTCATTCTTCTTTGGAATCGTATAAATCGTAATTCTCCTCTCAAACGTAGTTATTTTATTTCTAAATATCTATCTTTACGTCAATTACTAACCCTTAAAAGAGAGAAAATATATATTTACTTATGTACACAAAATATATCATGTCTTAACTTATTATATTCAAATCTTTCCCCGTTCAGAATCTATATCAGTAGAACTCTTAGAGAAATATTAAGTATAGATATGCATGCGAGCCTTTACAAGTTTTCATATTATTTAAATAAATCTTAAACAATTTGAATACTTGCGCGTTCGGGCAATGCTTACTTTCAAACAGGCCAATCCACTCATTAAAGGTAGGTGAGAAACGTACATCAGTTGATTTAAAAATATAATTTTTTTTAGTGACTCGCCTACTTGTGGTTTAAACAGCTTGTGGTATGGCCTTAAATAATAGCAGTTGTTGATTTTAGACAATTTTCTATAATTCATTTTTATTGCAAGAAATCTATTCCTAGTGTTTTCTGTTTTTTTAAATAAGAAACTCTATTTCACTTCACCTTTTCCACCTCTTATACAATGCTTACTGTTTTCGTGTCCTTCAAATACACTAAATTTATTTTAAATCTTCCCTATATACATAAAAACCTCAATGCTCTTATACATAAACATTATTTCACTGTGACGTCATCTCTCTAAAATATGATATTATTATCTAATATTACCATTATATTGCGTATTAGCATCGTGTTTTGACAGCCACATTTGTGATATCCAAAGAATGGCGTCATAACAACCAAATATGCTGAAGGAAATCAACCTGGCATGGCGTGAACAAAACCCCACTGAAATTTCTTCTTTGTAATGGAGCCCTTAGTTTTCCATTAAGTTCTTCTTTTTAACAAAATACAACAACAAAGGAAAATATTTAATATTTCCATGAATTTCGTCAACTTTTAACAGAAGGTAAAAGTCTTATATTCACATTGAAGAGATGTTTTCTATGACATTTAATTTTTAAATAAGACACTGCACATCTCATGAATTCCTTCACACTGTTGTTACTGTTTCTAGGTACTTGTTTTTTATTAACTCTTTGGGATACATTTAATCTCCAGCTAACACGCTGGACCCCGAATGTAGATTTTGCCAAAATGGCTTAATATAGCTAACCTGAGGCTGCTGTTAAAAGCTCCCTGGTGCACAATATGAGACTTAAAAGTTATTTTACAATTTACTTAGTTGGGCAATGATTCACACCTTATACGTATTTTTGTTGTTGTGAAAAGTCTGAGACATTAATATTTTCGCCTGCCAGAATTGAAGTCCTCTACGTCAGCCGGTATTCCACAAGGGGCACATTTCGGCCCATTGTTTTTTTATCATGTACTCAATTTTTTTTCTTGATGAATATCACAAATTTGATTGACAAAACTGATCTTTAGCATTGTGTCTATAAAGTGATAAATATTTTGTAGCAGCTTTCTTACATAGATTGAATGTGTACCTAAATCCCTTTGAGTATAATTCCCCATTTACATTTAGCTCCTATCGGAGGTGAGAAGGTAAGTTTTCAGGGAATGTGTGTGAACGTGTAAAATTGCGTTAAGGCGAGTGGCGAGGGAGGCGTGACTAATAGCATACGCAAGTACATGTCGTAACAAATTGGGACCTCGAATCGTTCTTTTGATTCACGCAAAAAGACCGCCGACTTTTGGGTGCATCCTTCTCCTAAGAGCAGGCTTCCCGTAACGCGAGTGAGCAGGGAAGTACGCGTGTTTACACCATGCCCTGCCCACTGCTCTGGTGACTGCCCTGCCGCTGGGAGCTGAGATGTAAATGGGGCATAAAAGGCATTTCCTTTGGATAGCTAGCATCGTATGTGACTCGATACCTTCTCTCCTCACACTACCTACTTGTATTTGTAATGATATGCGCATTAATGTTGTTGTCATGTTGAATCAAAAGTTAAAAGAAATTTACAAAAAAAAATGTGTACATGTTACCGACCTATTGTTGTAGGAGTGCTAGAAATTTTGTCAATAAATAGTGATTAGATATACATAACAGTGTAAGTATATTGGATGCATATGTAAGCAATTTAATTATAATGTTTTTATTTGTCATATTTGCCTTTTGTTTGAACAAAAAAAATCTATCTGAAATCTACTTTAAAAAAAATGTTTGAGAACGTTGAAATTTCAAAGTTAACAGTATTAATGAAAATGTGGCATTATTTTCTGATAATGAGAATGAAGTATTTGGAACGAATTTTTATGAACCGTAGTTCTATTCTTTGACTCATAAATTGGTATGAAGCTAACCTCTCATGCTGTACAAACTTGGTTCTCTTTCGCCAATGACTTCTTTACGATCTCTATAATATCTCTTCGTGTCCGTTTCTCGCCAAAAAAGGCTCAAACGGCAAGTTTCCTGAACATTTTTTTAATTTCAGCGTTCTTAATATTCTTTGTGTTATTTAATGTTATTATTTTCAAGTCTACATCATTATTATTTCGCTTTCAAAGCTTGCATACAAAGCTTTCGCTTTAATAATACAGATTATGGATGTCGTTATCTCTATTTATATTTGTGTTGTCTCTACTGTTACTTAAATGTGCTGGATTTCTATTGTGGACATGCCGTAAAGACAAATTTAATAAACCTATCTTTTATTTCCCTTTCTCATTTTTTTATTTCTTGTCCTTCTCGATGTGTCGCTGTTTTGATTTGCAACTTGTCGTTTGGTTAAAAATTAAATAAAATAAACAAAAGGTCTTGGTAAAAAAAAGAATAACAAAAAATACTAAAACAAAACTATATTTGTTATTTATTTAATCCTTGCAATTTAATTCTTCATAACCAATCAAAGAATAACCATTCTTTGCATTCAACGGCATATTCTCTTAAATAGAGAAATAATGTGTGAAAAAACTGAAATATTGAAAATATATATATGTGTTTTAATCTAAAATTCTTGACAACGACTTTTTTAAAAATATATCGGCTACGTCGAAATATATAGCAATAAGAATTGGAAAAGAAAAACATTATTCGTAAGAAATCTTTTTTTGGTTTTTGTTTACTTTGCATGTTAATTTCGTGTTAAAAAATTAAAGAAAAAATACTTAAAACAAGATTTTTCAACGTTGCGTGAAAGAAGTTAAAACGTCGTATTTACAAAAAAACCTAAAAAAATCCAATCTTTTTCTAATTTTTAAACGTAGATAGATTATGTCTTTTATTTTAAAGGATATTATATTCATTTTGTAAATAGTCATTTAATTGTTTCGACATTTTGAATACGGAGAGAAAATCTTTTTAAAATGGCTGTCATCGAGCATGAGAAAAATATATATTAATAAATATATTCATGCAATCGACCGATCATTCAACGTTCAGCTTCTTTTTCCTTTTAATGTAAAACAGATTTTTCGGCGAAAGCTTTCACATGATGAATTTCCTCTATCAAAGATTTATTTTCCAATTTGAACATGTATGCAGATTTTAACTCGAGCAAAAAAACCTTTTCGTCTGATGACTAGGATAACCGCTTCTTCATGGCTTCTTCTAATAAATTGGTCATACAAGAATGACTACCTTGTCAGTAAAAATAAAAAGGTTTTTGAAATTAATGTACACTCTTAGTTAGTAGCTTTAGGACAAAGCTTCATTTTGAAAGTGGTTTCGGAATCGGACTTAAATGTAAGTACCCACTAATTAGGTTTTTACTATTTTCAGCCCACAATAACAGCCATTTTTTTGTAAAATGGACAAAAACAGAAAATACCAAGTTAAAAGTAGGTACCTACTTAGTGTCCGTCAATGGTAACTGTCAAAGCATTTGATGTATTGATTGTTAAAACGCTACTAAGCTTCACATAAAGTGCAACTTCTTGCCGCGTTGCCGGCGTCGCGCGAACCTATTTATTTTTACAGGTAACGGGGATCGGTCTTACGCCAACTACTTCAGTTGAAGTGGTGGTTTCCCAGCTCTCGCTGGGGGTGGTACCCATTTCTGCGAAGGCTAAGTGAGCCTTGCAGGTATTTTTTTTTTGGGTTTGAAATAAGCACCGATACGGGATATTATTTGTGACACCCTCGGTGGGTTTCGAACCCGAACTCTTGGCATGGAATGTAAGCACTCTATCAACTGAGTCATCGACCGTACTATTGGTGGTTTGATTAAAATAAATATAAAAAGAAGCTGAAGTTTGATAAAATGGCGGTCGAAATTCATGTTGACACGAAAGAGTTGATATTAAACATAATATGTATTTAAGTGTGAATTTTATTACGAGAGGCTTTCAAGAGTTGATGAATTGAGGTTTATACAAGGTAAATTAAATAAAACGTAGATACTCATTTCATTTTAACACATTGTTAAAATATAACCACACGTGTGTTAGCAAAATATATTGTTATCAAAAAGTAGATGTTAAAGAATATCTTGAATCTTATTAATATAAAAAATATATATTATGTAAGACCTTTTATGTCGATAAGGCTAAACGTAGATATTTAATAATATACCCTGTTTAAAAACAAATGCATCGATTTTTTTTTGGACTCGAAACTATAAAAATTCAGATCTTTGAATAGTTTTGTTGAAACAAAATTTGAAAATTGATTGAGTGAGCAGAAATCGTGTTTTTTATCAGCTTGAAAAATAATTGGACAATTATAATAAAATTACATTACTAAGAAAACGTATCTCGTGAATCTTTTGGCAAATGATCATAGGAAAACAAAAGTCCCAAACAGGAAAAAGTTGACTTCCAACATTTGTTTATCCTTCCAAATGTTGGACTAAATTAAACATTGTCAAATTAAAACTAAGCGTGCTGACGATCGATTCTGATTTAATAAAATTTTCATCTTTCATTTCTGTTCAGGTTTCTTTTTAGATGAAACTATGCGGAATAACTGATCTTTTTTTGAGTCCGTTTCGTTTTTTTTTTTTTATTATTCAATGAAGACATACGGTGTTATTCACGCACAGCAAATCCATGGCTCAACCGCCACCTAAGGTGAATTTTTCATACGTAAAAGCGATGATCCATCGATCAGCCATGGATGAAATGTGTTGTTTATAAACCTGATAGCGGATAAGAGTATTGATTGAATTTCGGCATAGAAATAATCTGCAGTCCAATTCGTTTCACTTTTATTTGTACCAAAACATGCCTTTGACGTGTATAAGATTTTTTAACTAACCAAATAAATAGAGACAACGACACGTAATGCATATATTACTACCTATTAATAATTGTTTTTTTCATTCACAAGGAGTAACATTATGGTAAAATATTATCATACAGCAAACGCCAGGTTTTGTGATCACTTGAACTCAAAAGTTTGACTATAATAACAGGCTGATTGAATTGAGAAAATGTTACAAAAATTGCATATAAAAAAGAAACACTCACGTATATTGCAGCCAAATGGTTTTATGCGCTTTGATATATCTGTCAAAACAGCTACATTATTTCATCACAAAGAAAAAACTCTTCGATGTTTTTGACAGGTAAAACAGTGTCATAGTTGATTCGCATGTTTTTAATGTTTGCTTTGGGCTAACATCACAATGTTTTACACTGACTTTCAAAATTTAGAACACCAATACTTACGCAGCTTTTAATGGTTAATCATTTCAATAAATGGATCATATTCACTTAATAGCCGAAAGTTATTCTTTTTCGTGATCACATTATCTGAAAGTTATAATTTTTCTGATCCTATTATCTGAAAGTTGATCTTATCATAAAAAAATTAAATTTTCAGTGATCGCAATATCCGGCGTCAGCTGTGAGTATTAAAGTAAACACATACATTTAGACTAACTGACTCTCTATAGTAGATTTTTTTAAAGTAATGAATGAGATGGAACACACATTGCTTGTATGCTTGACGCTGCATTAGCCACACCTAGTGATAACTTGTTAACGAATAACAGTAACATGAACACTCAATTTGACATCTAGCATTTACAACCTGTCAAATTGGCGACGTGTCAAGTTAACTTAATTAACCCCGCTCTAATTTGACACATTGTAAATCAATGGGACCGTGCTACGTCCAAACATATGTACATCAATTTGATAACATCTAACTTATAACAGCCAAACTATTTTTTTTTTTTTAAGAAATCCTGTGTGGGCGACTCCCTAGATTCTAGAGACTCTAGGGGTCTATGACACTTGTTGTAGTGCCGCAGAGGTGTACGAGCTTGGTCGTCGCTACAAAGCGCCTATACTCAAGCAAGACCCAGTTGCTGTAAGGCTGGATGGACCTTTGGTGACCGGTTGGCCGGATGGAACTTTGGTGACCGGAGTACTTATAGACACTAATTCATTTTACCATTAGTTAGTTGGGAAAAAAATACTTTTGACTTATTTAAGTTGTCAAAAAGTCCATCCGTCAAATCAATGTCAAAATTTCAAAGAAGAAAAAAGAAAGATTTTGTGATTTTTCAGGTTAGACCATGATCTATTTGCAGTTTTTTTATCTGCTGACGTTTCGCTTTCATGAGCAGAAAGCATTCTCAAGGCGAATTACCATAGCGAAGATGTGGTTTTCGTTGTCTTCGAGACCGATCGCTGTTCGTAACCAAGACAACAAAAAACACCACTTCGCTTCGATACTCGCCTTGAAAATGCTTTCTGCTCGTGAATGCCAAGCGTCGACATATAAAAAGCTGCAAATATACCATGCTCTAACACGATAAAATACAAAAAAAAAATGGTTAAAAAACACATACCATGAAAGTTAAAGTTTCAAACTTTAAAAAAAAATTACAATTTTTTATTTTTATTTTTTTTATTTCCTACTATTATTATTTGTATGTGAGTGCGGACGTAGCATTAAACAAGATGAAGGAATCAAATGGTTATGGCATGGTTGATTTTTTGTTTTATAGAAAAAAATGTCGTAAATGAATTTGATTCTTTTCATTGTTTAACTTGAAAAACATGTTGAACAGTTATTAGTCATAACAAAATAAAAGTTGGTAGTTGATTCACGAAGCAAAAAACTAAGTTACAAATGTTTAAATAATATTCGAAAATTGTTGTTGAATTGTATAATTATTAAATATATATTTTATCGAATTTAACGTGTTTTGAAAAAATATAATTTCAAATACAACCATGTACCTTTGATAGCAGCAACAAAAAACATTTTTTATTTTAAGTTCATTTATTAAGAAAAACCATAGAAAAAAGTATAAAAAATATTTAACATAAGCATGCAATAGTTGACAACACTTACAAAAAAAACTTATTAATATTATGATTATTAACATTATATTATTAAATGAGATATTATTGTCTTTATATAATCTTAGTATTTTGTTTTATGAGAAAATGTAAAATTTTTAAAATTAAAACATGAGTACTTATAGACACTAGAAATTAGAGATTGCCATTTTTATACATTGATTGGATTTATAAAAATGGTAGATCTACGCGTTGTTAAATAATAATTAATGAATAAATAATATTGTACCACTCACGGGCTTCTCATTTACCTCACAATCCCAACGGTCATCCCATTCTTTCAAAATATAAGCACCAAACTGACCCCTACACCAAACTCTGTCCCAATGTTTGAAAACTGACACTACTGTCAAATTAGTAAACTCTCTTCAAGGCTTTTTTATTATGTCCAACAATTGTTACCGGATCGATGTTTCACTACCAGCTATGTGCGGCATCGTCAAAGAGGTAAATACAACGTACTTACTCCCCTTAAAATCTCAACAAACATTCGATTCCTTCACTACAAATCATCGCTTTTTGGATCTGTCCAATAATTGTTCCTAGGACTGAAGTTTCACTCTCAACTGTGTTGGTCATCTTTAGAGAGGTAAATACGACGACCTTATGCTCCTCATAATATCAACAATCATTCCATTTCTTCACAAACAATAATGAATAAAATCAACACCAATCTCCTTCCAAATGTTTAAAAAGTTACAGAAATTTGACAGATAATTCTTCTATAAGGCTTTTTGTATCTCACCAATTTTTGTTTCTTTAGCTGAGGTTTCACTTCCAGGTTTAAGAAGCATCCTCAAAGAAGTAAATAGCTGTTTTTTCAGGATATTCATGTTATTCGTTGGGAAATAACTGTCAGCACAAGTGTCGGTCGAAGTGACAAATTTTGGAGCATGTCAAAAAAGTGCCTACAAAAGAATTTTCACAATCTGAAAGCAGTTCTATGAAATTAGCAAGTCGCTGCAGCATCGAAAAGTGTTGAAATTTAATTAAACCCTAAAGTCTTCCAAAGTTCTCCAACCTTACTTTTTGCCTTCTCATATAAATTACTCACAGATTTCACAACAGATTCAACCATATCATCAGGAATACCCAATTTTTTCGTTATGTCTTGTGCAGTCAATTTCTCTTGTGCTATCTTGCTCAATTCACAAATGCTTTTTTCTTTGAGCTCTTCATCATTTTCGTTGCTCGTATTTTTATCTTTTAGATCAAAAGATGCATTCCATTTTGGGACTTCGTTGCTTGAAGAATCGATTTCATCCTTGTTTGTAGAATCTTCCCCTTTTTTCAATAGTTCGTCAACAACTTCTTTCAAATGTTTCCCAACCAAATCAAGTTTTTCCTCGTTGTCTTTTTTATCTTCATAGTTAGAAATTTTTATTTTGTCATCTTCATTTTTTTTAATGCCAAAAGGTTTCGAAGCAATCTCGTTACTTCCAAGGAAATTATCGGCGTCTATGTCATTTTTAGAATCAAAAGTTATAAACCTTTTTGATCTTTTCATTTGTTCCATTTTACCATTAAACGGAACAAAATTTTTCTTCCTCATTTGCCTTCTAAGAAGATTTCTCTTGTTGGCATATTTGATTTTGGCATTTTGTAAAAGAGATGGATTTGTCCTTAAGACATTGGCACCATCGTTAACATTATTCCTATTCTTTAACCTGATGGCTCTCTTCAACAAATTGTGATTGTGGAGTCCACTCCTCAACCTCATTTGTATGTCTGCCAATCTTGCCTTCATCTTATGTTTCAACTCGTCTATTTTGGCACGATTTCTCAACAGTTGAGTCTTCAAATTTATCTTCTCAGCAATTGGTTCCATCATCAGTGGAAGCCTGAGGCGAGGTTCAGCCATTCTGGATTCTGCATTCACACTGTCTGCCAAAGCATTTTTATCCAAGTTGTTGATGATGCTTTCTGCTCTTTGTACAAGCCCTTGGATACATTGTCCTTTTTTGGGCAAAGATATTTTCAGATGCTCTGGAATTTTAAGTTTTGATAATAAGCTCTCCGGGATTAAAGCTTCGCCAGGCTTTTCAGGAAGCAACTGTGATTCCAATTTTTTTAAAGGATCTTCCGCATCCATGAATTGGGTAAGGTCATCTAAATCACGTCTTACTCTTTTAACTTCTGTCTTGTTTTTATCTTCATCAATTTTGGTGTCATTTTTTTTATGAATTGGTTTCAAAATGGCGTTTCCAATGTCCAAAAATTCTTTCTCTAATTTGAGCATTGAAGTCAGCTGACCAAGGAGAGAAAACAATTCTTGATAATCAGCCACGCCTTCTGAGCTAGCTCGCATCATCATCAATTCCATTCTGTGGTCATCGATATCAAAAGGTTCAACTTCTTCATCCGATTCTTTGTGAGTCGCTTGCACCCCAGCTGTTGTTAAATTTTGGTCATCTAACAAATCCGTATTATTTATGTTAAAATCATCTTCCATATTTTCAGCAGCCTTTGTTATTTCTTTATTTTGGTCCTTCATTGTACGATCATCATCAACAAGTGCTCTTGCACCCATAAAATCTAATATTTCATCATTATCATCTTTGACTTTATGAAGATCATCTTCATTCCTAACAGACAAAGCCTCGTCATCGAATCTCAAAAGATCATCTTCATCACTTGCATATCTTTTTCTTCTTACTTGAACATCATCAAAATGCTGATGACTGGAACTTTCATCAGCTTGATTGTGCACGTCGGCATCAAGTCTACAGTTTTCAGCGTTTGCATTTACAATCACCCAGAAACCAACTGCTTTCGGTGGCAAAGTCACTGTCAAAGTATTGAAGGCTCGCACCTGCTTCACCAGAGGTTCCATGTACGATTCATCTTTCATTTCTTTTCCGTTGACAAAATATTGCCTGCAACAAATAAATGCTTCAATTTAATGGATTTTTCTTAAAATAAGTCTGTTCACAGATATTTTACTTGAACCGATAGGTAAATGTTTCAATTGTCAATCTTACCCATTTTGGTTTGAAGCCAAGACATACTGCATTATTTCTGACCCTGGTTCATCAACTGTCATCTTGATGGAGATGGAAGATTTCTCTGTTCCTTTATTGACAGCAAACACAGTGACTCCACCAGAAAGTGGTCCAGATGGAAGACATGCGCAATGGCTGTATACTGATATGTCATTTGAACTGTGAATGTTCTGAACGTTCAAGACTTTCTGTCCCACCAACTTCTTGTGCAGCAAACTCACATAATACAACTGAAACAAACATCAAAAGATGAGAGATATTACAATTATTTCATAACTTTTTTTATTCTTACACCCTTCATTACAAAAGTACTTCTAAATCTAAATCTAAATCTAAGCTGCAAAGATATGTATCATTTGAGATTCATATTAAATGCATTCCCACAAGCAGACATGCATAATTTCGCGCTTACACATGCCGCAACCTACAATATAAAAAACTCAATCTCAAATGAACATAAGCCCTGCAACTCTTGCCGACCTTCCCTGAAGCAGGGGTGACATTGGCAAAGTGAACCATTTTTTACAGTATGGGTGGTCAGCCGCATACCAACCTATCAGTCAAGGAATACAAACAATTAATACATTCAAATATATAAAACAAATAAACTCTAAACAATTAAACAGTAAAAAATTAAAAAAACTACAAAACATATTTAAAAAAAAAAAAAACTTAAAAACTTAAAGACGTGAATATTGCTGTTACCTTTGGACGACATTATGAAGGATGATGTTAATAAATTAATAACGAAAGTGATTACAACCTACCATAGAAGGTTCGAAAATAGTCATCTCTTTTAGATCCTTGAACACAACTGAATATCCTTGTTGTGCTGACTCTCCTAGGGCATCCAACCAGTTCAAGGCCTCTTCCGTTTCAGATTTAGTAACATCGTGCCCAACAGTCTTCCACAAACCAGTTCCACCATTCACTGCCAGCTCGTTCCTGATGTTCTTTTTGTCTTCAGATGATAGTCCGTTAAATATTTGTCCTGTTGTTTCACTAAAAGCAATAATAAAAACAGTTCTATAAGTATTACTTGTTTTAGAAGGGTTCGATCTCAAATGTTTTCTCAGCCTTCACAAGAAATGAGAACCAGCCCCCCGGGAGCTGGGAAACTCCCGCTTCAACTGAAAGTGGTTGGTGTGAGGCCGGCCCCCTTACCCGTAAAAATAAATAGGTCCCGAAGCGCCACATGCGACCCCTTTGGGGAAACGTAGGCAAGAAGTTACAGATATAAGGTCCAAGATGTTGAAGAAATCAATGCATGAGGATCCATTAAACTTTTACTAAAATCACATTAAATTTATTTAAATTGCCTCAAAGAAAGCAAATAAAATAATCATTAAGGTAATTGCAGTGGTAGGGAAAACGGTTCAAAATAATATGGTTGTGTAGAGTATATTTCAAGGATCACAATCAAATATTTTTTAAGTAGTAAAAATAAAGATATCATTGATAATCTTGAAAAATAAATAGCGGAGTATTTGAATCCCCGCCAAAAATGCAGGGTGAACGGCTAGGGACGTGTGTCGTCATTTTGACGACAAACGTCGCTGTCAAACTGACTACCTGGGCCATTTGACACCTAAACTCCGAAGATCTGACGTCATATCCGCCCGAATAAAGAAATGACCTGTTTTAGGGGAAATGGAAAATACGCGAATTTTAAAGAACTGTAAATTAAAAACTAAGCCACACATATTTTTTTTAAAAACGCAAATGTATTTTTTTAAATATAGCCTACCATTTTATGATATAAAATAAAAATGTGAAATTACCCTAAAAGAGGATGATGGTTGCCAAAAAGTTGACTAATAGGAAGTAGCGATGAAAAAAACCTTAAGTTCATGATCTGAATAGAATATTTACTCCATATAAAAAAAAATCACTAAAGGAACAGTTTTCACAAGATAAGTAAAGAGCAAAGACCAATAGGCTTTTGTTTAATTTTCGACCGGAAAAGGTCACGAATGAAATGAAAAAATAGACAAAACTATCATAGGAACAAATATAAGAAATGGTAACGTAGCAATTCTGAAATCAATTAATAAATTGTGGATTTTGTAACTTACGAATCAATAACAACGCTATCAGATACTTTACTGGATGACATCAAAAATGCTTTGAGCTGCTCGGCTGGTTCGTTTCCTAAGCATTGGACGATATCGCTAGTTGCAATCTTCCACGCTCCATTTTTACCGGCAGCATATGCATCCATCACCCGCCTGAGAGTCTTCAAATCCTTGATGTACTTCTCGGATGTTTGGCCTTGGCACGCTGAAAGAACTGTCAATTTGTATTTCCAATCAAGCACTGAGCAATGCCTTAAGAATAATGCTAGATAGCCAAAAATTAACCAAGTTCGGTAAAAAAAAATGATATTCATGAGTCAAAACATCTCAAAAGAAAGTTTTCAGAATGATCACAGAATATGCAGAGATCGCGTTCACCATTAACATATTTGAAAAACCTGTGAAATGGAGATCTAAGTGAGATGAGGCTGATCCAGGAGCAGATTTAGGAGAGATCATGTCACCGGAATGAGCCATGAAAGACTTACATACACTATTATTAATGAGATGCCAACCGATCAACTCCCAGCTGGAACACCTTATGGAAGATGAAAAAATAGTTGGACATCCTCAACTCAATATATCCATGAGCCGATGTCCAGTTGTTTTTGTATGAAGCACAGATCAAAAGAGCTAATTCAACAAAAATATGAAAAGCAATGCTGAAGTCAACCCATCATTGACTCATAGACAAGCAGTTCAAACTAAACAAATAGGAAATAGAAACCAAAATTTCACATTTTTCAATTGATGTTCGAGATGATTAATAATTTTATAATTATGATCAGCATACCTGTTCCAAGCTGCCATACGCATTCTCCAGTACGCAATTTATCTGCGATACCCAAAATATTCAACGCTGTAGTTGGATTCCAACTTCCTCCAACAATTTTGTCTTCATAGCTCAATGCGACAACAGGAGTGAAGTTTGCAGATCTCAACCAATGAATATATTTGTTCAAATTGTTCTTGATTCCCACCGAATGTTTTACATGATTCCTTGAAACAAACGGTTCCTTTAAGCTTTCAAACCTCAAATGTGGAACCTTATCAAGACCAAGATCATTGTGTAATAATGGTTTATTAGGTAATAAATCAAGCTTGTTGATTGGATGATGTATTCCATCTCCAATTGGTTTGATTCTTTCGTGTAAATTCTCTAATTTCTTGAACGGCCATTGTCCTCCAACAATTTCATGTTTTGGTATGGCAGATTCTTCGAAATCTTCAAACCTCAATGGTGGAATTTCATCAATCCCAAAGTTTTCCACTGGTTTAGGACTCTCTGGAACTAAATCGACTTTGGCAAGCTGCGGACGACTTTCTTCTGCAAATTCTTCCATAGGTTTCACTGATTCACGGAGACCATCAAATTTTTTCAATGGCCAACGTGCTGAGAGACTTTCTTGTTTTGGTATCAAAGGCTGTTTAAATGTTTCTCGTGCTCCAAAACTTTCAATTGGTTTGAGCTTACTTGAAATATCGAGTGTATTGAGAGGTGGATTGCTTTCTTCAGCAAGCTCATTTAATGGTGTAGCGCTTTCATGAAGGCCTTCCAATTTCATAAACGGCCAACGTGCTCCATCGATTTCATGTTTTGGTTTCAAACTCTCTCTCAATTCTTCCAATGTCTTTATAGGACGATGTGAGCCACTGTTTCTAAGCTCCTCTCTCAGTTCTTCAAATGATTTATAGCGTAGATTGTTTCTGAGGCTGCGTTTGAAGAGGTACTTTGGTTTGAAGCTGTCCTCCGTGTGTAAATGTGGAAGAACTGGTTTCTTGTTTTGTAGGAAGTCTCTCAGTTTTAAGTCATTTGTTGATGCACCAGCTATTCTGACATAAGCTGGAGACAATGAGATTGCCATACACATGCAGTCATCTCTGAAAAAGAAGTATTCAAAAAAAAACTTTTTTATAGACAATCAGATGTAAGAAAAGAGTCGTAACGAGCTTTCAAATTTATTTTGGTAGAGAGACGTTACAGGTCGAGGTGGCTGGAATCCTAAGCAACCAAAAAAATATTTGTTAACCTTTTCCTTCACAAAAAAGGTAAAGATTTTCTGTCGACTTCATTTGCTTTTGAAATATTTGGACAGCTGAGGCTTACGCCATCTATGAGACCCTCAAATTTATTCAACATTCGACACACTATCAAAATTTTGTTATCTTCTCTGACTCCCTAAGTGTGCTGCAAAATGTTCTATCCTTTTCCTTTTAACATCCTCCTATTGCTTTAATCTTTAGAATAACATCTCTTATGTATCAAATATTACATTCGGGTACAGGAGTGGCACTGGTTTGGGTTCCCAGCCACTGTGGAATTGTGGGCAATGAGATTGTCGATGGCCTGGCAAAGGAGGCTGCCCTGAATGGCATACCCGGACTGGCAGCTCTCTCTCCCACTTATCTTTTCCCATCATTTAAATTATTACTCCGAAACGAGTGGAGTGATTTCTGGTCCTCCCCAAATAAATCAAAAGGAAAGTGGTATGCTGGCATCCAGCCGCCTCTTCCTGTATCCCCTTGGTATGAAAAATTATCTTTTAGTAAACAACAAATCTCTATAATATTTTGCCTAAGAATTGGCCATTGTTGCTCTCCAGCCCACCTTTTCAAAATTAACGTAATCAATTCCCCCTTATGCAAATGTGAGACTGAAATAGATCATATTTTTTTCAACTGTCCCCTTTGTACCAATCCGAACCAGTTTTATTTTCTTTTTCTGAGAACTAGCATTCTCATACATTACTCCATTAATATTTTTTATCTTTTGTCACTTAATTCGAAACCTATCACCCTTCTTCTCCTGAAATTTACATATATTTCTCAGAACAATATAAAATTACTAGGGGCGTTGCCCCTGGCTGCTACGCAGCCCAACCCCTTAACATTTGGTGAATGTGTATATTGCGCATAGTTTCCTCGCGTTAAAATTCGGAAAACATGTAAAATAAAAACATGCAGCCTTTGTAAAAGAAAATCGACCACCCATAGTTTAAAAAATGGTTCACTTTGAAGATTTCAGCTGTGTTTCAGGGAAGATTGGCAAGAGTTGCAGGGCTTATATTAATTTGAGATTGGGTTTTTATGTTGTAAGTCAACATGCATTATGTGTAAGCGTGAACTTATAAATGTCTGCTTGTGGGAATGCATTTAATATGAATCTCGATTGGTATGTATCTTTGCAACTTAGATTATAGAACTTAACAAAATAATTTCCTTGACTTATAGGTTAGTATGTGGCTGACCACCCATACTGTAAGAATGGTTTACCATGAAAATTTTATCTCTGTTTGAGGAAAAGTCGGCAAGAGTTGCAGGGCTTATGTTCATTTGAGATTAGTTTTTTATTTTATAAGTCCACATGGGGAATTTGTAAGCGCGAACTTATACCTGTCTGCTAGTGGGAATGCATTTAATATGAATCTCAAATGGTATGTATCTTGCAACTTAGATTAATGAACTAAACAAAATAATTTCCTTGACTAAAAGGTTAGTATGTGGCTGACCACCCATACTGTAAGCAATGGTTCACAATGCAAATTTTATCTCTGTTTGAGGAAAAGTCGGCAAGAGTTGCAGGGCTTATGTTCATTTGAGATTAGTTTTTTTTATTTTGCAAGTCCACATTGGGCATTTGTAAGCGTGAACTTGTACCTGTCTGCTTGTGGGAATGCATTTTATATGAATCTCAAATGGTATGTATCTTTGCAACTTAGATTATAGAACTAAACAAAATAATTTCCTTGACTTATAGGTTAGTATGTGGCTGACCACCCATACTGTAAGATTGTTTTACAATGAAAATTTTATCTCTGTTTGAGGAAAAGTCGGCAAGAGTTGCAGGGCTTATGTTCATTTAAGATTAGTTTTTTATTTTATAAGTCCACATGGGGCATTTGTAAGCGCGAACTTATACCTGTCTGCTTGTGGGAATGCATTTAATATGAATCTCAAATGGTATGTATCTTTGCAACTTAGATTAATGAACTAAACAAATTAATTTCCTTGACTAAAAGGTTAGTATGTGGCTGACCACCCATACTGTAAGCAATGGTTCACAATGCAAATTTTATCTCTGTTTGAGGAAAAGTCGGCAAGAGTTGCAGGGCTTATGTTCATTTGAGATTAGTTTTTTTTATTTTGCAAGTCCACATTGGGCATTTGTAAGCGTGAACTTGTACCTGTCTGCTTGTGGGAATGCATTTAATATGAATCTCAAATGGTATGTATCTTTGCAACTTAGATTAATGAACTAAACAAATTAATTTCCTTGACTAAAAGGTTAGTATGTGGCTGACCACCCATACTGTAAGCAATGGTTCACAATGCAAATTTTATCTCTGTTTGAGGAAAAGTCGGCAAGAGTTGCAGGGCTTATGTTCATTTGAGATTAGTTTTTTTTATTTTGCAAGTCCACATTGGGCATTTGTAAGCGTGAACTTGTACCTGTCTGCTTGTGGGAATGCATTTAATATGAATCTCAAATGGTATGTATCTTTGCAACTTAGATTAATGAACTAAACAAATTAATTTCCTTGACTAAAAGGTTAGTATGTGGCTGACCACCCATACTGTAAGCAATGGTTCACAATGCAAATTTTATCTCTGTTTGAGGAAAAGTCGGCAAGAGTTGCAGGGCTTATGTTCATTTGAGATTAGTTTTTTTTATTTTGCAAGTCCACATTGGGCATTTGTAAGCGTGAACTTGTACCTGTCTGCTTGTGGGAATGCATTTAATATGAATCTCAAATGGTATGTATCTTTGCAACTTAGATTATAGAACTAAACAAAATAATTTCCTTGACTAAAAGGTTAGTATGTGGCTGACCACCCATACTGTAAGCAATGGTTTACCATGCAAATTTTATCTCTGTTTGAGGAAAAGTCGGCAAAAGTTGCAGGGCTTATGTTCATTTGAGATTAGTTTTTTTATTTTGCAAGTCCACATTGGGCATTTGTAAGCGTGAACTTGTACCTGTCTGCGTGTGGGAATGCATTTAATATGAATCTTAAATGGTATGTATCTTTGCAACTTAGATTATGTAAAGAAATACACAAAATAATTTTCTTGACTTATAGGTTGGTATGAGGCTGACCACCCATACTTTAAAAAATGGTTTACTTTGCAAATTCACCTTTGTTTCAGGGAAGGTTGGCAAGAGTTGCAGGGCTTATGTTCATTTGGAATGGGCTGTTATGTTGTAAGTACACATGCAGCATATGTAAGCGGGAACTTATACATATCTGCTTGTGGGAATGCATTTAATATAAATCTTAAATGATATATATCTTTGCAGCTTAGATTAGATTAGATTAGAACTTATACATGTCTGCTCGTAAGAATGCATGTAATATGAATCTCAAATGTTATATATGTTTGCAACTTAGATTACAGATTGAAATCCATTTTTATTTGGCTTTTTTTTTATTTTTAATTTGCATGAAATAAAAGAAAATGTAAAAAAAACTTTTACGTTTTGCCGCTAGATGTCAATATTGTTCCATACATTTTTAGTATGAACAAACAGATTAATTCCTAAAAGTTTTCATACATTTGTAAACACACACGCGTAAGCTCGCCGCATTGCAGCATATATACAAAAATTAATTTGCTATAGAGCATGAATGTGTTTCATCTGCTGTGATGGCATTGATTTTGAAAATCGAAACTCGACGACGAATGACGACGACGAAGGGTAATATAATAAAGGATTATAAACTATTTTACCCAAGTTAGTCTGCTTTCAATTTCATCTTCTGCCCGTCAATGTATAAATTAAATAAATAAAATAATAATATTAGGATGATTTATTTGGTGAGCGCTGTTTTTGTGTGTATCACACCTCAAGAGCCCTCTGCGAGCTTGGTCGTCGCTGTAGAAAGCGCCAATTCTCAAGCAAGACCCAGTTGTTGTAAGGTTGGATGGACCTTTCAGTGACCGGTCTTTGGTAAAGGTTTATGAATTTTTCAACTCAGCGAAGAGCACATTAGAAATATAAATGGTATATTTTTGTGCTCCGCCGGGATCCGAATCCACAACCTTCCATTTACGAGTCCGAAGTGTTGCCACTATGGACTACGGACCGGTCCAAGATGCCAACGACACGCGGTGTACCTGAGCGCTCACCCATCCAAGTACTGTCCGCGCCCAATGTTGCTTAACTTCGGTGATCTATGGGAACCGGTGCTTTCAACATGGCTAACGTCGTTGAAATTAATTACCTACTTTCACTTTTTGTTTACTGTTTTTACTTTGTTGATATCCCTCTTTTCGTGCCGGTCCCTCCGCTAGCCGCAGGTTTAAAAAATGATCTGTGCATATTGATGCAAATTATTATCCCTCAGCTATTCCCATCTTTCCCAATCCCTACAATTTGACACTGGCGCCCCTGCTGAACGCGGGAATCTGCCACAAAGAAGAAGAAGAGGAAGAAATATTTGGATCTTCTTCTAATTTGTGATTTCCCGTTTGCCGTGAAAACTTAGTGCCAGTATTAAGATACGTTGTAAATGAATATAGGACATTAATTTTAAGTAAACACAAGAATAACATCTTTTTGATTTTAAAACACTGTTTTTATTTTTTAATTCCTATTTGGACACAAACGTTTTTGACTACACAGTAAATCATCATCAGATAATAAAAACTTAAAAGGCTTTTATTACCTGATAATGATTACTGTGTAGTCGAAAACGTTTGTGTCCAAATAATGAAAAAATAAAAAGTGAAAATAAAAACAGTGTTTTAATAACTTAAAGATAAGATGAATTTTCACAGTGTTAATGCACCGACCATCCAAAATAATTCAAGAATAAAATTTTATAAATATCATAGAATAATGCAAAAGCATATTTATTGAAATAAAAAGTACCTACTATGATATTTAGTTTTTAAGTTAACAACTAGAGCAAAAGGAAATAAGTAAGCACCTACCTAATCCATTTTCCAATATATGAATTTAACAAAAACATGTATAGGTACTTGGTGCTAAGTAATTAGTTTTACACTCACGTATTTTCTTCTTTTTCTTTCATCAGAATGGCAGGATCAATGGAAAAACTTATAAACTTTTCACTGACGACATTTACAACATTTTGGGGATAAATTTTAACGGCAACATTTTCACAACAAACAAAATTCGCTAAGCTGGCCACACTCAGCAAAAACACAAATTTGAAAATTCGTTCCATTTTTGATCGGTATTCTAAATTTACAAACTTCTCTGTCTCTAAACTTTAAACTGATTTTTTGACTCTTACGTTTTTCTTTTTATACCGTCTGGACTTAACCTCGGATGTTTCATACCTGTTATGTATTTATTTTAGTAATAATTACACTATTTGCAATATTTGCGGCAAACAAACAAAAAAATAGTGCTTACATCTCAAAATATTGTCCTAATTATGATTTAGCATTTCTCATGGTTACCTATTCTCATATTATTTATTTCCGTATTTTATTATATTTTTGAACTACTTCAGTTTTTGCGTCCGGTCAATAGCTCAATTTGTAGAATACTTGCGTTCCATGCCAAGAGCTTGGGTTTGATTCTATTGAAGGTGTCAGAAAAATGATTTCCCGTTTCGGTGTTTATTTCAAATCCAAAATAAAGTACCAACAAGGTTTACTCAGGCTTCACAAAAATGAGTACCAGCCCTCTCGGGAGCTGGGAAAAAAAGTATTTGAATAAGGACCAAAATAACTTTTACTAGTAATATCGATTTATGGGTAATATTTGATATTATAATATGTGCATGGTACATATTTACATTGTACCTACATTATATTTCTTTTCAAATAAACCATTTTGCACAAATAAGATTTTATTCGTATTCTTAAAAAAAAACAGGTGAATTTTCACTCAACATATTTTTCGCAGAAAATGCTACATTATCTTTTGATTTAATGATTTAGATATATTTTAATAAAAATAATATATATTATAAGGGCCTCTGCGGAAAACCTTTTATATTATACCTACTACCACGCCATTACTGTGGAACGCATTGACATATTAATAAATAGACTACGTGTTCCATACAAAAGAAACGACGAAATATGGAGCCAACTCTAGAAGGGTCAAATGACAAATTCATATATTGGTCACACAGTGTCTACACATTTAGTACACAAAAAAATATTTTTTTGCATCTTGAGCCGGGCACGTTTGTGTTGAATACTTTATTGTCCATCTGACAGATGTTTTTTACATTGTATGCGAAGACAGTATATCTTTGTCTTGCTCTGCCGACACGATGTACCAATGGGTGCTATGAAACGAATAAGAATAAATTTCTGTACACACATATATTATGGTTTTTACGCGATGTTATATGATTAGTTCAAACCAATGACACCAGAATCCATTTGTGTACAGAACTTTTACGAACAAAACGGTCACAGATCGCCCTGGCAAAAAAATATTACCAGAGCCGATTCAGGGTACGAATAAATAATAAAAACAAAAAAGATTTTCATATTTAATTATTTAAAATCAAAATTTAACTTGTAGGTATATGGTTACGGGACGAGTAAAATTAATCGGTGCGACGACAAAATGTACATTGATAGAATGTCCACCGACATAATGTACACGGACAAAATGTCCCCCCGACAAAATTTCCACTCGACCAAATGTCCACCGACAGAATGTCCACCAACAGAACAATGTTCACGGACGAAATGTCCACGTGACAAAATGTCCACGCGACGAAATGTCCACGCGACAAAATGTCCACCGTCATAATGTACACGGACAAAATGTCCCCCTGATAAAATTTCCACCCGACAAAATGTCCACCGACAAAATGTCCACCGACAGAATGTCCACCAACAGAATGTGCATCGACACAATGTCCACGGACAAAATGTCCACGTGAAAAAATGTCCACGCGACAAAATGTCCACGCAACAAAATGTCCACCGACATAATGTGCACCGATACAATGCCCACGGACAAAATGTTCACCCGACAGAATGTCCACCCGACAAAATGTCCACCGACATAATGTCCACCGATACAATGTCCCCGCGACAAAATGTCCACCGACATAATGCCCACCAATGCAAATACAAAATACCAAACAAATATAATGCCCACGGACAAAATGTTCACCCGACAGAATGTCCACCCGACAAAATGTCCACCGACATAATGTCCACCGATACAATGTCCCCGCGACAAAATGTCCACCGACATAATGCCCACCAATGCAAATACAAAATACCAAACAAATACAATGTCCACGGACAAAATGTCCACCCGACAGAATGTCCACTGACACAATGTCCACCGATGCAATATCCACGGACAAACATGTCCTCCGACAAAATGTCCACCCACAAAATGTCCACGGAAAGAATGTCCACTGACATATGTCTCACCGACATAATGTCCACCGATACAATGTCCACGGACAAAATGTCCACCCGACAGAATGTCCACCAACACAATGTCCACCGATATTATGTCCACGGACAAACATGGCCCCCGACAAAATGTCCACCGGCAGAATGTCAACCGACAGAATGTCTATCGACAGAATGTTCACGGAAAGACTGTCCACTGACATAATGTCCCACCGACATAATGTCCACGCGGCAAAATGTCCACCCACAAAATGTCCACGGAAAGAATGTCCACTGACATATATCCCACCGACATAATGTCCACTGATACAATGTCCACGGACAAAATGTTCACCCGACAGAATGTTCACCCGACAAAATGTCCACCGACATAATGTCCACCGAAACAATGTCCACGCGACAAAATGTCCACCGACATAATGTCCTCCGATACAATGTCCACGCGACAAAATGTCCACCGATACAATGTCCACGGGCAAAATGTCTACCCGATAGAATGTCCATCGACACAATGTCCACCGATACAATGTTCACGGACAAACATGTTCCCCGACAAAATGTCCACCGGCAGAATGTCAACCGACAGAATGTCCACCGACAGAATGCCCACGGAAAGAATGCCCACCGACATATGTCCCACCGACATAATGTCCACCGATACAATGTCCATGGACAAAATGTTCACCCGACATAATCTCCACCGGCAGAATGTCAACCGACAGAATGTCCACCGACAGAATGTCCACGGAAAGAATGCCCACCGACATATGTCCCACCGACATAATGTCCACCGATACAATGTCCATGGACAAAATGTTCCCCCGACATAATGTCCACCGACAGCATGTCCATTGTCATTATTTAGTCATGTCATTATTTCGAGTACAGCCCTGGGCGCTGTTGTCCCTTTCTTACACACGCTGGAACACTATCTATCTAGTGAACGCGCTCCTCTAGCACGCGTCTGTTAATAATTCGTTCAAAATATAAATAAAACGTTAATTAGCATATAAAAAACATAAAACTACTTGTGAAATGTGATTCCATCCACTTTTTAATTTTTTTCGGACCTATTTTTGCATCCTTTCACTCAGCAAACCATTTTTATTGAGATGTTAACGATCCGATCCGAGCGCTGACGAAGTAATGAGGGCAAAACCGAGCATTACAATTTCACGCAGATCGAGGTTCAGCGCTTCAGTCCAAAAAATAGGCGACATTATTTTGGTCTGGACTTCATCTCTATACCTTTATAACTCTATGGTGGAACGTCAAGTTGGCTATCCTGCGTCAATAAAAATATTATCTGACATTTCGCTGGACGGAAATCTGATTTTGTACAAATATTATTTCTGCAATATTTATCTCGCTGATAAAGCCACGATTGATTAACTGATACAAGTTTATTAATTATGTAAGCCTCTTGCACTGGCGCAGAAGATTGGCATCTCACCCGTGCACCGAGACATCGACAATGGTATTTGGTAAGTGACAGACCTCGCACTCGCTTATGTCAAAATAATATTATCTCATCAATTAACAGATTTCCTAAAAAGTGTGTGTTTTCAATACTTTGTGCGTTTCAGACAGCGATAAATGGCCCCACATTGTTTAGCCACTGCCAATGCTACCGTGATAGTTAAAATGGAGCCGAATGAAAAACTGAACATCGCCAAAAAGGAGCCAGACGGTTCTCTGCCTGAACTGATATGCAAGGTGTGCGGAGACAGAGCGCTAGGCTACAACTTCAGAGCGATTACTTGCGAGAGCTGCAAAGCCTTCTTCAGAAGAAACGCTTTAGCCAGCAAGGAGTTCCGGTGCCCTTTCACAGAACAATGCGAGATAACCGTCGTTACTAGAAGGTTCTGCCAGAAATGCCGCTTGGAGAAATGCCTCTCCATCGGCATGAACAAAAGCTACATCATGTCTGACGAAGACAAAGCGCAAAAGCGACAAAAGATTGCGGAAAACCGAGCAAAGAAACGTCACAACCCAAACGGGCAAGATGACGAAGTCACAAGTTCAAAGTTTGTCAAAAGAGAAGACAACGAAGATTCGAACAGCTCGCAAAACAGTAAAGCTATGTCGCCGCTGGGCTGCGACGAAAACAACTTGGATAACAGCAATCACCTCTCAGATTCTGGCTATGAATTTCCTTCCCACAACCAAACTGTCAGCGTAATAAAGAATAGTAATCTCTCTGACAGTCATTTGGAAGGCAGCATCTGCGACACTAGCAACACATTTAGGTACGCATGTAAAAAGCAAGATGTCTACCTCGTTAACTTTGATCATTGCGTAGCTTCAAACACTGTTTTACAACCCAATGCTGCAAGTCCCGTCTCCGATGAACCAATTTCAAACGGACATCATTTGATGGAGCAGAAAGAGAATGGCGAATTGTCGGAGCAAGAAGCCAAGGAGGAAGATAACTTCATGATAAGATCAATGTTGACCACCGCCACTCCGAATGGGGAATCCTCAAGGCAGTTTAATTCTGCGGGGAACGAACCAAGTAAATCGGTGTCATGTGACAACACTTATGGAGGAGGAAATCAGTATGCCAGACAGAATAAAGCTGATGTTGCCAGAGATATACTCCAAGATGTTGAAAGGTATGCCTACTTTTTTTTAACTTTGTTATTGTACCTATTGAAAAAATTAAAACTATCAATAAGATTTCTAAAACTGCAAACACATCTTAATTAATTTAAGAGCATATTTGAGTCATGCATTGCCAATTTAACGGTCAAAGTGAAGAAGTGCTGATTCACTGATTTGCAAAATTGTGGATAAAATATTTAATTGTGTGTAACTTCTAATAGTAAGTCTAATCTAATCTAATCTAATCTAAGCTGCAAAGATATATATCATTTAAGATTTATATTAAATGCATTCCCACAAGCAGAAATGTATAATTTCGCGCTAACACATGCCATGCCGCCTGTGGACCTACAATATAAAAACCCAATCTCAAATGAACATAAGCCTTGCAACTCTTGCCGTCCTTCCCTGAAACAGGGGTGACATTGGCAAAGTGAACCATTTTTTACAGTATGGGTGGTCAGCCGCATAACAACCTATAAGTCAAGGAACATACATGAAAAATTACATTTTTTAAAATCAATAAATATCAATATATACATGGACATAAAAAACTAAATCATAAAACCAATTTTACTTTAACAAACCCCAGCCGCTAACATCACAGATCAACCGCCATTTCTTTCTATCCTTGCATACTTCTTTCATTTCCTCCAGAGTCATAACCTTCTTCATACAAGCTCTTCTTTTATTATGACTCTGGATATTCCATTCATTCGCAATTTCGGATATTTGGTCCATCCATACCTTTCTCGGTCTTCCTCTACCACGACATCCATCTATTCTACCAACATATTCTACCAACTAATTATAAAGAAATACTCATGGCAAACTTCTAAACTACAGAATTTTCATACTTTTGTAGTGTTTTCTCTCGTAGAAAATAGAAAAAATGTACATTTATCTGAGAAACCATTTAAGCTTAATATGTCACTTATTCAGCATTACTTTTAGGGTATTGATATAATTATAATCAAAAAAAAAATTATAATGGGCTCATCAGAAATTTGAAAATATAATGCGGACAAACGTCACACTTGTATGTGACTTGAGTCCATAGCAACCAATATAATATAAAATATTTGTTTTCCTTTTTCCTAGCAACCCCACTGTGTGACATCACAATTTTGTTATCTATGGAATTTCCAGAGTCTACATATGAACTAAGGATTCATTTTATCAAGCATATCAGCATCAACAAAAAAATCATCTTTCCTCAATGAAAATAAATCATTTATATTTTAGAGCGCCTGTGGAGCCCAACTCTATTGAGTCCATACTGTGTGAAGCCATCAAGCTGGAGTTTGAAGCTTACACATCACTATCTCAGATCAACAGCTCGAGCCGTGAGCTTAACGATGCAGAACGAGCCAAGCTTAACGAGCTGATTGTAGCTAACAAGGCTCTATTGGCTCCCCTGGACGACCATATGGCTGGATTTTTAATTGACGACAGCCGAATCAAGGTAAAAATTGAACTTTTGCTTTGTATTATATTTGATAAGGTAATTAGTATATTTAAGGGTCATGCTCTCCTTCAGGATGCTGTATTTTTTAGTTTAACCCTCGCATTCACACGACTCCGAACAGTCAAAATATCCTTCGGCTATGTGATTATCACCCATTATAAATAGAAAATGGATTCCTGATACTCAGGGATTTTTCTAGTTTACAGCACTGTGAGCCCATAAAGTTGGTGGTTAAATACAGGACGGTGCACTTGAGCGTCTTTTCAAACTTCCAACATAATATTGTATTGAAATTTTATTTATTTTTATTTATTAAGCAAACAAACAGTCTATACATTGACACAATCTTAAATTTTTTTCGGGTTGTGTAGCCATGTTCTATACGGAAGTT
Organism: Agapetus fuscipes; assembly: GCA_951799405.1. Taxonomy (NCBI): domain Eukaryota; kingdom Metazoa; phylum Arthropoda; class Insecta; order Trichoptera; family Glossosomatidae; genus Agapetus; species Agapetus fuscipes. The sequence continues at coordinate 8,007,173 of OX637341.1, read as the reverse complement.
TGTTTCACTTTTTCCGGACGTTTCGCCCATTATCTGCGATGGACGAAACGTCCGGAAAAAGTGAAACAAACTTCCGTATAGAACATGGCTACACAATCCGAAAAAAATTTAAGATTGTGTCAAGTTCCGGCCGTGAAAGCCTTAATGTACAGTCTATACATTGTTTAGTTTATACATGTTTTATATTGGAATAAAAACATAATTATTACAGTTCAAAAACCAGCAAAGTATGACACTTTGTACTTTAGCCCGGCCCGGTGAAATCCCATGTATTCCCCACATTTCAAATATTCTGAGTCTATCCTACAAGTTTAACTCTGCCTCCACAAGAAATGAGAGCCAGCCCCCTTGGGTGCTGGAAAACTCGTACTTCATGTAAATGGCTGGCGTGAGGCCAACCTGTGAAAATAAATATGCTCCACACGCCATCCTTCGGGGACAATGCAATAAAAAGTGCGAGACAATCAAGATTTTCAAAACCCTTGAATGATCATTTACCCTCACGAATTTCAATTAACAATAAAACTTCTTCTGCTTTGATGGCCCTACAGCTCATACAGAGCCTTGGCCTCACCTGTAGTAGTTGGTTTGCGTTCTTCCTCATCTCAGCCTAGGTCTGCCAACTCTTCTTTGGGGCTGTCCATATATTACGTCATTCGCATAAAGGGGGGGGGGGGAGTCTGGTCTGCAGATGATGGTAAATGATGTACGAGTACCAAAAGTGACGTCGTTCTTGTAAATACCAATTTCTACAAAATATACAAAATATTATGTAAGTAATATAATATTATTAACTATTAAGCTCATCCATTATTACAGCAAGAGGGGGGGGGGGGGTCATTAGATAATGACTATAAGATGATTGTAAGGGGGGGGGGTCTAAAAAATTGGCCAAAATCGATGACATAATTTATGGACGGCCCCTTTTCCCACCCGGATGTCCCTCAAGGATCCTTTTTGATACCTGTGAAGATAGCATTCTCTGCACATACACCCCCGGACAAAAAAAATTACGAGTCCTAAAAAAAAAGTAAAATTGACATAAAATGAATTATTCTTGATATTTAATTAGTTTTTTTGTATTGTTTGACATATGTGATGACTACTCCTTACTTCAAGGTTAAAATAAAAAAACTTACTCATGAATTGTAGTTAGAAATTGGCATTATATATCAGGTATCAGATTACCCGAAAATTAGAAATCCATAACGGTTCATGGTCCAGTGTTTGTGATGGAATAATAAAAGACATGTTTTTCTTAAATTAATATTCAAGAAGTAGGTTTGTATCGCTTTATTCATTAAGTATGTAAAGTATTTAAAATTTAAACATATTTATAAAATTTAAAAATATTTAATACTTAGTGAATTCACCTTTATTTTTTATAACAAAATTAAAGACACTATGTGTCCTTAATTTATCAAACAAACGAAAGAGGTATCGATAAAGGATTTCTTAGAAAAAGGGTTCAGTAAAGTCAAGCGGTGTGGTGGCAGGTAAACTCGTAATTTTTTTTGTCCGGCGGTGTACATGTTCAGCCCATCTTAGCCTGTATAATTTAGCATGCACAGAGAGTCTGAGAGCCCAATAAAGAACAATAAAACTAGTAATTACATATGCCTCTCTCTAGGGACCGCAAGATGCTTGTGAACCTAACCTCCTGGGCATCATAAACCTGACCGCGGTGGCCATAAGGAGGCTCATCAAGATGTCCAAGCGGATCAACGCCTTCAAGAACATGTGCGAGGAAGACCAGGTGGCTCTGCTGAAGGGCGGCTGCACGGAGATGATGATTCTGAGGAGTACCATGACATATGATTGTGCCCGAGACACGTGGAAGGTAAACTCCCATTTCATTTGCCTCCAGTACCTACTTTGAACAGTAATAATAATAATAGGGAATAGGGTAATTTCACTTCTTTTTTTACTTTATAAAACGATAGACCACATTTTTCAAATAACATCTGTGTTTTGAAAAAAATATATATCTGGCATTTTTAAATTATAGCTCTTTAAAATTTGTGCATTTTTAATTTCCCTTAAAACAGGACATTTTTTTATTTGAAGGGATGTGACGTCACTGGATTTTCAGATAGTATGCATTTTATAAAACTGTGCTTAGGCCCTCATGTAGCCTGATGGATCCAGTGATGTCACGGCTTGGCTAGCCTCCATTTCAGTTTAGGTTTTCTTGCTTTCTTTATTTTGTGTTTTGACACCCAATTACAACACATGCCATAATGTTTTTTATGGCATGTGTTGTAATTATTGCCTTTTTCCTTTAAAATTTGTCAACTTTATCCATCACAATATTTATACTGCATGTGTCTATGTTCAAACTGCTCCGGCAATACTGCCACACGTAGCAATGCTGCCACCTTTCTAGAAACATTTTTACATTTGACTTATTTGTACACATGGAAACACAACTGTGAAGTTCTTTCTTTTCTTTCTTACTAATGACCATTTTTGTAAGTAGGTTGAAACAGATATAACATCTATTTTTGTTAAAATAATTTCTAGTCCACAGATATTATAAGTCAATGGCGTTTTTTCTTGCCACTAGGTGCCGCATTCCCAAGAGTCGCTGGGTCAGATCAAAGCAGACGTGTTGAAGCTCGCCAAGGGCAACATCTACGAGGAGCATGATAAGTTCATCAGAACTTTTGATGCAAAATGGCGAACGGACGAAAACATTATCCTCATCATGTGCGCCATTGTCTTGTTCACGCCCGACAGACCCAGGGTCGTGCATTCCGACGTCATCAAGTTGGAACAGGTATGATCTATACAATACAATAATGAGCACTGTTTTTTTCAGTCATATCTTGATTAGATTGTGGCTTGCTGACTCAATAGGCGTCGGTAGTTCTTCTCGCATCTATTTGAAAATCTCTTCTTAATCTTATTCCTCATTACTGAGGGTTGTGACCATTGTGGAAGCAACCACTCTTATCCAGTTCTCTCTTGACTGCGCTGCTGTCTTCACTTGATCAGACCATCTACCTCTTCCTCTCTTCCCCTCCAAGTCACCGATCACAAACAGTCGTTCCAGGCTATCCTCATTGCCACTGACGTGTCTGAAGAAATGAAGAACATATGCTGGCCAGAGTCAAGCCATCCAATCGCAGCTCCCGACGAATGGACGCGTTGGTGCGTCTAGCTGTCCATGGGATTCGAAGCATGCGCCTGCTTGAAAATAGCAAGCAATCAATTATGGTGACGGGTAAACAGCTGATCGCTGTGCCACATACAAACTGCGATCTGCTGTTTATGCGCCGCCATGTTCTATTGTTTTCTAACTATATGGTAAGATCTACCGACACTCGTTGAGTCTAAGATTTGGGAAATGCAGAATGAACGTATGAAAAATGTAAATTTTATTTACTTATAAGCTGGTTGCACCTTTGTGACTGATGAACATGAAGGATGGAGAATCAATGATATTTTTTTTATCATTGTGGGAGATGTGAACCTAGTACCTTTTGAGAACCTGTCTGATGCCCTAACCACTAGAATATAAATGTTCTAAATAATATTAGCAATGGTTCCATCAGGTAAGACTTTGATATATGTAGTAGCAAATAAGTTGGCTGTAAGAAAAGAAGTTGGTAGCAAGCAATGTTACAAGAATGTCAAAAGAGTCAGAACTGAGCTCCAAATTTTTCTCGGTGTGCAAACATCACAGGTATATGTGACAAGATTCATTACCTATAACAAAATATTAGTTAGCTTTCTCCATAGTAACCCAGCAGGGTTGGGTAACGACACGTCGAAAATTATATTCGACACGTCACGTCGAAAATACGTGTCGAATATGTCGAAAACGTCGAAAATTTACGTCGAAAATTTACGTCGAAAATTGAAGTTATATTTTCCTACCTATTTCCTACATAAAGTTGTTTTCCCAACAAGTGCCATCTTTACTTAATAGGCAGAGAAATGATCTACAATGAGCATGTATACCGTGCACTAGTATGTTATATGTACCATCTAATGAGAGTCTATTCATTCCTTTTAGTTTATCGGTCATTTGTTTCTTAAGACTAAAGCCCCATTTAGACAGTTTAATGTTTTGTTCGTTTTGAATTCAAGGACCAACCAAATTCAATTAAAATTAGCAAAGATAATAAAATACAATACTTCCTTCAAAGTTCAGATTGTTCATATTTTGTCCTTGAATTCAATTAATCTTGAATAAAACATTGAACTGTATAAATGGGGCTTAAAGCATTCTGTTCAAATCTTAATGAATATGCCAACTGGAAATTAGTACCTACACAATGTTGTAGAATTTCTTTACTTTTATGTAGGTAAAACAACTGATCTGACCAGCTATCATTACAGTGTTAAACTGTATAGTATATATTTTATCAAATTGATTGACATGCCCTTTGTCAAACTGTCATTGAGTTTGCTGTATGTTTGAGTTTATTTAATACTTTGTTTTAGCCTAGGTTATTAAGTAGAATAAATATTTAAATGGCGCTGTTAACTTGTAATGTAGATGTAGCATGTAAGAGAAAGACAATAAAAGAGGAAACAACAAATTAATGTCACTAAATATGTATTTCCCTTCATTCCTACCCGAACTCTACTCACTAGTAATTTTCGACGTGTCGTTGATGTCGTAAATTCTAATTTACGACGTGGATATTCGACGCGTCAAATACTAGGTATAATACTCATTTTCGACGTCAAGTATTATACCTACCCAACCCTGCTGGCTGGTAACAACCTTTCTTGCCTATTTCATTTGTATGGACCCCTTTGAAAGGCAAGCTAGCAGTTATTCTAAATAAAGGGAAAAAAATATTATTTCAATTTTTCAGTCCCTATATTTGTGACAAAACAATACCGATATCATAACATTGAATTATAATTTGCAAATGCTAGTAAAATTCTATTAATCAATGTTTTATATTAATTGATTACCAAAGCATTTTCCCCCTATGATTCATTGTGTATTTTTTCCTTTCCGTTAATTTTCCTGTTTATGCAGAAATAATGAAGAGAAATGTAAATATCAAAAACTTGACATTGTTTTAGTGTGCCAAAATATATAAAATGCTGACAAGCAAGGATCTCCATTATTTATTTATTCAAAATTTTGATTTCCCTTACTCATAATTGCTGTGTTTTTATTAGACCCCTGCAGTCATTTTGTGACCTTCAAAAGCTTAGGTACCTATTTAACTATTTCTTATAAGGGCTCTTTATTTATGAAAACGACTTTTTAACATAGTGTAAAACAAATGCATAATAATGTTGTATAGCGGTCTGGTCGATAGCTCAGTTGGTAAAGTGGTTGCATTTCATGCCGAGAGCTCGGGTTCAAAACGGGAAATCATACGTTAAATTCTTGGTGAAGATCAAACTCTAGCCCTCTAGCACGGAATGCAAGCATTCTACCAACTGCGCCATCGACCGGAAAATATTCAAATACATTTTAATGTGTCAACTGCGTGTGTGTGTCACAATGAAGAGTCCAGCCTTAGTTGTACTTATATATTCTTTCTACACCCATTTGGTATTTTTTTTAATCATTACTAGGCAGTGGCATAAATAACTATTTTCTACTCCCATTTGGTAATTTACTAATTACAAAACGGCTAACGCAATCACAATGCCATACATTTCTACACCCGTTGCATAATGTTACATTATGCAACCGGTAACCGTGTTAAAATGAACATGTGCGCATGCGCATTGTCAGAATTGGAACCATTTTTTAATTTCAAATGTCAACCTTGTATGGGGGTATGAAGACCTGTCAATCCAAGATGGCCGCAAGCGATCAGCTGATTAGGCTTCATACAATATTAGTGATATTCGGTAGGTAGGAATTACCGTGGTGATGAGACTTTCAGCCCTGTTCAGATGAAAATAAATAAGTATATTTTATGTGTAGAGTCAAATAAAAATTGTTAATAGTGCTAAAATTTATCGAATTTATTTATCGGATTGCTCCAAATAAAGCTTTCCTTTTTTCAATGGAAAATAAAAGGCTTGAAAGGAAAACAATACAAAAAATTTCACCGCAAAAAATAAACAAACTCAAAAAGTAACTTGGTTAAGAGGTGAGTATGAGGTTGATCACCTATGCTGTACAAATTTGGTTCACCTGCCAATGCAACTGCAGGGCATATGTTTATTTGAGTTTTGGGTTTGAATGTTTAAGCTTATATGCAGGATGTAAAAGCGCGACCTTATACATATGTGTCGGCTTGTGGGCATGAATTCAATATGAAACCTAAATACAATTTATTTTTACAACTTAGGTTAGATTAGATAATCGAAGGGAATGATAAATCACACGTTTTGACAAAGGTAAGGTTTTAATTACTTCAAATGGACGAGTACATTATAATGACTATTATTCACTATTTTGTTAATTCTCTCATGGTCGTAGAAAAAGTATTGTATGCCACTGCACGTAATTAGTCTTTGTAACACTCGTGCTTTCTATTGTGCCATTCGGCTGCGCCTCATGGCACAAACTAGCACTCGTGTTAAAAAGACTATCATTACTTGGCAGTGGCATAAATAACTATTACGTTATCAATTATTTACTAAGCCGTGTTTTTTCTTTATCAAGTACTTCATGCTCCTACATCAGCCTGTAATCGTAAAGAATGATGAATTAATCCAATCGTAGATATAATTTTTTGTATCGAATCATTTAAAATTGGAAATGGATACAAAGTAACAATATTAGTTTGATATATTTCTAGCCAATTACTTACTTTAGAAATCCTTGACTAATAGGTTGGTTAGAGGCTGACCACCTGTAACTGTAGGTACTGTTAGTAGGGGAGAAGGACTAGGTATTTGTTGATCTAATCTAATCTAATCTTAGTTTCAAAGATATGTAACATTAAGGATTCACATTATATGCATTTTCACAAGCAGACACGTATAAGTTCAAGATTAAACATGCCGCATGTGGAGTTACAATATAGAAACCCAAATCTCAAATGAACATACGCCCTGCAACTCTTGCCGACCTTCCCTGAAACAGGGGTGACTTTGGCAAAGTGAACCATTTTCTACAGCATGGATGGTCAGCCGTATACCAACCTATAAGTAAGTCAAGGAACATACACCACAAATAACATTTTTAAAATCAACAAATATGGACATTAAAACTAAAACATAGACAAATTTCTAATTTAAAAAACCCTAGACCTAGCCGCCAAACTTACAGTTTAACCGCCATTTCTTTCTGTCCTTACATACTTCTTTCATTTATTAATAATATTATCTATATTGTTGTGAATTTCTAGGGTTTCAAGGGCAAAAAGTTTACATATAATAGAGCATTAAAAATTTACTATTCATTTTCGTTTCCTTGCAGAACTCCTACTACTACCTATTGAGACGGTACTTGGAGAGCGTCTATCCGGGCTGCGAAGCTAAGTCCACCTTCCTCAAGCTCATCCAGAAGATCATGGAGCTACACAAGCTGGCCGATGAGGTCATCGGGGTGTACCTGGATGTGAATCCCAGCCACGTGGAACCTCTGCTGATTGAGATATTCGACTTGAAGCAGCCACACTGACTAGACGATGATTTATTCTAAGTGTTTCAATGATTGGAGTGCCGATTTGGAAACCAGGGCTGGAAGTATCATCACCACGGTAATTCTTGCCTACCAAATATCGGGAATATTTGTATGAACACCTGTCAATCCAAGATGGCCACAAGTGAACAGCTGATTAGTCTTTATACAAATATTACCAATATTCGGTAGGTAAGAATTACTGTGGTGATGAGACTTCCAGCCATGATCATTTGGTGTATCATTTTGGAAACAAACAGTTTTTCTTGTCACCTGGGTTCAGTATTTGATACAGCCATAGGTAGGGAACATGTGGTGAAAAATGCATTTATCCACGAAATCAAGTCTATGTAATAATCTAAATAATATAAGTTGCATGGTTTCAGGAAAAGGCGGCAGGAGCTGCTGAGTTTATGTTCATGTGAGGCTTAGCTTACTTTGTATGGAGCACACATGCAGCACGTATAAATGCGAACTGACATATGCTTGCTTGTGGGCATGCATTAAATACCAACATATATTTGCAACTTAGATTATAGATTAAAGACATATATATTTATGTCACTGCCAAAAAGTCCTTAATTTCTGCCTTTTGATCTATATGACTTAATGGTTACAGATCCTCTGTATTTTTATGACAATCTTGTCTTAATATAATTGTTTTCCAATTCAGTACACTAATTGAACAGGTGCAAATCTGCATTCTCAAACATTGAAATCTTGGAATAAATTAATATGTGCCAAATATGACAATGTGCTATAAACTAAAATAAGTTGAACAATCCACCATCTTTAGTGTTATCGTATTTTATTACTTTTACAAGCTAAGATATATATATCCCCATCTTAACCTCCAGAGTGCCGGAATGCAGATCCGCGCTCGAAGTATTTGTCTTTTTTTTCGTTTTTCTTTTTGTTTTATGTGACTACTAATGAGATATGTCTATTTTTAGAACACAATGTTTTTTTTCGTAATCATAATATTATGACGCAGGGCAATAAATACATCACTGGCAATTTTTTATTTGTTAGCCACTAAAAAGACTTTATATCACTGTCTTTTGAGATAAAAATCAGATAGGAGATAACTTTTGTATCTTCGGAGATATTTTATATCAAAACCAAGAGTTGGGTGGTTGGATTACGGCAGAAAGTCACTGGCACTCTAGAGGAGGTAAAACTGAATAGTGCTGACTCACTGATTTGAGAAATCACAGATAAAACATTTTATTTGGAGTAACTGCCTGTTGTAAGTGAACCAATCATAAGAAAATGCTCATGAAAAACTTCTCAACTACCTACAGAACTTTCACACTTCTTTATCATTTTTCATTCGTATAAAATAGGTAAAAAGGTGCATTTATCTGAGAAACCCATGTTAGCTTGATATGTCACTTATTCAGTTTTACCTTTAAGAAATCGATATATTATTATTAAGGACAACACTATGACTTTATTTTCTAAATATGCATAGTATATTTTCCTTTTATTTATATTTCTACATTTTGTAAATATATGTTACAAGAATAGCTTTTTTACTCCGAGTATAAAGCATTACATTAACTCCCCTTGATTCCCTAAATAGAAAAAAGTATGGAATATACAACGGGATTCCTATTGAGTGATAAATTTTTCACATATTTTTTCAATTTACGTGATGAAGTTTCTGTTATGTTGCACTTAAGTATTTGTATGAAATATATTAAGTTTCAATGAAGAAGTTGGATATATTAAGATTTCATGTAAAATACAAAATCGGATGCAAAAAAATACAAGAAACAAATTTTTGAAACTATCTTTCAAAAAAGGATACCATCTGTCTATAAACTCCCCTGCTACTTTATGTTTCTAGACGTTTTTAAATGATAGTCGCTTTTAATGGTCGGGCGGATAAGGCATTGGCACTCGAATTTGCGTTATTGAAACAAGAATAAGTTTGAACCCCGCCGGCGCCGTGTTCTATTGACAATAACTTTGGTCCTGGTTTATCATTGGGTGATTATTAATTCGTAATGAATTATTTATTGATAATATCAACACCTGTTTTTGGCCAGGCAAAATAGGTTGGTGAACTGCATTCCTCTTCACAAAACTATTTAAATAAAACTTTATTCGATGATCATTCTACATAATTAAACCCGTCAAGTATCTTTTAATGAAGTCTAAATATTATTCAATCCGTTCACAAGCTTTCTATAGCACTTCTTTATACTTGTTAAACATTGTATATTTATTGTTTTAAGTTCAAATTAAGTAATTTTACAGTGTTGATGTATTAGTTATGTAAATATTGCAAAACATTCCAATACTTGTTACATTTTATAAATATCAAATTTTATTATCAATTTTTTTTTGATAGGTATTTTAAATTCATAATTTTTTTAAAGTTTAAACTAGCAATATAGGAATAACAATACATAGTTAATGCACTTATATATTTTAAGTATTTTTCATACTTATTTGTATCCACACAAATGTTTATACATAGTTATCATATCATTATACTTATTCAGTGCGATTCATTAGATTCTGGTTATTCCGGAGCAATGTTCGAAATTGTTAGCTCGGACTTAGTGACGCTAGTCCGCGCTAGTCCGAAACAGGAAAATCGTTATTCATTAGCCAAAATTTGATCCGTGCTACTTGATCTACTTCCGGTTCGACTTTAAGTCGTGTTTGCTGTTAAGAAAAATTAAAAACCCTACTTTGTAGTAGGTATTTTGGGGGATTTCTATTTTTTTGTGTGCTTTGTCTATGAACACTGCTGCGTTATCAAACATTGGAGTGTCAACTGTCAAACAAACGGCACCATGTCCTGATGGCAGACATGACCATTAATTCCACAGGAACCTTGCCCCCACGGTTGTCTCCAACCAATAACGGCCTCAACAATTCAATGATATATCGTGCCGTGGCTTTCGTAAAACGATATTTTGTTTTGAATAGCTCGTCATCGTAGATTTGGAAAACATCGACGCGTTTTTTATAAACTTTTGGTTTTTTCCTGCTATCACACGCACGCATTGACTCAAAACTGATAATATTTTCAATTAAATCTTCATCGGAACTGTCAGTAGAACTATACAGAGACGCCATTTTAGTTTGTGTGTGACGATTTAGTCCGAAAAACTGACGTTATACCTGCTATCTGGCAGGAGTAACTTTTAGATCGAGAATAACTCTTAGCTCGGCGTAAATTTTTCTAATGAATAGACTTTTTAGTGAAATCGAACTAACATGAAATTTTACTCTCAAATTTGGGACTATCTTTTCTAATGAATAACACTGATTGATATTTTATTAAATTTCATCATTGTTATGGAAATCCTAGCAATATTTTTGAAAATAGAACAAAATGCATTTGTAGTGTTCACAGAGAGAAAAAAAAAACAGAAATAAATTAAGCCTGTACAGCTAGGTTAAGGTTGTAGGATTTTTTTGCAAATGGTCTCTCCACACTATTTTACAGATTATTTAAAATAAAAAAATAAAAATTAGGCTGATTTATTTGGTGAGCGCTGTTTTTGTGTGTATCACACCTCAAGAGCCCTCTGCGAGCTTGGTCGTCGCTGTAGAAAGCGCCAATTCTCAAGCAAGACCCAGTTGTTGTAAGGCTGGATGGACCTTTTGATGACCGGTATTTGGTAAAGGTTTATGAATTTTTTAACCCAGCAAAGAGCAAATTTGAAAATATAAATGGTATATTTTTTGTGCTCCGCCGGGATTCGAACCCACGACCTTCCAGTTACGAGTCTGAAGTGTTACCACCTGGACTACGGACCGGTTTTGTTGTGTTATTCAACATTTGTGAAGTATCTAAAACTAAATTAATGAATCATGGCTTGATGATGTTCATACCTGTTTCTGGCTGTGCAAAAATGGCTTGGTTATTTGCATTTCTGTCCATTACAAAGAAAAAAAATTAAGAAGACTTATTTTGCGATTTTTCAGGGCATAATTTGTGAAATAACAGCAATCCACGGTCTCACCGAGTCAGGTATTAATTTTCAAAAAATCTAAGACCCAAACTCAAGCCCACCGCACAGAGTCAGGATGAGATGGGAGTCACAGGACTTACGACCTGTCTCTGGTTGGTTAAGGATCCTTTCATCATGACAATGTTCCCAATTCCTCCCAACTCATCCTTCCTCCCAATATGTTAAGTCCGACTCGTTACATTGCATGCCTAGAGGGTTCTTGGCTCTCAGATCTTTGTAAACAAATGTGGTATGATCTCAAGAAGCCGCCTTTGTTAGTCTTTCCAGAAATCCATAAAATAATATCATGTTTTATTGTTGTCATAAAAAATATTAGAGATTTTCTCCTTATAGATTAACTATGATTTTACTAAAATGTTTTTCGTGTAAATATAAACAAAATCGTTCAGACTCTTTATATATTTTTGTATTGCAAATTAAGTTAAATATTTTATCTTAGTCCTGTAACTTAGTTTATAAGGTAAACAAAAATTTCATGTAAGTTTATGTCATTGCAATGAAGTCCTCACGTGAGTTAGCATAAACAATATTGTGTCGTCACCCGGCGTGTTGTTAGGGAAAGGCATACAAATATTTTGTTCTTGGTTCCTAAGGACAGCTGTCCCATTCTAGACTGATGTTTGTTCGCCGAGAAAAAAGTTCCAAATCCAAAAATGTACTAACCTCATTTATTCAATCAATGGGCGCATTTTTCATTACTGCTGTTATTTGATTTAATGGACTTAGCACAAAATTTTAAAGATAGTTTTTTTCTCGGCAGACAAACGTTGCAGGTCTATGTGGCTACAGTACTTGGCAAACAAAATATTAGTTTTCCCTAGCAGCCTGCCGTGTGATGTTATAATTTTTGTCTTAAATTTGTGTAGAGTCCATCTTTAAATAAAGAATAAAATTTATTTTTTTAAGGTCCTTGTTTTTAGTATTCTGTTTTAAAATAATAATGACCTGTAAAATGTTTATCCTGTATTCAACTTCTAAAACACATTTCAAAACTGAATGTGTAGAAAGCATTCATCTCAGACTTTTAGCACTACAATATTTTAATAATTAACTCCCAAATTAAAATAATAATTTTTACCATCATAGCATCTACAATGTTATTTAGTATGGATTGCCATAAAAATATCTCACCAATCCGTAGACTGATGCAAGGGGATATTTTATTTTTGATTATGTTATCCCTATTATGAGTTGCCCATTTGTAGTCCTAATTTAGGGTTGCCCTACTGTAAATTGAATTCAAAGTAAAATTTCATTTAGGGACCAAAAATAATGTTTAATAAATCATACTTCTGAACTATTTTTTGTACAAATTCATTTAATACTACATTTAATTCGAGGTTTTCAATTTGATTTTTCTATATTTGTAATGGATTAGAAACTGTAGGTACTGTAATTCGTTATGGATAAAAATGATTTGGACAAGCTGCCTTGTAAGAAACCAAATTTATGTTGATTTTTTTTAATTTCTTGAATGTAGACAACTTTTTGTGATAAGTATTATGATTGTTTGTTTATCGGAAATATTGAACAAGTTAGAAAGATCAAATGAAAGGAAAGTAAAGATAGATACATTCAACATTACTTTTTCGAAAACTTCTTAAATTTAATGATGAAGCATTTGAATTCTTTGTATTTTTTTCACGTAATTCTTCAAACTGCACATTACCTAAAACTTGGTTTCATATGCAGGACACAAATTGCCACTCAGATTGTCCATGTCATTTAACCAATGCAATAGAGTCAAAACGAACTACCAAATTTTTTTTTTTTTGTGACTATAAACCTTAGCCGGCAATAACAAAATATGAATTAGTTTTTTCCCTATTAATCCAGCTGGGTGCCATCACATTTTTTTATCTATGCCATTTGTGCAAACTCCATAATATTAGGTACTGTTGAGAAGCAAGCAGGCCTTTTCTGCAGCAGATTATTTTTAATCAATAAATAATGAAGTTTTTTTTATAATGATAATAAATAATTGAAACTTTGTTAAGAAGGTAGAGTTAATATTTATTGAATGTTTTAAGATTTTATTCTTAATGTTAATTAATGCAAAAATTTTATAAGTTGCAAAGTAATGTTTCTATGTACACACTTATTATTGTTATTCAAAATTTAAAGATGGCTTGTGCCTTGAAGATTTTTATGTTGTTTTATTTATTCCCTCAATTACTACCTATCCCATTTAGACCAATAATCATTCCTACGATCAATAATAAAAAAGGCAAACCAAATGCTTCTTGTAAACTTTCACCGTAATAGTATGCAAAATAAAAGTTTTTTTTTCAGCAATGAAAACTTGTGGTTCATTTATATTTTTTTTATTTCTTTTGTTTTCAAAAGACCATTTAAACATAAAAATGAATATTTGCAGGTTTATAAAGGTTAATGATCCTTTTTTTTTTTTTTGGCTCAAACATCACCTTAAAATATTTTTTCCTTTATCAAAGGAAAAGTAGCGGCCACACTAATTATCTGTCAATATTCTAACCTCAAAAAATTCTGACAGTTCATCTTGATCATCATTCCTATTATCAAAATGAAGAACGAAAAGAAAATTGTTATTCTTTACGGCAGCCAAACTGGCACTGCCGAAGAATACGCGGAAAATATATGGCGGCAGTCCAGAATTCGAGGGTTCTCAGGCCCTGTGATGCCAATGGATGACTTCAACATAGCAAACCTTGTAAAAGAAGAGTTTGTGATATTTGTGTGCTCTACTACGGGTTTAGGAGAAGAGCCAGACAATATGAAGAAGTCCTGGAAGTTTTTACTTCGAAAAAGTCTACCAACAAATTCTTTGGGAAATTTGAAGTTTTGCGTTCTTGGTCTGGGAGATTCCAGCTATTCCAAATTCAATTATCCTGCTAAGAAACTGAGTAAAAGGCTGTTGCAACTGGGTGCTAACCAGCTCATTGATATAGGTTTGTTTTTCCCAAAAATAGAAAGAAGATCCAAGGGCGTACCCAGGATCAAAACTAGGGTAGGGCCGGTTTAGGAAAATTGAAGATAATCGTCACCAAAATAAAATATATTGTCGACCGGGGGGGAGGGGGGGGGGATAGAAACGCAATTCGTAAGAGTCGCACATCTCTAGGGGGGGCAAACCATGATCAATTTTTTTCTTACTTCCAGGGGGGGCCCCCCTACCCCTTCCTAGTTACGCCCATGGGAAGAGCGCTAATGTATGAAGAAAAATCTACCCATAGATACTGAACATCACTGGAAGGGATGTTCCATTTCTCAGCAGGAAAACATCACATGTCTGTGTGTCTTGTGTCTTGAGCAACCAACAGTAAAATATTAATTAGCTGGGGAAGGATCCACCTAAGTGATATCACAGTTTTTTTGTCTATCGAAGGGTTTCCTTAGCGGCCGTCCATATATTACGTCATTCGAATTAAGGGGGGGGGAGTCTGGTCTGCGGATGATGGCAAATGACGTACGAGTACCAAAAATGACGTCGTTCTTGTAAATACCAATTTCTACAAAATATACATAATATTATGTAAGATATATAACATTATGAATTATTAAGCTCATCCATTATTACAGCAAAAGGGGGGAGGGATCATTAGATAATGTCTATAGTATAATTGTAGGGGAGGGGGTCGAAAATCGCCAAAAATCGATGACGTAATTTATGGATGGCCCCTTAACAAATATCATAGACAAAGAAATGGTGAAGTCACAAATGGGTTGCTCAGGAAAAGTGAACAAATATTCTGTCATAGGTTGCAAAGGACCGTAGTCCCATTGAAGTGTTATATTTGTCTTCCGAAAAAAAACCTAAATTCAAATTTGTGTTGATTTGTGTTGACTGCAGTGTCTTTTATCGTTTAGTATTTTTACAGGTTTGTGCGATTATCAGCATGACTTAGGGCATGACGCGGTTGCTGATCCATGGACTGAATCATTATGGGCGTCTCTTGGTCAATATTTCTTGATTGACAGCATTGACAAAAAAGAAGCTGTATCTGTATTTGTTCCTCGTTGGAATATAAAACGAAAAACTGGAATTGAATCAAATATCACTACAAGTTCGTTAACAGATTTGAGATTTTCTACAAATGAAGATTATTCTCAGTATTCTGAAAAGCCATATTTGACAAAAGTAAAGAGTAATATCAGGACAACAGCAGAAACCCATTTTCAAGTAAGTTAAATTTTATTTTATTAAAGAAATTTCGAAATTAAAGTAAGGAATTGGACTTGGCACAATTTGTTTTTGTCCACAACAGGTTTCTCGTTGTTCTCCTTGTAGTGCACAGTAACAGCCACCAAAACATGGGAAGGAACTCTTACTAGAGTTTCACATTTTGGTAATTTACAATAAAAGATGTTTATTTTAGAGTCATTATCAAGTTAAACACTCAAAGTTAAAGGATGCTGTGCCACGACATCAGTAGGGCTCTTCAGTGTTTGAGACAAGTCACGGCCTTGCCCTCACCTGTAGTCATCAGGCACATACAACCTGAAACCCTCAAACAAGGTGGGATTGTCTATAATTCCTTTGATGATCATATTACAGAGCACTATAAGGGACTCGTTTATTTTGAAGGCAAAAAAGTGATGTCACAATTTTGGGTTTCCAGGAAAAAGACATTTTTTTTCACACTTACTAAAGAACCTAGTCTTGTGTCTAGACTTGTGACTTTTGCCGTGTTGAAAAAATCATATTTCAAATTTTGTGCTGAGTTCATCCAATGAAATTTCGGCAGTGATAAAATATGCGCCTTTTTTCAGGATGTAAGATTGCTGAAATTTTCATCCCCGGATTGTGATTTTGATTATGAACCTGGTGATGTATTCAATTTACGGCCCAGAAATTCAAAGGAAAAAATTGATAGCTTTTTTGCACTGTTTAAAAATCACTCCATGAATTTAAAACCAAATGATGTCATTGAAATTTCACAAATTCATTCAGGTAAATTTAAAAAAGTACATTCAGTCCTTGATCTAAAATAAAATATGTACACCGGTAGGTAAAAAAATATTCATTGCTTCTTGGATGAGCGTTATGTAAGGAAAACTTTTTTTTCAGTGGTATCCCTATCCATTTGTGGTTTTGACGTTTACCTCGCATGAGGGTGGATTTGTTATTTTTTCGCATGAATTTTGTCATTATATCTTAAAATAACAAGAAATAATTAATTGTTTTTGATATTTTTGGAATGAAAAAATTATATCTTATCTTGGAATAATTCGATTTGTAATTTCGTAAATTTGACATAACCTCAAAATGTTGAGACGGCAAGCGCGACTTCGGAAAGAATACCTTTTCAGAAAGGCAACAGAAGACAAACAGAAAAACATTCAATCCAAAAAAGACAGAATAAAACGCAGCTTAGAAGAAAACATTCCTATTCATGGCGACCTCAGGAAAAGTGCCCTAACTTTACAAAAGAAAATCGAATGGGAAGACAAAGGTAAGTTTTTATTTTACGTATATTAAATTACAATTATTTCAATATAAAATATTAAGCTAGATCTTGTATGGGCACAATAAATTAACCTTTTCTATTCTTATTGCAGAATTATTTAAAAAGTTTTTTCTGAATGGAATGGGAACGTTCTAAATTTCCCTTGGTGTGCTGATGTCACAGGTCTAGGTCAGGGGTTGGCAACCTGCGGCTCTTTAGCTATGTACGCAAAAATTAAAATTGATCTTAAAAAACACTTCTGCAGCAGGGGTGACGTTGGCAAATTGAACCATTGTTTACAGCATGGTTAATCCGCCTCATACTAACCTATAAGTTAGGCAATAAATTACTAAAATGTGACTTCACATGACTGTGTTGCTAGAAAAAGTCACCATAGATTTTGTCATTGGTTTGTAAAAACCCTAGTTTAATCACTGAGAAATACATTCACAGGCTGAAAATAATAATTGTTGTGCTAAAATTTTGTGTTACACATTATTAAAATGTTTTCCCTCCAGGCCCTGAGTTGGCGGGGGCTTCTGGAGGTTTCAGCGGAGGTGCCAACACCGTCAACTCTCAGGATGACGAGTACCGCTGGGCAGGAGTGACGGATCCCAAGATCATGATCACCACTTCCCGGGAACCCAGCGCCAGGCTCAAGATGTTCGCCAAGGAACTCAGGTAATTACTCGCTGTTATTGCCTGCTTGCTGTGTCTCTACCGAAAAATGCTTCGGATCTCTTGGCGTGATCGAGTCACCAATGAAGAAGTCCTCCAACGAATGTGCACTACAAAGGAGCTTCTGCCAACCATTAAGCAGAGAAAACTGATGTACTTCGGTCACATTTTGAGAAATGAGAAATACTGTCTCCTTCATCTTATCATACAGGGTAAGATTGAGGGGAGAAGATCTCACGGACGCTGAAGGACATTGTGGCTGAAAAACCTGCAACAGTGGTTCGGCAGAAGCACCAAGTCCCTGTTTCGAGCCGCAGCATCCAAAGTCACGATAGCCATGATGATAGCTGGTCTTCGATAGAAGTGGCACAAAAAAAAGAAGAACTCCTTTGAACCTACATAATCTATAATCTAAGGTGCGGAGATATATTGGCAATTAAGGCTCGTATTTATTGCATGCTCAAAAGGAGGCACATGTAATCCTGGAGAGATGTTTTCCGGGATCTGTTGCCGTGGTCTGTGGGAGCTAGAGCTTCCAGACGTTTCGCCCATGTCTACGATGGGCTTCTTCAGCGTGAAAGTGCAATGATGAAGATGATCTTAACAAAAACTGACATTCACAGTTTTCATCAAGAGATCATCTTCACCAGAGTCAAGTCATCCAAGCGTAGCTCCCGACGAATGGACTCATTGGTATGTCTAGCCGTCCAAGGGATTTGGAGCATGCGCCTCCAGCACCACATTTTGAAAGCGTCAATATTCCCCCTTTCTGCTGCTTTTATGGTCCATGTCTCAGCAGCATAGAGAAAAATTGAGTAGACCAGACTCCTGACAAGCTTTATCTTGGTGCTGTTACTCACACGCCAGTCTTTCCATATTTTGTCCAGCTTAGAAATGGTACTTTTGGCAATGGCGATACAACGTCTGATCTCTCCTTTGCAAGTTCCTTCATTGCTAATTTGAGATCCAAGGAACTGGAACTTGTTTATGATCTCCAGGCCTTGAAGTGAGTTTCGAAGATCACCAAACTAGTATAGTATATTTAAATAGTCTGTGCTGGAAAATGATGCTAGTATTTTTTATTTAATTTTAGATTGATATTTCCAAATTCCCAGAGGATGAATCGTGGTAAATATGAGATGAAGCAGTTGATACATGCTTGCAGAGCCAACGATGTTACAGATTTCATAGTTGTCCACGAACACAGAGGAGTTCCTTCAAGTCTGGTAAGCAAAAACTATCAATACATAAAATATAGAAAATTTCTACAATATTATGGAAATGAATATGATAAAACAAGACTATGAGAATTGAAAGTAAGATACAAGTAACACATTTATTGAAAAACATTTATTGATTCCTACCGTAATTGATTGAGGACACTTCAAACTGTGTGAACAGTCAAATGTATTACTTATTCAAGAACAAAAATCACAAAGGTTTAGCACACATTTCCACTTGCAGACTTTTGAATTCTTGAACACAGATGTCAGGGATAAGTTCAAAGATCGATGACGTCTATGATTGATAGCCGCACTGTATGCAAGTTTACGCTTGACGTGTCGCCCACAGTTGAAGGATTGAGACCTATTGTGGTTTACAGTGTGGAAGCTATAGTTGACACAAGAAGAACCAAAGGGCTATTTCGTACATCCAATTTGAAAGTTCATAGAATGATCACAGGTGAAACACTGTGAGATCGCATCAGCAACGACCGCAAATAAAAAGCCTGTGAAATAAAAACATAGTGAAATAGAGCAGATCCAGGAGGCGATTTTCATAACTTACGAGATGCTAACAGACCAACGCCCAGCTGGAAGACCTAAAAAGGGAAAAGACAGCTGAACATCCTCATCTTAGGATCTGTGAATCATAGATTAAAAGTCCATATCAAGTAAAAGAAGATAAAATATTATGATGATGTCTTGACTCCTGGGTCCCTTGACTAGTAGGTTAGTATCAGGCTGTCCCCCCATGCTGTAAAAGAATGGTTCAGTTTTTCCAATGCCACCCTGGTTTTAATGCAAAGGCTGCAGGAGTTACAAAGTGTATGTTCATTTGAGGTTTGGTTTATTTTGTATATACACATGTAGCATGTGTAAGCGCAAACTTACATGTGTCGTTTTGTGGGCGGGCATTGAATATGAGCCTTAAATGTCAATATATCGCTGCCCTAGTTCAATACTCAGACATCTTACACAAAGCTAGTTTCGAGAAAATCGAAAAAGAAGGTTTGTAATCGCTATGATAATTACAGTTAACTTTGTTTTAAAGTCACTTAACGCAACAATGTGTAGCTTAGTTGCGTTAAGTGACTTTAAAACAAAGTTAACTGTAATTATCATAGCGATTACAAACCTTCTTTTTCGATTTTCTCGAAACTAGCTTTGTGTAAGATGTCTGAGTATTGAACTAGGGCAGCGATATCATTGCAACTAAGATTATATATCTAATCTAAATCTAAGCTGCAAAGATATGTATCATTTGAGATTCATATTAAATGCATTCCCACAAGCAGACATGCATAATTTTGCGCTCACACATGCCGCATGTGGACCTACAATATAAAAAACCCAATCTCAAATGAACATAAGCCCTGCAACTCTTGCCGACCTGCCCTGAAACAGGGGTGACATTGGCAAAGTGAACCATTTTATACAGTATGGGTGGTCAACCTCATACCAACCTATCAGTCATAGATTATAGATAAATTATAATTTGTAGTTATTGACTTACTTTGATTTATGTGTGTTGTGAATTTAAGATGACTATGATGACCATTGCCCGTAAATCCATCGCTTCATAGGCCTATTAACCCCAGCGTGCAAAATCAATTATGTGATCATCTATTCAAAACAAAATGGTTCCTTTGATTTAATCATCTTACCTATTAATGTATTTTTAGGTTATCTGCCACCTGCCGTACGGACCCACAGCCTCCTTCCAAATGTCGGATGTGATCATGCGGCACGATGTGCCCGACATGGCTCCCATGTCCGAGCAGTACCCCCATCTCGTGTTCCACAACTTCAAAACTGAGCTCGGCATCCGGGCATCCAAGATCCTCAAGTATCTGTTCCCCGTGCCCAAAGAAGACTCGAAGCGTGTCATCACTTTTGCCAACCACGATGACTATATCTGCTTCAGACATCACACCTACAAGAAGGTAAATAATTATTTATAATAATATTAGGATGATTTATTTGGTGAGCGCTGTTTTTGTGTGAATCACACCTCAACAACCTTGGTCGTCGCCAGTGCCAGTTTAAGGGGGGTCTGCAGTGCCCGCAGCGGACAGGGCCACAAGGCCCGAGGGGCCCCGCGGGGACCCTTTTGGGTTAGTTTTTTTACAGTACTTAGCTCCTCTTGAAAAAATAAATTAAAAAACATGAGAAATAATTCTTCACTATAAAAAAAAAATTGTTAGGTACATAGGTTGTTCAAGACATCGGGGAACCAATGGGGGCGGCAGAGACATACAAATTCATGTTAAAAAACGACCTAGAAGTTGTTTTTCCGAGTACTACTGCGGCTTTAAAAATTTACCTGACAATATTGGTCAGTAACGCAACGGGAGAAAGGGTGTTTTCAAAATTAAAATTGACAAAAAATGACCTCAAAAGTCAGGACTACAATTTCCCAGTACAAACTGAATCACCTGTCAGTGATGAACATAAATTACGACACCATACAGAATTTAGATTTTTCGACTATACTTGAAAAATTTGTGACTGCGAAATTAGGAAAAAAAATGTTTTGAACCGTTACGTTGTGCCTAGCTACCTAATGTAGGTACCTACGTATAATAATGTACCTACCTACTTTTCTAAAAAATTGTCATTAAATTGTGTTTAAAAAAATGTCATTACCTACTTATTTGGGGGGGGGGGGGGGCCATGAGCAGCGTTGGACCCTACCCAAAATAGCTTAAAATGCCCCTGGTTGTCGCTATAGAAAGCGACAATTCTCAAGCAAGACCCAGTTGCTGTAAGGCTGAATGGACCTTTGGTGACCGGTCTTTGGTAAAGGTATATGAATTTTTCAACCCAGCGAAGAGCATATCTGAAAATATAAATGATTTAGTTTTTGTACTCCGCCGGGATTAGAACCCAACACCTTCTATTTACTAGTCTGGAGTTTTACCACTAGACTACGGACCGGTCCAACTTGTTCTCTTATTATCTTCAAGGCTGTTATGATGAATGGTGTTAACTACAGTTATTTTGTCATTAGAAGTAGACAAAAACCCTTAGGATAAAAAAACTAGGACGCTCAAATTTTCGCATTCAATTTTCGTATTGAATAATAACACCACATCTAGTTAGCAACTCGAACATCTGATGGCCATAAGAAGGGTGGTCTATTGGCATAACTAGTATGTTTTATGACTGACCACCCATACTGTAAAAAATGGTTCACTTTGCCAATGTCACCCGTGTTTCAGGGAAGGTCGACAAGAGTTGTAGGGCGTATGTTTATTTGAGATTGGGTTTTTATATTGTATGTCCACATGCCGCATGTGTTAGCGTGAACTTATATGTGTCTGCTTGTAGGAATGCCTTTAATATGAATCTCAAATGATTTATATCTTTGCAACTTAGATTTATACTCGGGTTAAAAGTATTGTTACGAACATATCTAATCTAATCTAATCTAATCTAAGCTGCAAAGATATATATCATTTAAGATTTATATTAAATGCATTCCCACAAGCAGACATGTATAATTTCGCGCTAACACATGCCGCATGTGGACCTACAATATAAAAACCCAATCTCAAATGAACATAAGCCTTGCAACTCTTGCCGTCCTTCCCTGAAACAGGGGTGACATTGGCAAAGTGAACCAATTTTTTACAGTATGGGTGGTCAGCCACATAACAACCTATAAGTCAAGGAACATACATGACAAATTACATTTTTAAAATCAATAAATTATAATATATACATGGACATAAAAAACTAAATCATAAAAACCAATTTTACTTTAACAAACCCTAGCCGCCAACATCACAGATCAACCGCCATTTCTTTCTATCCTTACATACTTCTTTCATTTCCTCCAGAGTCATAACCTTCTTCATACAAGCTCTTCTTTTATTATGACTCTGGATATTCCATTCATTCGCAATTTCGGATATTTGGTCCATCCATACCTTTCTCGGTCTTCCTCTACCACGACATCCATCTATTCTACCAACATATACTTTCTTCGTCAGTCTTTCCTCATTCATTCTCTCCATATGCCCAAACCATCTTAACAAACTTCTTTTAATCTTCACTTTCACACTTTCTCTTGCACCACATTCTTCTCTTACAAAATCATTCCTCACCCTGTCACTCCGTTTTTTCCCAATCATACTTCTTAGAAAGTCCATTTCAACAGTATGGACTTTACTAATTTCACTTTCATTCACCGTCCAGGCCTCGCTTCCATACATCAAGGTGGGTAAAAGTATGCCACTGCGTACCGCCTGAACATATGAGTTCGTATATGAGCCTAGGCACGCTGGTTGGTGTGTATGACTTCCTGGTATAGTGTAGAACAATCCATTATGAAAGTGTTACGAACGTATGAGTTTGTACGTGAGCCTAGGCACCCTTTTTGGTGTGTGTGGCGTCTTTGGTATAGTGCGGAACAATGCTCTAGTACCATCTACTAGGAAGTATCTACCATGTTCTCGAACTTGCAAGAATCATCTCTGCCGCGCATATAAATACAAACAAAGATTCTGTGGGGCAGAGTCGCTTTGACCATTTTTACGCCAAGACCTGTAAGCAGAGAGTAAAGAGTGTACAGCATATTATAACCGATATTGTGAAAAATAAATTTAATTAAAAGTAATCCCTAGTCAAATCATAACAGTATGAAATCAAAAGAACTGAAAAATATTCCTGACTATCTTAACACTGATCGTGTAATTTTTCAGGTGGACAGAAATATTGAGCTAAGCGAGGTGGGTCCACGATTTCAACTGAAACTCTATGAGATAAAGCTCGGCACCCTGGATTCCCTTGAAGCTGCAGACAAGGAATGGGTGTTGAGGCCTTACATGAACACATCTGTGAAGCGAAGATTCCTCAGCCAAGAAGATGGCTGGCAACTGGAAGACGACATTAATTGAATAAATGTGTTGTATTAAATGTGGAATAAAAATATATTTTTATGACAAAACAAATGAGTTTTCTTTCTCTTAAATTCTAAAAATGCATTGAAGTATGTTCTTTGTGTGGAATTTACACTAAGCTTGATGCTCAGGGTTGTTACTAATATACTCAGACTCATAGTTTGTAATAAAATAACGCTACCCTTGTATCTCAAGAGTTAAAAAGAGTACAGTATTTTTTTTCTTCTTCGTTTTTGCTTTAGCTCTTTATTTAAACTGGTCGCCTACCTGGTTCCACAACAAGATATCCGTAGACAGAATGTCCAACGACGCAATATGCACCGGAAAAATGTCCATGCGACAAAATGTCCACCAGACAAAAGTTTACGTGACAAAATGTCCGCCACAGAGATGTCTAACAATGTATTGTCCACATATACGATTTATGTATTAGGGGCCGTCCATAAATTACGTCATCGATTTTGGCCGATTTTCGACCCCCCCCCTAACAATCATCCTATAGTCATTATCTAATGACCCCCCCTCCCCCTCTTGCCGTAATACTGGATGAGCTTAATAATGTTATATTACTTACATAATATTTTGTATATTTTGTAGAAATTGGTATTTACAAAAACGATATCACTTTTGGTACTCGTACATCATTTGCCATCATCCGCAGACCAGACTCCCCCCCCCCCCCTTAATGCGAATGACGTAATATATGGACAGCCCCTTATATGATTTTTAATACATTCTGTGGACATTTTGTTAATGGACATTTTGTCGTAACATGTTTGCCTACCTAATAGGTATCTTTGCCTGTATGGGATGCTCTCGCCTGCTATCTGTGGTTAGTGAAATATAATAGAAAATTACAGCTACGAAAAAACGATTGTGCATTCCTTGAGCGTGTAGCCAAAAACCAATGTTTTATCAAATTAATATTTTGTAAAAATTATTATTCTTGCAGACATGCCTCTTCCATATTTCTTCCAAAAACCGATTCCTCTCTATCAAATAGTTGAACAATACTGGGACCTTTCTTCAATACCAAGAAAGTATGCATTCTCAGTTCTCGCCCATATTTCTGAAGACAAACTGGAAAAGGAAAAATGTATTGAATTTTGTTCATCTGAAGGACAAGAAGATTATCTTAATTACTGCAACAGACCAAGGAGAAACATTTTAGAGGTAGGTTAACACTGCAACTGAAATATTCTAAATTCAAAATAAATCAAACTAGGTTACGGCCATGTAACATTTTAGAGGTAGGTTAACACTCCAACTGAAATAATGCTAAATTCAAAATAAATCAAACTTGGTTATAATGATCAGGGAAATAGCAAGGAGAAAAAATATTGGTCTGTGCTTTCATGCTTGATATAACCGAGTTTGACTGTAGTTCTTACGTTTCTATTTTTTAATTCTTCTGTAATTAACAGGTCCTTGAAGACTTTCATCATTCCACAGCTAAATTGACGTTGGAAAGTCTGTTTGAATTGTTGCCAGCTATAAAGCCACGAGCCTTCTCCATAGCCAACAGCAGCAAGGCTTCAAACAACAAGGAAGTGGAGATCTTGGTTGCCGTGGTGAAATACTACACAAAATTGAAAAAGGAACGCTTGGGCCTGTGCTCTAATTGGCTGAAAGATCTGCAAATAGGGAGTGAAGTATTTGGATGGATCAAAAAAGGAACTTTCATATTTCCCAAGGATGAGGTAAGTACTAACATATATACTCACACGTAATGGACTCGGCATAATAAAATGTGGGAAGAAATATGGTGTCGCTTGGCCGGGCTAGAGGCAGGATAGAGTCACAACTTCAATACACAATAATTATGATGTATTTAAAATGGAACTCCACAATGTGTCACCAAAACAATTTGAAAATTTATTATGTATGTATTTTAAAAAAACACCGAAGCGCAAATAATAATAATAAGATGATCTATTTAGTGAGAGCTGTTTTTGTGTGAATCACACGTCAAGGCCCTGTATGAGCTCAGTCGTTGTTATAGAAAGCATGAATTTTCATCAAGACCCAGTTGCTTTAAGGCTGGATGGGCCTTTGGTGACTGGTCTTTCGTAAAGGTGTAAGAATTTTTCAATGCAGAGAAAAGCATACTTGAAAATATAAATGGTATTTTTTTTTGTTCTACCAACCCATGACCTTCCATTCACGAGTTCAAAGCGCTAACCACTAGACTACGGACCGGTCAATAAACACTGCCTTTGCATTAACATCAACTGCATATGTTTTGTAATGCTCTTAACTAGAGAAATTCCCTGACTATCGGGAATCATTTTGTATTTACTATGTATGACGTCACATAGCCAAGGGACTTTTTATTGTGCCGAGTCCTAAGCTTGTGATTCGTTTACAACGTCAGCATCAATTACACCATTTCGGGGCTATTCTTAGATATTTTAGTCGTCGGTTGAGCCCACGCTTTTGACAAACTAATGATGCCTGGGCTCCAGTTTCATCACCACATATTTGTATGAAGACATATCGGCTATTCACTTGCGGCCATCTTAGATTGACAGGTCTTCATACAAATGCATCATTAAAAAAGAGTTTTAGGCTTACACGGCCGGCTGATGATGCTGGAGTGATGCTTTCCGGGATCTG
Organism: Agapetus fuscipes; assembly: GCA_951799405.1. Lineage (NCBI taxonomy): Eukaryota > Metazoa > Arthropoda > Insecta > Trichoptera > Glossosomatidae > Agapetus > Agapetus fuscipes. The sequence goes on along the minus strand of OX637341.1, from coordinate 7,980,767 downwards.
TTGCCGTGGTCTGTGGGAGCTGGAGCTTCCGGACGTTTCACCCATTTGGCGAAACTGCCGGAAGCTCCAGCTCCCACAGACCACGGCAAAAGATCCCGGAAAGCATCACTCCAGCAATGCATCATTAGTTTGTCGAAGCGTGGGCTCAACCGACGACTAAAATGTCTAAGAATAGCCCCGTTTAAATTTACGCATAACATTGAGATATCTCAAAGTATTGTTTGTGAATAAGGGTGTAAGTCAATTTTGAAAACAGAATGATAAACAATCAGCTGAAAATGAATATATTTTTTACAGATGGCGCCACTTGTAATGATTGGTCCTGGAACAGGATTGGCTCCCTTTAGAAGCTACATTCTGGAAAGAGATTACCTTCAAAATGCATCAAAAGACACCCTCACTTTATTTTTCGGATGCAGAAACGAAAAAGGAGATTTTCACTCTGGGGAGTATTTGAAGCAACTACACTCAGAGGGGAAAATAAATCTTATTTGTGCTTTCTCCAGAGATCAGGAAGATAAAATGTAAATATATTTGAAGTATTTTACGAAATGTTTCAGCGGAAACTTTGTTGAACACACTGTTTAATTCTATTACTTGTTTTAATAAGTAGTTTTTTCATATTTAATTGAAGTATCTATAAAGTAAGTTGCAAAGATATATTACATTTAAGATTCATATTAAATGCATTCCCATAAGCAGACACGTATAAGTTGACGCTTACACGTGCCGGATGTGGACCTACAATATAAAAAACCAATCTCAAATAAACATAAGCATGTCAAGGAACTATCATGAAGTATGAGTTTAAAAATATTTTGAAAATTCCAATGGTTTATTTTTTATTGATTTCTTTTCCAGTTATGTTCAGCATAAAATAGATGAACACAGCAAGCTTCTTTGGCAGCTGGCATCCCAGGAAAATTGCACAATCATGATTGCTGGCAACTCCAAAAACATGCCGGGAAACGTCAAAGATAGTTTTGTTGAAAATGTTTTTGTCCGAGAAGGAAATATGTCCTTGGATGAAGCCAAAAATTTTCTATCAAATCTCGAAAGCACGTCTCGACTGCAATTGGAAACGTGGTGAACTATGTTTCACCCACAATAATTGGAAAACAATACAATCTGATAGTTATTCTGATAATGTAGTAAAATGAAATTGTAATAGTACTTTCAAAATAAAAACATCAAATAAAAACACATTATTTTATTTTTCATCCAAATACATCTTAGGTTGCAAGTGAAATACATTTATATATATACAACAAAAATCCATAGAAAGTGATACATTCATCCATCTATAATCTAAGCTGCAAAGATATATTGACATTTAAGGCTCATTATTAATACATGCCCACAAGCAGGCACATGCAAGTTCGCGCTTACAAATGCTGCATGTGTGCATACAAAATAGACCAAACCTCATATGAACATAAACTTTGCAACCCTTGAGGTCTTTCCCTGAAAACAGGGTGGCATTGACAAAGCTTGCTGCACCTGCATGGCGGCCATATTAAATTATCTGTAAGATAATTTCAAATAGGAAATGACTGGAATTAGCCAAGGCCCATCTAGGGCAATAATGATTTATAGGCCGTGTTCGGGTAGCGCTTCAAGCACTCGCACACCATTCGGGAGCTAATCCTAAGTAAATATTATGAGTGATGATGTCACACGACAGTTTGCCCGTTTGCTAATTTTGATTGTTTGCAAAGGTGGGTCAGCGTAAGTTCGGCGTTCCTAACATCACACCTATGTTTCATACTGTTCCGCTGACAGTTGACAGCTAACCTCAATAACACAAACATTAGCCACAATTATTTATATTAACACATCGTTTGCGGGAGACGCTTAAAGGCGTCTTTTCCATACTGTTGGTAGAAAGCGGGAGACGCTTAAAAGGGTTTTTTTTATTTGTCTACTATTGGTAGAGCGCGGGAGACGCCTAAACGCGTTGACACTTAGAGTAACAACATATTATGAGAAACGTGTGATTCTTAGGCGCCAGCTCCTTTGAGACGTGTAATACCTGTACCGGGTACCTAAACCCGGCAATTCGTGGAATTAGGGTCGGGTGGCCGACTGTGGTCATAAAACATTCGCTTGAAAGCTGTAAGATAAATATTTCGTTTTTGTGTTTACATTTCTTCAGTGTTATAGCGATACTGTTTCGTTCAAGATGTTTTCCATTTTCGTTTCTGTCTATATTCCGCTTTAAGAATTTCCTATAAAATACATATCATTGTATGATATATTCGTAATCGATCGCTGTTGTGTTTAAAGTTATTTGTTACATATTTTTTTTATAAAAAAATATCTAATAACAATGGATGAGAGTGATGGAGAATTGTGTGCTGATAATTTATCAAATTATTCTTGTGATAGTGACGTTGAGAAACATACAGATGATGAATTTGAATTTAGTGATGATGGAGTTACGAGTACAGTGCGTCCCCAGACTTTTTTTGTACCACTACATAAAGGGAAGTGTTTCCAATGATCTCATACTTTGAAACAATATTAGTGTTTATTGCTTTGTATTTTACAAAATATATATTATGTTGACCGTGCATAAAATGACTAAATCGACAATACGACAAAAGTGCAGTTTTTTCCAATGTTTTATATTTGACCTTGAATATTATAATTTTTTATCCAAAAATATAAACATTTGTGACCAGATAATATTAGAAAATTTCATTTATGGTAAAGTACTCAAAATTTTATTAAAATATGATCAATAGTTCAGAAGTTATAGCTGTTTTACGTGAAACGTAATTTGACGCGCGAATCTGACAAAATTGCCCGCTTAAACGGCGTGGATTAATAATATAAACCTCCCGCAAAAAATGTGTTAATAATGGATTGGAGCTACCAAAAGCACTTCAATAATTGAAAATTCTGCTGAAAATATCAAATCATGACTCAATAATGCATTTTGACATAAATCTACATCTATTCTGCCGAACTTTGACTGCTGCTGTCTGGTTGATGTATGAAGTTTGCTTATGATCGTATGGGATTTTTTGCAACCAAGCTCCCCAAACACGGCCTAATATACTCGTAAATGGTCTTCAAATGCAATATGCCTTAAACAAAACGTCAAATAAAAGTTATAAATGAGTTCATAAGTTTATAATCAGATTAGCATGTTCAGCTCGCACTGAACCCCCACACTTTTAGGCTGCCCGCGTCTCTTTTCCTGACGTCGTTAGAGGAGTCCTTGTCGTCGCAGGCATAAGCCAACAGATACAGAGAGGGATGCCAGGCCACGGTGAATGTCGCCGCTTGAACCGGGATGTCTGCTACTTTTTCACCTGCGAGAGAAATGAGAAAAACATAAGTACCTACATGTATAGGAAAACTGAAGTAAGTACCTAAATGTATGGAAATATCTAACAAGAGGGATACTTTCAGTTTCAAACAATGAAATATATTATTCACAGAATTTCTGTGTGGGTAAAAATACCACTTCCTTCGCTTTGCTTATTTGGATTGGGGAAATTGAGGGACACAAAGGGCCCGGTAGGATACAGTTGTCCTGGCTGGGAAACACAATGGAGTGGACCAATCAAACATTTATTAGATGCACATAAATAAATCACATGCATACATTTTTGAGCTGCAGCATCCAAGGTCAAACTAGCTATGATAATTGTTGATTTTCGATAGAAGTGGCACCAAAAGAAGATACATTTTTCACAAATCTTGAGTACATTTGTATAGAGATAGAACCTCGGATATTGACATCTCTCTAGAACTAAGGCTAGCCAAGGAGTAGCACAATATTTCTGTTCAGAGATGCGGTCAACGAGGAGGAAATAGCCTTGATGATCGCCAACCTTTGCAGGTGAAGACGCACTTAAAGAAGAGCCATTTCTTTATTTATTAAAAAAAACACATACAACATAACATGACAGTGCTAAACCATAAAGTTATACTGTTGATAAATGTACTCGTAATATAACAAAAGTAGTATACAAAGGTAATATCTAAGACTATAAATAAGAATATATATTCATGCTATTATCTATGAGATTTAGGGAAAAATGTTGAAAAGGATGAGAACAGAAAATATTGTACCTGTGGCAGTGTCTCCAATATCAATAATCAAATCCTCACTCGCAGATGCCAAAAGTCTGCCGTCAAAACTGAAGGATAGTGTTCTGACAGGCCACTCTAACCTGGAGAACACTCTGAGGCAGGCTAGCTCATCAACGTCCCATAGAGAAACTAGGGCATCAGCTGACCCAGTCGCAAAATATTTCCCGGTCGGATCATGTTCTATGCAGATACAGGTGCCGGGATGAGCTTTGATTACTGTTTGACGTTCCAACGACGGATAGCTGGCAGAAAGAATAAATTTAAAAACATTAAAACAAATATATAGACATGGCAGAACAGAGGCGCCTGAGACCGTCGAGAGATGGTAGAAATTGGATGGAACCAGACGAGACTCTACCGCCAGGCAACCATCTACCATACAATACCTGGAGAGCCCTCAACAGGGACTTAGGACTGGGGTGACAAGGTGTAGGACCAAACTTCAAAAAAGTTGGAGCCCACTTGACCATAGACAGGAAACCCTGTGTGACTGCGGGGATATTCAGGACTCGGCACGTATGTCAGTGTGCCTCTTAATTGGTGAAACATGCACACTGACCGACCTGCTTCAAAGAAGCGACAATGTAGTGACTGCCACTAGTCACTGGAGATACTGAGCATAAGTGGTTCTGGACACATAAAGTAAGTAAGTAATGAGACATTGTTTACCTTAAAATATGCACGCAGCCCTGTCCATTGGTTAAAAAGAACAGATCAGAAGTATTATTCCAGGATATTTCATTGACTTCAAAGTTTGACTGTTCCTCGGCGATGATTTTGTGTGTTTTTGTATCTATGAAGGAGACCAGATCTTCTTTATTTCCGACAGCAATTGTGTTGCCATCGGGCGACCACGCTATGTTGATGTTTTCTCCCTTTGTGTTTATGGTGGCAGCACATTTTTGAGATCTAGCAACACAGACATTTTACAGGTTAGCCGTGGAAAAATCAAATTTCCATTAAGTAATTACACTTCATAAAACTTATTTTACTTTAGAAAAAATTGACAGTAATTTTTTTTTTAAGCTTTTACGTTAACTTGACTACCGTACAAAACTATCGCTATATATGACTTATTTTTAAAATATTTTCTGAACACTTGTGATTTTTATCTACTCTGGAAGTAACGAGCTTCAGCAAGATGGGCATTTAAAGCTGAAAGCCTTATTGCTTTAAAACATCCTGTCAAACTGAGACAACACTTTACATTTTGTATCCCCTGATCTACAGTGCCACTCGTTAAAAATATTCTGAGATAATTATGCCACTCAATAATATTCTGCATGTGAAACATATTGGTAAACTGCCATAAAACAAAGAGATTTTAATAATGAAATGAGAAGTAGATGCGGCACCTTATTTTTTAACTGCAAGAAACATAGAGTCAGATTTCTCAATTGAAAATTTCACTTATGACACCCTTCATCTGGGGACACAATATTTAAACTATGCCACAAACACAAACTAATGAATAAAAAAGTATCTCTTCGCAGAGGATGAAGAAAAATAATCATTTTCTCTCACATGATGCTAGTAAAAATAATAATGTAATAAAGGATATTCATCGGCTGGAAAAACACTGAATGATAGAGTACGTAATGATTGGGTGATGAACGAGTGTGGTATAAAAGAGAATATGAGAATGAAAGTACAAAAAAGTACGATGAGATGGTTCGGACATCTCGAAAGAATGGATGATGAACGACTAACGAAGAAAGTGTACAAAGGAAATGTCAGAGGAAAGCGCGGAAGGGGAAGGCCGAGGAAAGAATGGTTAGACCAAATAGGTGAGATTGCGAAAGAATGGAACCTGCAGAGTGAAAATAAGAGAAGAGTATGTATGAAAAAGGTGATGAATATTGAGGAAATGAAAGTGGTTTGTAAGGACAGAAAAAAGTGGAGGCGCATCTGCGGAGGTACCGGCCACCCCTAGTGGAACGGCGGCAGGATACAGTAACAGTAACAGCAGTAACATCAACACTAATATAAGGTCCTATTCACACAGTCTGATCTGTTGCCAGAATCTGAAATCGCATAGTGTATGGGGATGTATTTTTTTTTAAAGGAATCCTCTGCGGGAGACTCCCTAGATTTCAGAGACTCAAGGGGTTTATGACACTTGCTGCAGTGCCGCAGAGGTGTTGTTAATGTAGCGGTTGATGTCCTGATCCTTTGTAGCAGGGATGTTATCTGCGTAGTGTTGCGTTGTGTGTTGGATTTGTTTTGAGACACTGAGAGGAAGTGGCAAGAAGTTAGCTTTTCCACGGTTTGTCCGACGATCCCATACATTTAGCCACCAAAACCAGGATATGTGAATAGGACCCTGAGTACGAGTTTTTTCACTTTACCCGAAGTATTGCATATTCGAAAAAAAAAATGTGAACTTGTAAAGCACCCCTGGCAAAACAAGTTTCGAAACTTTTTTTGCCAGGGGTGCTTGACAAGTTCACATACATTTTTCTCCAATACACAATACTTCAAGTATAGTGAAAAAACTCATACTGAGGGTACAGGCAGTTATTGTTGAAAAATAGGGTCTTTTCGAGGTATTCAATTCATCACAGCAAAATAATTACCGGGTGTCCCAGATGCGCACGGTCTTGTCTCCACTGGCTGTGCTCAGCAAGTCTGGATGTGAGGCGTGCCAACATAGCTGATCCACTGATCCCGTGTGCCCTTTAAATATGTACTTCTGATTCTGAAAATATAACACATTCAAGTAGTCCTTTCTTCAAGGATCGAGCACTTGAATTGATGAACTGGGTCTTGCTTGAAAATTGGTGCTTTGTAGCGACGACCAAGCTCGTACAAAATCCGGTCGATAGCTCAGTTGGTGTAATGCTTGCATTCTATGCTGAGAGCTCGGGTTTACGATCTCCACCGAGGGTGTCAAAAATGATTTCACGTTTCAGTTTCAAAACCCAAAATGAATGGCAAAGTATATAATTATTAAAACGAACAAAAAACAAGAAAAATAATGGTAAGATTGAGGTTATGTTTACCCAACAAGCGCCGATATTTCTGCTCAATTACTGTTAAATTACTAATTGATTTACAATTAACTTAATTTATCAGTAACCAATATACCACAAATTAATGCAAAAGGGTTAATACTTATTTTTAAATTGTGTAATAAAAGAGAAAAACATACCAATCTCGACCGTTCAAGCTGAAATATTGCAACCGATTTATCGAAGGAACCTGACGCCAGACGCTCCCCATCACAAGACCAGCCAACTGAATGAACCTTCGCATTATGCGCGAAATATTCTCGCACGACATTGTGAGATTTAAAATAAGTTTGCAAGTCTTCGAGTTGTTCAATCGGAGCTTGCGACAATTTCGGATCCTTCATTTTGGTTTTTGTTGTCACTGGGTTTTGCTATTCACACTTCATACAAACTAAATGTCAAAATGACAAGCAGGTATCAATAAAAAAAAATTAAAACTTTATAAATGCAAATCAAATGATAGACAGTCAATAAAATTAGCTGAAAAATACATTTTAGGCTGGGATATGTTGCGAAAGTATGAAATTTTAGTTGTGCAAGTTTGGGATCGGCTGCGCTCGTGAACATGGCTGCACTGCTATTTTGACAGATGATTCAATATTCAAAATGGCGTGGGTGATGTTTTGATCGGAACGAGACGAGTATGTGCGGGTTCACAATAAAATCGAGATAAGAGTGATTAAAATAAATAAATATGACGATCTGGAAGTCTGTCACGGATAAGCCGCAATATGGAATCGGTAAGATGAAGCTATCAAATGTTTTACCAAGTTCACTGTCAACTTTTGAAAAACTTTTTGGCCTTGTAATAGAACAACTTGTTGCATTCTTTTTTTGAATGCTACTTGCAACCACTCCCGCAAAGAATATAAATAATCATTATGTCACTGACTTTGAAGGGTTACAATGAATGATATTTATTTCAAATGACTGCTGAGTCATCCGTTATCATTTATCGTAGCTAAACAATGCCCCTCCCATCTTTAATTAATTTAATCAGAAGCTATAAGGACGTTATTTTGGTATAATATTAATTAATTGAAAATATAGGTTAGAGATGTCCCTGCTCGGCTACTTATCATGGTTACTAATTCACACTAGTACTTGAAACCGCGAAATCTGATAACAATATTTTAAACATTTTTTAAAATACTATTAACTAAAGTTGCTTATCAAGAAAGAATACCTACTTTATATTATTTAGATTTTGGGCAGTAACTTTGTGAAAGCACATTTTAATTAATTAAAATACTTTTTTAACTTTGTTACAATTCACTTGAATTGTAACAAAGTTAAAAAAGTATTTTAATTAATACCTACTTTTTTTAAATTTCATTTACTTAAATGACAAAACAGAAAAAAAAGTTACAAGGCAATCGGCATGAAATTTGAAATTATAGTTTTTCTGGGTGTGCTCTTCTTGTCAGATTGATAGCTTAGTTGGTAGAATGTTGTCGCTCAAAGCCAGAGGGCTTGGGTTCGATCCCCACCGAGAGTGTCAAACCCAAAAATCATGAAGGTTTACTCAGCTTTCATAAGAAATGAGAATCTGCCCCCCCAAGAGCAAGAGAAGTGCTTGGCGTAAGGCCGGCCCGGCCCCCTCATCTGTGAAAATAAAAAGTTTCCACTCACTACATGTGAGCTGTTTTGGGGCAATGCTATAAGAAGTTGCATTACACGTACACCTTAGTTGTGGCAAATATCTGACTAGGATCCTTAGCAAACAATAACAAAATATTCATTTTCCTTCTGCCTTGCAACCCAACCGTGTGGCGTCACAATTTTTGTTTGTAGAATGTAATTTATGCTTGAGTTCATAACATACTTTTTTTTCTCCATAATCTTTCAAACACAGATCATTTTGGTATCCTTATTTTTGTGTGGGCTGTTCTGCATTATTTTATTTTAGAATTTAACTTTAAAAAAATTAAATATGAATAAAAGCGTTAGACGTGTGATTAACTATGAGGGTGTAACGACCGGCTAATGCTCCCATTAATGTTATCTTAAAAAACCTAGCGAGAGATTTTGTAGAGGATCTAATCTAAGTTGCAAAGATGTTAACTTTAAAATTAATATTAAAGGCATGCCCACAAACAGATGTACGTGTAAGTTCGCACCTACAAATGCTGCATGTGTACTTACAATTCAAAAGCCAAACCTCAAATGAACATAAGCCCTGCAACTTTTGCCAACTTTCCTTGAAATAAGAGGACTTAGGCAAAGTGAACCATTTGTACTATTATTGTAAAGGTTACAGATTACAAATGCTTTTGATCCTCAGACCATCTTCAGGTGTAAGTACTAAATTTTGTATACTTGTCAGACGTTTTCCCGCTGAGAAAAAACTATTTTCAAATTTGTGTCGAGTCCATTCTTAGCAAAATAAAACTCCATGACTTCCTTAGTTCGTAAAAGTTCTAACAGATTTATATCCAGAGTACAGCTGTACTTGATATAGTTTAATTTGTTATGTATGTATTGTAATGTGTTGATTTGGCAGTAGGAAGTGATTATCACCAATGTGTCTACTTCCTCAGTATAACCTATATACCGCTCTAATATCACACATGTCATCCCGTAGGGGACTACATCACAAATATTTAGATTATGTATGTCAGTTCCATCAGGTAGATAGATGTACTAATGAGAAGGCAGGAAAATCTGATTAAGCTCATTCGGCATTACAGTCTGTCGCCAATAGTGCTACAGTCCAAAATCGCTTTAACCTGTTAAATACCATCAAGGTTTTCTCAGCAGTCGTTACATCCAAATTCTAAATGTGTTATTTGGAGTCAGTCCTAGATTAAACAACCACTTTTAAACTATTTGTTTCTTAAAAAAAAGAAAAAAAAATATGAGGTTATAATAAAATATTTAGATATAGTAAATTCTGCCACCAAGTCTCTTGATACTTAGTTTCTTACAGAATCTAAGTCTCTTGAGACTTAGTTTCTTACAAAATGTACATAATTAAGAGTTGAAGTCAAATAAACAAATAATATTTACAGCTAGGAATACCTCGTTATTTTTCTAATCCGTTGTTGTATTCATTTAGCATGCGAGGGGCTTTGGAATGAAATTTGGCTTGTCAAACATAATCTCCTATTTTACGGTCGCCTTCTCTCTCTATGGGCTAAACCGGCGGTTTCCAAACTCGGAGGTACGGGCTATGGCCAGGGGAGGCGCCAAAAACTTTCTAAGAAATAAAAAAAAATCAAACCATAATATTTAAAAAGTAACATATCAGTAAAAAATTGTTTGAATTTTTCTTACGTTTTTACACATTTAATTCCTATGTAGCTATGTGCTTATGTATGTACATACATGCGTATGTATTATATTCGCAAAAAAACACAACTAAGCTACACATATAGTGTAACTTCTTGCCGCGTTATCCCCGAAGGGGCCGCATGTGGCGAGTTGAACCTATTTATTTTTACAGGTAAGGGGGCCGGCCTTACGCCAACCACTTCAGTTGAAGTGGGGGTTTCCCAGCTCCCAAGAGGGCTGGTACTCATTTCTTGTGAAGGCTGAGTAAACCTTGCTGGTATTTTATTTTGGGGTTTGAAATATACACCAAAACGGGAAATCATTTCTGACACCCTTGGTGGGATTCGAACCCGAGCTCACGGCATGGAATGCAAAAACTCTACCAACTGAGCTATCGACCGGCCATTATATTAATTTATAAAAATTATCTGGAGCGACAGAGTTTTAAAATGGCGCCTTTGCAAATGCTATTTTTCAATAATGTACGAAACGACCGCTAATCGCATTACATGAAAACATAACCTCCATGCCAGGCTGAGTACATGTTTGTATTTAAGTAGTTTGGTTTTGCTAAAACATGCAAAGCCTTGAATGAATGAATGAAGTACAAAATTTATAAAGCACGTGGTCGGTGCAATAGGAAGAATAGCAAAGAACAAGCGATTGACGATGGATCTGAGAATGGCGATACACAATGGCATATTGTTACCGACTTTGATGTATGGAAGTGAAGCATGGACAGTGAACGATAGCGAAATGAGTAAAGTATGTACGGTGGAAATGAAGCATTTGAGAAGCATGACAGGAAAAACTCTGAGGGATAGAGTTAGGAATGAATGGGTAAAAAAATAATGTAATTTGAAAGAGGATGTGAAAGTTAAGGTACAAAAGAATGTGATGAGATGGTTTGGGCATGTGGAAAGAATAAATGATGATAGACTGACAAAGTATGTATACAAAGAAAGTTTGAAAGGAAAAAGAGGGAAGGGACGACCGAGAAAAGTATAGAGTGATCAGCTTGAGGAGATTGTGAAAGAATGGGATAAACAAAGTGAGCGTAAAAGAAGAAAATGCATGAAAAAGGTGATGGATATGAATGAAAAAAGAGGTATGTAAGGATAGGAAAAAATGGAGGCAGCTCTGCAGAGGCACTGGCCATCCCTAGCGGAATTGCGACGAGAGTTACAGTTACCTTTTATGACAGTGTGTCATTGCAAAGGCGCTTGTTATTGTTTTTGTTAATTGTATGTAATTATAACAATTGTTTTTGGAAATAAAGTTATTATTTTAAAGGTATATTAGTACTAGTATATATATTAAAAAATAAAAAGTAGGGAGGGAGGCGCGAAAAAAAAACTTTTTAGCGCAGCGTGGTAGCATAAAGTTTGGAAACCGTTGGGCTAAACACAAAACCAAGCTTAAACCTATTATATAACATGTTAAAATTAACTTGAAATAAGATAAAAATTTAGTAAACTTAGGCTGTGATGTTTTCTTTACCTGATCTGAAAATTTAGTTGTATTAAAATATCCTTTATTATATTACTCCAGACCGTCGACATTCGCTTACATTTTCGATTTTCAAAATTAATGCCATCACAGCAGAGGAAACACATTCCTGATCTATGGCAAATTATTTTTTGGATATATGCTGCAATTCTGCGAGCTTTAGCGTATGTGTTTAAAACCCACTGAAAATTTCTTTCAATAAACCTGTTTGTTCATGCTGAAAATGTATGGAAATAAATTGACATCTAGCGGCAAAACCTGAAAGTTTTTTTTATATTTTCTTTTATTTCATGCAAATTAAAAAAAAAAATACACAAAATAAAAATGGATTTAAATCTGTAATCTAAATTGCAAAGATATAAAACATTTGAGATTCATATTACATGCATTCTTACAAGCAGACATGTATAAGTTCGCGCTTACATATGCTGCATGTGTACTTACAACATAACAACCCATTCCAAATGAACATAAGCCCTGCAACTCTTGCCGACTTTTCCTCAAACAGAGATAAAATTTGCAAAGTAAACCATTTTTTAAGTATGGTGGTCAGCCTCATACCAACCTATAAGTCAACGAAATTATTTTGTGTATTTCTTTACATAATCTAAGTTGCACAGATACATCCCATTTGAGATTCATATTAAATGCATTCCCACACGCAGACAGGTAAAAGTTCGCGCTTACAAATGCCCCATGTGGACTTACAAAATAAAAAAACTAATCTCAAATGAACATAAGCCCTGCAACTCTTGCCGACTTTTCCTCAAACAGAGATAAAATTTGCATGGTGAACCATTGCTTACAGTATGAATGGTCAGCCACATACTAACCTTTTAGTCAAGGAAATTATTTTGTTTAGTTCTATAATCTAAGTTGCAAAGATACATACCATTTGAGATTCATATTAAATGCATTCCCACAAGCAGACAGGTATAAGTTTACAAATGCCCCATGTGGACTTATAATATAAAAACCTAATCTCAAATGAACATAAGCTCTGCAACTCTTGCCGACTTTTCCTCAAACAGAAATAAAATTTGCACTCCTTGACTGATAGGTTGGTATGCGACTGACCACCCATACTGTAAAAAATGGTTCACTTTGCCAATGTCACCCCTGCTTCAGGGAAGGTCGGCAAGAGTTGCAGGGCTTATGTTCATTTGAGATTGGGTTTTTTATATTGTAGGTCCACATGCGGCATGTGTAAGCGCGAAATTATGCATGTCTGCTTATGGGAATGCATTTAATATGAATCTCAAATGATACATATCTTTGCAGCTTAGATTTAGATTTAGAATTAGATTTAGATGGTGAACCATTACTTACAGTATGGGTGGTCAGCCACATACTAACCTATAAGTCAAGGAAATTATTTTGTTTAGTTCTATAATCTAAGTTGCAAAGATACATACCATTTGAGATTCATATTAAATGTTTCAGAATTTTACCACGAGGAAACTATGCGCAATATACACATTCACCAAATGTTAAGGGGTTGGGCTGCGTAGCAGCCAGGGGCAACGCCCCTAGTAATTATAGATTCCTTGACCCTTAGGTTGGTATGAGGCTGACCACCCATACTGTAAAAAAATATGGTTCACTTTGTCAATGTCACCCCTGTTTGCAGGTAAGATTGGTAAAAGTTGAAGGGTTTATGTTCATATTTGAGGTTTGGTTTTTAATTTGTAAGTACACATGCAGCATTTGTAAGCGCGAAAGTACATGTGACTGTGACTGGTCATGCATTTAATATATCTTTGCAACCTAGATTACATAGCCACATTTGGTTCCGTACAACTTTTATCACTTTTATATGTAAAAATATATGTCTGAAGTTTCTCTGTAGTATTGTAGCATACTAATCTAAAGTTTCTCCCAATACAAGCTGGTGTGAAAGTGACCCGGCTGCCAATTTATATTCTGCTCACATACTCATTGGTGGGAGAAGGTTCCATCCAACACTTTAAAAAAAAAATTGTAAATATCCTCGTTCTCAGGGAAAAAAACCTACCGGTCCGTAGTCTAGTGGTAACGCTTCGGACTCATAAATAAAAGGTTGTGAGTTCAAATCCCGGCGCAGCACATACAGTATATCGTATATGTTTTCAAATATGCTCTTCGCTGGGTTGAAAAATTCATATACCTTACAAAGACCGGTCACCAAATGTCCATCATCCAGCCTTACAGCAACTGGGTCTTGTTTGAGAATTGGCGCTTTCCACAGCAACAATCAAGCTCGCGGTGGGCTCTTGAGGTGTGATACACACAAAAACAGAGCTCACCAAATAAATCACCCAATAATATGATTATTTTTACATATCGCACGTTTAATAATAAAGAGCAATAACTCAAAAAACATGAATGTTGGGAAATCACGTTTGAAGTTCAGACATCCAGTACAACTTGTATGGGATGAAAAAGGCGGCCGATGTTTTATCTCGGTCATATTCGTCCAAATTGAACGGCTGTCGCATTCTACCTATTCTTCTCGCACTGTTCTTGCGTTTTATTACAAAATCTGGATTTTCCCAATTTTCGAGTTATTTCTCTTTATTATTAAACGTGCGAATGTTGCACGCTTAATAATAAAGAGCAATAACTCAAAAAATAAGAATGTTAGGAAATCACGTTTGAAGTTCAGACAACCTTTACAACTTGTATGGGATGAAAAAGGCGACCAATGTTTTATCCCGGTCATATTCGTCCAAATTGAACGGCTGTCGCATTCTACCTATTCTTCTCGCATTGTTCTTGCGTTTTATTACAAAATCTCGATTTTCCCTATTTTTGAGTTATTGCTCTTTATTATTAAACGTGCGATGTCTTCTTGTGGGCATGCATCAAATATGAGCCTTACAATGTACATATTGGTATGAGCCTTGTACATATTGTATTGATGGAAGCATGTTGACAATGCTGTATGCTTGGAATGCTGTTATTTGAAGCAGCATTCTCATACTGGTCATTATTCATTGTCTCATTTGTATTCCATTAAAGTTTCCTGTTAATGCATTGATTCACCGCATCACCCGCCCAGCCAACTCAAGACAATTCAATTCATAACCAACTTGCATAATATAATGAAGGCAGTGAAAAGGCCACTTGATTCAAGAACCATTTCATTTTATCAATGAAAAAGTTAAAGCATTTTATATTCCTGTACATTTAAACATGGAGTTCTATTAAATGGAGAGGCTATTTATTTGATTTAGTTCTAAACACTGTGATCCATACAGTCACTGAAATCTAATTTCGCCAGACATTGTCACTTGTTTTGTCTCGCTCGCACAACATACGTTTTTTGTTGATGTCCTTTTCTATCACGTTATGTGTCTCTACTCCGTCGTTAATTTATGTAAGCAGGTAATGTTGCTTAGAAACGAATTGTTGATGTTATTTTCCTTGACAACATAATTTAGTGTTGTCCAAGGTTTTGAAAATATCTGATACTTTTTAATGCTTCTGTTCCATAAACGTAAAAAAATTACTTAATGTTACATAATTACTTGTGAAAATTATTTCAATTACATTTTTTTAATTTTAAGTTTTTTCAATGATGTTAGGAGTAATATCTATAGAAGACAAAGTAAAAAAATATTCTTTTGAATCCAATTTCCTTGAAATATAAAAGGATAAATGAAACAAAAAGTGTATCAGTGAATCAGTACTAGTTTTACCTTTAAGGTGGTGATTTATCTATATCAGCCATTCTCAAAGTCTGCTCTGCACGGTTTCTGAATACTGAAAAAGCAATCATAAATACACCTCCCCATCTATCTGGTCAACAGATCAACACACACGGGCGCTACCTGTCTGAGTTTGTTTGTTTTAGGGCTCCGTCAAATATTTAGTTTCCTCAAAGTGTTCAGTCACTAAAAAAGTTTGAGAATCGCTGATCTATAATATCTTTTAGGGCTTCATCAGCATTTCCAGATCAAAACTGTTAAGTTGCTTTCCGGGACAAAGGAGTTTTAGGCTTACATGGTCTGGTTGGTACTGAAGAGTTGCATCCAGGATTTGTTGGCTTAGTCTATCAGAGCTGGAGTTTTCAGACATTCCACCCATGTTTGTGATGAGCTTCTTCAGCGTGAAGATGATGTCATGATAGGACGCTGCAATTTCATCAACATATCCATAATCCAGGAGCTCTAGCTCTGATAAACCACGCCAACTAATTTACTCGGGATACTTATTTTTTAGGTATTAGAAGCTTTTTTTTGCATGAAATTGTTTATTATTAATATTTCTAATATTAATAGAATACGCACATGGATTCAATTTATATTATGTGTCTACAAAAAAGTATTATAATAACCATGACTGGTGCTATTAATATCAGGGTTGCCAACTGCAATTTAAATTGTAGTCTTTATTGTTTAACAACAAAACAGAGTTTTTCACATTAACATAACAAGTAAGTATGCAATTTATAGAAATTAGTCAGTCTAATCTAATCTAATCTAATCTAAGTTGCAAGGATATGTTACATTGAAGATTCACATTACATGCATTCTCACAACCAGACACGTACAAGTTCGCGCTTGCACATGCCTCATGTGAACCTACAACATAAAAATCAAATCTTAAATGGACATACACCCTGCAACTCTTGCCGTCCTTCCCTGAGACAGGGGTGACATTGGCAAAGTGAACCATTTTTACAGCATGGGTGGTCAGCCGCATACCAACCTATAAGTCAAGGAACACACACACACGACAAATTACATTTTATACATCATTAAATAATAATATTCAAATACAAAATATCCATTTACAAACAAAAACAAATTCCAATTTAATAAACCCTATTCGCCAACATTACAGATCAACCGCCATTTCTTTCTGTCCTTACATACTTCTTTCATTTCCTCCAGAGTCATAACCTTCTTCATACAAGCTCTTCTTTTATTATGACTCTGGATATTCCATTCATTCGCAATTTCGGATATTTGGTCCATCCATACCTTTCTCGGTCTTCCTCTACCACGACATCCATCTATTCTACCAACATATACTTTCTTCGTCAGTCTTTCCTCATTCATTCTCTCCATATGCCCAAACCATCTTAACAAACTTCTTTTAATCTTCACTTTCACACTTTCTCTTGCACCACATTCTTCTCTTACAAAATCATTCCTCACCCTGTCACTCCGTTTTTTCCCAATCATATTTCTTAGAAAGTCCATTTCAACAGTATGGACTTTACTAATTTCACTTTCATTCACCGTCCAGGCCTCGCTTCCATACATCAAGGTGGGTAAAAGTATGCCACTGCGTACCGCCAATCGAGCATTTTTTGATATGTTTTGATTTTTGGCGATACAAGCTGTGGCACCCAGTACACACCTGCCCTTCATTACTCTTCTTTCAAATTCACCGGTCATTCTTCCATCTTTTTCAAACTTACTTCCCAGGTATACAAACTCATTTACGACATCAACATTCATTCCATTAATTTTAAATTCATAATTCATACTTTCATCATCTCTTTCAAAAATCAATACTTTCGTCTTACTTGCATTCAACTTCAGATGGTTACCTAACAAAGCTTCATTCAATCTAGAGAGCATTGTTTGCAATTCTACTGCTGAATCAGATACAAGAACTGCATCATCTGCATACAGTAGAACACTCACTTTGCTCTCTCCTATCATCAATCCACAATCATTAAGTCTAGCATCTCTGACACACTTGTCCATGACTATGTTAAATAGCCATGGACTCATCACACATCCTTGCCTCACACCCTTATAAACTTCAAACCACTCGCTATACTCACCATCAATACGAACACATGCCTTACTATTTTCATAGTTGGCATGCACCGCACCTAGGAGAGCCCCATTCACTCCGTATGCTTTCAAAACATCCCATAACATACCTCTGTCTACTGAGTCAAAAGCCTTTTCCAGATCTACAAAGGCCGTGAACAGCTTCCGCCTCACCGACAATTGTTTTTCAACAAGTTGTCGTAGAGTAAAAATCTGATCAACACAGCCTCTACCGGCCATAAAGCCGGACTGTATATCGGAAACCCTTTCACTAGTAGTCAGAATCACATTTTTTATAATCACCTTACAGAAGACTTTTCCTGGTATACTGAGTAGACTGATTGGTCTGAAGTTCTGACAGTCTTTTTTGTCCCCTTTACCTTTGTAAATGGGAACAATGACTGCCTTCCTCCAATCCATCGGTACTACTCCTGCATTCACACAAAGCTTACATAATTCGTACATCCAATCTATCACGCATTCACCTCCTGCTTTCAACATTTCACCATTTATTCCATCAAACCCAGCAGACTTTCCATTCTTCAAACATTCAATAGATACTTTTATTTCTTCTTTCAAAATCCTAAATTCATTCTCTTCTGTCATTTTTCTAAACAAATTTCTTTCGCCCCGACCAAAAATCCCTTCAAAATATTCTTTCCATCTCTTACATACTTCAACATTCTCCCATACCATCTCACCAACAGCACTTTTGATTCCTGGGGTGGTCAATGCAGAATCTTTATTCCTAATGGCACCGACCCATCTCCAGAATTCCTTTCTACTGTCGGTGAAACTTCTGTTCATTTTTTCATCAATCTTTCTCTGTTCATTCGCTTTGCTTTCATAAACTACATTCTTCGCCATTCGCTTGGCTATCTTATATTCATCTTCTAGCTTTCTATCATTCCTGTCGTTCAGCCACTTTTTGTAACATTCCTTCTTTACTTTCACAGCCTCTTTTACTTTAGCATTCCACCAGGCATCCCCTTTCAATCTTCCACCTTTCGTTTCTCCACATACTTTTCCCGTCCCGAATACTAGTCCCGAATAATATCCTCAGTTTTTTTTTCCCGTCCCGAATACTAGTCCCGAATAATATCCTCAGTTTTTTTTTTATATTAATAACATCAGTCATTCGTTGACTTAAAGGTTGGTGTGAGACTCGGCTTCCATCCTGTAAAAAAAGCTTAGGCACTAACGTATACGTGTGTGCTTATGGGAATGCATTTAATATTAATGTAAAATGTAAAGATCTTTGCAACTTAGATCATAGATATACCCTCTTTCCATCATCATAAACTCAATAGCCTTGGCTGAATCCAGGATTCTCCTCCATTCTCGCTTGTCCATCACCTTTGCTCTCCAGCTAAGTTTGACCACTTAAAAATATAAATAATTATACACAATGCCTCATTCCCTCTGCACTTTGTCGGAATAAAACAAAATATAACAAAAAGACTTTCTTAATTTTCAATATCATAAATTACAAAACAAATTAGACCTTTGGGCCAACCCTACTCTGGTGTATGTAATTTAATAAGATTGTTACAAATCAATGAACTTCAAGGTAGGTACCTCACCTGCCATAAAACCTAAAGTATCCATTACAGGATCATTTCTCATACTTCACTGCAATGTAATCAAAGTCAATACAGATTATCGATTCAACAAACGAACTGTACAATTTATTGAATAAATATAAAGAAGAAGCTGGGGCATATTTCATGTAAATATTAAGTGTCAAACGTGTTTGTTTTTGTGTAAAATATAATTGTAGGTACAAGTGTTATTGTAAGTATTATTTATTAATTTGTTTATGATTGAATCAAATGCTTCTTAATATTATTAAACCCTTGATTCTAATCTAATCTTATCTAATCTAAGCTGCAAGGATATATACCATTTAAGATTTATATTAAATGCATTCCCACAAACAGACATGTATAATTTCGCGCTAACACATGCCGCATGTGGATCTACAATATAAAAACTCAATCTCAAATGAACATAAGCCCTGCAACTCTTGCCGTCCTTCTCTGAAACAGGGGTGACATTGGCAAAGTGAACCATTTTTTACAGTATGGGTGGTCAGCCGCATACTAACCTATAAGTCAAGGAACTAACAATTAATAAATAAAAAACATTCAAAACAAGGTTTAAATTAATTTAAAATATTTATGTTTCAACGGAATTGTCATTGCTCCTAAGGAGTCTGAGGACATGTTCACTAAGGGCTCTTAAGATATGATCACACTAAAATGACATTCAATAAATAAATACTCCTGTGATTATTATTATAGCAACCCGACTTACTTACTTTACATTTTATGTATGGTAATCCATAATTTACGCTTCAACATTGACTGGGTCACTTAGTCAATGTTTCGAAATTTTGGCGCCTGCTTGGCCAACCACTGCCCCGCCTCTGGAGTCATCCTGTCTCCGTGGTATCTTTCTGCTGTACATTCCTCCACCAATTATTTTGTTTAACAGGAGTTTTAGGTTTATACGGCCGGCTGATGATGCGGGAGAGTTGTTTTCTGGGATCTGCTGCCATGGTCTGTGGAAGCTGGAGCTTCCGGACGTTTCGCTTATGTCTATGATGGGCTTCTTCAGCATGAAAGTCAAATGGTGAAGATGATCTTGATGAAACTGTGATGAAAGGGTGGTACGCTTGGCATTTACTCACTCTACAACTATGACATTTTCATCAAAAAAATCTATATCATTTCACTATCACACTGAAGAAGCCCATCGTAAACATATCTCTTCAGCATCAAGTGTTTTATTGCTTGCAAAGTCAATTTTTCTGTCGTTATTGAAATTCATGAAGTTAATTTTACTTCTCTGCAGCTATCTACAACTACACTCCGGTTGGGAACCTTCCTGAACAGGCCATCAGCATCCTGGTGGGGGAGCTCCTGGAGCTGTCTGTTGAAAGTGAAGATTGGTACGTGGGCAGGCGGCTGGAGGGGCGCCGGCCTCAGGAAGTGGGGCTGTTCCCCAAGAGCTACGTCAAGCCCAGGGACTGCACACAAGACAGGTGACAAACCATATAATTTATATGAGGAGCAGGACTTTCAGGCAAAAGTTTAAGTCATTTCGCCTGCTAAATAAGGCTCATTTATTTTTAAAAGTCCGCATGATAAGAGAACGCCAAGAAGACTTCTGAAAAGATGGTGTGATAGCTGGCAGTCTGGATCAGAAGAGGAAGTAGCAGCATAAACAGATCCTTCAGATCTATGAAAGGAAGAAGAAGATGCATCTTAAGTGCTCCCCGAAACACACCCACAGACTTGGAGTTCTTCACTTGGGGTGGCAGCCTGTTCCACTTTAAACCTGCTATCTGGGAAGTACGGTCCACGAAAATTGTGCGCATCTGATTGTGCGGCTGAACCAAATCAACAGCACCATCACCCGTCGATCTGAGTCCAGACCTCCTCACACCCATTTCAACAACGGATTCAACAATAGTTGCTCTATCTAACTCAAAGAAACTGTGAAAATAATACTAAGTATGTGTTTCAAAAAAAATTCAATTAATATTGAAGAAATTAATTTTCACTCCGTAAGTGCACAAACTTTAGAAAATGTAATTTAACCTTTTATTTTTCAGGACTGGTTCAATTGAAGTGGTCAGCGTTGTACAACCACAAATTGTACAAGAGATAACTCTCACCCTGCGTGAATGGGGGCACCACTGGAAAAACCTCTACGTGGTACGCAAACCCAATATAATACTCAATACTGTCAGTAATTTCATCCCTTTATCATTATAAATATTTTTGAATTTACATTACAGATTATAGAACTGTACATGGTTCTGAAAGTCCTAATCTAATCTAATATAAGTTGCTAAGATAACATTGGGGATTCACATCACATTACATTTGACCGGTCCGTAGCTCAGTGGTAACACTGCGGACTCTGAATGGGAAGGTTGTGCGTTCGAATCCCGGCGGAGCACAAAAAATATACCATTTAAATTTTCAAATTTGCTCTTCGCTGGGTTAAAAAATTCATACACCTTTACCAATGACCGATCACAAAGGTCCATCCTGCCTTACAGCAACTGGGTCTTGCTTGAATATTGGCGCTTTGTAGCGACGACCAAGCTCGTACACCTCTGCGGCACTACAACAAGTGCCATAGACCCCTAGAGTCTCTAGAATCTAGGGAGTCTCCCGCACAGGATTTCTTAAAAAAAAAAAAACATGCATTCTCACAAGCAGACACGTACAAGTTCACGCTTGCGCATGCCGCATGTGAACCTACAACATAAAAACCAAATCTCAAATGGACGTACACCCAACAACTCCTGCTGACCTTCCCTGAAGCAGGGGGAACATTCGCAAAGTGAACCATTTTCTACAGATGAGTGGTCAGCCGCATACCAACCTATAAGTCAAGGAACATACACAAGAAATCACATTTTAGAAATAAACAAATAATAATATGGATAAATATTAATCTAATCTAATCTAAGCTGCAAAGATATATATCATTTAAGATTTATATTAAATGCATTCCCACAAGCAGATATGTATAATTTCGCGCTAACACATGCCGCCTGTGGACCTACAATATAAAAACCCAATCTCAAATAACATAAAAACAAATATTAAATTCTAATTTAAAATTTAAAAAAATTTGAGAAACCCTAGCCCTAGCCGCCAGCATTGCAGATCAACCGCCATTTCCTCCTTTAGAATTTTGCAGTCGAGACCTCCGTGTTTTTTGTCATGTCCCAGGTTTCAGAGGTGTAAGTCAGAACTGGCAATTGCATCTCCTATTAATCTCAAATCTTGAATTTCAGACGTGCGGCGATAAATTTAAATCAATAGAGTTGAGTATGCGAGCACTGCTGGAGTTGAGGAGCGCTATTCTCTCTGGAAATCTGCCGTTGGATCAACTCAAAAAAATACAGCGCACTGCCATCTATACAATAGACAGAGGAAACAGGTAAACTACAAAGGTTTCCACAGTAAAATGTTGCCACAAGTACCACTTGTGGAAAGACTCTTATTCATCCCTCTGCAGTTTATGCCAAAACTATGAGAATTTGGCGTATTCCCGACTCGTTCCTTTGCCAAACTGCCTGTTTATGGAATGATTTACTGGTATTTGTGTTCTCAGTCCAATTTGATCCGGGTTTATTCAAACCACCATCAATTACTTTGTGTCTCAAAACAAAGGCAACACAACACTACGTTGCTGGAGAGTTGCTTTCCGAGATCTGTTGCCGTGGTCTGTGGGAGCTGGAGCTTCCGAACGTTTTGCCCATGTCTACGATGGGCTTCTTCAGCATGAAAGTGAAATCATGACGATGATCTTGATGAAACTGTTATAAAAGTTTAAGTATGAAAAATGATGACACTCTACCGGTGTGTTGTGAAGCAGGGACATCTTTTTACTATGTATGTAAAACTGTTGGGTATTTCACCACCTATCTTGCTTCTTCATGTATGTGTTTGTCAATTGAAAAGCCCCATCTATGGATCTCATTAAAAAAACTCCTAAACAACGCTAAGCCCTGATACAAAAGATCAGTACCACCTCACGAACATTTCAATACTTGTCCAAAGAACATAAAATCTGGAGAGTCTCCCACACAGGATTCCTCAAAAAATGAAGCCTAGAAATTACCAAATGATGTACAAAATCATTCAATTGTTTGGGTTTTAATTTCAGAGAGCTAGGCATGGATCTGACAGTTCGCAGTGACTCCACGGGTCGACAAATTGATCCAAAAACTGTTTCAACTTGCCAGTTGTATAGTCTTCATCAGGAAACAGCAGAGAGCATAAGGAAAAGAAAGGTACTAGAACTTTTTTGTAAGATATCGTGTTTTTCACTGTCTTTCATATTTTTTTCAAGAGATTACTTTATATATATGATTTATGATATTATGACACCCAAATATCTCGCCAATTTAATTAAGCCAATTGCCCTCGGCAAAAAAACCTCACATTTCGCTCGGCAGAAACCGAAGCCAAGAAGAGCCGATAAGAAGAATTAACACATTGTTTGGAGAGTGTGCATTTGCAGTTGCTGGTCCTCTGGTCTAGAACGGCCTGCCTCATCATGTGAGAGAGGTAGTGGACTATGGAAAGTTCCGAAACGCACTGAAGACAAGCAAATTTCTGGCATCACTTCCCCAAGCGTCCTTGGAGTGACTACATCACACAACGGCGCTTTAAAGAAATCACCAACTCATCATCAACGTCGATTATTTATTTAAAAAAATATATATTGCTTCCCTTATCCGTTAAACGTATGAACTACTGTATCCAGCTGCTATTCTGCTAGGGGTGGGCATTATCTTCGTAGATGTGTCTTGACTTTGTTCTGAGCCTGCACACGACATTCTTCGCTCTGCATGCATTCTTTTCTCTTTTTCTCACTCTGAAGATTTCAGCCTTATAATAAACTTCTCTAGGAATGCCATTGTATATTCCATACAATTTAGATTTATTCAATCGAGGTGAGTTTAACGTTATGTTGTATACTGACTGGGACTTAACCATATTCAATGTTTTTTCATGATGTTTAGATATTTATATATAAATTTTTTTCAGTTGGACACCCAGCCTGCGGCCACTCCCCAAACTTTCTCTTGCTACACGTTCTACGCTTCAGTTCTCAATTTTGTGTGCAAGATGTCTGAAGACGCCGAGCTGCTAATGTCCCTGTACGATGGCACAACACACCAACACTTCACAGAGAGCTATGTGGTGAGATGGAGCAAGAACGGGCTGGCCAGCGAGATAGACCAACTTCACAACCTCCGTGTTTTATTCACTGTAAGTACAGCAACCTCGGCCGCAATAGCCTATCACTGCGCTCGGCAGAAACCGGACACAAAACACAGATTGAAGAACGGTGTTTTGTTTCCAAACAACGTTTGGATAGTGCCCTGCCTCGAGCCACAGCATCCAAGGTCAAAATAGCCATTATGATCGCAAATCTTCGTTAGAAGTGGCACCAAAAGAAGAAGATCATTAAGTACACGTTTTGAAAAGCAGCGAAGAGCATAAATAATGTATTTGTGCTCTGCTCGAAATCAAATCTTTTACCTTTTATACGATCGAGGGGAGTGCATGTAAATGTTTTATTCTCGGGGTAACGCTGGTTTCCCCTTTGCTCAGGCGCTGCACATGGTGTTGATGTGGCAAACTATGATTGTAGGAAACCAGGCTATCAACGATCGTCGTCGCACTTTGTATATAGATTTCTCACCCATATCCATACATCTTGCTATATGTCTATGTTTATCAATGGTTGATTTAATGGTACGCTTTACTAATTCCATCTTGTATTACAGGACCTGTCTAGCAGTGATGTGAAGAGGGAGAAGGTTTACTTTGTCTGCTATATAGTGAGAGTTGGCTCCATGGAACCTCAGCAAACTGACAACAGGTAAAATACATTGTTTATTTATATCATTTAACCCTTCAACTGTGGGTGACATGCATAGGCGTCAAGTGTTAAAGTTAAAACTTGTCACATTTACCGCTACAAAGATCTATAATGCGTGCATTGAATATTCGCGCAGGCGTGAGTCTCAATGCTACAAACTTTCTGGAAAGATTTTGTTGTGTCACCTGAGTTTTTTTGTTTACAATGAAATGACACTATGAGGATCCCTGTTCTCTTTCTAACTAAGGTTAATTTGCGGTTAAGTAAGTTAAAACGGATATTGTGTATATTTTTGTTAAAATAGTTTTTAGTCCACAGATAAGTCAAAGATTATAACCTTTAAAATGTTACAACATTCAGAGTGTTAAGTAGTATATTATGACCTTGGACCACTTAATTCAAATTTATGACAATTTAGCTGTTAAAAAAAATTATCCATTAGAATAGTGGCGTCCATCGTCAAACCAAAAAATCATAAATTATTTACACTATTTTTAACGTTTCAGACGTAGTTCAGTTGCTGCAGCGCTAGTAAGTGGTCGTTCCATATCCCAAACTGGTTCCTTATTGATGAGCAACGGAGAAGCTTCTGGAAGGACCACGGGCTACATGAGACGACCTCTGGGCGTGGCTGCCATGGATCTGACACCAATAATGACGGGACAGCTCACTTTAGATGACATGCATCATTGTGTGCCACTTCATATGTAAGTCTTACAAAGTAATCCATCTATGATAATCTTAAATCTATGTTGTAAAGATATATTGACATTAAATGCTCATATTTAATGCAGACACTTACACAGTTCACACTTACTCATGCTGCATGTGCGCAATACAAATAAAAATCCAAATCTCAAATGACCATAAACCTTGCAACTCCTGCCAACTTTGCGTGAAATCAGGGTGGCATTGGATTTTGCCAATTTCAAATTAACCAAATAGAGGCTAGGTTCATATTT
This sequence comes from Agapetus fuscipes, assembly GCA_951799405.1. Lineage (NCBI taxonomy): Eukaryota > Metazoa > Arthropoda > Insecta > Trichoptera > Glossosomatidae > Agapetus > Agapetus fuscipes. The sequence goes on along the minus strand of OX637341.1, from coordinate 7,954,709 downwards.
GTGAACGATGGTGGGTCGGCCTCATTAAATAACTATTTCGTCTTCACAAAGTAAAAACAAGCCTGCAAAATATTGAAAGACTAAAAGTAAAAAAAGTCTTTAAGTAAGAATTTTTGATACATGGTTCGCTCAGTGTAAAATAGATGTCGACAGAATAAATGTCATCTAACGACAACACTTTTTGACAATACCAATAATCTCTGCTTAGCGCCATGTTTTTCAGCAGTGAATATAAGGCGACATCCATAAACTCTTACTATTTTTTGACACATATCTTTTTAAGATGATATCAAAAATGCATTGACGACAGGGTGGACACTGAGGTCAGCGCAAACCATTGGCAGCACCTTGGAGCTTCCGAGAAGAAGCCCGACTACCGTGTTTGGTGATCGGGCTTTCCGTGTTGCTGCGCCCATGGCCTGGAATTCTCTGCCAACAGGACTGCGAATGATGGACAGAGGCAGATTTCAGAAGGGCCCTAAAGACACATCTTTTACCACAATCAGCAGCGCCTTTGGGATAACCAACGGTGATGAAAAGGCGCAGGAAAAATACCCAATCGTAATAAAATGAATGATGAACATTGTTTTGCTTGCAGATGTGATAAGGATAATTTTGACACACTTCTTAGAAGGATAATAACTAACAAAGATTTGAAGACTGACACTAAATCTGGACAAGGCCTGTGGATATCCATCAAGCTGTTACAAGGAGATGTCAAACAGGTATTTATAATTATTTTATATTTTAAATAATCAGCCTTTTTTAAATATTCTCAGAATGATTCCTGTGAAGTTTGATATTGATCAGAAAAAACTTTTTTTGTATTTAATGTATGGAAAAAGTTCCCCATACCTGGCGTACTGTTTAACAGATTCAGACCAAGTTTTCAGAAAAAGTGTAGAATAATCTCAAAATATATTGTGTTAAGTTTGATGTTGATCAAACTATAAACATTTGATTGATTGTAGAGGCATTAACTTGTAATCGTTCATCTTAAGAGATAAAAAGAAAAGACACTTTGGTTTCGATTACTATGAGTACTAATCGAAACCAAAGTGTATTTTCTTTTTATCTCTATAAACATTTGTTTTGTATTCATAAACCTTAACTAAAAACTACGATGGTGTGCTTACAGTTGCGTGAAGAAATGCCTCACGTGGTTGTGGGGAGTGTTGCCAAGGCTCGTAAGATGGGTTTCCCTGAAGTGATCCTCCCCAGTGATGCCAGGAATGATTTATATCTGAGTCTGCACGGTGGATCTTTTGTAAAGGGCGCCACCAAGTCAACGGAGAGAAACATACAAGTCACCGTCAAAGTCTGTAATCATAAAGGGGAAAGTATACCGGTAATTATTTATATTTTTCGGTAATATTTCGATCCAGTGTGAGTACAAATTGAGGACGTGCCAAAGAGCCATTGAAAGTATGATGCTGGGAATCGACCTCAGAGACAGGGTTCCAAACCAGGAGATCCATAGACGCACTGGTATCAGTGATGTCATACAGCAAGTGGCGTTGAACTGGTTACGTCGCAAGGCAGGACCATGACAAGTTAGCCGAAAAGGATCATCACATATTTACCTGTTTTTTTTATCATAATTGGATCTTTGTTTGCCCTTGTAAAAAAGTTTATTAAGCTCATCCTTTATTATATTGCCCTTCGTCGTCGTCTTTCGTCGTCGAGTTTCGATTTTCAAAACCAATGCCATCACAGCAGATGAAACACATTCATGACCTATGGAAAATTAATTTTTGTATATATGCTGCAATGCCGCGAGCTTACGCGTGTGTGTTTACAAATGTATGAAAACTTTTAGCTAAAAATCTGTTTGTTCATACTGAAAATGTATGGAACAATATTGACATCTAGCGGCAAAACGTGAAAGTTTTGTTTACATTTTCTTTTATTTCATGCAAACTAAAAAAAAAAAAAAAGACAAATAAAAATGGATTTCAATCTGTAATCTAAGTTGCAAAGATATATAACATTTGAGATTCATATTACATGCATTCTTACAAGCAGACATGTATAAGTTCTAATCTAATCTAATCTAAGCTGCAAAGATATATATCATTTAAGATTTATATTAAATGCATTCCCACAAGCAGATATGTATAAGTTCCCGCTTACATATGCTGCATGTGTACTTACAACATAACAGCCCATTCCAAATGAACATAAGCCCTGCAACTCTTGCCAACCTTCCCTGAAACAAAGGTGAATTTGCAAAGTAAACCATTTTTTAAAGTATGGGTGGTCAGCCTCATACCAACCTATAAGTCAAGAAAATTATTTTGTGTATTTCTTTACATAATCTAAGTTGCAAAGATACATACCATTAAAGATTCATATTAAATGCATTCCCACACGCAGACAGGTACAAGTTCACGCTTACAAATGCCCAATGTGGACTTGCAAAATAATAAAAAAAAAAAAATCTCAAATGAACATAAGCCCTGCAACTCTTGCCGACTTTTCCTCAAACAGAGATAAAATTTGCATTGTGAACCATTGCTTACAGTATGGGTGGTCAGCCACATACTAACCTTTTAGTCAACGAAATTATTTTGTTTAGTTCTATAATCTAAGTTGCAAAGATACATACCATTTGAGATTCATATTAAATGCATTCCCACAAGCAGACAGGTATAAGTTCGCGCTTACAAATGCCCCATGTGGATTTACAAAATAAAAAACTAATCTCAAATGAACATAAGCCCTGCAACTCTTACCGACTTTTCCTCAAACCGAGATAAAATTTTCATGGTAAACCATTCTTACAGTATGGGTGGTCAGCCACATACTAACCTATAAGTCAAGGAAATTATTTTGTTAAGTTCTATAATCTAAGTTGCAAAGATACATACCATTTGAGATTCATATTAAATGCATTCCCACAAGCAGACAGGTATAAGTTCGCGCTTACAAATGCCCCATGTGGACTTACAAAATAAAAAACTAATCTCAAATGAACATAAGCCCTGCAACTCTTGCCGACTTTTCCTCAAACAGAGATAAAATTTGCATTGTGAACCATTGCTTACAGTATGGGTGGTCAGCCACATACTAACCTTTTAGTCAAGGAAATTATTTTGTTTAGTTCTATAATCTAAGTTGCAAAGATACATACCATTTGAGATTCATATTAAATGCATTCCCACAAGCAGACAGGTATAAGTTCGCGCTTACAAATGCCCCATGTGGATTTACAAAATAAAAAACTAATCTCAAATGAACATAAGCCCTGCAACTCTTACCGACTTTTCCTCAAACCGAGATAAAATTTTCATGGTAAACCATTCTTACAGTATGGGTGGTCAGCCACATACTAACCTATAAGTCAATGAAATTATTTTGTTAAGTTCTATAATCTAAGTTGCAAAGATACATACCAATCGAGATTCATATTAAATGCATTCCCACAAGCAGACATTTATAAGTTCGCGCTTACACATAATGCATGTTGACTTACAACATAAAAACCCAATCTCAAATTAATATAAGCCCTGCAACTCTTGCCAATCTTCCCTGAAACACAGCTGAAATCTGCAAAGTGAACCATTTTTTAAACTATGGGTGGTCGATTTTCTTTTACAAAGGATGCATGTTTTTATTTTACATGTTTTCCGAATTTTAACGCGAGGAAACTATGCGCAATATACACATTCACCAAATGTTAAGGGGTTGGGCTGCGTAGCAGCCAGGGGCGTAGCCCCTAGTTGTTTCTTTGTTTTGACTTCACACCCAAATTACTTCAAATGCTACTCCAAGTTTTTTAAAGGTGAAATCTATAGATGGGGCTATTCCACTTACAAACTCGTATGTGAAGAAGCAAGATTGGGGATGAAATACCCAGGTTCACAAAAAAAGTTAATGAAAAACAGTAAATGTCACTGCTCTTCCAACACAACTCACATGTAAAGTGCCTTTGTTTTCATTCTTATATCCCGAGTGAACTCTTTACTTTCATCACAAATTCATCAACATCAACACTTCACCATCACAGACATGGGCGAAACTTCCGGAAGCTCCTGCTTCTACAGACTAGACAACAGATCTCAGAAAGAAATTTTCCATTGTCATACTCAATTGATCATGGAATTGATGTTACCATTCAATCAGCCTGTAAACTCAAACCAGCGATGCTTGATGTAAACTGTGTTGTTTTGCATCAGACCATTCAGCACTTAAATCTATAATCTAAGTTGTGAAGATAGATTACATTTATCTTTCATATTAAATGCAATCTCATAAGCAGACATGTATAAGTTCGCGCTTACACATGCCACATGTGGACTTACAACATTAAAATCCAATCTCAAATGAACATAAGCCCTGCGACTCTTGCCGACCTTCACATTATCATTGTTATATTTGTGTATACATGCGTATCTTTGTATTTTCAGGGTGTCATATCGTTAGGTGCAGGAGTCCAACCCTTAAATGAGTACAACTCTGTTGTTTATTATCATGAAGATCGACCAAGGTGGAACGAAATTTTCAAGGTTGAATTATAATTTATTTTTAAAAATATAACTTACACCCTCTGCCTGAATGTCACCTCCTATTCACAACTCACGAGGATGGTGACTAGCAGAGACAAATGGTTAGCAAAATAAGGAGCTAGCTGCCTTTACAAAAGGAAGAAGAAGATGAAGATTGTAATGATTTTCTGCCTCTCATTCCTGTTGAACCAATTTGAACCATAAATTTTAATGTTGGACCTTACCTTTTTTATTTGTATGTTTCTAAGTTTGCCTGAATGGAATGCTTCCCCTTGAGATTTTATGAATTGTATCATTTTTAGATCTGTGTACCGATAGAGGAGTTCAAACAAGCGCATGTTGTCTTTCTCTTCAAGCATCGCAGCTCTAATGAAGCCAAAGACAGGACCGAGAAACCTTTCGCCCTCTCTTTCACACCTCTCATGCAAAAGAATGGGACAACACTTAATGATACTCAACACTTCTTGAATGTGTACAAGGTTTGTTAATTTTTGGTGTACAATGGTATATTGTAATGATAATGATGAGTTGATGATTTATTTTAGCGTTGTTTGTGATGTAGTCACTCCAAGGGCGCTTGTGCAAATGATGCCAGAAATTTTCTTGTCTCCAGTGCATTTCAGAACTTACCATGGTCCTCTAGCTCTCTCATGTGATACGACAGGTGGTTCCAGGCCCAGAGGACCAGCAACTGCAAATGCACACTCTCCAAACACTGTGTTAACTCTTCTTTTCAATACGTGACTTGGCTCCGGTTTCTGCCGAGCGTAGAATGAGGCTTTCTTTGCCGAGAGCGACGAGTTGATTTAACAAAATAAATGTTACGGACTCAGATGTATGGAAGTGAGATGTGGAAGCGATGTGGAAGAATGACCAAAATTTTGTAGGTGACTTTTGAGGTATGATTGCACACAACAGTGCTCACCAAAAAAAGCATCATAATAGAAAAAGGAGATTCTGGTCACCTCTAGCTGAAAATCTGCAGGATACAGTTATAGTGAATGTATTTTAAAAAGAATAGCTGTGATATTATGTTTGTGTTGTAGATTGATGGAAAAAAATGGCCGAATAATGATGTTGATTGTGCGGCTTGTTACTTGTCACTTCCCAGTCAAAGAAATATCGCCAATGGAGAAAAAGAAAACAGCAAACTGCAGAAGGGATTTCTCACTCTGTCACCCAAAGACAGCTTTGTCATTGGTACAAATGTGTGCTCGACAAAACTCACACAAAATGGTAAGCGACATTTACAGCCTCTTCACCTCTAGTGTGTCGGAGCGCGGATCCACGCTCATGGCACCAATTGCGTGTTTTTTGTTTTTCTGTTCATTCGCTGTTTTATTATTTTCTACTAGTGGAATTGCTTGGAGTGTTGAATTGGTGTGACCACGTAACGGACGACTCTCTGCGGCAGTCCTTGAACTTGCTGAAAGCCGTGCCCGGCGGGGAGGTGGTGAAATTTCTTCAAGACATCTTGGACGCCTTGTTCAGCATATTGACCCAAGTAAGTTACAATAATCTGTAATCTAAGTTGCAAAGATACATTACATTTAAGATCGACCTACCCTGAAACAGGGGTGACATTGGCAAATTGAACCATTTTTTTACAGAATGGGTGGTCAGCCTGATACCAACCCGTAAGTCAAGGAAATCAATTACAAAATATAAGTTACCCTCTACCCTAAATACCCAGCCATTTGAAGTCACAATGATTTTTTGTTTATTTTGAATGTGCATATGCCATTGTTTACAATAAACGCTCTAAATCATACCATAAACAATATTTATTATACACACATTAAACTTCATTTTCCCATTAAATGGGTTAGTACACAACATACTTACATGACCTTTGTTGAATGTTTTTAAAATTATTTTTTCAGATGTCCAAATATTTATGCTATCATTTCCATTTTAGGCTGACCTGGAGCGTGGAATAGACTCGGAGAGTGACACATATGGCACATATGACTTCTTAGTGTTTGAGTGTCTGTTGACGTTAATCAGTTTGGTGTCAGACAGAAAGTATCACCATTTCCAGCCTGTCCTGGAGCTGTACATACAGGAGAGCTTCTGTGCCACCTTAGCCTATAAGTAAGTCAAATATTTCATTGATTTTGTGTTAACACTTAAAATTTATTGATATGTGTATCATTATCTGTAATAAAAACACCTGGAGAGTTAATAATAATAATAATAATAGGATCACTTATTTGGTGAGCACTGTTTTTATGTGAATCACACCTCAAGATACCTCAGCAAGCTTGGTCATCACTATAGAAAGCGACAATTCTCAAGCAAGACCCAGTTGCTTTAAGCTTGGATCGACATTTGGTGATCAGTCTTTGATTCCTGCTTGTTTACGGTTGATCTTTCATTTTCTCCAGGAAACTTTGTTTGGTGTTGTCGAAGCTGGTCAACGACGCAGACAAGGGAGACAACGAGATCCTGCTGAAGAGCATGAAGTGCCTGGAGTACCTGGTCATGTTCATTGTGAGGTCCAGGGAGCTGCACGCCAAGCTCACACAGAAAACTGACCAGCAACACTTTCAAGCTCTATTTGAAGGTAACTTCATCAGTATTTAATCATTAAAGATGTACTCCGAGTACAAAACATTGCGTAAACTCCTTTAGACCCCCCTCGCATTTCAGAAAGGGAAACTCGTAGGGACTCTCATTCATCCCTTTGCAGTCATTCTCACAACTATGAGAATTTGGCTTTTCATGACTCATTCCCTTGCGAAACTGCCTGTTTATGGAATGGTCTACCAGTATCTGTGTTTCCTTCCCAATTTAATCAGGTTTTATTCAAAACCAACATCAATCGCCACTTCCTTGCAGCGCCCCACGACAGAAGCAACAATTCAAGCAACACCTCTGCGGCACCCTTCCAGGGGGACATAGACCCCCAATCCTTTTAAGAATTGGAGAGTCTCCCGCGCAGGATTCTTTAAAAAAGAAAGATTGATAAAACGTGTATGAATACTGAATCATTCACTAGAAGTGCTGTTGTATATTCCACATGTATGAATTTTCTTTTATTGTTCCTATCTTGAATTTTAATCTTTTTGTTGGTTTCTACCTCAACTTTGACAAGCAAATTTCTGACATCATTTGTACAAGCGCCCTTGGAGTGACTACTTCACAAAACAACACTACAAAGAAATCATCATTATATCAACTAGCCTTTGAAGATGTATTTATTTTGTTTCAGCCCTGTTGGACAGTGTAGTGGAGCTGATGCGATGTGACTCTAAAAGTGCGTTAACGTCGCAGGGAGCTTGCATTAAATACCTACCCACCTCTGTACCACACATTATGCAAGTGTATCCAGACACATTACTCTCGTAAGAAACATAAACTTACGTCATTCACACATAATGTCCTTGTTAGCTAACTCTGATAAAATTATAAATGTTTTTAGGCTTTCACCAAGCCTATATATACATGTAGTACGTGTAAGCGCGAACTTACATGTGCCTGCTTGTGGGCATTCATTATATATGCCAATATATCTTTGCAACTTAGATTATAGAATTGATATTGTTGATATCTGTTTCTGGCCAGGCAAAATTGGTCGGTAAATTGTATACCTCTTTATAAATATGTATAATATTTTCCAGGAAAAAAATAGGTCTAATATTAGATGTTTTACCATTGGAACGATTGACCAAACAGCGGCTGATAGCTGTTCTTGACATAGTACAGGGACCGCTGTTTTTGGATAGTAAATGCCGGTGTATACTCCTGCCACATATAACAATAAGCCTCAAAACTCTCATACAAAACAATGACGAGGTAAGAATGCACAATACACCTGTGAATACTTCATTTTACAGTATTTCTGATATTATTTTTTGACTAACTCACATATTTTTCTTGTGAAACAAATTGAAACACCATCTATTGATTTAACCTCAAACGGGGCTATTCTTAGACATTTTAGTCGCCCGTTGAGCCCACGCTTTGACAAACTAATGATGCATTTGTATGAAGACCTGTCAATCCCAGATGGCCGCAAGCGAACAGCTGATTACAGTCTTCATACAAAAACTACCAAAATTTGGTAGGTAAGAATGACCGTGGTCATGAAACTTCCAGGCGAGGCATCATTAGTTTGTCAAAGCGTGGGCTCAACGGGCGACTAAAATGTCTAAGAATAGTAAGTATCTTAAAAAAGCTAATGGTAACATTCAATAGATGGCAATATTATCTGAAAAAAATTATAAAGCTCCACAAAGTACATTTTTTATTTGAAAATTAATGTGTATTGTTAGTCAAAGGATATTATAAAATGTATAATGTTGCACTTATGTACATATACATTTTTATTTTGATTTTTACCCTAAAATACTGAAATTAAAATATCTCAATGTAATGACATGAAATTTTTTGATTCTCTTTCTTTATCTTCTCAAACTTCTAATAATGGTGTTATGAAATTTCATTTGAACTAATACTGTTGATCAGTGTTCTTCAATCTTTGTCCGTATACCAACTTAAATATGCAAGATTTTGTTTTCCAATTAACAGAAATTAAATATTTTTTAAGATACATATTTTTTTGTGTCCCAATTTCTTCTGTGAAAATCAGTGTCTATCTTTGAAAACATTAAATAATGGAGACATTATTTTTTTATAGAGAATGAATGTATGAGTCACAATTTTGACAAAACACGTATGCATACTGTACAATGTACGTTAATAGAAACCAATAAAACCTGGCCGCGCGTGAACAGCTGATTTCACGGTCAAATACTCCCAATACAATTGTTATGCAATTAGTATGGGAAACATTCCGCAGTCTAATCAGCTGTTAAAAGGCAGCCATATTCTTTATACTGTACTGTGCTGTAACTCTGTCGCCATTCCGCTATGGGTGGCCAGAGCCTCTGCAGATTTGCATCCATTTTTTCCTATCATTGCATCTACCCATAAGATCGGTGGAAATGATGAGCCTTCTAAATCTTCATCTCATTAGCGCTTGTTTGTCTTATGTCCATCAGAGGTAATTTCACATGAGCAATGTTTGTATGTGTACTGGACCAATGGGTCTTATGAAAACTAGAAATTGATTTTAAAAATATCAAAAGCAACTCTCACTCCCACGTGCGTTACGTTTTTTTCTTAGCTCAGATTATGTAGAATGTGATTCTTATGACAATTTCATTGAAAGATCATCTTTTAATCAAATGGTAGATAAGCCAAACAAGCACTGTGGGGACATCTGGTCTAGATGATTTTAGTCGGTAAATTTACAAAGGTTGAAGAATAACGTTGTTTTGTATTGTAAGCGATATTAGAAAGCATGGTATTGAGACTAATTCTTTATTTGCAGCATTTGTAATATCTAATGTGTTTGGGTTATGGTTTTGGGATGTGAAAAGATTAATTCAGAATAATGGTAGACCTGAAGTGATACTGCAATTTATAGAAATTTCTACAAATTATTCTGAATTTGTGCTTTCAAGTGTTGATTAATTACGGTGATGGTCTTCAATACGGTGTAAGTCATTTAATCGTTAAATGTCATTAAGTATTTATTCTTGGTTTGTTAACCCTACAAAGTTCAAGCCTGAGAATGTCTATGCCTGGGCTATTTTTTTACAGTTATACTGATATCTATGAAATTTCATTGCAGCAAATCATATCTTTACGCAGAGTATAAAATATACTACCTACCTACTTTGCTACCTACCTAATCGTGGAGACTAAAAAAATATGGAAATTCACAATGCCATTGACAAGTTTTTTGACTTATAGTTTGGTATGAGGCTGACCACCCATGCTGTAAAAAATGGTTCACTTTGCCAATGTCACCCCTGTTTCAGGGAAGGTCAGCAAGAGTTGCAGGGCTTAGGTTCATTTGAGATTGGGGTTTTATGTTGTACGTCCACATGCAGCATGTTTAAGCGCAAAGTTATACGTGTCTGCGTATGGGAATGCATTTAATATGAATCTTAAATGTAATATATCTTTGCAACTTAAATTATATAGACCTAAACTAAATAATTTCCTTGACTTATAGGTTAGTATGCGGCTGACCACCCATACTGTAAAAAATGGTTCACTTTGCAAATTTCACCTATTTTTGAGGGAAGTTTGGCAAGAGTTGCAGGGCGAATGTTAATTTTATCTATGTACTTGTATTGAGATGTACGGACCACTTTTTTTTCATAATGTTACCATTTTTTGCTGCATTTGTAGTCAAATTTTTGATGTTTTTTAATGAATGAGTCATTATGTTACTGCTTACTAAATATTTCCTTTAATTTTTCATGCATTCTTAAAGAGGTAAGTTTGTACTCATTTTTCTATAACTAATTTAAAAATATTCAATCAAAAGTAGAAAAATTCACATTTTTTACCTGAGATTGGGTGTTTTTTTTTTCCTTCGGCATCCAAATAAATGATCGCTGAGACAAAAAAGTTATGACAATATTTTGTGTAGTGTAAAGAGACAATAAAGTTTGCACATTTGAAAAGGAGAAAGAAAGTTACATGGGCGAATAGCTAGGGTACAGGCTGGATGCTGAAGACCCTAGTTACATAGAGCTGTGGCATTTTCCCGCCAAGAAAAAATCAAATTCGGAACATCCATTCAAAAATGAAGTCCATTCTTTACCTACTGCTAATTTCAAATTTGGAATGTCTCCCATATAATTTTCTAGGGACAGAATGAACATCATAAAACTATCCTTTTACGTTATATTTACGTGCTGTCTCTAGCTTCTTGTATATTGTTTTTATTTGTGATTCATTGTGAAATTTTAAGCTTTTATTTTTTTACATTGTTATTTTCAAAATACATTTTATCCTGTGAATTCAAAGTTTCTGTATTTTTGTCTCAATAATTATTGTGTATTGACGTTTTCCAATCAAATTTTATAAGTAAAATTGATTCATGTAGAATCAAACAGGGCAATCCAATCCTCTTCCAAAAACGTCAAATGTGAGAAATAATTTAAAGTGTTTCCATATATTTTTTTCTCATTTTCAAAAGAATCCAGGATCGCCAACTTTGATACTAATCATTAAATACAATTCCAGTTGTATTACCAATACTTCCATACCAACGTAAAGACTTTTAAATAAATAAATTTCATTGGAATCCTTCAATATACTTCTGTCTCCCTCTGTTATGTTGTTTTGTGAACGAGCACCAATCATGCCAATGTGAATCTGTCAATGTGTTTTTTTTTAATATCTGTCTCCCTCGCACACATGCAAGCACTGCCTTGAAACTACCTATACCCATTTCTTTCACTCTACAAGTCTACACACTTCCTCCAAAAATAGGATTTCATATTTATATTTTATGTAATCTATAATCTACTAGCAGTACCCGGCGTGTTTCACTACGCCATTTGGGCATGTGGTATCAATTTTTTTCTACAGATAAAAGAGGAAACAACAGGATCAATAAAAAAAGTGTGCTAATCGGAATCAAGCTTCACACAATTTATCTCTAGGTTAATCTTCACGTTTTCTAAAAAAAAAGGTCTAGGTACAACTGTTAAGCAGCAGAGCCAAGCATAGGAAAAATCGATTGCGGTGCTCCATTTATATTTAAGATAAAAAAATCGGCTATGTAACGTCACTCATCTAATCTATTCTAAGTTGCATGGATATAATTGTTACATTTGGAATTCACATTAAGTGCATGCCCACAAGCAGACACGTATAAGTTCACACTTGCACATTCTGCGTGTGAACCTACAACATAAAAACCCAAATCTCAAATGAACATACACCCTGCAACTCTTTGCTGACCTTCCCTGAAACAGGGGTGACATTGGCAGAGTGAACCATTTTCTATTTATAGTAAGTTGGTCAGATGCATATTGACCTATACAAGAAAAGAATATAAACAATAAATTAAATTTTATAATCATACAATTAAAGAACTAATCTATAAAATTCACTATACTCTTTGAGCAAAGTGAAGAAATAAATGTATTCCAAACAATCAGGAATATTTTTCAATGTAACCGCACTGTGAAACGTATGCAGTTGGGGAAAATGCTTCATACAATATGATGCACTTAAGTGTTTTTTCAACTATCTCCATAAAAATGTTTAATTTATGTTGAATTTTTGACTCCCTGTCCTGTCTTTATCCCGGCCAAGTGAATTCACATTTTTTCCCCACATTTAAAATGTGCTCTATCCATTATTTCAATATGTGAAAGTTTTAGGTAGTGCACACGGAACATTTTCTATTGACAACAAAATTGTAAGTCGCTCGGCCGGGTTAGGTAAAAGGCAAACATTTTGTTTATCTTGGCTGCTTTGGACCATTGTCACATAGAAGAAAGACGTTTAACCGCCGAGAAAAAAACGATCTTTAAATTTGTGGTGAGTATATAATTTTACAGAAATGCGTTTTTTGAAAAAACAACTATATTATGTATATTTTAATTAAAAGTGTGTTTCAATAAAAGGTTTTAATAATAATAATATATTTCAATATGGTCTTCTAGTTGTGACCTACGAACTTTCGTTTATCGTATTTTTTATAAGTGCGGGATACAAAAGCTTTCTTACATTTCTAAAATTCAACTTGGAATACTTGAATAACATTTTTTAATTTGGAACTTTTGTCTAGGCCAGGGGTCGGCAACCTTTTGAGTCGGAAGAGCCAAAAATTAAAATTTACAAATTTCAAAGTTTTTCCTTGACTTATAGGTTGGTATGAGGCTGACCACCCATACTGTAAAAAATGGTTCACTTTGCCAATGTCGCCCCTGTTCCCCTTTCAGGGAAGGTCGGCAAGAGTTGCAGGGCTTATGTTCATTTAAGATTGGGTTTTTATATTGTAGTTCCACATGCGGTATGTGTGAGCGCGAAATTATGCGTGTCTGCTTATGGGAATGCATTTGATGTGAATCTCAAATGATACATATCTTATTTTGGATTTGGATTTGTAAAGAGCCACAAATGTTTTTTTGCCAACAATAAATAGCTTCGATGGGGCGGGGGGAGGGTGGGGAGTGAAAAGCGAGTACAAGTAGCGGAGAGATCGTTAATCGATTCACAACGATTTAGTTTTTTTCGATCAGAAGTATAATTCTGTGTTTTTTTATATTTGCGTATGAAGCTAAAGAGCCGTAACTTCACACCTAAAGAGCCGCATGTGGCTGGTGAGCCGCAGGTTGCTTACCCCTAACCAAACCGATATCGATCCACCATATTTGTAAAAAGTCCGGTCTATAGCTTAGTTGGTAGAGTAACTGCATTCCATGCCGAGATCTCGAGTTAGAATCCCACTGAAGTTGTCAGAAATTATTTCTCGTTTCAGTGTTTATTTCTAACCCAAAATAAAATACCGGCAAGGCTTACTCAGCCTTCATAAGAAATGAGTGTCAAGCCACTCAGGAGCTGAATAACATCCATTTCAAGTTGGCGTAAAGTAAAAGTTACTGGGTTGTTCATTTTAGATTTGGATTTTAAATTATGAGTAGGTACACATGCAGCATTTGTAAGCGTGAACTTATATGTGTCTACTTGTGAGCATGCATTTTATATGAATCTTTAATATAAATGTATATTTGCAACTAAGATTATGTATTGTAGTTGAATATAATGGTCTTCTTCTATTGGGTGGTTTCAAAATTTACCAACCTCGTTGCTGAAATATTGAGAATTGAGAACCATTTTTTATTTGATCACCATCAAACTTCACAGGATTCATTCTAAAAATATGTTACATGTTTCCTGAAAATTTCGTCAAAATCGGATGAGCGGTTTATGAGTATAGGGAACATACATACATACATACATACATACATACATACATACATACATACATACATACATACATACATACACACATCCTTCTTTATAGATATAGATAGATAGATTGCATTCCATGCCGAGATCTCGAGTTAGAATCCCACCGAAGTTGTCAGAAATTATTTCCCGTTTCAGTGTTTATTTTAAACCCAAAATAAAATACCGGCAAGGCTTACTCAGCCTTCATAAGAAATGAGTGTCAAGCCACTCAGGAGCTGAATAACATCCATTTCAAGTTGGCGTAAAGTAAAAGTTACTGGGTTGTTCATTTTAGATTTGGATTTTAAATTATGAGTGGGTACACATGCAGCATTTGTAAGCGTGAACTTACATGTGTCTACTTGTGAGCATGCATTTTATATGAATCTTTAATATAAATGTATATTTGCAACTAAGATTATGTATTGAAGTTGAATATAATGGTCTTCTTCTATTGGGTGGTTTCAAAATTTACCGACCTCGTTGCAGAAATATCGAGAATTGAGAACCACTGTTTATTTGATCACCATCAAACTTCACAGGATTCGTTCTAAGAATATGTTACATGTTTCCTGAAAATTTCGTCAAAATCGGATGAGCGGTTTATGAGTCTATAGGGGACATACATACATACATACATACATACATACATACATACATACATACATACATACATACATACATACATACACACATCCTTCTTTATAGATATAGAAGTAGATAATAGAAATATATCGCCAACTTAAAGGTAAAACTGAATTAAGTGCTGATCCATTGGTTTGAGAAATCGTGGGTAAAACATTTATTGGGCGTAACTTCTCAGAGTAACTAATGTAGTTATGAGGAAGTGCTGATGAACAACTCCTTAAGTATAGGATTTTCACATTAGTGATGTCTCATAGAAAATAGAAAAAAGGTGCATGTTATCAGAGAAACCCATGTTAGCTTAATATGTCACTTATTCAGTTGTACCTTTACGGTATAAATATCACACATTCTTCATTTAATATCAATCTTGTATGAAAAGGACTTATCCATTTGTTACTATGATACCTATTATGGGCACCCACCAACTCCAGCCCTACAGCAACTGGGTCTTGCTTGTGTAATTGTTGTTTTCTACAGAGGCGACGTGCAAAAACGTTCATTAACATTCATTGATGGAAATGAACTGTAACTCTCTCAATTCAACTACCGATGTGTTCATTTTTACAAATATCTTGCAATTACTGCTTTCGCATGAAGACAACTGGCCAGGCAAAATAGGTTGTTGAATTGCATTCCTTTCCACAAATCCATTTTTCTAAAAACATAAAAATTAAAAAGCCTTTTATATTAACTTCTAAAATTGCAAATTACAGACCTACTAGGCTTAAAATGAACATAGTTTTAAACGGAAATAAAACCGCCATCTTGTATTAAATGTCAGTTTTGATGGTTCAATGAAGTTTACTGAATTGCTAAAATTTTAGAAATATTTTGTTGAAGAAATAAAAAGTAATTATCATTGATTATAGCAGTTTCAAGGCCTTAAAGTTGTGGCAGCGCTCTCATTTAGCTATTATCTAAAATTATTTAAAGCCATGCACACCTATGCATTATAATATTATTAAAACAAACTAACTTATGTTTTTAAGAAAAAACAGTCTTAAAAAACTTCTATTGCACCAAATTAAACCTTATAAAAAAAACTTTAAAACATCAAAGAGAAGATTGAACCTTTCTGTGCTCAATACTTTTACACATAATCATTCCTTATTTCTGTGTATGTATGCTCCCACATGTGTGTTTTATTAACATTTGCATTTGTGACAAAAATAACACAATCAACAATTGAATAATGTTTTGCTTTGTGTGTTTTGGAATGTGATCTAATCCACAACTTCTTATGTTTTTTTTTTATTATCATTATATGTTTTTATCTTATACTTATTTGTCAAATCATTTTTCATTTATTTCACTGAATTTTTACAATCTTTTCAAAATTTGACAACATCTGAAAAAAATGTGACATTTCCCGGCTGGGTTGCTAAGGAAATAGCTAAGCAATATTTTATTTGTTTAGCTAAAGACCGTAGTCACCAAGACCTTTGATGATGTCACAGCACTGAAATATATTTGAAATTTGGATATTTGTTCCGGGTGTTTATACTTTTTATACGTAACATGAAATAGGTTTTTATCACAAACATAATTTATCATTTACTTGTGGGGTTGTAATAATGGACTCAGTACATGAATTGGCATAGACAATATTGTGACGTCACACAGCCGGAAAAAGGCAAACAATTATTATATTATATTAACGGTTGCCATGGACTGTTGTCCCATGCAAATGTGACGACGTTTGCCCGCTGAGAACAAAATTCTAAATCCAAATATGTTCCGTTTCTTTTTTTCAAGCATGGCAAAAGACTTATTTTTTTGGTTTACACCATCTGAAGGACTTCAAAATTTTAAAGTCTCATTTTGATTTTTATTATAGAAGTATAGTAGGACCTCCCTAATCCTGACAATAAAAAAAAGTTACCCTTGGCTTACACGGTGTCGGAATTGTGGCCTGCAAAATTTTGATACTTACAATGCAACTAAGCTTCACATATATTAAATTTCTTGCCTGCAATGTGGCATTTCGGGACCTATTAATTTTTACTTCAGTTGAAGTGGAGGTTTCTCAGCTCCCAAGGGGGCTGGTACTCAATTCTTGTGAAGGAAGAAACGGGAAATCATTTCTGACACCCTTGGTGGGATTCGAACCCAAGCTCTCAGCATAGAATGCAAGTGCTCTACCAACTGATCTATCGACCGGACTATTATGAAATCCACCCATGAAAAACTAATGTGCGGGATGCCTGTGAAATGCTTCCCGCTTTCCTGTAAATTCGTCCACATGGTCAGTCTGAATTACCCACTGGGGTTCAGATTGGTGAAGCCTTATTATACGAGTATGGTTTTTACGGGTAAAACAGAAGTATTCAAATTTATCCTGTTTTTATTTATTTTAATGCTAATTCATCTCAGTATCAATATTTCAACCCCTTATCTGATATTTATTCATAGAAAGATTTTGACTTCCTGCCATATTTTTGAAACAGTGTTTGTGTACTAATATTTTATTTACATAATATTGATATTTTTCTGTTTATTATTTATAGGTAGTTACATCTTATTTATTTATTAAAATTTTTTCACGAAATCAGAACAACACATACTTTGATATTGTAATAATATTTTTAACTCATTATTTTGTTTTTTTTATTTTATTTTATTTTGTCATGGCGTGGTGTTGCCAACGTCTAACCAACACTAAACCCCCAAAAATATACTTGCGTGTGCGTGTGGCCATCAACGTAACCTCAAAACACACATTGCCGATTCACATCGACCTGCGGCCATTTTGGATTTGAATCTTTTTGGACATTTACTTGTCTCTGGTCATTGAACACCATAGACGAGTCGATGTGGAGTAGAGATACGATCCAAAAACCGTTCGGTTGATAAAGTTGCCAGAGTGCTTGGTGCTTCGAGGCATAAACTACAAGAACACAGAGGATACAGTGAGCAGGTATACCAACCTTTGATGTTTTTTAATTTACTTTTGTGGCGGTTATGCATGAAATAGATCACTGTTGTTTTTAATTTTATACCTAACAACATAACTTAAATTTACACAATCTATTTGGTTTAAATTTGGGTTTCATATGGTTGTAGTAACTTCTTTTCTACATTTTTTTTGTCTAGTGATGGGGTGACTTGATTCTTAATTCATATTTATTCACTAGTGATGGGATAATATGATTTTTAATTCATGTTATTGTTTGTATCTAAAAATAATGACATGCCTTGTCAGACAAGTTAAAATGTGATAACTTTCTTTATTATTTCCATGCATATGAACATATTATTTTGTCTACAAGTTTTGTATACAGAGTTTGAATTGCAGGGATTTTTTGAAGATGGCGCTTATACCAATTTGTCTTATAACCCTCAATTTGTTATTTGTTTTTAGTCCTCCTTTATCCAAAGCTAGATGACTTCTTTATATGAACAATATTATGAAATTTAATGCAGTATTGTTATTACTTAGTCAATATGAAGAAATTGATTGATGTGTAATAATAAACATATTTTTTAACTTCAGCTGGAACTGTGTGTGAAGATATTGTGTGAGATATTGACGCTGCTGCAACGCAAGGACGTTGGTCCCACAGACGATGAGTTCAATCATCTGACCTTGAGCCTGCTGAGGACTATCATACAGGCCACCATACAGATGGACCGAGAGAACCCACTCGTGGTGAGAACTTCGAAATATTAGTTTAATAAACATTTAAACAATTATTATGTGAACTAGGTCTTGTTGATAGCTCAGTTGGTAGTGTGCTTGCATTCCATGCTGTGAGCTTCAGTTTGAATCCCACCGAGGGTGTCGGAAATGATTTCCCGTTTCAGTGTTTATTTCAAACCCCAAAATAAAATACCGCCATGGCTTACTCAGCCTTCACAAAGAAATGAGAAACAGCCCCCCCAGGAGCTGGAAAGTCCCCACTTTAACTCAAGTGGTTGGCGTGAGACCGGCCCCATTAACAGTAAAAATTAATAGGTTTCACTAGTCACATGCGAAATCCTTCGACTATTAACGTGGCAAGAAGTTAAACTATATGTGTAGCTTGGTTGCATTTGCGTTTGTAGGCTTCGATCAATGAATTACTAATCAAGAATAAGGATGTACAACATGACATGAGACAAGAGGGAAAAATGATTTAAGAAGGATGAAAGTAAAAACGGTGAAATATGACAAATGCGTTGTGCACAGAGGATTTGATGAATGTTAAAAATTACCATCAGAAATTAATAAATGTAGAAGCATTTATGAATTCAAGGAAAGAGTAAACAAATTCATTCATGCACAGTGCGGATATGAATACTTATTTTATTTTGGAAATCTGTTAGTTTCGGTTACAGCTATGGATATTATAGATATCCATAGGTTACAGCTATGGATATCTATAATATCCTTAAAATATAGCTATGGTCAATTGCCGTGCCATTGATGTTGATAATGATGACAAGTCTCTGTTTTCATTTCAGTCGCAACTTGTCTCCGTTCTGTTGGACCTTTTCCGGCAGATGAGTGTGGACCGCTACACCACGTACATCTCCCACTTCTCCAGCAAGCCGGCCCTGCTGGAGTTCCTCATGGAGATCCAGCTGGTGCTGCGGGACCTCATAGACAGGCAGGTCTTCATCAGGCACTGGGCCGACATGATCAACATGCAGAATAACATTGTCCTGCATGCATTGAGGTAAATATACTATTAATATTATTTATCTCGTCAATGACTTCATTCTTTTTGTGTGAAAAGAAAAACAATTATTTTTCATTTAGACACTGTTATTTACACTTTTTTGTATTGATTATAAATTATGAATGCTTTTGGTCCTCAGACCATCGTCAGGTAAACAAAACTTCTTAATAATTTATAATAATTAATAAGGGGACCATCCTTACTCGAAGCACTTCTGTTGAAGTAGAGTTTTCTCAGCTCCCAAGGGGGCTGGTTCTTATCTCTTGTGAAAGCTGAGTAAACCGGTATTTGATTTTAGGTTTGAAATGAAAAGCGAAACGGGAAATCATTTCTGCTGCATGTGTATTTATGAAATAAAGAAAACCTCAGATGAACATTAACCTAGCAACTCCTGCTGCTTATTTTTAAACCGGGGTGACATTGGCAGAAGTATTTCACATAGTTTTAATAATATGATGTTTTATCCAGGTTATTCTCCATGACGCTGACGGATTCCTTTCTGGAGCCGTTTGAGCACCAGCCGTGGTCCAACTGGTTCCACCTGGCCATCACCTTCCTCGCCCAGCCTGCCCTGCAGCTGGAGAAGCTCACTTCTGGCCAGAGGAAGAGACTGTCAGCTCTTGGTGGAGACATGAGGAGGGAGACTGCAACTCAGATCAGGGGCATGTGGTTTAATCTTGGTGAGTCCCTTAATCTTTTCATTTCTGAATATTCTAGCAATACAAATACCCTCAGTACGGAATACTTTTTCAAGCACATTTATTGATTTCCTACCTTAATTGATTGATGACACTTTAAACTATGTGAACTGTCACATGTATTAGTTATTCAAAAACAGAAATCATAAAGATTTAGCACATATCGTCACCTTAAATGTAAAACTGAATAAGTGCTGGCTTACTGATATGCGAAATCGTGGATAAAACATTTTATTGTGGGTAACTTCTCATAGTCAGTGAACTAATGATCAGAAAATTCTCATGAAAAACTTCTTAACTACAAGATTTTCACAGTGGTTTATCTTGTAGAAAATAGTAAAATGGCAAATTTATCTGAGAAACCCATGTTAAAGACGTAATAGTCACTTATTCAGTTTTACCTTTAAGGTATTTAAGGTATTGAAAAGAATGTGAATGAAAAAGATATTGAAAGCATGTGGAAGGATATGAAAGAAAACATGATTGAATGTGCTCGAAAAGTATGTGGAGAAACGAAAGGTGGAAGATTGAAAGGGGATGCCTGGTGGAATGCTAAAGTAAAAGAGGCTGTGAAAGTAAAGAAGGAATGTTACAAAAAGTGGCTGAACGACAGGAATGATAGAAAGCTAGAAGATGAATATAAGATAGCCAAGCGAATGGCGAAGAATGTAGTTTATGAAAGCAAAGCGAATGAACAGAGAAAGATTGATGAAAAAATGAACAGAAGTTTCACCGACAGTAGGAAGGAATTCTGGAGATGGGTCGGTGCCATTAGGAATAAAGATTCTGCATTGACCACCCCAGGAATCAAAAGTGCTGTTGGTGAGATGGTATGGGAGAATGATGAAGTATGTAAGAGATGGAAAGAATATTTTGAAGGGATTTTTGGTCGTGGCGAAAGAAATTTGTTTAGAAAAATGACAGAAGAGAATGAATTTAGGATTTTGAAAGAAGAAATAAAAGTATCTATTGAATGTTTGAAGAATGGAAAGTCTGCTGGGTTTGATGGAATAAATGGTGAAATGTTGAAAGCAGGAGGTGAATGCGTGATAGATTGGATGTACGAATTATGTAAGCTTTGTGTGAATGCAGGAGTAGTACCGATGGATTGGAGGAAGGCAGTCATTGTTCCCATTTACAAAGGTAAAGGGGACAAAAAAGACTGTCAGAACTTCAGACCAATCAGTCTACTCAGTATACCAGGAAAAGTCTTCTGTAAGGTGATTATAAAAAATGTGATTCTGACTACTAGTGAAAGGATTTCCGATATACAGTCCGGCTTTATGGCCGGTAGAGGCTGTGTTGATCAGATTTTTACTCTACGACAACTTGTTGAAAAACAATTGTCGGTGAGGCGGAAGCTGTTCACGGCCTTTGTAGATCTGGAAAAGGCTTTTGACTCAGTGGACAGAGGTATGTTATGGGATGTTTTGAAAGCATACGGAGTGAATGGGGCTCTCCTTGGTGCGGTGCATGCAAACTATGAAAATAGTAAGGCATGTGTCCGTATTGATGGTGAGTATAGCGAGTGGTTTGAAGTTTATAAGGGTGTGAGGCAAGGATGTGTGATGAGTCCATGGCTATTTAACATAGTTATGGACAAGTGTGTCAGGGATGCTAGACTTAATGATTGTGGATTGATGATAGGAGAGAGCAAAGTGAGTGTTCTACTGTATGCAGATGATGCAGTTCTTGTATCTGATTCTGCAGTAGAATTGCAAACAATGCTCTCTAGATTGAATGAAGCTTTGTTAGGTAACCATCTGAAGTTGAATGCAAGTAAGACGAAAGTATTGATTTTTGAAAGAGATGATGAAAGTATGAATTATGAATTTAAAATTAATGGAATGAATGTTGATGTCGTAAATGAGTTTGTATACCTGGGAAGTAAGTTTGAAAAAGATGGAAGAATGACCGGTGAATTTGAAAGAAGAGTAATGAAGGGCAGGTGTGTACTGGGTGCCACAGCTTGTATCGCCAAAAATCAAAACATATCTAAAAATGCTCGATTGGCGGTACGCAGTGGCATACTTTTACCCACCTTGATGTATGGAAGCGAGGCCTGGACGGTGAATGAAAGTGAAATTAGTAAAGTCCATACTGTTGAAATGGACTTTCTAAGAAGTATGATTGGGAAAAAACGGAGTGACAGGGTGAGGAATGATTTTGTAAGAGAAGAATGTGGTGCAAGAGAAAGTGTGAAAGTGAAGATTAAAAGAAGTTTGTTAAGATGGTTTGGGCATATGGAGAGAATGAATGAGGAAAGACTGACGAAGAAAGTATATGTTGGTAGAATAGATGGATGTCGTGGTAGAGGAAGACCGAGAAAGGTATGGATGGACCAAATATCCGAAATTGCGAATGAATGGAATATCCAGAGTCATAATAAAAGAAGAGCTTGTATGAAGAAGGTTATGACTCTGGAGGAAATGAAAGAAGTATGTAAGGATAGAAAGAAATGGCGGTTGATCTGTGATGTTGGCGGCTAGGGTTTGTTAAAGTAAAATTGGTTTTTATGATTTAGTTTTTTATGTCCATGTATATATTATAATTTATTGATTTTAAAAATGTAATTTGTCATGTATGTTCCTTGACTTATAGGTTGTTATGTGGCTGACCACCCATACTGTAAAAAATTGGTTCACTTTGCCAATGTCACCCCTGTTTCAGGGAAGGACGGCAAGAGTTGCAAGGCTTATGTTCATTTGAGATTGGGTTTTTATATTGTAGGTCCACATGCGGCATGTGTTAGCGCGAAATTATACATGTCTGCTTGTGGGAATGCATTTAATATAAATCTTAAATGATATATATCTTTGCAGCTTAGATTAGATTAGATTAGATTATCGATATTTCCACTTGCATACTTTTTGATTCTTGAACACAGATGTCAGGGATAAGTTCAAAGTTCGATGACATCTATGATTGACAGCCGCACTGTATGCAAGTTTACATTTGACGCTTATGCGTATCACCCGCAGTTGAAGGGTTAGGAAATAAAAAAGTATATAATGTCTATTTAAATACCTATTATCATTTGCAGGTCCCAACAAGAGCAACTTTGTCCCCGGCCTGGTGGGTCCCTTCTTGGAGATGAGCCTGATCCCAGAGCCGGAGCTCCGGCGCGCCACCATCCCCCTGTTCTTCGACATGATGCTGTGCGAGTGCTGCGGAAGGGGAGAGACTGACAGCTCTGCCAAGACTCACAAGGGGAACTTCAACGAGTTTGAGAATGAAATGATTCACAAGCTGGATGTGTTGGTTGAAGGTATAGAAAACAAAACACATTTTAATTCCTTGTCTTATGTGTCTCACTTTTTTATTTTTTTAAGAAATCCGGTGCCGCTTGACTCCTTAAATTTCAGAGAATTCAGAGGCTTTTTGACACATATTGGAGTGCTACAGAGGTAGGTTTGGGTGTTGCTGATGTGGCGGTTGATGTTGTGGTGCATCAGTACAGCAGATGAAAGAAAACCAGATATCTGAAATCAGATATAAAAAAAGATAATCCAAAAATTGTGCGTGCCCACCCCTAGTAGTGGGCCCGCGCGAACGAGTGGGAGTATAAAACGCGTACGCCGCGCTGTTGCCAGACAGACACACTGAGACCACGGAACGAGCAACATCTACCGCGCTCCCGCCAAAATTGCACGTCGTCTCGCGTTCCCGCCGATTTCCAAGCAGAGATGCAAAACTACTTTGCACCGTCGCCTGGACGTCTCCGCAGTTCACTACATCTTCACCAGAGAGATGCCTAAACCACCTAGCGGACAGCATCTACATCCACTACGAGCTCCCGCCAATTTCCAAGCAGAGACGACATCTTACCTTGCGCCTTCGCCTGGACATCTCCAGCTTCACAACATCTTCACCTGGACATCTCCAGCTTCGCTACATCTTCACCTAGAAGACTCTCAAGACCTCGCCTGGAACAGACTTGAGGCAACCGTCTCCTACAGCACACTGCTCACATCACAACTCAAAGGTCCTTCTTAGGGCCACTTTTAAGTTTCCTCAAAAGTTTATTGTTTTTCCTCCTGCTCACAACAAAAGGTCCTTCTTAGGGCCAATCAGAATTTACTCAAAAGTTACAAGTTACTTCCTAATTGCCAACTTCCATATTTCCTTTCCTTCCCCCACTTCAAGCATCAAGCATCCTGCTCGCCTCACAAGCAAGGCGGATTAAGGAGGACTTCCGCCTGGACGCAGCTTGAAGACCGGAAGATTTAAACCAAGACAACATTTTGAATTAACTGATTGAACATTACTTACTGCATTAAAAATATACACTTTCAAATACGGGCTTTCATTCACACCACACACACAACCTCCAAAATGTCCTGATCCTTTGTTACAGGGTTGATGGCTGCGTAGTGTCGTGTTGCCTTTGTTTTGTGACACTGAAAGGAAGTGGCCATTGGTATTGGTTTTGAATAGACCAGGATTAAATTTGAGGTGGGAATATTAATAATAATAATATTAGGATGATTTCTTTGGTGAGCGCTGTTTTTGTGTGTATCACACCTCAAGAGCCCTCTGCGAGCTTGGTCATCGCTGTAGAAAGCGCCAATTCTCAAGCAAACCCAGTTGTTGTAAGGTTGGGTGAACCTTTCAGTGACCGGTCTTTGGTGAAGGTTTATGAATTTTTTAACCCAGCGAAGAGCATATTTGGAAATATAAATGGTATATTTTTGTGCTCCTCCGGGATTCGAACCCACAACCTTCTATTTACGAGTCCAAAGTGTTGCCATTGGGCTACGGACCGGTCCAAGAAATGCAACAACACGCGGTGTACCTAGCGGTCACCCATCCAAGTAGCATCCGCGCCCAATGTTGCTTAACTTTGGTGATCTGTTGAGAACCGGTGCTTTCAACATGGTATCGTCGTTGACGTCGGGAACACAAATTACTACTGTTATAATGTTCTTAGTCCCATCGAATCTCGTATATAAGCAAAAAAGAACAGTAGAAGACATATTTGGAGCTGTGAGAGACATGAAGACATTCTCGTGTGAAGTGATCGTGGACGTTGGGGGGACCTGACACAGCATTAGAAAAGATAATTCTTTAGCTGAACCTGTAACCTCTAGACAGCTTGCGCCTCCTAGGTGGCAAATAGGGAAATGCTCGCCAGACTTGCGTATTTTTACTTGAAGGGTAGGGATGAAACAAAATAGTCCTCGCGGATCGACGTCACCAACCCGTCCGGCAAACAAGGTGACTTATTGCTAACACCCTCCATTAAAACGTTGAGATGCCGTGTGTAAAAAAATCTGAACACAGCTGTTCTGTCTGACTTTTTTTCATGAGTCTCAAAGGACTCGCAACTTTTTTTTTCAAATGTGCTAGTCAAAGCTATCATTTTGCCCGCCGTGGACATAGCACCAACATTCCATCAGTGATTGCCATCACCAATATCCAGCTTGAATTTCCGTGTTCTGTTTCCCCAGGTGGTCGAGGAGACGCGGCTTGGAGCAGCATGTTTGTCAGCATGGTGGGGCAGCTGTGTGCCGGCAACCCCGCCCTGCAGGACATCGGGAACAGCTTTGTCGCCGTGGTGGGGAAACTTCTGGACAAGCTGCTGCAGTACAGGGATCTGCACGATCACTCCAGCATGGACTACAGAATGCAGGCCACCACCATCCTGCTGGTAAAGGATACACTCTTGTAAAACCTTAACAGTTTTCAATGACAGATTAATTTAATTTTCTTAATTCAGTATTCACTACTTCAATTGATACTTCCCACTGGAGGCGTTCTACTCGAACAAAAAGCGTCCCAAGATGTACCTACATACTTTTTTATCTCTCTTCCAAAGAAAGTATCATTCCTGATTTACTCTCTTTTAATTTTCTTGATTCAATATTCATTTCTTGATATTTCCTAATGCAGGTGTACTAAAAGCGCCCCCCGATGTATATCGTGTTTTTCTCTCTTACAAACGAACCGTCCTTCCTGATTTTTGCTCTTTGAACCCTTCAACTGCGGGTGACACGCATAGGCGTCAAGTATTAACTTGCATACAGTGCGGCTGTCAATCATAGATGTCATCGAACTTTGAACTTATCCCTGACATCTGTGTTCAAGAATTCAAAAGTCTGCAAGTGGAACCTTGAATAACTAATACATGTAACTGTTCACATAATTTGAAGTGTCATAAATCAATGAAGGTACAAAATTAATAATTGTTTTTAAAAATGTGCTGGAAAAAGTATTCCGTACTGGGGGTATTCATAGAGCCTGAATATTCAGAAGCAAAAAGGTCAATATTCAATACTTAAATTGATATTTCCTTTTCTAGGCATTCTACTCGGACATAAAGCGTCCCGAGATGTACATCCGCTACGTGAACAAGCTGTGTGAGCTGCATCTGGAGTGTGAGAACTGGACGGAGGCGGCGCTCACCCTCATCCTGCACGCCGCCCGCCTGCAGTGGTCCAGCGCCCCGCTCACCGCGCTGCTCAGGAGCCACCGCCATCCCCACTGCCTCACACACCGTGACCTCAAGGAGGCTCTCTACCTGGAGATCATACACTACCTGGAGAAAGGAAAGGTGAGGGGACTACACGTATAGATCATACACTACCTGGAGAAAGGAAAGGTGAGGGGACTACACGTATAGATCATACACTACTTGGAGAAAGGAAAGGTGAGGGGACTACACGTACAGATCATACACTACCTGGAGAAAGGAAAGGTGAGGGGACTACACGTATAGATCATACACTACCTGGAGAAAGGGATCCCAAAAGGGTTACATGTAGCTCTTCGGGACCTAATTCTTTTTAGGGATAAGGGGGCTATCTTGACACTAAAGACTTTCAGTTGAAACAAAGGTTTCCCAGCTCCCGGAGAGGATGGTATTCATTTCTTGTGAAGGCTAAGTAAACCTTGCGGGTATTATTGTGGGGATCGAACTTTTGCTCTCAGCATGGAATGCAAGCCTTCTCCCAACTGAGCTCTATTCAACCAAAGCGCACATTTCTCAAGCAAGACCCAGTTGCTGTAAGGCTGGATGGGCCTTTGATGACGGATCTTTGATAAAGGTTTATGGGGTTTTCAACCCAGCGAAGAGCATATTTGAAAATATAAATGATATATTTTTTTTGCTCAGCTGGGATTCGAATCGACACTTCCATTTACGAGGCCAAAATTTAATTGGATCATTTAATGGAGAGTTTGTCAGTTTACATTTCCACGATTTATCCTCAAGCGATAGCAACAATTTGGACTCATTAAAGAACTCTTCCCTTCTAGATGTTTGAAAGAGCCGTGGTGATCTGCAAGGAGTTGGTGACCCAGTTTGAGGAGGAGATCTTTGACTACTGCCATCTATCTGACTTGTACCTGATGATGGCTGGACTGTACTCCGCCATCATGAAACAGCCCAGGCCCCAGCCCGAGTATTTCAGGGTCGGATATTACGGCAAAGGTTTCCCGGAATTCCTGCAAAACAAAGTAAGAATATAAATTGAATAAAAATATGGCTTTGTTGAAATTCCCTGACATTCCCTCGAGCACAAAAGGAAAGTTCTAATGAGATATCCTCACTTATACCTCCTCTCGTCACAACAAGGGCAACTTGTAGAACGGCTCACATTCATCGCTTTGCAGTCAATATCAAAACTATGAGAACTTGGTGTTTCCACGATTCATTCCTTTGATTCACACATTCAAAATTATCAACAGGTATTCTGTTTATTACTAATTATTCTACATGATTGAAGATTTTGAGAAGACACTGAACACCTTTATTGAATAAGTAGCTGATGAAAAAGTGACTCTGTAAAAGTATCACCACCATGAAGCGTGTTTCATGCATAGGAACACTCATTCGAGTGTTGACAGCTGGGGAAGAACACTAGAATGTATAAACACTAGAAATTTTGTGTTGATTTATGTATAATACTGTGTTTTCCTTATTTTAGGTCTTTGTATACCGCGGTAAAGATTATGAAAGACTTCAAGACTTCAGCTCTCGCATAATGAATGGTTTACCAAACGCAGAACTCATGTCGACACTCTCCCCACCTCCCGATGAAATCAAGGATTCAAACCAGCAGTTTGTGCAAATCAACGCCGTGGAACCCCTGATGTCAGATCACAATCACAGGCTTTCGGGGAAACCAATAAGCGAAAAAATACTCAAATATCATCAGCACAATAATGTCAACAAGTTTCGCTATTCCAGACCATTCCATAGACAAGACGAACAAATGGCCAATGGAGAAGAGTCACCGCAGAATGAATTCGGTACCTTGTGGCTGGAAAGAACTGAATTAGAAATAAGTGAAAAGTTGCCGAGTATTTTACGTTGGTGCGACGTAACCAAGAGCATCACGTATGAAATGTCGCCGTTGCAAGTTGCGGTGGAAACCATGAAAGAAGCGAATAAAGTATTGAAGAGCTTGGTTATTGAGCATCGTGCTGATCATACTTTGCCGCTTGATCCGTTAACGAGGAAGCTAAATGGGATGGTGGATGCAGCTGTGATGGGAGGCATCGTTAACTACGAAAAGGCATTCTTCACAGATGAATATTTAAAAGCACACCCTGAACATAGAGGGTTGATCAACACATTAAAAGATCTCATAGTAACGCAAGTACCATTGTTGGAATTCGGAATCGAAGTACACAGGGCGAGGCTTCCTACAACTTTAGCACCGTTGCATCAGAGGATAGCCGAGTGCTTTGAGAAAATGAAATCCCACGTTCACGAGCATTACGGCAAGAAAAGCTGTGACTTGGAAAAGGAAATATCCTTGGTGACAATGCGTCGACAAATCAGCGGAATATGCACGAGAGAAATGAGTTTTAACGGGTCTTCAATGGACAACCGATGGTCGGAAATTTCAACGCAGACAAATCACAGCGTCGAATCTGGGATATCCTTGGGTAGATCGCAGACAAACTCTCTGAGAGCTTTTACAAATCAATTTAACAAGCAAATCAATAGAGGCTCATTTGGGAGTGGGTATTCCAGCTTGGCTCTTCCCTCGTCTGCTTTGAGGTCACCCAGTTCTTTATTGACTACGCCGAGAAAGAGACCTAAGGAGAGGAATCGTGGAAGGAAAAGTGAGGTCACCCCGCCCACATTCCATAATTCAGTAGCGCCGGCGGGACAGAGCCAGTGGTACACAACTTCAGGGAATCCTACCCCACCTGCGCCGCTGAGATGCCTGTCTGTCAGTCAAGAACCACTGATGTCAAATACACCAATATTTGAACTTACGCAAGAGGTATGCCTTTGAAATTTATCCGCACAATATTGCAGGCTTTGCTCTTAATTCTGTTCCTTACGAAATAATTTTATAAACATATGTAATTATCTTTCATTAGGTTCCCCCTTTATGTTTAAGGCTTTACCTAACTTTATGCAATTATTTAAAAATTAAAATTAGCTTCAAAGTTAATTAAACTTTTTGTGTATTTGACAAACCGTTGTGGGAGAACTTGCATTATTCTCCACATTTTTTTGGCATTGTAGACAAAATTTTCTGGAGACACCCTTGTCTTGTAAGTCTCTTACAACACTTTGTGAGTTCTCTTAAAAGCTCCTCATATTTAAAATAAAGTAATTTTATGTTTATATTCTAATAAAAACGAAAAACACAAAATGGAGTTCTCTACATTTACTGACGCCTACCCGCCAGCAGATCAGGCACTGCTGAGGCCCCACCAACTCTTTGAATTATGCTCCATCTATTTCCTTAAATTTGATTGATGTAAACACAATGAGCAGTATTATTATTGCATTGTTCCAGCTGACGCCCACCAGGCCTCTCCGCTCTGAAGTAGAGAAGGAGCGCAGGCTGTCCCAGCGCCCTCACTCCCTGCAGAGCGGGACCAACTCCAACAGGAACTCTGCCGGTAAACAGCGACATCATCTCAGAATAAATAGTCATAATATTTTTACGTTCTTAGGGGTTCTTAGCTTCTTTCTAAAATTCAAAATGCCGCTGTGATTTAATTTGTATGTATCACAAAAACTTTTACAAATTTATTTAACGTACATATAGCTTGTTACTTGTAGCATAGCAAAATCTGTCGAGGATGTCAGAAATGTTTCCCGTTTCGGTTTTTATTTCAAACCGGCAAGGTTTACTCAGCCTTCACAAGAAATGAGTACCAGCACCCTCGGGAGCTGGGAAACCCTCACTTAAATTGAAGTCGTTGACTGGCCTTCTTACCTGTAAAAATTAATAGATTTGACTCGCCACATGGGACCCTTCCTGGTAGAATACCGCAAGGAGCTACACTGTATGTGTAGCTTAGTTGCGTTTTTGCAATTTTCAAGGCATTGATTTACTCACTGTTTGAACATGTGTATTCACCTATAATGGCAAAAAAAATTACAATGCTATGAGTTACACCTAGGTCGTGTTTAGTTACTAAAAATTCAAGCTCCAATTCATCTTACAAGGAGTAGGCATCTCTCCCATACGTTAGAAATGTATCACTTAATGTAACAAATATCTAACATCCACTTTTTATTACAAGAAACTACAGATTCCAACATGAGCACGGATGCGGATCCACCGCCACTACCTAGAAAGATGGTGCGGCCAGATCCATCAAGTCCCGGCTCAAACCACAACCTGTCAACCATCTCCCCGCCTCCTCGAAGCAACCCGTCACACGAAGAGTACTACCAGGCCGTCAACTTCAAAGTTAACGTCCTGCCAACGGCCCCCAAGCCCAAGAACGGCAGAATCCTGTCAAAGAGCACCGTCACTAGTCCGTTGATGCCGCGGCAAGATTACGATCAAGTCTTGAGTCCTCGCGGCTCATTCTTGTACAGCTCTTTGCAGATGCACAAAGAGAAAGCACCCACTCCTCCTCCCAAAAAGAGACTGCAGTCAGTGCAAAAGTAATGTGAGGTTTTAAAACCTAAATGCTGTAAAAACTATTGTCATAACTCTGTACAAATGTTTGGAAACGAACAAAACAAGCTGGTTTTTAATTAATGAGGTATTTATTTTGAAAGAGCCATTTCAGACTCAACGCATTCTGCCCGGATTGTCTATGGATTACCGCACAAACTGTGAAAGCTTTTTCTCCGTACACTACTGACTTCCAAACCGGCGTCAGATAAAAAAAACGGGCAGAATGTCGCTGTTATGGTCGAGCAGATAAGTATTAGCACTCAAATTTGCGTTATTGAAACGAGCATAAGTTTGAACCCCGCCTGCGCCGTCTTTATCGACAATAACGTTTACCGTGGTTCAACAGATGGCATTGGGTAATTATTAGTTGATAATTCATTAAAATATCAAGTAATGCACTATTCATTGATAATGGTTATACCTGATTCTGGCCAGGCCAAATTGGTTGGTGAAGTGCATACCTCTTCACAAATCTATTTTCAAAGAAATAATGTGCCTTGTTCGATATGGCAACCCTTCATTTATCAAAAAGAAAAATAAAATCTCTACCCCCCCTTCTATCATCCCTTGTGATTGATTTAGTTTTCATACATTTAAAAGAAACTCAACATACTGATAAGGTATTATTTTGTGATTTTTTCGTACAAATATGAACATAGGAAGTACAGCATTTAGGTTTACAGCATATTCAATGTACAAGTAAAACCAAAAAAATACTAGTTAGCCAAAATGTTCAAGTATATGTCATTCCTGTAAAAAACTGTGAAGAAATTTAAAAAAACCTTTCATTAAATGGGCATTAGCTTTGGCAAAAAATCTTTTGATTTCAACGTAAAAACATTTGATAAATTAATCCAAAATTGACAAAGAATAATGTTGCCAGAAAGATAATTATTGTGAACTTTTAATAAGCAATATTTTTCATATAGCAATTACAATGCTCTCTCTCTCTCTTATTAGCTGTGTTTTTTTCAGACGTAAAAAAAAACATTCTAAGCGCAGATAAACTTTATCTTTAGTAAAAGCATACAGTTTTAAAGTTATTTACGCTAAGGCTTGGTATTTTCAAAGTTAGCATGTGTGACTTTCAACTGATCATCCCTAACTACCCACACAATAGGGTAATTTCACTTTTTTAATTTCATAAAATGCTAGACTACATTTTTAAGAATGCATCTCTGTTTTAAAAAAAGTAATATCTGGCACAGTTTTCAAATTATATCTCTTTGAAATTTGCGCATTTTCAATTTATGGTAAAACAGGACATTTTTTATTTAGGTGGATGTGACTTCACTGGATCTTCGGGTATTATGTATTTCATAGGACTGCACCGAGGCCCCCAGGTAGCCTGGCGGATCCAGTGACGTCACGGCTTGGCTAGCCGACCGCGCTGCGTTTAAACGGGACTCAAATTCTCAGTATTTTATTTTAGAAAATCATCAATGAAATCTTTATTTTTACTACTTAAAAATTATATGGTTGTGATCCTTGAAATGTACTCTACGCAACCATAGCATTTTCAACAGTATTCTCCACCACTGCAGTTACCCTTTTGACTTAAGTACGTCTTTTTCATTTAGTATATAGTTGCAATGCTCACGTTGAAAGTACCGGGCCTTAGAATGTACATTTTACTCATTTATTTAGCTGAAAATAGCTAAGAGTGTTGAAATATTGTAGCGTATTATTATACTCTAGCGTATTATTATTTATAGGTAGGTATAAATAAATTGTAAAAAAAAAATCAAACTATTTTTATATCACTTACTTAAATATCAACTAAATACAAATCATACTTCCAAAGATGTCATATTTTAGTATTGTTAATTAATTAGGAATATGTGTTAATGAGAATTCAGTATTTTTGTGCTTGGTTTAATCTTTAAATGTAATTTTTATTTAATTCCTACAATTGGCACTTACGCAGAAATCAGAACATGTTTACTTTTACGCTTCCAATAAATTTTCTGATTATAATCTGAATCAGAATCATCATTTTCTTTGATTAATAAGCTGGTATGAGGCTGACCACCTATACTGTAAAAAAAATGGTTAACTTTGCCTATGTCACCCCAGTTTCAGGGTAGGTCGGCCAAGTGATGTCATATTTTTCTCCCTTATTAAATGTGTGGACTTGTTTTATCGGGCATGGTATTTTTTATTGGATGTGTAAATGTCAACCATATTATGATGTCTGCCTATTTGTTGATCTCGTCTAGGCTCTTTAATTATTGAAATTATTATAATACTTGTGTTTGTGTTACCATCATTAAATTAGTTAAGAAAATATACCATTCATAGATATTAATTTATTATTACTAAAGGATATTATTAACACTATGTATGCGGGCATTTTCCCGCCAGATGGCGGCGTAGAGTGGGTGTTTTTTGAAATTTTCACCTTTTCATTTTTTTTTTTTTTTTACTTTTTTTAAATTTTGCCACGTTTTTACAAGTCTCTTGCGCCCTACCGCTAGGCGCGACGAAACGAGTTACTCGTCTCCCGCACGTTACTATAAAAAGGTGTATGACGAGTTAACTAGTTTCCCGCAAATGATGTGTTAAGTTTTTGATTAGAAAAAGTATTTATTGCGCCACGCCCTCAAAATGCTCTCAACTAATTTTTACTTTCTTGCAACCTAGAGCGCGAAAAGTAAGTATTGCTTTCATAGAACATACTCTATTTTTTCTATGGAATACCTTATTTTTCACGCTAAGTTAAACTTAATACACATTTCATTGAAGAGGTAATATTCTAGTATTAATTGACCATAATTACTACATTTTTTTTATCAATTTCAATCTCATATTGCTTCATTGTGAGACTCCTAGATTTGTTGTGTTTTATCAGGTTGTTTTCTCTTAAATATTTCCCAAACAAAAATTTACATCTTTTGACAAATCATTTATGTTTTTTTGAGATTTTTAGAAAGTAAGCATATTTTTTCTTTCCCCCCGTATACTGTGCCATTAGGGATGAAAATAATTAGATTTTATACAAAGTGTTATGTATTAATCTATCGTCACTTTCAGACTTTCATGACAGTTTATTTCATCTGCCATGACTTCGATATGATGTAGTGTACAACAGAAATAAAACAAGTGAATTTTGACACCATATGGCAAATGTGAACCCAAATTTCAATCAATTTTCATCTCCAAGGATAAAAGAAAAACAATTTTGTTTTCGATTACTTATCGAAAAGATAAGTTATCGAAAACAAAACTGTTTTTCATTTATCCCTAATGATGAACGATTACAAAGTTAATGCCTCTACAATCAATAAATTTTTCATCTCTTTTAGTGGTCACTTTGCCCATAGACAATGTGTGTGATGTAATTCTGGATTTCATATCAATAGACTCAGAATATTTTAAATTTGTGGAATACATATGTCACCTGGCCAGGCTAAATACAGTACAGAGTGTCATAATTTAAGTGCAATATCATGTAGACACTTAAGTGCACCATACTGCAGGGGCTCACAGTGCCCGGTAGAACAATATCAAGCATCTGAATCCGGCCGTGAGAGCCTAAAAAAAACAAAATATTGGTTTGTCTATTCCCCAGCAACCTGGCCGCGTGGCTTCACAATTTTGTCTAAGTCATTTCATGTGCGGACCTCATTCTGTTTTCTAAGTGTTATCCAGTCATCTCCTACTTGCCGCAGTTGAATCCACGTCAAGTGGGCAATCTTTTTACTCACCTTTGCATTGTTTTTTTCAGCAATTTCTAGACCATTCAGCCTTTTGAACCAAGGTGAACAAAGATAATATTAAATCATTTGAATGATATAATCAATTTGCCTTATTTATTCAGGTGTCAAAATTCACTAGAGGTTTTATTTCATACTATGCATCGTGTTTGTGAATTTTTGGAGGTTTTAACAGATGTTGTGTTTTTATTTAGGTACGTAAAGTATGTTTTTATCAATAAGAAATTGTGAGTCGAGTGCCATTTGTATTATTTCTTAGAGATTTTCAGTATTTTAGAGATTGTTTAAAAGATATTATGAAAGATTTTCTTAATTAAAAATAATTAATTGTATTTTTTATATCATTGAATATTTAAATTTCCTTATTTTGCAAAAAACACCGTGATACACGGATAGTAATGCCTTTTTCATTCAGCAGTTCCATAGATCCAATGCTGTACTGAACTTGTATATTTCATGTTAAACTTACAATAGATTTTAGCTTAAATGGCCGCTATAGTACCTATTCAAATTAAACATAGTTTATGAAAACTTGTATAATCAGGTCGGAACATTGAAAAGGGTATAAAAATAAACCTCCTCGTTTGGCCGGATTTCTTCCAAATCTGACCGCTAGAGGAGCTAGTCTCTTATCCATACAAAGGTTTTTCATCTGTCAAGTCTTTTGGATGTTTAATCCTTATTGCATGTTGTAAACACACTGTTTTAATGTGAAATAAGATAATACACCTACTAAATTGGTTGAATCTGACAAATTCAAAGAATATACAATTTTGCTTGGGTTAAATAAGAACAAAATGATTTTTGAGAAATATCCCATGACGGTTATTTTAATATACAAGAAATTCAGCTTTTAATGTAATTTCACGTAGAAATTTCACAATCATCAACATTTTCAACAATCAATATCAGCATTAATGTGTATTTCTTTGTGATATTTAAAAAAAAGTTGTGTCTTGACTCACTAAATGCTGTAAACTATTGAGTAAAATTGACTGTGGGTGATGTCACATAGCCGAGGTATATTTTGAATGTTCGGACCTCATTTTAATTGATTTATCCAGTCAAAGAATTCACAAATATTCTTTTTGCATTACTGTTA
Source organism: Agapetus fuscipes (assembly GCA_951799405.1). NCBI lineage: Eukaryota > Metazoa > Arthropoda > Insecta > Trichoptera > Glossosomatidae > Agapetus > Agapetus fuscipes. Next base: position 7,918,716 of record OX637341.1, on the reverse strand, counting down.
CATTGCGGCCATTTTAACTACCGTCAATTACGATTTTATGGTTTGGTATCCTACGTATTTTTGAACCTACAAAAGATATTAGAAATGTGTATTTTTTTAGAAATTAACTAATTATTTAGCTACATTTTTGGCCAGTACGTATCCAACTTTATAAATATCTAGCTTACCTCCTTGTGCTTCGCACAATGCGGCATTCTAGTAATTATTATTGTTTGTTTTGTTTTTACACTTATTTCTTAAGTTCACCTTATAAATATACAAAAAATAAAATAATCTATTTTTTTATATCTCTAGTTAAATATGCCATAATCTTCTTTGTTTACTTTTTAGTTTATAATTTAATTACGTTACCATTTTCTGTAAAATAATTTTTTAGAAAGAAATATTTTATTTTTCATAAGTATTTTTATTTTTTCAACCCTTTCTTATTTAATAAAACAATAATGAATAGAACCATCAATTAAATTTGTTTAAACATTATCCATAGCTAGTATGAAACTTTACTTTTCACTCAAACGTTTCACCAAAAATGTTGAAATTAAATAAATGACACTTTTTGTACCTTAAATGATGTTTTGAAAATTTTATAACTAAATGGGGTAATTAGAACCTTGAATTTTTTTTCAAATAGTACAAAACTTGAATGGTCAGTTCACAAAATCGCATCTAATATGGTGTACGAGTTTGTATTATTCATGTACCTAAAGAGTGATCGGACTTCTGATTGGATCAAAATTATAAAGGATGATTTTGAGTAAAAGAAACGTGAAGGTTTTATTTCATAATTGATACAGAAATTTCCCTATTTGTAACTTCGAAATTCATTATTTATCATAGTGTATTTGCCACTTTTTACATTTATCACTTATCGTGCATTTGTTACTTTCAATGTTTTTTTCTCTCATTGCATACCTATCACTCACTCTCTATTTGTCACTCAAATTCATCATTAGTGAAACATTACTTTATTTGTACTCTTTAAAAGGATTTGTCCTTGTACTTTTATAGGTTTCCCCATGTTTGCAAGTCATATAATCTCAAAATCAGTCTGAGATGTTCACAATGGTGATTCCAATCTTTTACATTTGAATTTTATTCATTTGTACTCTGATCCACCCACTGTCCGATTATCTCTATTTTATCGTTAAACTTAGTTACCTTTTTATCAATTTGATGGATATTTGGTTTAAAAATATGCGCTACCAACACAGACATTTTGTTTATTTAAGCTTTATTATAATTAAATAAAAACAAATAAGAAATAAAACAATGTTTTATTTCAGTTATTTATTTAAAACATCACCTCACATGTACGTGATTATTAAAATTAATATTGCAAATAGGATAATAATAAAATAGTGGTCATAGCAAGCTGGAAGCCTTGAGGATAAACTTAAAAATAGACAAGTACCCGGAGTATAAAACATTTAGATAAACTCAATAGCGTTATGTGAAAAATAGAAATGTGGAAGGAAAATGAGGAAAGGAACGACCGAGAGAAGTATGGTTGGAGCAGATGGTGAAATTGTGAAAATATGGGATATATGTACAAAGTGAATGTAAAAGATGAAAAGACGGAGGGATGATTAAGTTTTATAAAAAAAATTGTAAAAGGCTTTCAGCCCTTGAATCATAGTGATAAAAAAAGGTAATGGATATGAATGAATTGAAAGAGATATGCAAGGAGAGGAAAAAATGGTGGCAAATCTGCACAAGCTCTGGCCTCCCCTAGCGGAATGGCAACAGAGTTACAGTTACAGTATGAAAGATATGACAGCACTCCTAGTAAATGATTAGGTTTACATGAATTCTTTCCATTTACGTGATCGAGGGGAGTCAATGTAATGTTGTATACTGCCGATAAAGATTAACAAATAAAATAATACAACACAAGCAATACATTATATGCATTTCATAAGTGAATTATAATATTTACTAATCATAATTAAATTTTACTAAAATGTCTATAAAAACAATTTAAAGAGAAAGTTGGTTGCTTTCGTACAAGGTTATTCACAGCACGTTTGATTCGCAGCTGATCCATGGAACATTGTTTATTTGTATGGAAAATTCACTTTAGGTGGCGGTTGAGCCATGGATTTGCCATGGTGTGAATAATGCTGATAGGGAAGAAACATTATTTCTATTTTCATTGCAAAATCCCGCATCAAAACAATAAAGCAGTCTTAAAAAATAAGCATTTAGGATGAACAACACAAAATTAAATCAATTGAGTTGTCATACATTAATTTTAAATGCAGTACCTAGTGATTTTGAAGTTCCTTTATAATACTGTATTGAAGTTATGACGGACTGTGCTGCCTCTAGCCCAACTAATAGACGTCACATTATTCCCCCCCTTGTGTGTAACACCATCCATGAAGTGTGCACATTGGACAAAAATAACAAAAGATGTGACACCACATGGCAGGGTTGCTAGGCTGAAGGCTAACTATTTTTTTGTTCTTGGTTGCCTAAGACTAGAGTTACTTCACAAATCAAATTTGGAGCATCCGTGTAGAAAACATTCTGACTCATTATTGATTGATAAAATTCACATTTAAATAAAAGTTTAACATAAAAAGCATTATGCAATACCAGCAAAGTCAAAAGTATGAAATAAAATTATTTTTTTACAAAAGTAAACATAGAGTCATCTAGATTATTTTTTTAAATTAATATGCTTAAGTTAATACAGGGCCTAAATACGGAGCTCGGTCACAATAGAACCACTTGGGGGAAGGAATCTGCTGCAGCTGGACTACATTTGTACTGATTTCATTCAAAACTTTATAATAATGGCATTCTCTGGGCTCCATCTTCTCTTGGATCAGCGTGGAGTAAGGAGGAGACAGGATATCCAGAAACGCAGACGGAACTCCGACAGCTTCTATCTCATGATAATTAGAAATATCCGGAGTCAAAATCACACTCTCTGATTCGGAATTGTATAAACTCTCTGAGTCAACCTTCGCAATGAATTTGTCCGCATCATTTGAGGTTAGGATTTCGTTTGAAACGTTACTGCAAGCCTCTGTGAGCTGTACCTTGCTGAAGCTTTTTAATTTAATCGTTCCAGAGAGGACTTTAAGCAGGCCGTGCATTTGAGGGTGGTCATGTAGCGGCATTTTAAATCCAGGTTTCAAAATAAAGATACTCAAGTTTATGTTTTGGTCTTCGAATATTTCTATATAAGTACAAGGCGCCTTTTCTTCTGATACCCATAGCTGTTCATTGTCGAAGCTTGGGTCTAACTGGACGTGCTCAGCCCTTATTTTATCTAGGGCTCCCTTTAGGGCTTGGAAGTTTTCTGAAAAATCGCCTTCTCTCTTGACTGAGAAGGTCTTCAAGGCCTGTTTGAATAAACTAAATAAAGGATGCGCTCTCATGTCTGCCGAGTCTCCTGAATCCATTTATATTTTTAAACGAGTGCACTAATCACACTTGTAGAACAATACAAAATATTATGTCACTGCAGTTGTCAAATCTTGATTTTTGAGATCCAAAGTGTGCGTTGAAAAACAATTATTTTAAATTTTATTGCACGGCGTTTGTAAGCTAAGTTTGTGTTTTATACAGCTTTGAGCCATTATGAAAGAAAGTTTATCTTTTTAATACAAAATGCGAGGAATGTCAAACCAATATTATCATCGGTCTGTCAAAATACTTTTTAATATGGTTTTGTGGCTGTGCGCTGAAAAGTAGTAAATTTTCTAAATGCCTATAAAAAAACGAAAATGTTACAAACTTTTTAAATGCAACCAAATGATATTTGATTGAATTAACCTATTTTTTCTTATTATTTTGGCATAAAAGTAACAAAAATTTATCCTGTATGCATTGAGTAGGTAATAATATATAATATTATTATACCGAAGTCAATGTTTGGTGTGGGAGGCTTACTCTGTGGTGGGAGGATATTATTTTTTTATTCTGGTATTATTTAAGAAATAAACATTATTGTTAAGCTGTCATTGGCTGTCATTGTGTCTGTCATCAATGTATGACGCCTGTGACGCCAGCCTGACAGGTGCCAGCCCAAAATTTAAATTTCCCCATATAAAAAAAAAAGGTTACAACTTAATTATAAAGTAATAAAACAATAAAAAAATGAAATTTTAAATATGCAATTTGAAAGACAATACTAAAAACTATTGAAAATAACCATTAACTTAAAAGAAAAATTCTGATCCCCCCACTTACAGCCCTTTTAGTAAAATGGAATTTCTCATAGATATGGACGCATAGAAGTTCCTTTTTTATTTTAATTTATGTAAATTTAAGGTATAATAAATCAATAGAGCCAAAAAAATTTAAGTGGAAATTTCCGAGATGCGAAAAAAACAATTTGAAATTTGCAAATTTTCAACAATTTGACCGAGTTTCTTTAGGTGGAATGTTTTTCGAAAATTAAGTAGTAGAGTGCAATTTTTTATTTCAGTTTATGTAAATATATAATATTATACATCATTGCACCAAAAAAACAAAGTTGTAAAAAGTTCCGAACTATGATTATTTTTTCTTTTAAATTTACATATTTATAACAGTATTGAACATTTTTTGATTTAATTTTTCTCAAACACTGACGCATACAAGTTTCTTTTTTATTTCAAATTATGTTAATTTAAGACATCATTAATTAATTAAGCCAATAAAATTTAAGTGGAAATTCCCAAGCTACGAAATAAAAAATCTTGAATTTGGTACTTTATAAGAAAATTTCGATTATTTTTTGATGTAATTTTTTTCAAATACGGACGCATACAAATTTCTTTTTCATTTCAAATAATGTTAATTAAAGACATAAATAATCAATTAAGCCAATAAAAATTAAGTGGAAATTCCCAAGCTACGAAATAAAAAATCTTGAAGTTGGAACTTTAAAACAAATATCCGATTATTTTTTGATGTAATTTTTTTCAAATACGGACGCATACAAGTTTCTTTTTTATTTCAAATTATGTTAATTAAAGACATAATCAATCAATTAAGCCAATAAAATTTAAGTGGAAATTCCCAAGCTACGAAATAAAAAATCTTGAAGTTGGAACTTTAAAACAAATATCCGATTATTTTTCGATGTATCTTTTTTATAAAGACGGACGGATAGAAGTTTCTTTTTTATTTCAAATTATGTTAATTAAAGACATAATTAATTAATTAAGCCAAAAAAATTTAAGTGGAAATTCCCAAGCTACGAAATAAAAAATCTTGAAGTTGGAACTTTATAAGAAAATTCCGATTATTTTTTGATGTAATTTTTTTCAAATACGGACGCATACAAGTTTCTTTTTTATTTCAAATTATGTTTATTAAAGACATAATCAATCAATTAAGCCAATAAAATTTAAGTGGAAATTCCCAAGCTACGAAATAAAAAATCTTGAAGTTGGAACTTTATAAGAAAATTCCGATTATTTTTTGATGTACTGTTTTTCAATTACGGACGCATACAAGTTTTTTTTTTATTTCAAATTATGTTAATTAAAGACATAATCAATCAATTAAGCCAATAAAATTTAAGTGGAAATTCCCAAGCTACGAAATAAAAAATCTTGAAGTTGGAACTTTAAAACAAATATCCGATTATTTTTCGATGTATCTTTTTTATAAAGACGGACGGATAGAAGTTTCTTTTTTATTTCAAATTATGTTAACTAAAGACATAATTAATTAATTAAGCCAAAAAAATTTAAGTGGAAATTCCCAAGCTACGAAATAAAAAATCTTGAAGTTGGAACTTTATAAGAAAATTCCGATTATTTTTTGATGTAATTTTTTTCAAATACGGACGCCTACAAGTTTCTTTTTTATTTCAAATTATGTTAATTAAAGACATAATCAATCAATTAAGCCAATAAAATTTAAGTGGAAATTCCCAAGCTACGAAATAAAAATCTTGAAGTTGGAACTTGAAAACAAATATCCGATTATTTTTCGATGTGTCTTTTTTATAAAGACGGACGGATAGAAGTTTCTTTTTGATTTCAAATTATGTTAATTAAAGACATAAATAATCAATTATGCCAATAAAATTTAAGTGGAAATTCCCAAGCTACGAAATAAAAAATCTTGAATTTGGTACTTTATAAGAAAATTCCGATTATTTTTTGATGTAATTTTTTTCAATTACGGACGCATACAAGTTTCTTTTTTATTTCAAATTATGTTAATTAAAGACATAAATAATCAATTAAGCCAATAAAATTTAAGTGGAAATTCCCAAGCTACGAAATAAAAAATCTTGAAGTTGGAACTTTAAAACAAATATCCGATTATTTTTCGATGTATCTTTTTTATAAAGACGGACGGATAGAAGTTTCTTTTTTATTTCAAATTATGTTAATTAAAGACATAATTAATTAATTAAGCCAAAAAAATTTAAGTGGAAATTCCCAAGCTACGAAATAAAAAATCTTGAAGTTGGAACTTTATAAGAAAATTCCGATTATTTTTTTATGTAATTTTTTTCAAATACGGACGCATACAAGTTTCTTTTTTATTTCAAATTATGTTAATTAAAGACATAATCAATCAATTAAGCCAATAAAATTTAAGTGGAAATTCCCAAGCTACGAAATAAAAAATCTTGAAGTTGGAACTTTATAAGAAAATTCCGATTATTTTTTGATGTACTGTTTTTCAATTACGGACGCATACAAGTTTCTTTTTTATTTCAAATTATGTTAATTAAAGACATAAATAATCAATTAAGCCAATAAAATTTATATTGGAAATTCCCAAGCTACGAAATAAAAAATCTTAAATTTGGTACTTTATAAGAAAATTTCGATTATTTTTTTATGTAATTTTTTTCAAATACGGACGCATACAAGTTTCTTTTTCATTTCAAATTATGTTAATTAAAGACATAATTAATCAATTAAGCCAATAAAATTTAAGTGGAAATTCCCAAGCTACGAAATAAAAAATCTTAAATTTGGTACTTTATAAGAAAATTTCGATTATTTTTTTATGTAATTTTTTTCAAATACGGACGCATACAAGTTTCTTTTTCATTTCAAATTATGTTAATTAAAGACATAATTAATCAATTAAGCCAATAAAATTTAAGTGGAAATTCCCAAGCTACGAAATAAAAAATCTTGAAGTTGGAACTTTAAAACAAATATCCGATTATTTTTCGATGTATCTTTTTTATAAAGACGGACGGATAGAAGTTTCTTTTTTATTTCAAATTATGTTAAATAAAGACATAATTAATCAATTAAAAAAAAAAAAATTAAGTGAAAATTCCCAAGCTACGAAATAAAAAATCTCGAAGTTGTCCCGAAGGAAAAACTAAAGTATTTGTAGTAGTATGTAGTAATAATAATCTATAATCTATAATCTAAGTTGCAAGGATATATTCATTTAAAGCTCTCAGATGTATGCCCACAAACCAACAAGTGTAGTTCGCGCTTACAAATGCTGAATGTGTACTTACAAATAAAATCCAAACCTCAAATGAACATAAGCCCCACAACGTTTGCCGACCTTCCCTGAAACAGGGGTGACATTGGCAAAGTGAACCATTTTTTACAGTATGGGTGGTCAGCCTCATACCAACCAATAAGTCAAGGAAATGTAGTTATCCTTGACTTATAGGTTGGTATGCGGCTGACCACCCATGCTGTAAAAATGGTTCACTTTGCCAATGTCACCCCTGTCTCAGGGAAGGACGGCAAGAGTTGCAGGGTGTATGTCCATTTGAGATTTGATTTTTATGTTGTAGGTTCACATGAGGCATGTGCAAGCGCGAACTTGTACGTGTCTGGTTGTGAGAATGCATGTAATGTGAATCTTCAATGTAACATATCCTTGCAACTTAGATTAGATTAGATCTATATTTTCGGCGCTCATGTTTTTTTGTTATTAATTTAATTTCGTTCTCAATTTTCTTTGAATTAATGTCCGTTTCATTGTATATTACTTTTATTTCAGTTAAAAATATTTTTTTTTCATTAAAAATATATTCCATACATCTTGGGAAACCCGGTTTGTGAGTTCTCATCCCCAGCTGTCAGGCTGGCACCTGTCAGGCTGTCGTCACAGGCGTAATGTACGAAAGTTGTACAATTTCAAAAACATACTATCAGTAATAAATCACTATTTCAAGGAACTGTATTTGATGGGGCTGAAAGTTTGACATCTTAACTTTATTTGCAAAATGCAAGCGATCAAAAAAATCGATTTCTCAGAACTATCCAGAGCCAGTCTTCGTGGGGTTAAAAAATGTCCCAAATGCAATCACTACTCTGCTGTTCGCTCTCATACGTGCAGGAATAAACAATGCAAAGCTGAATTTGTTCCAAATCACGGAAAATCTTCGTTTGACTGTCACAAACTGCACTCTGACTCGTTGACATCTTTTGTTTATTCTGTGAAGCTTCGCGAGAAGGGACCTGATTACAGAGGGTTTGTGGAGCTCGCTCCTATTCCAGATGTTTCTAACAATGACGGTGTTGCCATGCTGGGAAAATGCCACATTTCAGTGTGCAAACCATTGCTCAACAATCCCACTTCAACGTCTTCCCTGCATTATTCAAACAAGGTTTCTTGCCAGCATATTAAAGCAGCCCTTGCTTCTACCAAGATAGCGAGTAAGTTGTAACATTGTAGATTTTAGTTAGTAGACTTTTGGCAGTACTAGTTGATAGCTCATTGAATTTGGAACTGATGTCCTAAATTTAATTTTCTTTTCAGCGGGCAAACAATGTAGGTCTATGTGGCTAGCCTTCGCGGCGTAGCGTAACGTGGATATCTACTACCGAAACATTACTTAGCATTCTCCCTGGCAACCCATTAATTTGACATCACATTTGTTTGCCTTTATCATTTGTGTCGACCCCTTGTTTTGCCACCTGCTTTCTCAGAGTTTGAATTGGACAGCTCAAAGGAATGATATTATGGTTTTATGCTCTCTCCTTTAGCGGCAAAATTCACTCTGTCCTTACGCACCTTAAGAAAAAAACCTTGCTCTTCCGGAGCAGAGAAAACCCCATTTCCAATAAACAAGAATGGTGTAAACTGAACGCGCCATCATCAGTGTCATACCAACCTATAAGTCAAGGAACTTGTTACAAATTTATACTTAAGATAGTAAGACAGATGTTAGTTGGATTAAAAAAAATACAAATCAATTCACATTTATCTAAACATATTTATTTTTGTAGAAATTGTCACAATAAAGAAGTCTGTGATAAATCTGTTGAACATTGGCAATGAGATGAAACAAACGTTGTTTATGCTTTCGTCTTGCAACAATGCCGTGCAACGCGTTTCAGTCGGAACATTTGTCGTAAAAGTGGAGACAACTAAACATCCTCTAGGCTTTCATCACATATCCTTCCGGGAGCACGACAAACGGGGACCCAGGTATGTCCTTAGTTAAATTATATTTAGTTTGGTATGGGTTATTAGTATTTTCTTTTGGATATATTATAAAATGCCAATAGACTTCAATGCCTAGACTACATGCAGCAAATAAACCATCAGAGCTTGGAAAATATATTTTTATTGGTAAATCTCCTCCTTTATATTTGGCTGACATGTTCTCATCTTTTGAGATGGGTTTGAAGCAACAGATGCTTGGATCTACCGCGTATAGGGTCTTGACTTGGTTCAGCCCCATGGTCAGACACACACTAATTTTGGAGATTGTGCTTTACAGTTTGCGAGCCCAATAGAGTGGAACAGACTACCATTTATATATATATTAGGATGATTTATTTGGGGAGTGCTATTTTTTGTGTGAATCACACCTCAAGAGCCTTCTGCAAGCTTGGTCGTCGCTGTAGAAAGCGCCAATTCTCAAGCAAGACCCAGTTGCTGTAAGGCTGGATGTACCTTTGGTGACCGGTCTTTGGTAAAGGTACATGATTTTTTTACGCAGCGAAGAGCATATTTGAAAATATAAATGATATATATTTTTTTGTGCTCCGCTGGGATTCGAAACCACAACATTTAATTTACGAGTCAAAAGTGTTAACCACTAAGTAAACTACGGACCGGTCAAATCACCATTAGATGTGAGGAAGGCAAAAACTTTTGGTGTTTTAAGTTGCATCTTAACAAATTTAAAAAAACATGATTTGAGAGGGCTGATGAGGTGGGATGCACACAAAAATGGCGCTTTCTAATTATGTGTACTTCTAGATAAGATTAGTCAAATAGTCGAAAGGTCCAGAGCAAGATGATTGGACAGAGTGGTGGCAGACTGTTGTGCGGTAGGAGTATGCTAAACAGGGTTCATCGAGATTAATCAGCAAGCAAAGACCCACCTCAAGTTGTCATTCCATGGATGACCACGACACATAATAGTTGTTTGATGAAGCGTTAATATCTTAATTGAATTAAAATTCTGTTTTGTTTGTTTACAGATATTCCTGCAATTGTCTTGCATCAAACAACCTACCAAAGAGTAGCACCATCTTGTCTATATCAGACATACAGAAGACTGAATGTTCCCTCACAGGAACTCTGAATGCCTCGCAAAGGCAAGCAGTCGCTCCTAAATGTCTACACTTTTACTTGTGCATATCAGCGTTTGCTTCCGATCCTAGTCTGTATGGAGAATTCCAGTATTTTGTTGATTTAGTGTTGCCTAAGAAAAGGATCGATGAACTAGGTAAGAGTAATTTTTGTTTAAAAACATTGTTTTAGGGTATCAAGATATCTGGCAATATTTAAAGGGAGGGTATTGGTTTTTACTTGCATTGGACTTATTTGTTTTATTTTTTTAATTTTAATGAAAATTAATCTTCACAATGTCAACACACAAACCCCTAAACTTTGTTTTTATTTTCATATTGTAGATGAAGATGCTTCCTACATTGGGGAAGACCAAACAATGCTGTCTATAATTGATCCATCGTCAAATCTGGTAGAACTGTCTGAAGATATATCAACTACTCATGAGCTCTCCGAAGATGTTCTATCTCCATTTGTTTCTCAAATGATTGAATTACCAGATGGCAACGGTCACATGATAGAGCTCCATGCAGAATTGCAAACGAGTGAATGCTTGAGTGATCACAGCTATTCAGACAGCACAGCTAGGGACTTAATCGTCTGTAAAAATAGCAGCGAAGTGGCAAAACCTTGTGATGTTCTCTTAGCAAACAGTGCAGATAATTTTGTATGTAACGCAAAACAAACAGCAAAAATTGATCCGTTAGATTTGCAAATTATGCTAGCAGAAAGCGGAAGTCTCATTAGCTTACCGAATGTTGTTTTCAGCAATTCCAAAGTTACAAGTACAAAAAAGAATGCAAAATCAAAAGACGTTATAAATTTGCAACAGGTGTCGTTGCAGAAAGCTAACAAATTGGGGGATAACATTTATGCAATTGCTGCCGAAGATAATTCATTGAAAATTATTTCCTTGAAAGAATATGATACTCTGTTAGATAGCGATGCAAATTTAACGAATACGAGTTACCAGTACATGAACAGTGAAGATTGCTTGCTTGAAAATAACATGTCCATTGTGAATGACATCATTTTCCAAGATGCCAACTTCACTTATGAAACTATAGGCAATGATAACTCCACCGAAGCAATTGATGTGAAAGATCTCTTAGGATTTGAAAAGAAAAGAAAGAATAAAGTGAAATTAAGAGAGCTGAAAGCAAAACCGGTTTTGAAACGCCGTAAAAAGAAAATAAATACTAATGATAGTAAAATGTTGCTTACAGAATTTGAACAGAATTCAGAGGTGCTTACTAGCACTTCAAATGAAATATTCAAAACGATTCCGGAACAAAATAATTTTGAAATAAACAATATGGACGCTAGCTTTGACAGTTTGACGCAGAATGACCCCGTACTCACTAATATTATCACTTTAGATCAGAATGTGTTTAAAATGGATGTTGTGTGCGAGAATTCCACGCAAAATAATTTGCATCACATTCAAGAGCCATTGAGTTCTGAAGTGCAGATGCTTTATAAGAATAATAACAAACCAAATAGGAGTATTATTGTTAACGAGCCAAGTAATGTGACGTCAAATGAAAGTTTGTCATTTTTGCAATGGCTGTCGTGTGTTACGGAGAGTATAAATCAGACAATGCACTACCAATGCTCTGGGAAACCAAAACCTCTTGTGTTTCATGCACCACATGTAAGTTCTTAAATGAATTATTTATAATATTATCTTTGCAAAAATCTGAATTTTAAATTTATGAAATTTTTCAGCGGAAACTTTGTAGAACTCCATTTTAAAAACTTGCTTGAATTTCCTTAATCGGAATAGAGATCCCAATTTATTCAGAGTTCTGCTGTATGTCATTTGACAGGCTTTAATTTCATTTCTACCTTGACTATTTTGTACACCTATTTTATGGATTATTCATCTTTGATGTTGATGTTTTACCCAAGATTTCAATTTTATTTCCAGACATTTTTTGACTGTTTTCAAGAAAGATTTTTTACAAGTGGCAACAAAAGAAGACTCCCCAACCTGACATCAGTATTTGAAAGAAAGACGGCCGTGCCTTTTGGGAGATTTATTAAGCACACATGGAATCTGACAAATGTATTTCACGTCAAGAAAATCTTTGATACTCCTGATGTAAGTTATAGATATAAAATTTAAACATTCATTTCATCAAGTAAAGTTCTGGAAAATAGAACTTAAAACTCTCCAACAGGGTGGAACTGTCTATGTCTGTAATTGAAATGAGCCATTCCACTAGGGATGACCAGTACCCCCACAGATGCGTCTCCACTTTGTTCTGAACACTCCCCTTCTTTTTCTCATTCTGTAGATAACAGTCATTTACAATCTCGCTTTTTTTATCAGTCTTTCCTTCATCTTCCCTTTCCACGCTTACTTCTGGTATTCCCTTAGTACACTTTTTTGTCAGTTTTTCATTGCCCATTATTTCTAAGTAGTCTTTTTTACTGTCACTCTCCTATCAACTGTTGGTCAAAATATTTTGTTACAAAAAAAAATACAATGTTGATTTATCAAATGGTATATTTTCAGGTAAAATTGGAAATCACACGCTACTTCAAAAGAAATCCCGATGGTTCCTATTCTCAGATTGAAGAGCTGTCTAAAAATCATGGTGTTGAAGTTTTAAACCTGGAAAAACCTGTCAAACAAACAGCAAAGCAATTAAGGAGTAGAAAGTTGGCAGCCATTGCCAAACCATCAAATTACATAACTTATCTGAAGGTTGGCAACACTGAACTAAAGCAAATGGTTCCTACCCCATTTTGTATAGAATGGATTCCCAACATTATCCCGAAATGTCAATTTGGAGAGCTGCGATTGAAGTTTGAATATGGTCATAAGAAAACTTGCGGCGTCGACAGTAAAATCATCAGCTGGTGAAAAAAAACTTTATTGTTTTTGTTTGTCTATAGTACACCCAGGTGGATGTATATAGGTGTGAAAACTCATATTAAGCTTGATTGTGATATTTATTGCCTGTGTGTCACAAGATCAAAGTTATGTTATCTCCCACCGTACGCAACTCCTGAGCAAAATGCGAAAACAGCTGCTATTTCTTATTACAGCATGGACCAATGATCGCATGGAAGTTTAATGACAGCCTATGAGCTTGCTTGAAGGCCTTCCTATTGACAACACTAACACCTTCTAGCGGAGGGACAAGCAGGCCACCGATCAAAACTGTCAGTCTTCACACCTTGGGTTGAACCATAGACTAAGTACATGAACAAATTCAATTTGAGAACTAGACTGAATGGAAGGACCTTGAAGTGTCATCTTCTGATGGTCATATTTTCTATCTTAGAGTGGATAAAAAAGAAAAACTGATGTTTTAGCATTTTGTACATTAAATTAAATAAACAGATCAAATTTATGACAATTATGTAGTGTTTTTCTTTGGATAGAAGTAAAATAAATAGACTCAATGCATTAAAATGGGGAAAAAGTGAATCACTTGGCTGGGCTAAAATAGGACAATAATAATAATATTACGATGATTTATTTCGTGAGCGCTATTTTTGTGTGAATCACACCTCAAGAGCCCTATGGGAGCTAGGTCGTCGCTGTAGATAGCTCCAATTCTCAAGCAAGACCCAGTTGCTGTAAGGCTTTATGGACCTTTGTTGACCGTTCTTTGGTAAAGGTGGATTAAGTACCTACTTATTCAACCCAGCGAAGAGCATATTTGAAAATATACATGGTATATTTTTTGTGCTCCACTGGGATTCGAATCCACAATCTTCTCTTTACGAGTCTGAAGCGTTACCACTAGACTACAGACCAGTCTAAAAAACAAACCGTCATAACTGCAATACAATGATATGGGGCCGTCCATAAATTACGTCATCGATTTTGGCCGATTTTCGACCCCCCCCCCCTACAATCATCATATAGTCATTATCTAATGACCCCCCCCCCGTCTTGCTGTAATAATGGATGAGCCTAATAATTAATAATGTTATATTACTTGCATACTATTTCGTATGTTTTGTAAAAATTGGTATTTACAAGAACGACGTCACTTCTGGTACTCGTACATCATTTACCATCATCCGCAGACCAGACCCCCCCCCCCCTAAATGCGAATGACGTAATATATGGACAGCCCCTATGTAGGTAGATTGTAAAGAGACGGTATGTCCTGCATTTAGTACCTCTGTTATATGTAGGTGTATATTTAACAATGCTGTAATTAAAAAATAATTTTCTGATTATCGGGAACCTTTTTTTTCTAAGGGAGAACTCACAAAGCCGATGGATATTTTAATGATCCTGAGTCTGTTGTGATGTTTAGAAGTGTCTGTTTAGATGGCAAAATTAAAGTTGTGTTTTTCAACCTGCTGTTACTCACAAAATATGGCGTAAAATTTGATTACAAAACAAAATAGTGTCTGCGAAGTGCCTTATAAATGGATGACTTTAAAATAAGTCTGGAAAAATTGCAATGCAGATGGAGAGAAAATAATTGTTTTTTGTTGCAAGTTGAAAAAAATATGGCATACAAATAAAACAGAAGTATTTTTTGTTCATAAGGTTTATTAAAATAAAATTTAATAAAATAATTTACTAATAACTAAGTGAATGATTGATCAAAAATTATTGCTTGATTAGTGTTTTTTGTAAATTAAGTACCTATTATGTTAATAAATTGATTAGTATAAAAACATGAATACAATGATTTAGGTAACATTATAAAGTTATACGAGGAATTCAACGTTTTTTGTTTACAACACCTCCATCCATCTTGAATAATACTTTGAGGTCTCATAGTGTGCCATTATCTATCTCTCTCTCTAATGGAAGTACAGCCTTTATTGAATCTTGAGCTCCGTTATCTTGAACCTCTCTCTGTCTCTGTCCACAGCCAAAATCCTCCACCTTAGCACCTGCAGTAGCCGCGCCACAATAATATTGCACAATAATTTGAGAGTTGCGATCAGAACTAACAATGGTATCTGAAGGTAGTTCCAATTTTGTGAAACCGTTGGTCTACAGTCATTACCAATGAAAAAAAATACAGAGTGAATCCATTCCGCGTCATCTCCAAAGGGATGGCATGTAGCGTGTGGAACCTATTTATTTATACAGTTAAGGGGGCAGGCCATCAATCTTGTGCAAGTATAAAATTCAAAGGAAGTATAGTTGCGCACTATGAGATCTCACAGCAATGTTCATGAATATGAAAGTTTAAGTAACACGTTAACTATTGGGAATGGTAACATTTAATATTAATAAAAAATAGAGAAATAAAGCTTCTATATTGGCAGTAGGTTGGATTTGCATTAGATTACATGATTTCACATCAGTATGGGATATACAAAAATAAATCAAGAACAAAATCAGCGTAAAACAGAAGTGTAAGCTTTGAATGGCAAGATTTCTTCTTTTCTTCTTCTTCTTTATGCAAATCCCCGCAGAGAGCAGGACCACCAGTGTCTAGTAGATTTGATGTGGGAAACATTTTTTTTATGACGCATAAGTCTTCGGCGAGTTCCAATGAGCAAAAAATTTAACAACTTAAAATATAAAACTAAGTACTGGATTACGTGAAAATAAACTGTAAAAATAAACAAAAAATTAAGGACAATCTCCATAGACTGGCAAATATATGTAAGTACATATTGAATCAAAACTATGAAAAAAATATACGTGCTAGTACTTACATGTGGCATATATGTAGAACCAAAGGCGGAAACCCACCGTTGATTCTATGTGAACCATATATAGTAGAGTTTTTAATACTCCTAAGTACTTTCAAACCTTCTTATCGGATAATATAAAAATATGTATATGTTTTAATAAAATAAAATTACATAAATATGCTTTGAGAACACACAATACTGAATGATAATCTTAAATTAAGTAAACTTTATAAAATATATAACTTAAATATAAGTAAATAAATTGAAATTAATTTCTGGTTGAGCGTAACAAGATGTAGACAAAAAATCCATTGATTTAAATCACAATTGTATGTCTGCTGTGATCACAAATGGGGGAGTTTTACCTACCATTAAAACTCTTATTATGTTTCTATAGATGTCTGGAGTCCATATTATGAGAGAAACAATCACTTTTTCCCTTTTATGTGGTTTTTTAGTCTATTCCTGGGTCTTTGATTTGCACTTTTTTACACTTTAGGCACTTTTCTACTCTATGGTCGCTTTTTCCCCATTTCCTGTTTCCTTATTTCCAGTTCCCCCATAACCCGGTCGCCATTTGTCATAAAGCTCATAATACACCAGGTAGGGGTTACCTGGACTCCAGACATCTATAGAAACATAATAAGAGTTTTAATGGTAGGTAAAACTCCCCCATTATGTGTTCTGAGAGATGTCTGGAGTCCATATTATGAGAGATCTGTCTATTATCTCCTGGTGACCGGGGACGTCTTTATTTGATATTAACTGGTTGAAATAGGGAGGGATCTTCTGGAGCTGTATGTTTCAACATCTCTTTCTGATAGCATTTTCTGAAAGTGTTTTCTATTGGGTAGTTCTCCAGCCAATTAAGTGATGCGACCGCTGAACGTGTGCTGCCGGGAGTGGCCTCTACTCCTGCTGATTTTAGCGTGTTCTTTACCCATCCTCCTATGATTGTTCTTGTAGCTGCCTTCACTTGTCCTCGGGTGCTGATGAACAGGTTATAAATATTTTGTCCTGATCTCCTTTCGCGTGATAGTTCAATCAGCTTCCTTATCCAGAAGACTGGGTTGACGTTGTGTTCCTTGGATTCCAGAAGTGTATCTGTTTTTGATCCAACAAATGGAATTAACACAATTGATGTGCCTTCGTCTAGAATGTTTCCTTCTGTGATATTTAGCATTATTGTACTCTTCTTCCTGAGGATAACAGAAGTAAGATTGCTGTTCTACACGCAACTTCATAGAGAAAATCTGAACGAGGAGTGTTCCTGACTAGCCAGTCTTTCACTATCTGCGAATTCCACACAGGGGACTTAGGAGGGTTAATCCTTACCATTGCTATGGCTTTTAATGTATGTTTCACTAGGAAATCTGAGCTGAGATTCTTTTCCATCATTGGGTTGCAGAAGGTTACGATGGCTGACTTGTGTACCAGTATAGTCCTGTATGACAGTTTTTTGTTTATGAACAGTTGCGCTAGATACCTTGCCAATTGATTAGGAGATGATGTGTTGGGATGGGTATTTTCCGCCAGTATCCAGCGGCACCATCTTTGCCAAGCAGGTTTATATGTGTTGAGTGTGGAAGCTCTCCATCCTGACAGGAGCAGTCTTTTCTCTTCCGCGTTTTGAAAGATTGCGCATGAGTCTGTGGAGTCTCTGGATACGTAAGTTGAACTCATGTGTGCCGTCGTGGATGCGAACAGGTCTATATCTGGTACTCCGAAATGATTGAAAATGGCCTTCGTTGCTGTTGATAAAAGATGCCACTCTGGAGGGGATCTTCCTCTTGATAGGTGATCCGCGTCTCCGTTGTATCTTCCCGGTAGGTACTGCGCTGTTAGCGAGATCTCCCATTGGCCTGCCAGAGTCAACAGATCTTGGGTAAGATTTAGGAGTGTTTTGGATCTGGTGCCCCCTTCCTTGCGGATGTAGGCGACTACTGTCTTGTTGTCTGATTGTACCAGAATTTCGGAGCCAGAAAGGTCGTGCGCTGTGCGTTGCAGGGTTGTGAAAACAGCGAACAACTCTTTTCGTTTGGAGTGCCGATTCTTTTGTTTGAACGGTCCACTGTCCTGACAGCATCAAGTCGTCCAGAGTTGCTCCCCAAGCTTAGTCTGACGCATCTGTTGTCAAGAAACGTTCGCAGGTTTCCCTGTGGATGGAACTTGATTCGTTCGCATTCCCTATCCCCCACTCTATTACTTGTAAGCTGTCCTCGGTCATTTGTCATGACCTTCTTGGTGACAGATGCTTCAGTGGCCTGCTCGCTATCTGCAATTGTCTGCAGTGGAGGCGACCATGAAGCTGGCAAAGTTTAGTCTTCCTAGGAGACTTTCCGCCAGTTTTAAGGACCATTTTCGAGAAGTCAGTATTGCTCGAAGTGAGTGGCACAATGCCTCTTTCTTCCGGTAAGAAAGACCTTCTTGGTGACAGGTGCTTCAGTGACCTGCTCGCTATCTGCAATTGTCTGCAGTGGAGGCGACCATGAAGCTGGCAAAGTTTAGTCTTCCTAGGAGACTTTCCGCCGGTTTTAAGGACCTTTTTCGAGAAGTCAGTATTGCTCGAAGTGAGTGGCACAATGCCTCTTGCTTCCGGCAAGAAAGACCTTCTTGGTGACAGGTGCTTCAGTGGCCTGCTCGCTATCTGCAATTGTCTGCAGTGGAGGCGACCATGAAGCTGGCAAAGTTTAGTCTTCCTAGGAGACTTTCCGCCAGTTTTAAGGACCATTTTCGAGAAGTCAGCATTGCTCGAAGTGAGTGGCACAATGCCTCTTGCTTCCGGTAAGAAAGGAATTTGCAATTGTTATGCGTGTCCCAAACGATTCCCAAGTACTCTAATTGTTGAGTGGGGAAGAGCACTGACTTCTGGAGATTTACATACCACCCCAGAGATTGTAGGATATCTACTGCTAGATGCGATTGCCGACGAAGATCGTCCTTGGATTGGTTCGCAAGGAGGAAGTCGTCGAGATAAACGATTGTCCGGATATCTCGTCGCAGCAGTGAGTAGTTGGGCTACCCAATTTGTGAGGGTTGCAACCATTCTGGGGGCAGATGAAAGGCCAAAGATGCGATTGCCGACAAAGATCGTCCTTGGATTGGTTCGCAAGGAGGAAGTTGTCGAGATAAACGATTGTCCGGATATCTCGTCGCAGCAGTAAGTAGTTGGGCTACCCAATTTGTGAGGGTTGAAAACACTCTGGGGGCAGATGAAAGGCCAAAGATGCGATTGCCGACAAAGATCGTCCTTGGATTTGTTCGCAAGGAGGAAGTCGTCGAGATAAACGATTGTCCGGATATCTCGTTGCAGCAGTAAGTAGTTGGGCTACCCAATTTGTGAGGGTTGAAAACATTCTGGGGGCAGATGAAAGGCCAAAGATGCGATTGTCGACAAAGATCGTCCTTGGATTGGTTCGCAAGGAGGAAGTCGTCGAGATAAACGATTGTCCGGATATCTCGTCGCAGCAGAAAGTAGTTGGGCTACCCAATTTGTGAGGGTTGCAAACATTCTGGGGGCAGATGAAAGGCCAAAGGGCAGACTTGTCATCTGAAGTAATTCTCCTCGATAGACCAGTCGCAAAAATCTCCGATGTGCTATTGGGAGATGAAAGTAAGCTTGCGATAGGTCTATTTTCGACAACCAATCGTTTGGCTGCAGAACCTCTGACACTTTGTAGTGGCTTATGAGTTTGAACGGAGCCGGGTCTAGGAAGAAGTTTTAACGATTTCAGGTTGAAAATTATTCTCGGGGAATCGTCCGATTTGAGTGTTAGGAACATTTTTGATAAGAAACTCTGACACTTTGTAGTGGCTTATGAGTTTGAACGGAGCCGGGTCTAGGAAGAAGTTTTAACGATTTTGGTTGAAAATCATTCTCGGGGAATCGTCCGATTTGAGTGTTAGGAACATTTTTGATAAGAAACTCTGACACTTTGTAGTGGCTTATGAGTTCGAACGGAGCCGGGTCTAGGAAGAAGTTTTAACGATTTTGGTTGAAAATCATTCTCGGGGAATCGTCCGATTTGAGTGTTAGGAACATTTTTGATAAGAAGCTGGGAGATGACTCCGCTGCCTCTATAACTCCGGATTCGGTCATTTCCTTTATTTGAGAGTCCATTTCGGGCGAAAGACTCGTCTGGTATAGCATTAAGTGGCTCCCTCTGGGAAACCAGATAATCTATCCTTGGGTCCAAGACAACCCTAAGCCGTTTCTGACGCCGCGGCGGTGAACCTGATTCCGAAGTGTCATATCCGCATTTTTACATCCACACATTGAGATATATACTATAGAGTCGCAACCATCATACAATCAGGAAAAAAATGTCAAGCCGAAGTCCGTTGGAAACGTTTTAATGCAGATGCAAGGAGACAATCAGTTTTTATCCAGCTTCTGCATCGAATAACGCGCACTGTACTCTCAGGTTAAAACGAGATAGCAATAATTTTAGCAAACACATGGCAGACTTCAAACACGACAAAAAGGGCTGGATGTCATAATTCTCTGATATAAAATTCCCCTACAGTAATACTATTAAAAATGAATGTCAGATTAAAATGAAATGTAACTTTAGTCCTTTACTTTTAAAAATTATATGAGCAAGTCTTCAACCAGCAACCCGGCAGTTTACAACCTTATTGTCGGTGTCAAATGTGTAACATTAATTAAAATATATTTAAGAAAAACTTATTTTTTTCAAAAATAAATTGTTTTAATAATTAATCTGTGCTAGTATGTTGTGTTTTTTTTCATTTGTGCATGTTGTATAATTGATCAAGTTCACAAACAATGGTGTTTGAAAACTCCAATCACAATATTTAGACATTTATGGCAATATGTATTACCACCTGTCACGTCCGTTCGCTGTGTAAGTCTGCGTGAGACTGACGAGCCTCAAAATCGGGTTTTTCTCGAGTACGACTTTTGACTTACTACAGGGTGCTACGTGTTTCGAGCAACGTTACGTCTCTAGTATATATACCTCAATGCATCCACATCACCTGAATCCTGTGAGATTTCGGCGGGAGGTGGCCCTTTTTTGTTATCACAACTCATAACACTGATTTTGATGTTATCTAAAGTAAAAACTCCGTTAAAATAACGAAAAACGTTTTTCGTAAATATGACAGCGTGGCATAACCAAGAAAAATACGTATGCGAACTTTTAACCACCACAATATCACCTGTTTTAGTTTTTAATTGTTCACAAGGACACAAGATGGTAAAATAACACTCTTTTAAATGTTTTTGCCCAGGAATATTGTCAATTCACTCAAATTTTCGAAGGTGAATTCAACTGACATGTGACCACAAGGGAAAAATGACGCTTTATGACAAATGGCGACCGGGTTATGGGGGAACTGGAAATAAGGAAACAGGAAATGGGGAAAAAGCGACCATAGAGTAGAAAAGTGCCTAAAGTGTAAAAAAGTGCAAATCAAAGACCCAGGAATAGACTAAAAAACCACATAAAAGGGAAAAAGTGATTGTTTCTCTCATAATATGGACTCCAGACATCTCTCAGAACACATAATAGCATATTTTTTGTTTAGAAATAACAATTATCTTTCAAATAAATAAAAAAATTGGATATTTGATAAACTGTTAGGAGGGCCTACATTATTCTCAATGTTTTGTTGACATCGTAACCAAAGTCTTCAAGTGACACCCTTGTCAAACACAATCTCAACTGAACATAAGCACTGCAACTCTTGCCGACCTTCCCTGAAAAAGCAGTGGCATTGACATAGTAAACCATTTTAATTGATTCTCATCTCATTTATCAACAAGCATAATTATAATTTTGATAATAATTACAGCAATTAAGTATTTATTACAGTTGAAATTCAAGCATTTCCTAAAAAAATCATCACATTTGGTTGGTTTGACAGGGACATAAAATCGCAAGTATGACAAGGCCCGGTACTAGTAAAGTTAACTAAAATGCAATTGTAGTTATTATTTAACTCAACAAATTTCGACAGTAAATAGTAACTAAGTATTTTCAATATTCTTCATTGACTACAGCTTTTTTATGTAAGGATATATCAAAATTGCGGAAGGTTTCCAACTTTATGGAGGTTAAAATAATTTATTTTTATGACCAGTCTTTGAATGGCATTCTAATCATTTCTAAAATTTGAGGCGGGGCTTGTCACTTTGGGTCTTTTGGTTTTTAGTCAACTTGAACAGCTGGAGTATTTTGAGTCAATTGAAAATAATAGTTAACAAAAATATTACTAAACTTGAAAATACAGGGCCTTAGAATTATTTAAACCTCATATTTAGATTGAAATTAATCATAAATATGAAATATGATAAAAACTAAAAAGTATAATATATTTAAGTAATCTTACAATCTAGAAAAATCCAATCGTCATTTATCCATCTTTGACAATATCACATAGTGGTATAACCTCCTCACAAAGGCCACAAAACTCACAAAAATCTAAGGCAACATGTTCAATATAATATTACAATATGAAACACTTATATAATTGTAGCATATATTTCTTTACACCCATCTAGATGTTGTGGCTTAGTTCATTTACAAATAATAAATTCCAAAAGCTATTGGGGTTCAACGTGGTTGTCAACTAACAATGGAGTCGGGAAACTAGATAAAAATCGATTTGGCTTATTTGAAATGTGGGGGAAACAAGTTGGTGTTATTTGGCCAGGACAGCGGCAGCCGTCAGAGTCATAAATTCAATATAATATTATTTGGGTAGGTAGTTTTAAAAAACACCAAAGCTATACTAAATGCTACATACACATTTAGTATAGCTGTCAACTGTAAACGTCTCACAATGCTGTAAAATACACAAAAAAAATAAAAAATTGACATCACATAGACAAGGGATATTTATTGTACAAAGTCCATTGCGACGTCACCTTGCCGGATCACTAACAAACACTAGTTGATCAGTATTTTGGTTTTTGTTGCTGGAGATTCTACAGTCAGCTAGACCGGTGACATTACCCAGCAGAGAGAAATTTGAAAACTGGAAATTCGCCCCGACTCCATTGGCAGGTTAGTAACAAGTGATAATGTTTTTTTTTATTTAAAAATATAAAATTGGTGGGTTTACTTAAACACAACTAGAAGCAACATTATAAAAACACAGGATCGTCATCATCGTAACTGGTGTCCCTGATTTTGAAGACGTTGTTACGTTGCTATAACTTTTTGGATGATGTCTCCAGCTCTAGATGAAGATCGTGAATGGATTCCTTCTTGATCAGCGCCCTCTTCTCCGGGTCTTTGGATTTCTTTGGTGTTTTCTTCTTTTGATGCCTGAATACGTGACAGAATCATTAAGAAATCATCTCTTATACTGGTTACTTTATGGATTGTCATCGGCAAGATATAAAAACTTTATGTTATATAGCGAATAAATATATAAATAGCGAATGAATGGGATATTCAGAGTCATAACAAAAGGAGAGAGGGCATGAAAAAGATTATGACTCTGAATGAAATGAAAGAAGTATGTAAGGACCGAAAGGAATGGCGGTTGATTTGCAACAATGGCGGCTAGGGCATTAATTCTAAGTGTAATATTAAGTTTAATTTTAATTTTACTTTATTTTTATTTTAATTTGTAATGTGTCTCATTATGAACTTTTGTAAATCATTTATAATTTTTTGTGCTCCTTGACTGATAGGTTGGTACGAGGCTGACCACCCGTGCTGTAAAAATCGGTTCACTTTTGCCAATGCCACCCCGGTTCAGGGAACGGCGGCAGGAGTTGCAAGGTTTATGTCCATGTGAGGTTTTCTTAATTTGTATGCACACATGCAGAATGTGTAGGCGCGAACCTACATGTACCTGTCTGTAGGCATGCATTTCATATGAGCCTTAAATGCTTACATATCCTTGCAGCTTAGATTATAGATTAGATTATAGATTATAGATGTTATCCAACCAATCAAATCTGGGAAAATATTGTTGAGGTAAAGAAAAAAAAACTATATGCTAATAATAATAATCTATAATCTAAGTTGCAAAGATATATTAACATTCAAAACTCATATCAAATGCATGCCCACAAACAAACAAGTGTAAGTTCTTGCTTACAAATGCTGAATGTGTAGTTTTAAATTAAAATCCAAACCTCAAATGAAAATAAACCCTGCAACTTTTCCCCCCAACCCCAAATCCTTCCTTGAAACAGGCGAGACATTGGCAAAGTAAACCATTTTTTACAGTATGGATGATAAACTCTAATATATGGAATATATTATGAGTTTTAAGTTGAAAAATACCTATTGTTTTGAGCATGCATTCAACTTTAGTTGATTTTAAAAATGCTAAAAGTACATTTAATGAAATAATATACTAAGATAAACAAATAACAATACTAAAAGCCAAAATAATTTACTAAAAGTAAGAGAATTTTATTTGAAGACTGCAGGGAAGAACAAGGAATGTCAGTTGAAGAACATTTTGAGTAAATCAAAATTATAAATATGAAAGTATGTATTTCTCATGGTTATTGCCTGTCACAAAGAACCAGAAATACCGCCATAAGCTGTGATAGTGACTGATGTTGCATTACAAATTTTGCAGAGCTTTAGATACACACAGATGCCAATAAATGGCATTGGTAGATTATTTTCTTATTTTTGCTGACATTCCTTGTTTTTTCCCTGTAGTCTTCATTTATTTCCTAGTATTCAGTGAATAATGTGAATAATTTGCCAATGTCACCCCTGCTTTAGGGAAGGTCGGCAAGAGTTGCAGGGCTTATGTTCATTTGAGATTGGGGTTTTTATTTTGTAGGTCCACATGCAGCATTTGTAAGCGCGAAATTATGCATGTCTGCTTGTGGGAATGCATTTAATATGAATCTCAAATGATACATATCTTTGCAGCTTAGATTTAGATTAGATTTAGATATGAGGATGATTTTAAAAGCGCTGTTTTTGTGTGAATCAAACATCAAGAGCCCTCTATGAGCCTGGTCTCCACAATAGAAAGCGATAATTCTCAAGCAAGACCATTTGCTGCAAGGCTTGATGAACATTTGGTGATAGGTCTTTGGTAAAGGCAAATGGTTTCTGCAACCAAGCTAATAGCATGTTAGAATTTTTTTTTTTTTTTTGCTAAGCCGGGAATCAAATTCACAATGTTTTGATTATCCATGGCGTTCATAGTGTTAACCACTAGATTACAGACTGGTCATGGCCAGGGTCTGCAACAAAATGCCCCAAAAACAGATTAAAGAATTGGCAAATTTTGAAGGAATACCAAAACTCTCTCTCCAATGAAACTGCAAACTCAAACCTCTAAATCCTCCTGTCCTCTGCAGCCACCGTCCAACGTACCACCTCGAGAAGTTGAGTGGCATCTCCTCTCACTCCATCCACTAGTATCCAGCCATGAAAGAATTGATTGTTACGTTACCTGTTGATGACGCCGTTTTCTTCATCCATCATTTTGATGATGGTGTTCTGATCCGAGGAGTCGATGGGTGCCACCGAGATGTCCCTCACAGCTCTGAACTGACCGCAATTGTTCAGGTGCTCGTTCTCCAGGCGGAAAAAGTTCCAAATGAAGCGTCTGAAACAATTATGAGGCATCTCTGATTCGTGTAACAAAGCTAGCTTTTATAAGAAATTATTATTGGAAACATAGTAAGCGTATAATTGAAAGAAAATGAAAATGTATTAACTTGTTAGATCAAATAAGCTCATCAGACAACAATTACAGGTTTTTAAATGAACCTAATTCTTTTAGTTTGATCTTTTTATTTGTAACACGGATTTAATAGGTATGTAGGGAAAATAAAGAACATAGGGCAAATTTTAATATGGAATAGAAAAAACAAAAGATGATCAACAAGGAGGAAAAAAAAGAAGATTGTTTGCCCGACTTCAGAGCCACAGGCTGGTGTAAATATTGATAATAAATATTGATTTGTAAACATTCTGATGGTGAATAAATTAAAAGTGTGTAATAAAGTTTTGGTTAATTATTCTCTTTTACATTTAAGTGATATTATTCTCACGCTAAACACTCTAGCAAGAGTCACAATTGGCAATGAAGGGCTTTAGTTTCGAAGCAGATTTTAAACAAACACCTTGTTGAAGACATGGACATCATTATAATTATCCTCACAAATTGCTAAATATCCTCACAAATAACTAAATATCCTCACAAATTACTAGATATCCTATTACATATTACATGCATACCCATAAGCAGATACGCGTAAGTTTGCGCTTACACATGCCACATGTGGACTTACAACATAAAAACTCAATCACAAATGAACATTAGTCCTGCAACTCTTGCCAACCTTACCTGAAACAAGGCGACATAGGCAAAGTAAAAGTGACATAAGATTATGTTTTTTTTTTTTAATAGATTTGTGAAGAGGAATGCAAGTCCCCAACCTATTTTGCCTGACCAGTTGTCTTCATGCAAAAGCAGAAGCTTGTGTGCATGCAATGGCATCTGTTGAACCAGAGTCAAAGTTATGGTCAAATGGGAAAGATGTGATTTGAACCAACGTATTATGTTCCAAATGCGCTAGTCGAACATGCGCCTCTACCTCCTCGGCCATAGCACCGACGTGATGATGGAGAGATGTTTTCCAGGATCTGTTGGCGTGGTCTGTGGGAGCTGAAGCTTCCGGACGATTCAACATCTGTTTACTATGTATGTGAAACTGTGGGGTATTTCTCCAATCAATCTTGCTTCTACTCCTACTTCCAGCTCCCACAGACCATGGCAACAGATCCCGGACAACATTCCCCCAGCATCATCAGCCGGCCGTGTAAGCCTGAAGTTCCTATTCCTAATGAGATGAGATTGTTCACCTGATGACTTCCAGCGTAGCGAGCAGGGTGACGAGCACCTCGCCGTTCATCCAGTTGTTCTGCGTGATCACAAACGCCAGGATCCAAATAAACCTCAGCACAAAGTCTTCAAATATGGCAAAGTAATAGTAGCTCTGAAAATAAATACAAAAATATTTGTTTCTCATATCTTCCCGTCCCTTATTGGGCCGTCAATACGGGGGAGAGTTTTCCTTTCAAACATGTTGAGAGAGCATTGGTCACGATTGGTCAGTGTACAGCTTTGCAACGAAAGGATTTAATAGGTATGTAGGGAAAATAAAGGATATGGGGGGAAAAAACATGGAATAGAAAACAAAAGAGAACAGACAAAAACAAAAAAAACAGCGCCCCTTGCTTGCAGTCTCGGGCTGATGTGTGGATTTTGATTATAAATATTGTTGTGTTCTGTAAACATTGCGATGGTGAATAAAATAAAATAAAGTTTTGGGTCATTATCCTCTTATATAAGTGATATTGTCCTCGGGCTCTGAGCGCGGCCTGTTGAAGACACAACTTCATTGTAATTATTCTCACGGGTTTCAGAAGGATATGTGAGGACAGGTTTAGCTGGAGTTTTGTAGTTGTTTGCTTGGGCATAAACAACAAAAAAATCATTGTAGAGCTATGGGAGTGAGCGCATTAGAAGGAATGGAAAATTTTAAGTAGGATAGCATTCATAACTCATTTTTGGCCAAAACGTCGCTTATTACTTCCTTTTAACCGTTGATATACAAATTATTTTTTATTTTTCATATTGAAAATGAAAGGTTACAAAGTGAATGCCTCATTCATTAATGACATTACATTCTGCCCGGATTGTCTATGGAATACCAGACAAACTGTGAAAGCTTTCATGCATTTCTATATACTACTCGGTTCCGACCAGGCGCCGGATAGAAGAAATGGCTGCAAGTCAGGACTGGCTTGGTTAATGAAATGAGACTCATACCCCAGAGCTATAGACAATCTCCTCTCGGAGGTATCTGTTCTCAGGGGGAGCGCTCTTGTCCAGGAGCCCCCAGTCCATCTTGAGGTCCCACGTGTAGGCGTAACACGCAGACACAAACTGGGAGAGCAGCATCAGGTACGTGAACGGGTTCTCATACGGGTCTGGGTACGAACCTGAGGAATCAAAAATAAGTATATATTTCATCTACACAACTTTTTATGTTTTGAAAATACTTCAATTTAAAAAGTCAGTTGGGTATAAATTGTTTTTTTCTTTTCTTTATATTAACATGATTTAAAAATATGCATTTCTCGTAGATCTTCAGGTGGATTCTATTGAACCTCTTGCAGTGGTGAAACAACATCAGTTTTCATTTTGCATTCGATAGATCACCATCTGGTCGAACGCTCAGTTGGTAGTATGCTTGCATTCCATGCGAGACGGCTAGGCTTCAATCCCTACAAAGGCTGTACAAAATAATTTCCTTTTTTAGTGTTTATTTCAGACCCAAAGTTTACTCAGCCTTCACAAGAAATGAGAGCCAGCCCACTTGGGAGTTGAGAAACCCCAACTTATTCCTGAGATGTTATATCATTTCTTTTTCGGGGCAATGACTAAGCAATTACAAAAGTGCAATCGCACCTATTTAAGATAAATGTAATCTACTTGTGGTTGCATCTGTGGCTAAAAAAGTCAATATTTCGCCACCTTAATGGTAAAACTGAATAAGTGCTGAGTCACTGATTTGAGAAATCGTGGATGAAACATTTTATTGGAGGTAATTTATCATAGTAAAAGATCTCATTAAAAGGAAGTGCTCTTGGTTATGTTCACATGAGATAGGGTTTTTATGTTGTAAGTCCCCATGCGGCATGTGCAATCGTTAACTTATAGATGTCTGCACATGGGAATGCATTTAATATAAATGTTAAATGTAATAAATACATCTTTGCAACTTAGTTTATAGATTATAGTGCTCACAGTGTCTAAATGAGCTATCTGAGCACACCAGTATCAGAATGGTGACAGTGCATAGTTTCAGTTTGAGGAGAGCTTACTGCTGTAAAATATTCTCAGCGTTGAGAAGATGACGACGAGGAATGTGGTGGAGTATTTGCCGGCGTTGACCAGATGCGGGAAGGCCTCGCCCGAGTCTCTGTATCGCCGCACGCACTGCGCAAAGCGAAACCAGGCCGGCAGGCAGTTCACTATGGGGCGGGAGTAAGACCTCTCCAGACACTCACTGCTGATGCCATCTGGGGAATGTATACAACATTAATGATTTTGTAGAAACAATCAGCAATACCGATACCAATAGCTTAGTAGATAGTTTATCAGATGCCTTTTATGATTTTACGATTGAGACAATGTTACCTTCAATTTGTCCGTATATTCCGTTGGTGATGTAGAAGCAGCCCAGGAAGTGGAAGTCCATCATGGCTACCACCAGGGAGTTGAGCTGGTCAGCGAGCCAGAAATCAGCAAAGGCAACTTGGATAAACGGGGCGGCACACATTCTGCCCTGCAAACATATACCTTTCTGTTTATAATCTAAGTTGCAAAGATGCATTAGCATTTAAGATTTACCTTTAAAAATAAGATAAGATAGATAGATATAGACTGTGCTTCATAATATTCTTTATATCATGTAACTTTTGAATAAGAAATAATCATTTTTATGAACATAATCCGCAACTCGCAACTAAGCTGCACATACAGAGAATTTCTTACCATGTTGTCTTCGTTTGAAGTTTGGTATATTTTTTTATTTTCCCATTTGAAGCCAATGTCACCCCTGTTACAGGGAAGGACGGCAAGAGTTGCAGGGTGTATGTCCATTTGAGATTTGGTTTTTATGTTGTAGGCTCAAATGAGGCATTTGCAAGCGCGAACTTGTACATGCCTGGTTGTGAGAATGCATGTAATGTGAATCTCCAATGTAACTTATCTTTGCAACTTAGATTAGATTAGATTAGATTAGAAGTGGGTGTTTTCTAGCTCTCGCCGGAACTGGTTCTCATTTTTTCTTAAAGCTGAGTTAGACTTATCGGTATTTTATTTTAGATTTGAAATAGACTCCAAAACGGAAAATCGTTCTTCAACACCCTCTCTGAGATTCAAGCCCGAGCTCTTGGCATGGAATGCAAGCATTCTATAAACTGAGCTATCGACGAATAGTGCGTATGAAATCTTTTAATTTTGACACAAAGTAAAGGGGCCAGCTTCACACCAACGACTTCACTTGAAGTGAGTATTTCTCAGCTCTCGAGGGGATTAATTCTTATTTCTTGTGAAAGCTGAGCAAACCTTGCCAATATTTTTATTTGAGGTTTGAAATAACCACCGTAACGGGAAAATATATCTGAAATTCTGTTGCGCCCTCTGGCATGGAACGCAAGCATTCTACCAACTGCCAGAGATTGGCCAGATCCGCATTTGGCCATCCCTGGTTTAGATCATTCCTGAGATTTTCTCATTTTTTCACAGATTTAATGACTAATCAAATACAAAACAACTTGCATTTGCACCTATTTAAGATAAACATAATCTAATTGCATCTGTGGCTAAGAAAGACAATATTTAATTAGTGTAAACAGCTATGATCTATATTTTTACGATGTTTGCACAGATTAGCAATATACTTTATGTACATTTTATCATTTAAGTGTAGTATCGAGACCAGATAGTGTGAATCTTCATCCTATCTTTACCACTTATTTTAGGAAGTAAATATTGGTCAAGCAAAATAAACAGATATGATATGGGATGAAAAAATAAGTAAGTTTCCTGTACGACAGGTTTAATGGTTTAGTTTAATAATATTATCAACAGAAAGGTAAGAATACAAAGCAACTTTCAAAAATAAATTGCCAAAGAATACTCTTTTGATCCTTGTTAGGTTTAAGCTGGAAATTAATTATAAATTTTACAAGTAACTACAAAGACAACATTTTTTCTTTCTTTGAAACACTGTTTAATTTTCACTATGGTTCAGTATAGGTGCCCGATGATGGTCTGAGGACCGTAAAACGTTTGTAATCCATCAGGCGCGTGCATAGGGTATAGGCAAATACATTTCAGAATAAATATTTTCTCCCATTCCTTTAAAATAACTCATTTAAAATTGACTGAAGTACTAACAATCGCTCCAATTGAACATAAATTTTGAATTTTTAATCTGAATATCAAGCTTTTTAAATGGTTCTTTACCCTATATTGCCTACCTATTAGGGGCATGCGCCTATTAGGCACACCCCTGTAATCCACAATCTTTACAATAATGGTGAAAATAAAAGTGTGAAAAATAAGAAGATAGTTATTTGCACTTGTATCTGGCCACCAAACCCCTAGGGGTGTACCTCCGCTGATGTGTCTTCACTTTGCTCTGTCTTTGCACACTTCCTTCATGTCTTCGACATTCTTCACTCTCCTCATGCTCTACTAAAAATGGGAAATAATGTAACAATTCTTCTTTGTAAAATAAGGAAATATTGACAGAAATACTTACAAATGTCTTGAGAAACCAGAACCTGGCCTCGTGACGGAAGACTTTGAAGGGATTCAGTACAAATATACACATGATGATGGCTAGGGCGAGCGGGCTGACAAACGGCATGATGCTGAGGCTGTCGCTGTACAGGAAGCCCAGGATGCTGAGGGCCCAGACTACGCCAAACACGGACGACATCTCCATGAGGTGCTGCTCCGACAGATGGTTCCTGGGGTCCAGCTCAAAGATCAGCACGTGGTTCACTCCGGAGGAGCGCCAGCCGTACACGTTCACTCCGAGCAGGAAGAGGAACATGATAAGGAGCATGGGACCTCGGTAGAGACGCAGGGCGATTTTTAGGTTGTCGTCATGGCTATCTTTGGATTGCCATAATCCTGAAAACAATGAGGAATTGAGTATGAAGTAGCTACAACTTTTCCTGACGTACTCAGCACAATTTTGAATTGGAATTTTTTTCTTGACGGGCAAACATCACACTTGTATGGGACTACAAACCTTAGCAACTTAGAACAAAGTATTTGTTTGCCAACACCCTAGCAACCTAGCTGTGTGACGTCACAATTTCGCCTGTCAATTCCTGTGCGGAGTCTATAATCTAAGTTGTAGATATATAGTAGCATTTAAAACAATTTCAGAGTTTTTCCTCTTTCCATATAATTTTTTTTAGTAACAATCAAATAATATATGCATAAATGAGTAAATTGCTAGTAACTGTCAAATAGTAGGTGCATAAATAAGTTTATTTTTACGAACAGTCAAATAGTAGGTGCATAAATAAGTTTATTTTTACGAACAGTCAAATAGTAGGTGCATAAATAAGTTTATTTTTACGAACAGTCAAATAGTAGGTGCATAAATAAGTTTATTTTTACGAACAGTCAAATAGTAGGTGCATAAATAAGTTTATTTTTACGAACAGTCAAATAGTAGGTGCATAAATAAGTTTATTTTTACGAACAGTCAAATAGTAGGTGCATAAATAAGTTTATTTTTACGAACAGTCAAATAGTAGGTGCATAAATAAGTTTATTTTTACGAACAGTCAAATAGTAGGTGCATAAATAAGTTTATTTTTACGAACAGTCAAATAGTAGGTGCATAAATAAGTTTATTTTTACGAACAGTCAAACAGTAGGAGTACAAATATATCCTTTCTCACCTGACACAACAACGGTAACGAGCAGCACAATAAAAGACCCTGAGAAGAGCCCCACTTTGAATGTGGTCCACGGACTCTGCTGTTCCCCCAGCGGGGGCACCCTGAGCCTCTTCATGGCCCTCTGCCGGTCCCCTCCCTCCAGCTCCGAGGTGACCGCAGCCTCTGTGTCCACAATCAGGCGGTCTATGTCCTTGTTTACGTAGAAGTGGGACTGTTCCACGTGTTCTGCACGCCATTTTGCACCGACGTCTACCGATAACAACTGAAAAGAATACTCTCCAATTATTTTAATTCTATCATTGACAATGACAATGCATTAGAAAGCTAAACAAAAACAACTTTGGAATGGCATTATCGGTGTTATTCACACACAGCAAATCCATGGCTCAGCCGCCACCAAATGTAATTTATGCAAAATTTCCATGGACTAGCTACGGATCAAATGTGTTGTGAATAATCCTGTTTGAAATCAAGCAATCTAAAACAACAAATATAGCTTGATGTTCACCTTTTAAAATCTTAACGTTTTCCTGGCATCGTAGCCAATGTCTTCAGGAAGCAACTGTTATAACACAATATATCACCACCTTAAAGGTAAAACTGAATAAGTACCAATGCCCCAATTTAAGAAATCGTGGATAAAATATTTTATTGGGTGTAACTTCTCAAAGTGAACTAATTATTAGGAAGTGCTCATGAAAAACTTCTAACCTACAGGATTTACACACTTTATTAGTGTTTTCTCTCGTAGTAAATAGGAAAAGATGCCTTTATCTGAGTAGCCCTGTCAGCTTAATATTTCACGTATTCAGTTTAACCTTAAAGATATTTTTTTTAAGAAATCCTGTGCAAGAGACTATATTTCAAAGATTCTAGCGGTCTATGACACTTGTTGTAGTGCCGCAGAGGTGCTGTTTACGAGCTTGGTCGTTGCTACAAAGCGCCAATACTCAAGCAAGACTCAGTTGCTGTAAGACTGGATGGACCTTTAGTGACCGGTCTTTGGTAAAAGAATATGAATTTTTCACTTCAGCGAAGAGTGTATTTGAAAATATAAATGGTAATTTTTTTTGTGCTCTGCTGAGATTTGATCCCACAACCACCCATTAACAAGTCAGAAATGTTAAACACTAGACTACGGACCGGTCATATATTATATGAATATA
Organism: Agapetus fuscipes; assembly: GCA_951799405.1. Classification (NCBI taxonomy): domain Eukaryota; kingdom Metazoa; phylum Arthropoda; class Insecta; order Trichoptera; family Glossosomatidae; genus Agapetus; species Agapetus fuscipes. The sequence goes on along the minus strand of OX637341.1, from coordinate 7,884,974 downwards.
CCTTGTCATGTTTCTTGAGTATCTTCCGGAAGCCGGTGTGGTTGAGGTTCTGGTAGTTCTGCAGCAGGATGAGGCTCAGGTAGAACTCACTGAAGGCCAGCTTCAGCTCCTGCACCTTCCTGCTGGGCAGCCCCGACTTCTTGCTCTCCCCCTGCTTGTGCTTGGACCCCTCATAGGAGATCTTCATCTCGCTCTGCAGCGTGGAGAACTTTCTGGTGGCCTCAGCCAATTTTTCTGTGAAACCAAATCATTGTTTCAACAACTCATTCATCTTAACTGTGAATAATGTCTTAGTTGTTAATTTAGTATCCAAGAAACTGAAGATGGAGAAGTATCTCTCACGCTGAAGAAACCCATCGTAGACATGAACGAAACGTCCGGCAGCTCCAGCACCCACAGACCACAGCAACAGATCCCGGAAAGCAACTCTCCATCATCATCAGCCGGGAGTGTAAGCCTTAAGCTCCTATTTGCGAAAAGATATTGAAAAACATACTTTTAGTTGTGATAACAGACCTAGGACAAGCGCAGCAAGAAGATCCAGAATAAGGTGGCTGCATAGATTAGTAGCAAGAGTGTGGGACTAAAGAGTTTGTCAACGACGTTACCATGTTGAAAGCACCGGTTCCCATAGATCACCGAAGTTAAGCAACATTGGGCGCGGATAGTACTTGGATGGGTTACCGCTCAGGTACACTGCGTGCCGTTGGCATCTTGGACCGGTCCGTAGTCCAGTGGCAACACTTCAGACTCGTAAATGGAAGGTTATGGATTCGGATCCCCGCGGAGCACAAAAAATATACCATTTCTATTTCGAATGTGCTCTTCGCTGAGTTGAAAAATTCATATACCTTTACCAAAGACCGGTCACTGAAAGGTCCATCCAACCTTACAACAACTGGGTCTTGCTTGAGAATTGGCGCTTTTTACAGCGACGACCAAGCTCGCAGAGGGCTCTTGAGGTGTGATACACACAAAAACAGCGCTCCCCCAAATAAATCATCCTAATATTATTATTATTATTAAAAGCATCGGATTGACAGTGTTGGCAGCAGTTGATAGAAGAGGCCAGAAATCATCTAGATAGTTGATGGGAAAAATATATTTTTTTGATTTGTACCTGAATAAAATGTGTTGATTTTTTTCAGTTCCTGATCACAATAATGGAAGAAGTTTTCGTCGAAATTTGCGAAATGCCTCGACAGTATTTCCGGCTCCACATTTTCTGCTGAAGGAGCTTCCTCCACGGCCAAATAAAGCATGGACTTCATTTCCTGAAGCAAAGTGAACAGTGAAAATTACTACATATATAATCTATAATCTAAGTTACAAATACATATTACATAGAGAAGGTATATAATTTTTTTAAATACAGAGTTTTATTTCCACGAATTGAGCATTTATTTCCCCTACAGTACGACTTGCAAAATTTCATGAGGACACTTGTCGAAAGTAAGTACTTACTTGAGGTGAAATAAATGCTCAATTTGAGAAAATAAAACTGTATTTAAAAAAAATTATATACTGTCTCATTAAAATGATTTTTTTACTGTGTACTTAAATATACAAACTCTAAACAGTTTAAGTAATATACTACATTTAAGATTTACAATACATGCATTCTCACAAGCAGACACGTATATAAGTTCGCGCTTACACATGCTGCATGTGGATTTACAACATAAAACCCCAATCTCTAATGAACATAAGCTATGCAATTTTGCCAACCTTTCCTGAAACATACGAAAAGTGAACCATTTGTTTTACAGTGTGGGTGGTCAGCCTCATACCAACCTGTAAGTCAGGGAACAGAAATGAAAACCTATGTGCTCAAATGAAAAATATGTAAAGGATACAATCAATGTTTTTCCCACAGGTTGTAAAAGGATGTTATGTGACAGTCATGTACCTATCTATGGAATACAGGTTAATTTGAACAATTAAAATGCATGTGGTGTGTAATAATAATCTTCCTGAGCAATAAAAGTGGGGCTTTCCCTGCACCCGAAGGGGTAGGATCTCATATCTTGGTCAAATAAACCGTGCCAGTATTTTTTTTATTTGGGTTGAACTTTGCTGGTTTTTTAATTGTATTAATTATGTTTTTATTTCAATATAAAGCATGTATAAACTGTTTGTTTGCTTGATAAATAAAAAATAAAATAATTTCAAAAACTAAGCACCTAAGCAGGAAATCATTCCTGAAAACCCTAGGTGGTGATCGAACCCTAACCCTCTGGCATTGAACGCGAGCGCTCTACCACTTCAGTTATCAACTGGACAATATCAAATTTTATCACATTGTGTGAAATAGCCACTTAAAAGGTATCAATAGGAGACTCATAAATAAAATTTAAGAACACACAACTAAGCTAGGCATAAAGTGTAACTCCTAGCCTGCTTTATCCCCCAAGGGGTCGCATGTGGTCGCCTCGAGATTTATTAATTTTTACGGGTGAGGGTGCCGGGCTCACGCCAACCACTTCAGTTGAAGTGGATATAGGTACCTACACAAAAACATAATTTCATAATAAAAAATGCAAAAATCTAATTTAGAAAATTGAAGGGTAGTGAACCAAGTATGAATTAGTTGAAAATATGAGCAAAATTAATTTGGCAAGGCTGTTTCAATAAAACCTTTTTTTGTTTTGATTGTCTGCAATATAAAAATAAATAACCCAACAACGTAAAGGCGAGTTTTTACCTCGTAATTTATGTACTGTTTTCGCCATTCTGGTGTTATGTGAGCAGTCAAATGCTCGGCAAATTTCATCTTGAACTTAGAAAAACTACAACATGAATTGAGCAACTTTTATTTGATGCGCCGCACAAGATAAAAGGCGAGCGCCCTAACAAATTATTGAATCAATCTGACATTTCAATGCGATCATCTGACATTTTCATTTTAAACTTGTAGTGGGCAATACCAAGCACTTGAAAAAGATAAATAGCATCGTTGGTTGCTGTTTTCCTCCATTTTTTCCTCAAATTGTTACAAAGATTACAAAAAAAGCATGTTATGACATATTTACTTACTTGATTTGAAACCTTGTTGAACTCACTTATATATTTTTTGATATAATAGGTATTTTTCAAATTATTTTTGTAGCTGGCAACGTTATTCTAAGCTGTCAAAATTTGCATTTTGTATTTTACACAACATACATTCTAATGCAAAATTCAATTTATTTTATACGATAAGAAAAAATAAATTTCACAGTTTTTTTTTTAATTCATCATTTTCCTGCGATTTGGCTGTTTTCATATAAGTGTACTTCATGGTTTTTGCATAATTTATTTGGATTTCATCTGATATACTGAGTGTAAATAACGAATTGAAATATTGAAATTCTGTTTACAAAATATGGCGTAAATCTTCATAACGTGGACCAATGAGGTTCATATAAATAGTGTAGTTTTATAAAAGAAAAGTCAAGAATTACAATTGCATTGATTCTCATACATTCGAAGCGATCGGGCACTTGTTGAGTGATTTATTTAATTCCATTATACCTAGTAAATATTTAAATAATTTTTATTTAGTTTTGACGTTTCGCCATCATGAAGGTGTTTGAGAACTTTACTTATTTTATTATAATGTGCGTCATGGTGTGCTATTGCAACGTAAAGAACGACACCGATAAATCTGACGTCTTTGTTCCCACCAATGAATGGCAAGTTGTTAAAAAAGGTAATCATTTTCTTGCTTTTGTAATAAATACCCTCGTTTTTGGGGTAGTCTATAATCTAAGCTGCAACGATATATTGACATTTAAGACTAATATTTCATGCATTCCCTCATGCAGCCGCACGCAAGTTCGCGCTTACACATGCTGCATGTGTAAATGCAAAATAAACCGAACATGTACATAAATTTTGCAACTCCTACCGCTTTTCCCTGAAACTGCGGTGGCATTGGCAAAAACGTGAACCAAGGTTTTATAGCATGAGGGATAGCGTCATACCAACCTATTAGTCAAGAAACAGCAGTACCTACATTATATGATGTCATATTAACTCGTTATTTGTTTTTCCTTCTAAACTTAAAAAAACAAATTTGTAACATCCTAGTCTATTATTGCATCACCGTTTAATAAGGTTTTGCATAGTCGGAAATGACAACAATAGATGTGACGTCTCACGGCCGGGTTGCAAAGAATTTGTCTTTTGAACATCCAAGCAAAAAACGCTCCCGAGCCTATTACTGTGCTTAGCATCAATGTTTAAAACATTGCACGAGCTTCTCTTGAGTGCATTAATAGAAAAATATATGAAAACTACATCACTCACTAGGGGTGCTGTTGTATCTTCCATACATTTTTCTCTTAATACGATCAAGAGGTAATCACAAAATGTTTTATACTCGGTATGATGAGCTGAAAAGTGTAGTTTTCAAATGGCAACTTATAGTTTTCGTTCTTGAAAAGCATTGAGTAAAGTGTTGCAATAATTACTTTTGTCAGAAAAAAATTACAGATTTTTCAATTCCCTTCATATAGGTACATTTGAATAATGATGTATTTTCTGATTTCTAGGTCAGGCTGTTCCTAAAGGACTTCACATAAGGATAAACTTTGAAACAGGATTAACAGAAGCTAAATTACTGGAGCCCGGAGAGAACCAGGCTAAATCATTGTCAGTCGTGCCAGAGGAAATCAAACTTGATGGCGACTCAAAGAAAAACAATGCTACCAACTCAACAGATGAAGAAAAAACGCAAAAAGATAAAACGGGGAAAAAGATAGAGCAAAAGTTGAAAAATATTCCAGGAGGGCAACTCGGGATGAAGGAGAGCAAATTCAGAGGCATGGAAATGCAATGGGAAGACGGGGACCACAACAAAATAACCATTAGGAGTGATTACGAAATAATGTTGGAGCTTTTTCAAAGATACGAAGATGCAAAGAAGAATTTCCCGTTCACAAATAACCCAGTGAAAGAAAAACTTGAGCAGGAGTCAGTTGATAGTCCCACGTCCGTTGAAATACTGAATATAATGGTTGATTTTGAGTACTTGGTGCACCAAATTGACAACGGAAATGATTTTGTGCACATGCAAGGATTAGAGAAAATTGTGTATCCGCATTTAAATGGTTCAGATTACTCCTTGAAAGCAGAAGCAATTAAATTATTGGGATCGTGCTTGCAGAATAATTTAAAGGCTCAAGTTTACGCGTTAGAAACTAACGCTGGGGAGCATCTGTTGAAGATTCTTGCTTTGGATAAAAACGAGCACGTAAAAGAGAAAGCTGTTTACGCTTTGGGTTGCTTGGTAAGAAGATTTCCACTTGCGCAAAAGCAAATAATTTCTAAGCACGGAATGGACGTGTTTCAGAATATCCTGATGTCCGATAATCCGCTGTACGTCAAGTTAAAAATTAAGATTATTATCCTGTTGGAAGATCTGGTTTTGGAGCATAAAAGTGTGCTCGAAAATCATGTGCCGGGTGATCCAGATGACGAGGAAAAGCTGAAACAATATTACCAAGTTAACTTAATTAGTAAATTGTCAAATCCCACTTCGTGTGTTATCCTCAGTAATTTACTTCAGGAGCATTTTGAATTTGACAACACCAACGTTGACAACATTGACAAAATATTCTCCGTCATAAACACATTTAGTCACATATGTAAACACCACCATTACAAGGACAAGAAACTCTTAGTTTTATTCCACAAAATGCAAACCTTGTACAAGAAGATTATTGATTCTCGAGGGAAGAAGGATGCCGACGATTCTAGTGAGGATACGGAGTACTTTCAGCATATTCTAGACATGATACAAAATTATATGAACGAGTTGAATGATGCTAAATTGAAGGATGAACTCTAGCTCTTAGAACTGTTTGTTATTTAAGTTATTATTTATTGAAATATGAAACCAAATCTTGGCTTCGAGCCTTGGCCTCCTAAATGCTGTGCCTCTGATTGCTCCTGTACCCAGCAGCCATTCTTTAATTTTTCCATTTGGAGAAACTGTGGCATCTCTCCTCAATACATCATCCTACCGTAGCTTAGGCCTCCCAAAAAATCTGGATGAATACTCAAACACAACAGACATACACATATGAAAGGAATCTAAGTACTCACACATAACACTGCAGTTGCGTGAGATGCAGTAGCTTTGCGTTCTACAGTGCATTCAGTATAAATTGCATTGATGCATTCAGTATAAATTATGCCCAATGACACTTAGGGCACTCTATGAGTGGACAGCACTGTACCTTGTGGAACTCATCAAACAAACTGGTTTGGATAACAGACAATTGAGTTTGTGCTCTGGGGAATCGAGCCTGCAACAGTGTTTGGTGAGAGTGCTTTTGCAGTGAGGGCTCCAAGGGTTTAGAATTGACTGCCTCATGTGGTTCGAAGAGATTGCCTCAAGACAGATCTGCTCACCAAATCTTTTGGAGCTTTGGAGTGACACTGCCTGTGAAAAAAATCAACTATTTCATCAGCATCATCCTTAACAGGGTGGGGGTGTGATTCACACAGGTTAATATAAATAATTTTGGCGATAATGCCTCCTTTGCCACATAATGTCTGTCTATGTTAACTACGCAGTGACTTTTATCATTGTTAAAGGCATCTACATTAAAAATTGTAAAGTTTTTTTACATTGAAGTAACAAATCTCACACAAGAATTTACTCTTGTTTCTTTTCGTAATACACCTTCAGTGCTATTCACACACAAAATATGTATGGCTCATCCTACACCTAAGCACAATTTTTCATACATAAAAACAATGATCCATGGATTAGCCATGTATTAAATGTTTGGTGAATGGCACAGTATGAATTTGAAATTTCTGTGATGTCATAACCTACTCTGTATCCTAAAGGTAAAGATCTACCCACGTTTATCTCAACCTTTTTATTTAAATATTTCTACAACATTTCGTTAGTGAATTATGTTGCTCATTTGTCGTACTTTTTTTCATTTACTGTAAAAACCTAGTTATCCTGCAAATATTTCAGCCCCTGACTTTGTACTTAAGAATGAATATTTAATGCATGCTCACAAGAAGGCACATGTATGTTCGCGCTTACATGTGGAAGTTTGTGCTTACAAATGCTGCATGTGTACTTACAAATTAAAAACCAAACCACAAATGAACATAAACCCTGCAACTTTTGCCAACCTTCCCTGAAACAGGGGTACATAGGCAAAGTGAGCCATTTTTACAGCATGGGTGGTCAGCCTCACACCAACGTATAAGTCAAGGTCTGATATCCGATAAGTACCTATGCATTTTGTTATGTTCATTTTACTTTATTTAGTTTTCTGTTTCATTGTGAGGTTGAATATTTCAATTTAATGTATTTTTGAGTTAAACGAACATAATATGGTGTAAGCGGTCGTCATTTATTGTTTTTTTAGTTATTCCCTAATTACTTAAGCATTATAATTTTCATGCTAGTCCTTCAACAATTTTACAAAGAGCATGTCGTGCCAAAATTTGTTAAACATTTGTTACTAAAAATGTCTGATTGTAAACCTAATATGTTACACTGAACTTATTGAAATCCATCAATACTGTTGAATTATAATTATTTATTTGAAAAAGATAACATGTGTTTTATTGATTTGGATTTGAGTAACCCCTTGTATAAAACATAAGATGCTGCGGCTCAAAATAGGGACTTGGTTTTTTTGACAAACTACTGTCTGGATGATCCCCTCAATCTTCACTCCTAGAATGTTCCATGGACTGTTGGGCTCCGCATTCTCAGAAAGCGATGTCATCTTTATGCAAGATTTTCCAGGTCATCAAATGGGTCAACCTCTTCAAAGGTTACATTTTGGGCAGATAATCCAACATCGTCAACATATTTGAACGACTGTGTTCCTGCGGGAATGGGTTGGTCATTTGTATAGATGTTAAACAAGATGGGAGCTAGAACGCTGCCTTGTGGTAGTCCATTCTTTTGATTTCTCCATCTACTCTTCCTACCTTGGAATTCAACAAAAAATCTTGGATAGCATAGACTACTAACAATATAAAATATCTGTTCCTTGACTTATAGATTCCTCGACTGAGGTTGGTATAAGGCTGACCCATACTGTACAAAAAATGGCTTACTTTTCCAATGTCACCCGTGTTTTCGGGAAGGTCGGCAAGAGTTGCAGTGCTTAGGTATGTTGATTTGAGATTTGAGTTTTTATAATGTAGGTCCACATGTGGCATGTGTAAGCACGAACTTACACGTGTCTGCTTATGGGAATGCATTTAATAGGAATCTTGAATTTAATATATCTTTGCAACTTAGATAATAGATAGGAATGTCCAGTATAGGTATTCCGTATAATAAAATTCTCGGTTGTAAAAAAACTTCCCAGTTCAGGAGCAAAGTTTATTATGCAACTTGGACACAATGTATATTTTTATCTCCACAATAAAATTTAAACTCTGCAATAAAGTAAGGTCCAAACAATTGCAGAGAATATGCGGAGACTCGCAGGGACCAGATGGTCTTGATTTATTTTGAATTTCATAATTTTTTTGATAACATCAAATGTGTGGTTTTGCATTCCAAGTTTTCTGCCAGGGCTGTACCTACTCAAGAGAGAAATGACCAAATATATTTTGAATCTGAAAAATGCCGTTTTTTTTAAATATGTAGGGATAAATTACCAGCAAGTTTTACTTAGCCTTCACAAGAAATGAGTGTCAGCCCCTTTAGAAGCTTGGAAACCCCCACTTCAACTGAAGTTGTTTGTGTAAGACCCATGACTGTAAAAATAAATAAGTTCATTCGCCACATGCGACGTCTTCGGAGAGAACAAGGCAAGGAGTTACACTATATGTGTAGCTTAACTGCGTTATCCTGAAAATAAAAAGTCTGAAAACGTCTCTACACTACAAAATAACAATAGAATGAGAGCGTAAAAACTTTGTTATGTAGAGAATTTTATTACAATGTGAGCTTTAATTACACAAAATTCCTGCAATTACATTTTCGGGAATAAAACATTCTAAACATCCCAAACGAACGCTTAAAATGAAGTAAAATTTCAACTTTTTAGTGCGTCTCTAATTTGGCCCACACCAAGCTGTATAAAACTCAACATAGCGTTTACCAAAAAAGTATGGAATTTAAAACGCTCACCAGTAGCAGTGTTTTAGTTTCCGTACGTTTTTCAGTGAAACGGTAGGTACGGTTAAGTTAAACGCAATGTTTTGTACTTGGGGTAATAGTGTCGCACACAAACCCAACCTTATTTCTGGCGACCCAGACCTTGGTAGAACTTATCACAACTGATTTATGTACTTACGTCCTGTAGGTCTGGAACTGGGTAGGTTTGGTTACGGCGTGAATCCACACTTCCACAAAGCTTATATGAAAGCGGTGCCGGTGCGTAGTCGAGTGGTAACAGGTCGTGGGTTCGAATCCCGGCGGAGCACAATACATGTTTATATATTATATCGTCCCCTTAGTGCTTCTCTGTCTTATATCCATCACAGGTAGGTAATTTCACGTGAGACATGTTTGTATGTGTAGGTACTGCCATTTTACACAATCTGAGCTGAGAGAAAAACGTAGAACACGATAATATTATGATAGCTATTTTAAATATTTTTAAAATAAATTTCCAGTTTTCATGAGACACATTGGTCCAGTACTGTCCTGGACCGATGTGTCTCATGAAAACTGGAAATTGATTTTAAAAATATTTAAAATAGCTACCATATTATCGTGTTTTACGTTTTTCTCTCAGCTCAGATTGTGTAGAATGCGATTTTTAAAACAATTTCATTGAACGGTCATCTTTGAATGAAATGTTAGCCCAACAAGTAGTGGGGGTAGGTACGATATACCTACCATTTATATTTCCAAAAACGCTTTTCGCTGGGTTGGAAAATTCATTGCCTTTACCAACGGCCGGTCACAAAAGGTTTATCCAGCCTTACTGCAGCAATTTGGTCTTGCCTGATATGAGAATTGGCTCTTTGTAGCGACGATCAAGCTCGTAAAAAGTCCAGTCGATCGCTCAGTTGGTAGAATGCTTGCATTCCATGCCGAGAGCAAGGGTTCGATCCCCACCGAGGGTATCAGAAATAATTTCCCGTTGCGGTGTTTATTCCCAACCCAAAATAAATTCAAGCAGGTGTTCTCAGCCTTAGCAAGAAATTAGAACCAGCCCCAGAAGCTCACCCGTAAAAATAAATAGGTCCCGAATCGCTACATGCAACCCCTTCGGAGATAACGCAGCAAAAGGTAACACAATATGTGTAGCTTAGTTTAATTTTTTGGTGGAGTGACAAATGACTAAATATTTGATTGCAATTTCCCTCGTAGCCTAGTCGTATCGCATGACATTTTTTTCGTCGTTGAAATTTGTGCTAAAAATCCATTGTAGGCAACTAAGCTACACACACAGTGTAACTTCTTGCCGCGTTCTCTGAAGGGGTATGTAAATATAAAATTAGTTTTTTGTAGAAAGAGCTACTTTATATTATTTTTCCATCAAAGATAGTTGTAATGCTTACTTAGGCCCGGTATTTTGAAGTATCGTAAAGTTAACTAAAATGCAATTTTAGTTAAATCATCATAATATTTCACTCACCGAATTTCGGCAGTAAATATTTAGTAACTTTAACTTTCGATTTTCAAGATGGCGGCGCTTCACTGACAGCAGCTGTTCTTTTTTAATGTAAGGATACATCAAAATTGTTGCAAACTGAACATTTTTTGTCTCTTTTTCTAGCTTAATGAAGGCAAGGGATATGATTTTTATGAATAGTTGTTTGTTTTAAAGCTTTTGAATGGCATTTTAATTATTTTCGAGATTTGGGGGCGTGGCTTCATACTTCGGCAATGCTCGGTTTTAGTTAACTCGAAATTGAGTATTTTGAATGCAAGTTCAAGTAATAGTTAACTAAAATATTACTACAGTTCAATATACCGGGCCTTAGGCCCGGTATTTTGAAGTATCGTAAAGTTAACTAAAATGCAATTTTAGTTAAATCATCATAATATTTCACTCACCGAATTTCGGCAGTAAATATTTAGTAACTTTAACTTTCGATTTTCAAGATGGCGGCGCTTCACTGACAGCAGCTGTCCTTTTTTAATGTAAGAATACATCAAAACTGTTGCAAACTGAACATTTTTTGTCTCGTTTTCTAGATTAATGAAGGTAAGGGATATGATTTTTATGAATAGTTGTTTGTTTTAAAGCTTTTTAATGGCATTTTAATTATTTCCAAGATTTGGGGGCGGGGCTTCATACTTCGGCAATGTTCGGTTTTAGTTAACTCGAGATTGAGTATTTTGAATAAAAGTTCAAGTAATAGTTAACTAAAATATTACTACAGTTCAATATACCGGGCCTTAGACGTAAATGTTTTTTTAATCTAGATCCACTTTATCTGCAGTATGGTTTGGAATACATAACCATCCATTGTGACACAATGCTGTAATATGTCTACATGTTATTATAATATGCAAGTAGGTACTTGTTGATAAACTTGACCGCGGAAAGCGAATAGGTAGGTTCCCGCCAGTCCGGCCGTTTTGTTTAAAATTCGTCGCCAGTGGTCACCACCGCTGAAAAGGGTCCAAAAATATGCGATGTGCCTTACATTTTTAGTTACAATTTTAATACTGAGACTTTTTTGATCATAATAATATAATAAATTCGACAAGCATCAGATTGTAAAAATATTTAGTGTAAAAGTCATTCAGAATGAATGTTATACCACCATTATTAGTGCTTGTTTGTCTTATCATCAGAGGTAATTTCAAGCAATTTTTGTATGTGCGCAGGACCAATGTGTCTCATGAAAACTGGAAATCGGTTTTTTATATATTTAAAGCAACTCTCGCATAATCATGTTCTACGTTTTTTTCTGAGTTCAGATTGTGTAGATTATGATTTTTAAGACAATTTTTTTGAAAGGTCATCTTTGAATCGAATGGCAGATAGGCCAAACAAGCACTGGGGGAATGATTAGTAGGGCCATTAATGCAAACTGAAATGTATATGAAAGCAAGGGTAAAAAGCAAAGTAAAAAGTGAGATGGTTTGGGTCATTGAAAAAAATGTACCTACGCTAATTAGTATTGTCATGAGAAGTAAGAAGTGAAAAGGTAGGTATATGAAATTTCATAATAATAATAATTTTAGGATGATTTATTTGGTGAGCGCTGTTTTTGTGTGAATGACACCTCAAGAGCCCTCTGCGAGCTTAGTCGTCGCTATAGAAAGCGCCAATTCTCAAGCAAGACTCAGTGGCTGTAAGGCTGGATGGAACTTTGGTGACCAGTCTTTTGTAAAGGTCAATGAATTTTTTAACAGCATATTTGAAAATATAAATGTTTTTTTTTGTACTCCGCCGGGATTCAAACACACGGCCTTCCATTTACGAGTCCAAAGCGCTTACCACTGGACTACGGACCGGCCACCTATATCCATACCTACTTACGCCTTGACTTGCGCAATATTTAAAAAAAAACGTGACTAAGCTACACATATAGCGCGCCAGCTTCTTGCCGCGTTCTCCCCAAAGGGATCGCACGTGGCGAGTGAAACTTATTTATTTTTACACGTAAGGGGGCCAGCCATACGCCAGCCACTTCAATTGAAGTGGGGATTCCTAGCTTCCGAGGGGGCTAGTATCCATTTCTTGTGAAGGCTGAGTAAACCTTGTCAGTATATTAAATTTCGGATTTGAAATAAACACCGAAACGAGAAATCATTTCTGACACCCTCGGTGGGATTCGAACCCGAGCTCACGGCATGGAATTCAAGCACTCTACCAAGTGAGCTATCGACCGGACTGACTAATAAAAACTACTTCTCACCTTATCCAGCTTACAAGAATTGAAGGCTTCATTCTTCTACACCTTGTCCTATGCCTTGTATACCTTATATATCTTCTACACCTTGTCCTATGCCTTGTATACCTTATATATCTTCTACACCTTGTCCTATGCCTTGTATACCTTATATATCTTCTACACCTTGTCCTATGCCTTGTATACCTTATACATCTTCTACACCTTGTCCTATGCCTTGTATACCTTATATATCTTCTACACCTTGTCCTATGCCTTGTATACCTTATATATCTTCTACACCTTGTCCTATGCCTTGTATACCTTATATATCTTCTACACCTTGTCCTATGCCTTGTATACCTTATATATCTTCTACACCTTGTCCTATGCCTTGTATACCTTATATATCTTCTACACCTTGTCCTATGCCTTGTATACCTTATATATCTTCTACACCTTGTCCTATGCCTTGTATACCTTATATATCTTCTACACCTTGTCCTATGCCTTGTATACCTTATATATCTTCTACACCTTGTCCTATGCCTTGTATACCTTATATATCTTCTACACCTTGTCCTATGCCTTGTATACCTTATATATCTTCTACACCTTGTCCTATGCCTTGTATACCTTATATATCTTCTATACCTTGTCCTTGACCTATGTTTTGTGTCGCTTCCTTCCGTGGTCTTCTTACTTCCAGGACTTCTGCGTCGGCCTCTGGCATTGTCTTCCCCCCACATCCTGGGACGTCCTAGTGGTCTGACACCTGAAGAGGCACCATTTCTGAGATCCAAAGCGTTCCTGATTATCCTGGAATCCTTTGCACTTACTGCAAGCCCATTGAAGCCTTCTTGATTTCATTACTCTTACGATGTTCGATTCTTGAAATTTGGACCTCAGCTCGTGTTGTCAGTAGTGTTGTGGTGTGTGTTGCGTTACGTTGCCTTTATTTTGAGACAATGAAAGGAAGTAGTGATTGATATTGCTTTTGAATAGGGCACTAAGCGGGCAATTTGGCAAAGGAATGAGTCGCTTAAACACCAAGTTCTCATAGTCTTGATTTCGACTGCAAAGGGATGAATGTGAGCCCTTCCACGAGTTTCCCTTGTTGTGACGAGAGGAGGAGGTATAAGTTAAGATATTTCATCAGAACAGACATCATTATATTGCATAGAGAAGAGACTGATCATTCCAACTTTCTTTCTGAGAATGAGAATGTAGAGAATGTAGAATGTTGTATTTTCAAAGGATACCTACGTAGCATATAATTATTTTTGGGCTATAATATGCATGACGTCATTCGGGTTTTGTGTCCACTGTGACAATACTTATGATTATGATTTTTCGGAAAAGCGTGCGTTGAATACAAAATGGCGTTTTTAGTTATGTTAACAGGAAGCTAAAACAATTTTTCGCCGATTCTCTAGAAATGCTCCAATTATGCAAGGCGCGCAAAATAATTTGAAATCAAATCCCAATCTTGATTTTTTCTGAAATGAAAAAAAAAAAAACAAAAATTGTTGTGTTTGTAGTACCTACCTTGAATAACTAAGCAAGAATCTATAATCTAAGTTGCAAAGATATATTAACTTTAAGATTCATATTAAATGCATTCCCATAAGCACACACATATAACTTCGCGCCTATAAATGCTGCATGTGTACTCACAAATTAAAATCCAAACCTCAAATGAGCATAAACCCTGCAACCTTCGCCGACCTTCCCTGAAACAGGGGTGACATTGGCAAAGTGAACCATTTTTTACATTATAGGTGGTCTGCCTGATACCAAACTGTAAGTCAAGGAATACCTACAAATAATAAATAATCTTTAGGTTAATAAAAACAACAGAACCTAAAAACTAAATCTGTACAAAAAAGTCAATAGGTATGGGTATTAATAACACAAAATTATGAATAAATAAGCCGCCAACATTACAGATTAGCCGCCATTTTTTCTGTCATTACATACGCAACGCAACTAACGCAACTAAGCTACACATATAGTGTAACTTCTTGCATGCGCTACCCCCGAAGAAGTCGCATGTGGCGATTCGGGACCTATTTATTTTACGGGCAAGGAGGCCGGCCTCACACCAACCACTTTCTGGTGAAGTGGGGGTTTCCCAGTTTCGTGGGGGGGGGCTGTTTCTCATTTCTTGTGAAGGCTGAGTACACCTTGCTGGTATTTATTTTGGGTTTGACATAGACACCAAAACAGGAAAACATTTCTGTCACCCTCGGTGGGGATCGAACCCTTGCTCTCGGCATAGAATGTAAGCATTTACTACTGAACTACGGACCGGTCGAAGTATCCAATCGGAAGTTGCGCAAACCCGTCCTCACACCCGTTCCGTATGTACACTTCCATCCGAGGAAGCGGATCACAGAACGCTCAAGCAATGCTTTTTTTTTCAGCGGTGGAAGGCCTTCCTGATTATTGTGACCCGACCCAGCAGTGATTCTAGGTCTACCTGTTCGTCCATTAGAGAAAAAAGGCAAAATCCGAAGTAACTGGCTCGATGCAATTGCATCAGGATGCGTCCTTGATATATTTTGTGCTAGCCAGTAGCCACTATCGGAATCGGAAGGTCGGAAAATCCAATTTCCTTTGCATGTTTTGTTGACTGGGATTAAAAAAAGTGGATTCGTGTTGCAGCCCTGCTCACTGAGCGCTGATAAATGATTGCTAGCAACTCGGTCATTACCATTCTTCAGTTTTCTCTCTTCTAGGATTTAGTGCGTTGCGCAATTAGCCTGAACGTTTTATTCGCGACCAACTCCGGAAAACTGTGTGACTAATATTAAACGCGCGTCTTAAATACGCGGCGCTAGACAGAGCTCTTAAAAAATATAAATTATTGTCAAATATTAAATACGTGCGTGAGCTTAGAATATAATGTGTGAGTTAGAGAAAAGTCTGGTCGATAGCTGAGTTGGTAGAGTGCTTGCATTTCATGCCGTGAGCTCGGGTTCGAATCCCACCGAGGGTGTCAGAAATGATTTCCCGTTTCGGTGTTTATTTCAAATCCCGAAATAAAATACCGGCAAGGCTTACTCAGCCTTCACAAGAAATGAGTACCAGCCCTCTCGGGAGCTGGGAAACCCCTACTTCAACTGAAGTCGTTGGCGTAAGGCCGGCCCCCTTACCTGTAAAAATAAAAAGGTTCAACTCGCCACATGCGACCCCTTCTGTGATAATGCGGCAAGAAGTTACACTATATGTGTAGCTTAGTTGCGTTTTAGTTGCGTAGATAGGTTGGTTGTCTGCTTGTTTTTTTTTTCAATTTCTTAGGTTGGTTGGTCGCAAGGGGGTCTTTTCATGAAATGATCCTAAAAAGGGCCTTTTGAAAAATTGACAAATAACACGTTCTCTAAAATAAAACTATAATTATTTTACAAAAAGTGTTGGATTTTGTGTGAAATAAGCAAATTGTTTCAATTTTGTAGATCAGTGTGACTTCCCGAGCTTGATGGCCCTTAACATGACCTTTTTAGGAACTTAAGATTATCCTTAAATGTTTAATTTGATTATTTGATTAATTCACTTAATTTTTCAACAGGTATCCACACATACAATTAATCTAAGCCAAGTAGAATAGATTGGCTGATATTTTTTTAAATTTTGTACCGCTTTTTGATGATTTTCAGGGCTCAATGGCTCTTATCAGGACCTTTTCAGTAAATGGCCCTTTAAATAATATTCGTGTTTGACAACTCAAATTAAATATCAGGAGTTATTTATTGCCGATTTAGGTTAATTGAAGCTTCCGTGATTTGTTCACAATGTCGAAAAGATTGAAAAGTTTGGGACTTCTGATGTGAAGACTGTGAAATACTGGTATGATATTTTAAAGCAGATATGAGTTGTTATATGTGTGTGGGCGCACATTTTAGTTGGCACAAAGGTTCAAGGGCCCCTCACTAAATTATTGGCGCTACGCGAATATCATACAAAACATACGAAGCCCTTTTTAAATATTTTGGTTTTGAAATTTGGCAGAATTAAGAGAATTTACCTACCCACCATCCTCAATTCTAGTAAGTATCATTTTCATTTCTGTGATCTTGGATTGCCATATTTATTAAATATTTTAAGCCGGCAATCAGGTTACAAATATATATTCTTTGTAAAGAGTGATTTTAACCGTTTTATAAATTTCAACCTTTTTATGAAAAAGAGGTTTGAGTTTTTTTAGTTCTCGAAAAAAGAAATATATTTTGTATTTTTTTTTTATATATATAAAGTATTTTCATTTTTCTCAGTTTGACTACCATAATAATTTGTGCCTTTTTGTAATCAACCCTTAAATTATAAAATGTTGACAATTTTATATTTTTTGCGATCAAATAAACTAAAATGTAGCTAGTAGCATGACGCGTATAGAATCGCAAAAAATGTCTAAGAATTGTGTCAAAAGGCAAATGTCAATAAATTGTACTACAAAACTATTTTTACAAATCTTTCTGAATGAAAACTGATAAAAATAGAACAGACAGAATTATATTGAATTTAATGACAGCGCTCAAGTCTTGGCTGATTCCTTCTTCTGACTTCCGAAGTTTTACGTTCCGCTACCACAAAGTTTCAGCGGAAATTTCAGTCGACCATTGCATGCCGAGCAGACCGGGCGCTTTGTGCTCCGTCCTACAAAATTTTACGAAAACTTGTTTCGGAAATATTTACGTAAATATATATTTTCTAAATGTTGAATTCAATGCATCTGAATAATTATAAACAATTTTAAACTCCAAATTATGTTTAATTGATGTTATACATTTGTAACTTTTTTTTGTTAAAGTTTTTGTTAAAGTATTTTCAAATGGGGAAAAACTTTTTGTTTTAAAAACGGTTTTCGAGCATTCTTAAGCGTATGAAAAATAAGAAATAAATAGTTTCATATTTTAATAAATACACAATAAAAAAACATTTTTCAATAATGTTTTAAAAAAACGTGACAAACATTGATTAAACTTCATAAAGACGTCTATATTCTGCAAACGGAGTAACTTTATAATGTGAGTATTGTTTGAAGTTTCATTGTATTTTTTTAAACATTTTGAAAACGTTTTTATTTCATTTCCTTTTGATGCTGCTCTGATCAGAAGAAACACATTTTTATGGCCTCGTATTGTGGCTTTAGAGATATGTTTGTTTCTGTTTATTTTCTTTAGAAAACATTCGGTAAGATAATTAAATCCGACTGCTTTTATATGAAACATTTTATTTTTGAGTTGCGCATTCATTAGTTATTTATTTTTTAGCAAACACGACGATTTTTTTTTCTTATGTTGGTTCATTTAAGGAAAACCAAATCATTTTTAAATAGTAATTAAATAAACATAAAAAACCTTACATTTATTGAAAAAAAATTAGTTTGTTTGTAATGCTCAAATGCTTTCGATTGTTGTCCAGTCATCGTCAGAAACAAACTCTATAATATATCCATAATTTAAGTTGTAAAGATAAATAATATTCAAGATTCATATTAAATGCATTCCCATTAGCACACACGTATAAGTTCGCGCTTACACATGCCGCATGTGGACCTACAATATAAAAACTAAAATTTCAAATGAACATAAGCCCTGCGACTTTTACCGACCTTCTTTGTGTGACATTGGTATAGTTAACCATTTTTACATCATGGGTGGTCAGCCTCATACCAACCTATAGGTCAGGAAACGATTATAATAATAATAGTAGTATGATAATTTATTTGGTGAGCGCTGTTTTTGTGTAAATCACAACTCAAGAGCCCTCTGCGAGCTTGGTCGTTGCTATAGAAAGCGTCAATTCTCAAGCAAGACCCAGTTGATGTCAAGCTGGATGAACCTTTGATGACCGGTCTATGGTAAGGTGTATGAATTTTTAATCCACAAAGAGCATATTTGAAAATATAAATGGTATATTTTTTTGTGCTCCGGCGGGATTCAAACCCACAACATTCCATTAACGAGTCCGATGCGTTACTACTAGACTACGGACCGGTCTAAATATAATTGTCAATAATAACCATTGGAAATACTTATCAAATGAGTTTTGTAAGGTATGAGCTTATCTTATCGTGGATTTAGGAGCTTAAAGAAATATTGTGAATTCTTTCAAAATCATCCAAAATGTGTAAATACAACTTTTATTTTCTCACTAGCCCGGCGACCTTGATCGTGATTTGTCGGTTGGGATAAAAAGAAAAATGACGTGTTCCTAGAATGTTTAAATTTCGCGAGAAAACGAAAAACTTAGTTCTGTACTATTTAAATTTCCTGGAAATGCAGATACTCATTTCCTCGTTCTTTTTCTCATAGTTCATTTTCATTTCGAGTGATGAAAAAAAATTACGAGCAATTCGGAAAATCAGCACTCGTATCTGAGTGAATCTTTCCACTCGATGGTTTTTCATTTTGAATACGTGAGCCGTTTAAAACCAAAGGCGACAATGAGTGGGATATCCAGAGTCATAATTAGGCTTAATAGACAGTCCCACCCTGTTGGAGAGCTATAGGTTGTATGTGCCAGACGACTACAACCGTGGGCGAGGGAATAATTTATTTTATGTACCGAAAAGCCGTACAGATGTCGTCGCACAGCATCCTGTAACTCGGAGTATAAAACTCTTAAATGACTCTAATATAGATATATTCTACTGCAATATAAATAGATTGAAATTTTTAATCAGAGATTTTCTCCCAGCGTGTTGATGGCTGAGAGGGTGCACTATAATAAGGGAAACCTGTTGTGCACAATTAAAAAAAAAAAAAAAAAAACAAATAATAATAATAATAATACAAGGAGCACTTATATGAAAAAGGTTATGACTCTTGATGAAATACAAGGGCCGAAAAAATGGCGGTTGATCTGTAATGTTGGCGGCTAAGGCTTTACAACTTTCTCATTTTCTATACACATTTTGTAGATTTTATTTTTATTATTTTACTAAGTGTTAAATGTAACTAATTGTTTGTGTACCTTGACTTAAAGGGTGGTACGAGGCTGACCACCCGCACTGTAAAAAAATATTTGCTTTGCTATGTCACCCCTGTTTCAGGGAAGGCCGGCAAGAGTTGCAAGGCTTATGTTCATTTAAGATGGGTTTTTATGTTGTGTTTTAAGTACACAAGCGGCATGTGTGAGCGTGAACTTATACGTGTCTTGCTTATGGAAATGCACTTGAATCTTAAATGTTTCTTTGCAACTTAGGTTATATATAGTAAATAAATAAAAACACAGGTAATCACCTTCTCATTGTTTTCATACTGACATTTATCTAATTTTAGCCAAAATCCCGAATTCTTCTGATACATGTCCACAAAAGTTTTACTGAATAATAAGGGATTTTTTGGCTTGAAAATTTATAAATGTGAATAAGTGACATATTAAGCTAACATGGGTTTCTCAGATAAATGCACCTTTTTTCCTATTTTCCACGGGAGAAAAGACTAAAAATGTGTGAAAATCCTGTAGCTTAGAAAGTTTACATTTTCTCAATGAGAATGACATGCGGCTCATGTGTAAGCGCGAAATTATGCATGTCTGCTTGTGGGAATGCATTTAATATGAATCTCAAATGATACATATCTTTGCAGCTTAGATTTAGATTTAGATTAGTTCATTAACTATAAGAAGTTACTCACAATAAAAATTTTCATCCACGATTTCTCAAATCAGTGAATCAGCACTTATCCAGTTTCACCTTTAATTAAGGGGACAATATGATCTTTCCAAATGAAAAATCCCTGGGTAATATCATATCGACGTTTGCTCACCATTTTTTTTACAAAACTTCTCGCAATCAGTCAAAAATGAGATTTAATTTAATTGCAATTAAAAATCACGTTAAAAACTTTGACGCTCTGTGGAACAGTGCCCCAAGTATCTCACCTCGATGGCGTAAATAAAAAATGTATAGAATATACGACGACACTCCTAGAGAGTGATTTAGTTTTCATTCATTTTTTCGATTAACGCAATCGAAGTGAGTTACCGCAATGTCTTATACTACGAGCGCACAATTACGTTTAGTACTACCCCGAGTATCAAAGACTTCCGTAAACTCCCTTTGGTTGCGTAAAACGAAAAGTATGGAATACACGTTGGGATTCCTAGTGAGTGATTTAGTTTTCATAGATTTTTTCAATGCAATTATGTGATCGAGAAGAGTTTATCGTCCCTTCAGTGCTTGTTTGTCTTATGTGCATCAGAGGTAATTTCACATGAGCAATGTAGGGTATGTATGTGTATTGGACCAATGTGTTCTATGAAAACTGGTAATTAATTTTAAAAATTTTACTTTACTTTACTTAACTCTCACATTATCATGTTTTATATTTTTTTCTTGGCTCAGATTGTACAGAATGTGGTTCTTAAGACAATTTCATGGACAGGTCATATTTGAATCAAATAGTAGATAAGGCAAATGTCCAGTTGATAGCTCAGTTGGTAGAGTGCTTACATTCCATGCCGTGAGGTCGGGTTCGAATCCCACCGAGGGTGTCAGAAATGATATCCCGTTTCGGTGTTTATTTCAAACCCCAATAAAAAATACCGGCAAGGTTTACTAAGCCTTCACAAGAAATGAGTACCAGCCCTCTCGAGAGCTGGGAAACCCCCACTTGAACTGAAGTGGTTGGCGTAAGGCCGGCCCCCTTACCTATAAAAAAAATAGGTTCAACTCGCCACATGCGACCCTTTCGGGGATAACGCGGTAAGAAGTTACACTATATGTGTAGCTTAGTTGCGTTTTTGCGTTTGCGTTGCCAAACAAGCACTGAGGGAGAGCTTACGTTATGCTTCATTGTTTGTACCTGCGTCATTATGGCTAAAGGCCGGACATGTTTTTTCACAAACGGCCACCAAAACATTTCTGCATTCCTGTGTGAACGCGTTAAACTTTGAACGAAACTGTCAAAATGAACAACAGGCAATCCATTATTGCGTGTAAACAATAAAAACAATAAACTCGTGTTAAATAAAATGTCAATTGTCTTATATTGTACATGCACCTATCTACCTTTTATTCTCGTTAATTGGCATAGACAATATTGTGTCATCACATGGCCGGGAAATGGTTTACATTTTTTTTATTTGTTGCTCAAAAATATTTAAGTATAGGTAAATTTCATTATTGTATTATTCCTTGACTTATAGGTTGGTATGAGGCTGACCACCCATACTGTAAAAAATGGTTCACTTTGCCAATGTCACCCCTGTTTCAGGGAAGGTCGGCAAAAGTTGTGGGGCTTATGTTCATTTGAGGTTTGGATTTTATTTGTAAGTACACATTCAGCATTTGTAAGCGCGAACTACACTTGTTGGTTTGTGGGCATACATCTGAGAGCTTTAAATGAATATATCCTTGCAACTTAGATTATAGATTATAGATTATAGTATAAAATTATCCAATTAATATTAATTATAGGTAGGTACCTACTTATAATTAACAGTTATTTTAATTACATGAATTATTATTCAAATATTAATGATAATCGACAAGACTGTGTGAATACACAAACCCTACAAAATCTAATTAATGATAAGTATAATTATTAATACTTTTTTAACATTTTTATATTACATAATATAATATATCAAGTTAATTAAATTTTTTGGACAGCAGCTCACATACAAGACTGCCGCTAGATCGCCGAGAAAAAATGCCTAGGTATGTTCCATCTTTGATTTTATCAATCGCCATCTGTATTATTAGATTTCTTGGCGTGAGGAATTCGTTATTGTGCTGTTATAACTTGAATATGAATTTCGGACATCTGTGCCGGGTCGGGGCATTCCTGGCGATCCATCATTGACAGTCGTCCCGCCATTTTTGTAATGATTCGTTTTAGACTAAGAGCCGGACGTACGAAACCTTACCTCATCGACTACCAGGCAGAGACATGGTCAGGCTGGTAGTTTGCATCGAGTACATCATTTTTTCACTGGTCTGCCTTTTCCTATCCTGGAGCGTTTTGGATGCGGCCTCTTCAAAGAGGCCCAAAAAATGGTGCAAACTACCTCATCGACTACCAGGCAGAAACATGTTTGGGGAGGTGTCCGGCATCGAGTACATGCCTTTTCTGCAGATTTTGGTGTTCCTACCCTGGAGCGTTCTGGATGCGGCCTCTTCAAAGAGGCCCAAAAAATGGTGCAAACTACCTCATCGACTACCAGGCAGAGACTAATAAGAGATGATGACTTACATTATTAACCTGTTTTTTGCATTAAAAGAAATACCCCAAACCTGGAGCATTTTGAATGCGGTCATTTTTTTAACAAATATATAAATCGATCTTTTGACATAAGTTGTATGAGTCATGAGAATAAACAAAAAAATAATTATGTTATTTCCGTTATTCATAGCAAGATAATTTAGATACCAAAAATTTGTATTTCCAACCCTTCTAGTTCAGGAGAAAAAAGGGTAAAACGGTATTTTGTACATTCTATTTTATAACTCAAAAACAAAGTACAATAATTGAAATTTTTGTACGTCAAAAATAAGAACACTAATTTTAAAACAATAATAATCTCTTACATATTCTTTCTATCTGCTATAGTTTCACGGGAAATGAATTTTAAAGTTAAATATTTTCCAAAAAACTTTACGTCGTTTCCCGTTTTTGGTCAAAATCTGGCTTAAACGCCTCGGTACTTTATTTTAACGGAATATAAAAAATGGTATCGTACAGAAGATTAAATTAACTTTAAGACTGTATAAATATTTACTGTTTTATCATGAAAGGGTTGTATATAGTGGCAGTTAATCTTTCGTACCATGCTAAGATTATTGGAAATATGTGAGTACGAGTATGTAGGTACTGATCTATCACGCTCACGATGCGTGGCGATGCGAACGCGCACACCTGCAGGCAGAGCTTCGTGGTCTGTCCCGTGCATGGAGTTAATAATAATTTTCAATATTAAGAGCGCTATACGAGTATACCCTAAACCTGTCGTTTATTTTCTTTTTTGAGAAAATTAACAGTTTTTGATAATAATGAAAAATAGTGATATACGCGCTGCAAAATATGTTTAATAACTAAAAATAAACAAAAGATGTAAAAAAGAAACATCAGTTTGTTTTTTTTTGTTTCCCCATACATTTAGGGTTATTTGTATAATATGTATGGGGATTAATGTCTTACTTTGAAATTTGCAGTGGTAGAAAAACTTTGTTTCTTAGATTTACCACTATATGACCATTTTTGTTTTTCCTTGTATTTGAGGTAAATTGGTTTTCTTGCATGTAATAAAAGTCTCTGTTGTACCATGTTTACATCTTTATTTTTTTTTAGATTTTAACACACTTTAACACAATACAATACAATAAAACGACAAAACACAAATCTTCAAAACGCATTTAAAAAAAAATACAACAAAACACAAATCAGAGACAGAAATCGAAAGACATTTCCAAAAGAGTCGATGATGTCGACACTTTTGGTTTCTTAAAATAAGGCACTATTTCACGAGACATCGCAGTAAAAGGCCTTCGCCTGTCCTGCCGTGGTGTTGTGTCGACATTATGAAATTGAGGGGGTAATTCTGTGTTTGATTTATTCTGATAAATTATCCTTACTGTATCGTGCAACGTATCTTTTCCAGTTGCAGTGCCCATAAATCGATCATAGTGGTATGTAAATATTAAAATATGTATGAGTATTAGTTATAGGAACTCTTTATTGTATTGGCGGATAGGATTAATAATTGTGTGTAAATAGAGAAGTTACTAGATTACTTTAATTATGTATGTGCCTCGAGAACAGTCTCGCAACAATGTGCTCTCGATAGTTCCATCTTCTTAGTATAAAAAGGATGTAAGTTGCTTGCACTAGTCAGTCAGTCATCTGTATAAAATGGTAGAATCCATTTAAAAAAATATATATCTTGCTTGGTTTTTAAACTAAAGCTCTTTAAAATTAGCGTAGTTTTGATTTTCGGAAAAAAGGTCATTTTGTTTATTTAGGCAGATATGACGCGATGCATCTTCGGAGCGTAAGTATCGACGGGCCTAATGGTGAACCTTGACGTCATTTTGACGTCAAAGTTCGCTAAGTCGAACGCGCTGCGTTTTGGCGCGACTCAAATTCTCCGCATTTTATTTTAGAAAATTATCAATGGTATTTTTATTGTTACTACACAAAAAAATTATGGTTGTAATCCTTGAAATGTACTCTACAGAACCATATTATCTTCAACCGTTTTCCTTACCACTGTCCGATATTGTCCATCGACCATTGGCAAACTAAATCAATTCTAACATTGTCCGTATCTGATATTGAGGGTCTTATGTTGTCTGATCCCTTAACTAAAGCAGATATAAGTTCATACAGCTCTTCTGGGATTTTGCATTCACCCTCATTGATATTTTCTGGAGTAAGTTTTTTCGGCAGTCTTTTAATTTCCTGATTTTTGACTGATGCTCGAACATCAAAAACCACATCACGTAGTTTAGAGACCAGATTTTTTTTGTGCGATAACACTTCATTTACCATTTTACAGGCATCCATTCCATTTTTATAATTTTTTTTTTTCCATATAGTGCTTTTAGACTTTTCAATTATGAGTAAGTCTCCAAAGTGATTTTGAAGTTTTTTCTGCAAATTTTGTGTGGTAAAACCTGACAATTTGTGCTCTTGATAACTAGTTTACCCTAATTCACAGACAATTGTATTGTAATAATGTAACACATCTCGCAAATACATAACATCTTCATTAACTAGGATTTTTTCATCAATAAAGTTTATCAAACCTTAACCCCATCGTTTGATGAAGCTGACCATTCTTTAGAAAAAGGATTGAACCTGTTGTCCAAATACTACAAAGAAAACTACCTTAAACCTAACCCATCAAAAACCCAGGTCTCCTACTTCCATCTTAAGAATAAGTTTGCATCAAGGAAACCAGTAATCAGATGGGAAGACCAAGTGCTGCCTCCCAGCGATAACCCCAAATACCTGGGAGTTACCCTTGACCGGTCGCTCACATATAGAGCCCACTGCAACAACACAAAACTGAAAGTGGCTACCCGTAATAATCTACTCTGGAAGCTCGTGGGCACCAACTGGGGTGCGCAGCCACAAGTAATACGCGTAACTGCAATGGGTTTGTGTTTCTCAGCCGGAGAGTACGCAGCCCCGGTATGGGAACGCTCCGCACATGCGAAGCAAGTTGATGTCGCGCTGAATGATACCTGCCGTATTGGTATTGTATCAGGATGCCTCAAGCCAACGCCCATGGGGAAGTTGTATACTCTTGCAGGCATAGCCCCACCCCACATCAGAAGCAAGGTGGCTTCGAGAGTCGAGAGGCAGAAGGCTCTAACGTGCACACAGCACTGCATTTACGGAAGTGGCTTTTCATCACAGCAGCGCCTGAAGTCAAGACACAGCTTCCTTAGTTCCGTGTAGCCCTTGTCTTCGGATCCAGTGGCGGAGAAATTGCAAATGTGGAAAGAGGAATGCCCGGAGAGCTTTGTGCAGCCTGCAGAAAGCCTAACTCCAGAAAAGAACCTCGAGTGGCCCGTGTGGAAATCCATGAACAGATTGAGGACCAATGTTGAAAGAGCCCGGGCCAACATGCTGACCTAGGGATTTCTGGGACGGGAGGACTCTACACTATGTGAGTGTGGAGCTCAGCAAACTATGGAGCACCTGCGGTGTTGTCCCTCCTGTCCGGCGAGCTTCTCCATGGATGATCTCTTTGCAGGAAACCAAAGAGCTGTAGACATTGCTCGTTACTGGGCCAATACGGTGTGAAGCTGACACGAAGAAGAAGATCAAACCGTGAAAAGCTTTTTTGTGGATTTATCGTTGAAAATGCTATTTACCTTCGACAACGCTTGAACTTTTTTTATCGATGTTGAAGTAAAGATGGACAATGTCGATGATAATGTTGTATTTTCTTCTCGATGAATCTATTATATAAATCAACATCTCCTAGAGTACTGATTTCATCCATCACTGACCCAATAACTGTACTTGTAAGTAAACTAAGGTATTGCCTTGAGGAACCTACTCTTTTTGTGGATTTTAAGCAAAAAATACACACACGGTTCGTGTTTTGTTTTTGTGAAGATGAAGAAGTACCTGAATTGTTTTCCTCTCTAGTATTGCTTTTATCAATGTCATTACCCTGGTGTAATTTTTTTTCATTTCGGATACTGTTTATATCATATTCATCATCATCGGGGTAATTTTATTCATCTCGGTTATCGTCTTCATCACTTTCATCCAGATGCAAGATGATGTCGTGATCAACCTGTGTGACAATATACACAAAAAATGTACAATGGCTTGTATATCAAGGCACACAAGCATTCGCTTTCGCCTGAGGGTTAGATTCTAATAACAATGTATAAAAAAGAAAAAAAAAATAATGTAATCTATTTTTAAATAAAAAAAAATAATATATATATATTGACAAACTGTGCAATTTATTACATAAAGTCTTTACATACTGACATACTGTATAAGAGACCTCAAAATATGAGTGATTTTCAGGCTTAAAATACATACATGGTTTGTGTTACTAATGGTCTTGAATTGCTGCGAAGATTGCGGACCAGTTTCAAAATCCTCGAGTGAATGTTCTTCATCTCGAGTATCGTCACCACTTTCATCCAGATGCAAGACGATGTCGTGATCAACCTGTGTGACAATATACATCCAAAATGGATAATGACTTGAAAATATCGGTTATCTTTTCAATTTGTTTTATAAAATCTTGATATCCTGACTTATAGTCACAATATACCATATCATCTAGTGGTCAATAATTCACAATATACCATATCATGGAGTGGTCAATAATTCACATTTATAAAAATCAGCTTCTTGCGAGATTAAATAATATATAATTTTGTCATTAGGAAGAAAAAAAAATCCCAAAATATGACTTGGAAAAACTGTGTTCCTTGATTTAATTAAAATTTAATTCTTTAATAAGTTTAAGTTTTTCCATATTTACTCAAAAACTTTTGACATTATAAAAAAATGTTCCGATATTTCACTAAACAATGTATAGTTCTGTGGTATAGTTGTTTTCGGGTTAGACCATGTTCTACACCCACGCCGGAGCCTGCGCAACCCCCTGCGCACACGCCTGTACGCACGCCTGTGTGTACCCCTGCGCATGCGCAGCCACCCTCCATCGCCCATCACGCCAATCACAATGAAGATACATGATGACAGAGATGAGAAGAGCATCAGCAGCCAGCCAGTTGCCAAAAGTAAACGGAGGATAAAGGTCCCCCGTCGCTACGAGCCTTGATAATGTTCCCAGCTCGAGGGAATGAAACGTCGGCAGATATAATAACTGCAAGTAGAAATGGTCTAACCCGAAAACAACTATACCATTGAACACCGACCATGAAAGTGAAAGTGAAAGTTTAAAACTTTATTTAATGTATAGTTCTGTAAATAAAATGAAAAAAAAACATCCAAAATACAGCACACACGAAAAAAACGCTAAAAATGTGAAAAAAACCTGTTTTTTCAAACAGTTTTTTATGGTGGCAATTCTCAAGTTATATATTTTGTTTAAACTTTAAAATTAAGATAAAATATGCAATAAATATGCTTTATTTTTTTCATTACTGTAACTATTTTGCTAAGACCATAAAGCGTAAGAATCACAAACGGCAGATTTAGGTTTATGAGGCGCCTTAAGGTATAAAGCGCTCTTCAAAAGAAGCTACTTTGCGTGGAATGGATGAAACAAATGGAAAAATGAATGATATAACACTGTACATACTAGACTGTCATCAATCTGCAGCATTTTTGATGAAATGGGTGCAACTTCTGCTTGTAGTGGATCTATTGCATATTTATCGGCACTACAAAAGGAAGCAAATGTACATTTTTGATCGCAATTTTTTTTTATTATGCATTTAATATTATGAAAATATGCATGGGAACATGCTTCTGTAAAATATGGTTTATCAATTACCTATGACCTTCCGCCAAATAGTTGTTTACACTTTCGACCTGATTTGTCAATAAATAGACTATTTTGAATTTTGAAACACGTAAGTTTTTTAAAACAGATCGAATGAAAACCGTAATTTCCTCTATTTTGAGAATCGCTGTATTTCCACCTATTCAGTTTTTGGTACTGAATTGCATCACAATTATCTTAATAAATGCCCCATCGCTAATAATATTTATAGTTCCGGTAATATCTTCATATAAAAAGCATTTAATTTTTTCGCCTTAAAAACAGTGAACCTGCTAGGCCAACGTAGAATCAAGAGTGTCTAGTAGACGAAGCTCTGCCTGCAGGTGTGCGCGTTCACATCGCCACGCATCGTGAGCGTGATAGATCAGTACCTACATACTCGTACTCACATATTTCCAATAATCTTAGCATGGTACGAAAGATTAACTGCCACTATATACAACCCTTTCATGATAAAACAGTAAATATTTATACAGTCTTAAAGTTAATTTAATCTTCTGTACGATACCATTTTTTATATTCCGTTAAAATAAAGTACCGAGGCGTTTAAGCCAGATTTTGACCAAAAACGGGAAACGACGTAAAGTTTTTTGGAAAATATTTAACTTTAAAATTCATTTCCCGTGAAACTATAGCAGATAGAAAGAATATGTAAGAGATTATTATTGTTTTAAAATTAGTGTTCTTATTTTTGACGTACAAAAATTTCAATTATTGTACTTTGTTTTTGAGTTATAAAATAGAATGTACAAAATACCGTTTTACCCTTTTTTCTCCTGAACTAGAAGGGTTGGAAATACAAATTTTTGGTATCTAAATTATCTTGCTATGAATAACGGAAATAACATAATTATTTTTTTGTTTATTCTCATGACTCATACAACTTATATCAAAAGATCGATTTATATATTTGTTAAAAAAATGACCGCATTCAAAATGCTCCAGGTTTGGGGTATTTCTTTTAATGCAAAAAACAGGTTAATAATGTAAGTCATCATCTCTTATTAGTCTCTGCCTGGTAGTCGATGAGGTAGTTTGCACCATTTTTTGGGCCTCTTTGAAGAGGCCGCATCCAGAACGCTCCAGGGTAGGAACACCAAAATCTGCAGAAAAGGCATGTACTCGATGCCGGACACCTCCCCAAACATGTTTCTGCCTGGTAGTCGATGAGGTAGTTTGCACCATTTTTTGGGCCTCTTTGAAGAGGCCGCATCCAAAACGCTCCAGGATAGGAAAAGGCAGACCAGTGAAAAAATGATGTACTCGATGCAAACTACCAGCCTGACCATGTCTCTGCCTGGTAGTCGATGAGGTAAGGTTTCGTACGTCCGGCTCTTAGTCTATTTATTTCGCGCGCGAACCCGCATTCCTAGGCGGGAAACCCGTGCGGCGATTGTGGTGAGCTCCTCGTGTCGTGACATGATATGACATGCCGTTGCCGTCCTTTTATGTAAAGATAATGTGTATTTGGATAGATATTCGTAAATTGTTGTACAATCAATTTTGGTAACTTAAAAAACCCAACTGATCTGTAAATAGTGGATCTTCTTTCCGCATTGTCCTCGAAGGCATTACACGTGGCGTGTGGAACCTAATTATTTTCTCAGGTTAGGGTAAGGCCTTACGCCAACCACTGGGTGCTCCCTTTTCAGTGTTCCGACCTCTTTCCCATGATGCAATGTATGTGAATTTTATTAGGAAATCAAGGAATGGATATGAAAGGTACAATAGAATGTGATGAGATGGTTTGGGCATGTAGAAAGAATAAATTATGATAGACTAACAAAGTATATTTACAGAGGAATTGAGAAAGGAAAAAAAAGTAAGGGCGAGCGAGAAAAGTATGGAGTGATCAGATTGAGGAGGTAGTGAAAGAATGGGATATACAAAGCGGGTGTAATAGAAGAAAATGTATGAAAAAGTTGATGGATATGAACTAATTGAAACAGGTGTGTAAGGATAAGAAGACATGAAGGCTGCTATGCAGAGGTTCTGGCCACACCTAGCGGAATGACGACAAAGTTACATATAGGAAACTTACATATATTGTTTTTGATAGCAAAACTTCTTCAATTATAGTAGTCACACCATATTTATAACTCTTTCGTAGACTGAGTTATATTACAAGTTATGCGGTATTTTGTTTGTGTGCTTTTTTCCAGTTTTTTTTCGTTACGTTTTGTCACAATGTCATTATCACAATCGCACAACTGTTTCACAAGCTCTAAGGTGCAAACGAGAAATGACAGACGACATTTCATTTGGTTGGCGCTTCTCCATCTCACGCCAGTTCCTACCTTTACAACTTCAAACTCAAACACGGCGTTTTCCAAAAAAATATAAAAACTGAAGTAGCGCTTCTATATGGCGTTCTACTTTCCACATATTTTTGGTGAAACGTGGGTTATCGATGACACGAAGCTGTTGCATACGCGACAAAGATGATGAACAGTGCCCTTTAACTATCGAGACGATCATTAATTAAACCAGCAAACTGTAATTAAGATAATCATTAATGTTGTATTATCTAGCCAGCCATGTTGACAGTCTCAGGGCTTGTTCCCTCCTAGTAAGTAAATATATAAGTACAATATTTGGATGGCTCCTTTTATGAATGTGTTGCCCATAAGATTGGTCGAGGGTTGGGTCTTTAGCGCTTTGCGAAAACTTGTCTCAGCGTCAAGATTTTTTTTTTGAAAACGAGATTAAGGCTAACAGAAGCTTCAACACATAAAAGCGCTCTTGGGGTGGCTAGTGCCACTAAACGACGCTATATAAAAATTGGACAATTATTATTAAGTATTTAAAATAATGAGAAAATGATATCATAAATTTATCTAATTTTATAAGAAAATCCTTGTTTGCCGGCTTTGGTTGTTTATGGATTCACATGTAGATAGCAGTACCTTAGTTGCTTGAAAATATAGAAAATATATATATTGATTAGTAAGACAGTGCAATAGCAACCTGTACTGTCCTATCCACTTTTACAGTGTGGATACCCTGAACTATAAATTATGAAATTAGTTTATCATACCTTACTCTGTAGTTAGCGGTTATGCTGTCAGAATTTGGTGACAGGGTAGAACAGCACAGTGACAAAAAACCATGTGACATAACGTCACATGACTTTACATCACATGACAGTACATCACAATGACAATACATCACATGATAAAACCTCAAATGGCAAAACATCACTTGACATTACATCACAATGGCAATACATCACAAGACAAAACATCAGAAAGACAAAATTCACATGACATTGGCATACCTAAAACAACATACAAAACATTTCCTAAAACAATAACAATGCATAATATGCCGTTGCCACCCCTGATATTAGGTAAAGGCGGCATAAGTTGCAAGATTTACCTAAAAAGTATGCATGTGCTCCAAGTCCTCATGCTCCTTTTGCAGTTTTTGGTATTTTCTGTTTTGCTTTATGTGATGTTTTCAATATTATGTTATTTTTTCATGTGATGTTTTGTCTTGTAATGTTTTGTCATTGTGATGTACTTTTCTGTTATGTGTCGTCATTGTATTGTTATGTCATGTGATGCAAAGTGATGTGATGTAATGTCGTATGTTGTTTTGTCACTGTGCCGTTCTTTCATGGAACCTCAGCATTGATAGACAATGGAACGAGGAAGAGGTGAAACAAGACATTAACTAAGTAAGTATGCGTGAAAATCGATTTTCATTTTGATTCGATGAGCATATTTTTTTTCACGGTTAAACATTTTATAATAATTATTCGTGACAAAAAACATAACGTATTTGTAACGAGGGTTTGATTCACACGAAAACAGCGTTCACCACAAACTATTTTAAAAATTTACTAATCTATTCCTTGACTAATAGGTTGGTATGAGGCGAACCCTCCATGCTGTAAAAACTAGGTTCAATTTTCCAATGCCACCGTGGGCTTTAAGCAAAGGCGGCAGGAGTTTCAAGGTTTATGTTAATGTGAGGTTTGATTGAATTTGTAAGTACTCATTCAGCATGTGTAAGCACGAATTAACTCGTGTCTGCTTGTGGGTGTGCATTTCATATGAGCCTTAATTAAGTTTGTATTTGTAAAAATTTCAAGTTGATTTCGTATATTGTATTTTATAGATACACTCGCAGATTAATTATCCACGGATTTTATTTTTTTATGTAGAAATATATATTCACACTTTAGGCGGCGGGCGAGCCGTAGATTTGGTGCTTAAGAATAACACCGGTAGTGCTTATAATATTGAGTGTAAGCTATTATTTGGGTTAATGACCCCAAAAACCAAAAAAAATATACATAAAATATAAGAAAGGTCCGCCCAAGTTCTAAGTTACAAATTAACGAGGGTTTTACGTTAACATCGGCAAATATTTGTTTGACATCGACATTGCGTCATACATTGAAAATTGTACCGATAATCAACTAAAAGTATTAAGACCCTGAAAAAATATTTCAGGCAAAAATCTGCATTCATAAAATATTTTCCAAAATGTCAACCCTGAAGTGGTTGCATGTGGCGTATGCAACCTATTTATTTTCACAGGTAAAGGGGTCGGCCTTACGCAAAACACTTCACTTGAGGTAGCGGTGCCCCTGTTCTGGAGGGGGTACGTTTTCATTTCCTGTCAAGGCAGAGTGAATCTTGTACGAATTTTAATTTGGGCTGAAAGTAAACACTGGAAAGGGAAATAATTTCTGACACTCTTGGTGAAAATTAAAACATAGCCTTCTGGTTTTAAACGTAAGAATTTTACCAACTGAGCTATCGACCAGATAAAAACTATAATTATTAAGTACATTTTTTTCACTTTCACGGTTGACGTTGGAAGATAATTTATGTTTATTTTTTTTCAGGTTGTGTCATGTTCTATTTACACTTATTTTATCTGCCGACGTTTCGTTTCTACGAGCGGGAAGATTTTGCAAGGCTGATCTAATGCAACCTAAAATGCAATTAAAGTGTGAATGTTCATGCTGAACTAATTTATAAGGGCTGCCACTTGGTGGCGATTTTTTTTACAGGTAAAAGGCTACGCATTACACTGTGGAAAACAATGAAGAGCGAATTTCACCGACGAAAAAATTTTCATACAACTTATTGATTTCAAAAGTGTTGAATACCAGTGAAACCTGTGCAAAATATATGAACCTTTATTTAATCAACATTATTTCGTTCTGTCCAGTCGATAGCTCAGTTGGTAGAGTGCTTGCACTGCATGCTGAGAGCTCGGGTTCGAATTCCACCGAGAGTATCAGAAATGATTTCTCGTTTCGGTGCTTATTCCAAGCTCAAAATAAATAAAAATGACCGTCAACCTTTAGACACAAAAAGTGAGTACCAGCCTCCTCGGGAGCTGGGAAGCAATCACTTTATTTAAAGTGGTTGGCGTAAGGCCTTACCTGTAAAAATAAATAAGTTCACTCACCACAGGCGACCCCTTTGAGGAAAACGCGGCAAGAAGTAAACTATATGCGTATCGTAGATAAAAACAAAAAATCTTTGAAAAAATATGATTTTCTGGCTCTGTTTCCAGCCTACCCCACTCATAAAAAAACAATAAATATTATTTCTTACGCACACAATCCACTTTCATGAAATTTCATGTCAAATTAACATCGTATTAAGGTTGCGATAATACTCAGACTTACACGTCAACAACTTAGATTAAAGGTGAGATTAAGGGTAATGTGAAATAAATTGAAATAATAAAGCCCACTTCAGTGTTGTGAAAATTCATACTCTCTAAAAAAACTTACACGTGCCTGCTTGTGGGCATGCATTAAATATGAGCCTTAAATGCCAATATATATTTGCGACATAGATTATAGAATATGTATTTGTAATAAATTCCGGTCGATAGTTCACTCCGTAGAATGCTATCGTTTGTACACAGATGGCTGGCTTTTAATCTCCACCAAGGGTCCGTAGTCTAGTGGTTAGAGCTTCGGACTCGTAAATGGAAAGTCGTTGGTAAGAATCCCGGCGGAGCACAAAAAGCATACCACTTCTATTTTCAAAAATGCTCTTTGCTGGTTTGAAAAATTCTTATATCTTTATCAAAGACCGGTCACCGTGTAGTCACCGTTGTTGTGTGTATTGACCAGTCACTTTCTCATAAAACATGCAATTTTCATTGTGTAAATACACAAACATTTAAAAGTTTAATCCTAATATACTAATTATTAATAGTCAACTCTCGTCACTCTCCTCGACTGATTGCTTGGTATGAGGCTGACCTCCTTGCTGTAAAAATTAGTTCATTTTTGCCAAAGCCACCCCGGTTTCAGGGAAAGGCGGCAGGAGTTGCAAGGCTTGTATTCATGTGTTTATTTATTTGTATGCACACATGCGGAATGTGTAGGAGCGAAACTACATGTTCCTGTCTGTAGGCATGCATGTAATATAAGCCTTAAATGTTAACATATATTTGCAGCTTAGATTAACGTTTACCACCATCTGTGACGTGACTTCGCTGTGTGAAATTTGGAAAAACCCGATTTCAGTGTTGTCTCTTTACAATTATTTTTTTGTTATTGTTAGATTGGTAATTTGTTGGTTTGCATGAATTAATTAATAGAAATAGAAGTCTTGGAATAATTTGCATACGTTAATAAAGTGTGGGTAGAAATGTTGTGCCTGATGTCAAAGGAATGAAAAGCGTGTAGAAGGCGATGTATGAAACACCCCTTATAAATGGCAACTCGATCATTATTTTAATGCGTTAAATTTCTTATAAAATGAAAAGTTCTTACAACTTGTAAAAAATGACAAAAAATAAATTTATTTATGCAATTTTAACATTTTTAATAATAATTCTTCAGCCCTCAAAATAAATGAGAATCAATCCCCTCGGGAGCTAGAAAAGCCTTCACTTTAAAACCCTTTCAACCCGACTTTAGGCTGATGAATTTTATAGCTTTTTTACTATCAGGATTTATTCTTTCCAATTCAACTAAGTTAAAAATTATGCATTAAAATTTTTCCTATTTTCCAATTTCCTTTTATGGCCTGGGATAATACGTCCCAGCCGTGTTTTATGGACTTGACAAAATGGCACTAAATGAGCAATGATTACAAAATAATAGTATAAAACTACGCTAAAGTAAATTACAGTCGTTATATTATACTGCCTAAGAATGATAAGGACCGAAACAGTTGAAACAAAGAGCTATTCCACAGCTTTTGCACACAAAATTAGTCCTCTTGTCTTTTGGTTTCCCACATTTATTCTTGGCACACCTGACAAACCTTCGTCTCTGGTCCAACTTCAGAGACAAGTGATCCCCAACATCCCGTAACCTTTTGGCTGTAACTGAAGGGCCTCTTTTTTTATAGCCGATTTTTCTTTACCGAATTCCACTAATTTTTCCGCAAACTCCATGCCATGAAACACTGTTGGGATATATGTTACCAAAATTCTGTGTCCAACAACCCTAATGGGACGTATAATCCCAATAAACAAAATCACCAAATATTTTTGAAAATAAGCAATAATTCACATCAATTTTCAAACACAGCACTTCCATGACAACAAAACAATAAAAATAAGTGATAAAAATTGTACTTCCGTGATAATGTTCACTAATAAACTCAAAAACAACTTTTAACAATTTTGCCAGGTCTTGTGCCGATAGCGTTTCCCGCTCAAACAATCCACTAAATGTGTGTGAAGTGACACACAGATGATAGCCAAGTCCATAAACTACTGAACGCTTCAAATCCTATTGGAATATGTTAAGTAGAACGCCCAACAGATTTTTTCAAATGTGTTCTGGGACGCATTATCCCAATAGGGTTGAAAGGGTTAACTGCAGAGGTTGCTGTAAGGGCGACATTTTATTAATTTTTTATAGACTTTTTAAAAAAATATTTCCATGTGTTTTTATTTCCAGTGATGTTTTATCATTGTGACGTTTTGTCATGTGTTGTTTTGTCACTGTTCTGTTCAGTCACGGAACTATTCTTTACAAATGTCCAAACCATCTAATTCTAATCTTCTGTACTTTTTCCTTCACATCGTCTTCTAGCCTTTACTTCTAGCTTAAATGTTTTTTGTTGAAATAAGGATTTAGTTATTAAATTAAATAAACAATACATACATTATATAGCCCCTTTAAAGTGACTACTCATGAAAAGGCGCTATATAAATCAGAAGTTATTATTATTATTATATGCTTTTATGCTTCTATTCCTTGACTTATAGGTTGGTATGAGGCTGACCACCCATACTGTAAAAAGTGGTTCACTTTGCTAATGTCAACCCCGTTTTCAGGGAAGGTCGACAAGAGTTACAGGGCTTATATTCATTTGTGATTGGGTTTTTATATTGTAGGTCCATATGCGACATGTGTTAGCGTGAACTTATGCATCTCTGCTTGTGGGAATGCGTTTGGTATGAATCTTAAATGATATATATCTTTGCAGCTTAGTTTTAGATTTAGAGTTTTAGATGCTCCGTCTTTTGATCCTTAAAAAAATCATCCGTTAATTTTGTTAGTTGGCCTAAAGGTCTCTAACTAAGATTGCTTCTGGGTTTCATCCACGTTCAATCTTTTGTAATCAAAGACGTCTTTGGATTCCTGAGCGTGTGATCTTTCGCTGATCCAAGTGTGAATTGGTTCATTAGCGTACCGAGTCATCAACCTTTAACGTTAATTTATGCGACGCTGACAATGCTCTACACGACGCTACCGTGACGTACCTACTCTGAGCGTTAGCGTTACCCAGCCTAATTGAAAACGATATCCATATTTAGTGAATGTGTTATTCAGATACGGCAAATCCATGGATCAACCACCGCTTTTTCCAAACAAGAAAATAGCGATTGTCCTTGTAACATCAACTGTTTAAATGTGTAACTTAAAAAAATAATTGTTATCGTTCGTTCACGATGAATCATGGAGGAAGTCGATGAATGAGATATTCAAATATAAATTAATATTTTTTGATAAAAGATCAGATCAAAATGTAACAAAAAATTGTGGGTACTTATTTAGTTTTTAATTAAAGCATTCACAATGCAAAAAGTATTGTAAAAAAAGTGTAACATTAATTATATTAACGTCGATAAATTAAATATTAAAAATTCCCAGCTTTATCTTAACCATGTCGTTTTAATGCGTTTATTTTAAATTATTTTTTTTATTTGTAAAAAGTAAAAATATTTCACATTTTCACATTAACCCGATGAAAGTTAAATGACCTGATGCGTTTTTCATACAAAGTTGGGTCATGGATAAGCAAACATTTACAGTAGGTACCTACAAATTTTTGCTTTGCAAGAGAAAAATGCGTTATTTTAGTTAAAACAAAGCAACGCCACACACACCACAGCACTGCGCAGCTAACGGCCCTGCAACCGGACATTGACAACTGCCACATCACCAACACCTCTGCGGCACTATAATAAGTGTCATAGACCCTTAGAGTCTCTCGAATCTAGGGAGTCTCCCGCATAAGCTTTCTTAAAAAAAAAAAAAAACTCCTTTTTGAAGATATTTTTGAGATTTTTTAAAAATAGATAAAAGTTTGCTCATCCATGGCCCAACTTTGCAACTGACTTACAAACAATTAAACTTACATGGTGTAGCTGTCACAATGCGACTAATATGGAGGCAGAGTGACGAGAATGTCTTTTGTTGTGTCACTTCTAGAATTTCATACAATTCGTCATCAGTGTATTTGATAGATTCTCTACATGGAAAGAAAATTATTTATTGTCATCTCATCTTTAAAAAGTGACACATACAGAATCTATCCTAAATAAAATGGGCGAAAAATTATGAAGCATGTTTTTTTTATGAATGGATAAATAGATAGTCTGGTCAATAAAGCAGTTGCATTCAATGCCGAGAGCTAGAGTTCGATTACACTTCAGGTGTCAGAAATTATTTATTTCAAACCCAAAATAAAATATCGACAAGGTTTACTCAGCTTTCACAAGAAATGATCTATAATGAACTTCTCTTCGGGGGCTGGAAAACCCGCACTTTAACATGTGATTGCAGTAAGGCCGACCCCCTAACCTGTACAAATAAACGGTTCACATGCCACATGCGACTCCTACGGAGACCACACGGTAAGACGCTGCACTGTATGTGCAGGTTAGTTGCGCAGTTGGGATTTATGTAGGTGATGATGATTATGATGAGTTGATGATTTCTTTAAAGCGTCGTTTCGTGATGTAGTCACTCCAAGGGCGCTGGTGCAAATGATGCCAGAAATTTGCTTGTCTTCAGTGCATTCCGAAACTTTCCATGGTCCTCTAGCTCTCTCACATGATGTGACAGGTGGTTCCAGGCCAGAGGACCATCAACTGCAAATGCACGCTCTCCAAACATTGTGTTAACTCTTCTTATCGGTTCTTCAATCTTTGATTTGGATCCAGTTTCAGCGTAGCGCAGTGTTAGGCTTTTTTTTTGTACATTAATTTCTTAGGAAATGATCTTATAGCATGGCTGTACACATGCCGAATTTGTAAAAGAGAACTTACATGCATGAATTTTAAATATTAACATACTTTACCACTTAGATTATCGCTGCTTCAAACAGAAAATAGCAACTACCTACCAAGAAAATCGGAAAAACTTAAATTTAAATACTCTTAAAAAGCCTACCTCTTC
Organism: Agapetus fuscipes; assembly: GCA_951799405.1. Lineage (NCBI taxonomy): Eukaryota > Metazoa > Arthropoda > Insecta > Trichoptera > Glossosomatidae > Agapetus > Agapetus fuscipes. The sequence goes on along the minus strand of OX637341.1, from coordinate 7,845,601 downwards.
AAATAAATATGTAATTTAGGTATTCTATTTACCTACCGTATTTACAATTTTGATCCGACGTTATTTTTGACCCTAATAGCTAGGTAATCCCAAACAAAATATTACTATTTTGAGGGAGTTGGCGCAATGTTTTATTCGGAAAACTGTATATTTTTAATATTTGTAATTTCGTATTGGTTTTCTTTTCTGTATTATTAAATGACACGTGTATTAAAAATACTTGTTTTACCTTTCAATTCAAAATGAGGAAGAATTTATCGGCATCCCAAATTAATTAAGATAATAAAGTCACAAATAAATTGGCGGGCCCCAGTTTTGCCGAAACGACTTAATTTAATTCAGAACTGCAAGTATAAAACGTTATTTTTAGCTCAACCAAAATGTATAGAAAATAAAAACGCTCGCTAGAGGCGCTTTTTCTCAAACATAAACATTTTGGGAACCACCAGTCAACTGTTATTGTAAAAATGAATGCGTTCATTATCAAGTGGAGTCATGGAGGAGTTTTTGTATAAAAAAGAATTCCGGAACCGGTTCACAGCTATTTACGGTTCGTTAAATCTGCCTCTGTAAATGGTGACACTTTTTGTAATGGAGTTACGATATGGCCTCAATGTTCATTATCCCGAACAAGGCTTGTACGAAAACCAAGTCATAAAATTAGATAATAAGAAAAGTAGGTATATGTTTAAGCTTCTCAAATTTTATAAATATGTTCATAGATGTTCTACGTCAAGATTATTTTTCATGATTCTCTCATACCTACAGGGGCGTGCATCCCACACAGGCACATTCGCCTAATAGGTAAGCAATATCTTATGGTAAAAAAAAACGCATTTAATCTTGAGAATATTTTTATTCTGAAATGTATTTGCTTATACCCTATATGCACGCGCCTGCTTAAATTCCATGCTGTTAAAAATGGTTCCCTTTACCAATGCCACCCCTGTTTCAGGGAAGGTCAGCAAAAGTTTCTGGATTTATTTTCATTTGAGGTTTAGTTTTGAAATTGTTAGTACAGATGCTGTATTTGTAAGCGCGAACTTACACGCGTCGTTTGTGTGGTTTGTATTATGATATCTTTCCAACATAGATTATAGAACGTTTTTGCATAACAAAGCATCATCATGAGCAATAGTAATTGTATTTCAAAAAGGTATGGAATTAATTAGTGAATATGTGGATACGTAACAACCAAAACATTCGTAAAGTGAGACATCCGAATGATGAGGTCGCAATGAGAATCGGCCTTGATGCAGCAAGAATTAATGAAGACCTTAAATTTCAAAACCGAAAATTAAAATTCGACGTGTGCGATAAAAAGGGATATCCGTAGTTTCATTAAAGTATTGTACGAATGTTTCCTGACCGCCATTACTGGCGTGTTTATTATATGCAGAAAACTGCACGTGCAATCAAGTAAATAGATGTTGCAGTTTATGGGAGACAGTTTTAAAATGTTTTTGATAATACAGAATTGTAGAATTTTTCGAAAGATTTTTGTGAAACACTGAGCCATTATTAAAAGGGGTTATTATTTTTTTATAAATAAATAAATCCTTGTTTTTGTGTGAATCCCACCTCAAGAGCCCTCTGCGAACATAGTCGTCGATATAAAAAGCGTAAATTTTCAAGCAACACCCAATTGCTGTAAGACTAGATGGACCTTTGGTGACCGGGTTTTTGTAAAGGTATATGAATTTTTTAACCCAGCGAAAAACACATTTGGAAATATAAATGGTACGAGTATATTTTAGAGCTCCGCTGGGACTCGAACCCACAAACTCCCAGTAACGACTCCGAAGCACTAACCACTAGACAACGGGTGACTTCCATTTTTCTTGCTTGATAGTATATAATGCGTTGGTGAAAATCATTTCAGTGATCAACAAATCTGTCAATTGATTTTAATCAATAGAGTTAAACAGTGCTATTCAAAAAACTTTTGATCCATAGCTGATTTTCGAATCATCTACTTTTAGTATGGAAAATTCACGGTAAGCTGCGGATGAGCCATGGCTTTGCTGTTTGAGAATAACACCGAAAAAGTCTATCATCATCATATTATTTAATCGATAAATCAATCTTGTCCAATCAGTACAGAGTACTTTTTTTGTTTGTGCAACATTCGACATCTTTACGATGCGTGTAACTGCCATATAAAACATTTTATGTTTTTTCTTCTTCTAGTGCCTCATCAAGTAAAGATTGACATCAAAAACTATTTTTGTTCACAAAGAGTAGAGAGTCGATTTTCTTGATGAATTTGGCGACAAGCGTGCTCATAAAAACGATTTTTCGGATCAATGGATTTCTGTACAAATGTACCAATACAAAACACTGTACTATTGCCATCCCTGTTTAAGACAAGGGTGGCATGTTGCATGTAAGTCCATTGGAGATTGGTTTTTATTTTTTATTTTGTAAGCTTTTCCTTGACTGATTGGTTGGTAGGTATGCGGCTGACCACCCATACTGTAAAAAATGGTTCACTTTGCCAGTGTCACCCCTGCTGCAGGGAAGGTCGGCAAGAGTTGCAGGGCTTATGTTCATTCGAGATTGGTTTTTTTTTTATATTTGTTACCAGGAGTCAGACGGACTGTGTATATACAGACTACTCCAAGGCGTTTGACCGCGTCTCCCATACAATATTGTTGGCAAAGCTTCTTTCTCTTGGTATTGATGGTGCACTCCTTGCGTGGTTTTCGAGCTATCTTGCTGAAAGTTGTGTGTCGGGCGTTGTTTCATCTCCTTTTTTGGCGAAGAGCGGTGTGCCGCAGGGCTCACATCTCGGACCCATTTTGTTTAATATATTTGTCAATGATCTCCTGAGCGGGTTTGACGGGGTGAGATTTGTCATGTTTGCTGATGACTTGAAAATTTACAGAGTGGTTAACTGTATTGGTGACTGCGAGATATTACAAAGAAATATTGACGTGCTTTATGACTGGTGTGTGAAGAATGATTTAACTTTAAACATAGAAAAATGTCAAGTAATGCGTTTCCACAAAATTAAGAATCCCACGGTGTACCCTTACTCGATTGATGGTACACAGCTTATGTCGGTTGTGCAAATCAAAGATTTGGGAGTATTGTTGGACGCGGGATTAACATTTGTACCACACATAAAGGCAACTGTGGATAGGGCACTCAGAACATTAGGATTTTCCTTACGACTGTGTGAAAATTTTTATAACGTCCACACCTTTATTTATATTTCTACAAGTTTGGTGAGGCCATTGCTGGAGTATAACTCCGTGTTGTGGTCTCCTCACTACCAGTTACATATACGTAGTATAGAAAAGGTACAAAACAAACTACTTCGCTTTATCAACTTCAAACTCGGAATACCCATCTCGGATATCAATTATAACCAACTCCGAGAATCGTATAAACTTGCACCGCTCTCGGCTCGGAGAAGTGCTGCTGACATGGTTTTTCTATACAAACTCATTAATGGCTTGACCGACGCGCCCCAACTCCTATCAAAAATTAATTTCCGTGTCCCAATAAGGAACACGCGTAACGTGGATACTTTTGATGTGGCAGACTGTGCCGTGAACTACCAGTATTACTCGCCTTTTCAGCGACTGCCCAGGGAGGCGAACAAGCTGGAGGTTGATATTTTCTCCACGGGATTCTATACATTTAAAAAAAAAAAAAATAGTATGTAGGTATCCGCATTTTGTCGGTCTCTCATCATCCATTCTTTCCGCAGGCCCAAGCCATCTCAACACATTTTTTTTTGTACCTTTAGTTTCACATCTTCTTTCTTTCTTTGCACAACACATTGTAAATTGTATGTTGTATTGCATTGTATGAAATTTTTTTATAAAAAAATCCTTGAAATTTTAAATGATCTTTTGTTTATTCTATTAATTTTAGCAAATTTTACACCTGATTTAGTATATTATGTTTGTGACAACCCTGATCAAATAATGAAGATTTGTTGTTTATTACAACAATTTTTGTATACAACAATTGCTTACAGTGGTTTATGGTTTTTGCATTATTATTTTTAAAGTTTATTGTTATTATTTTTAAATTGTTAGTTCTATTGCTTTATAACCATCGTATATTTACATCTTTGTATATTATTTATGTGTCATTTATTTGTGTTATATTTTAAGATATTAGTTTTATACCTATAGATACAGTACCTACTTATGTACCTACATATTTATATTTATCGCAATGTTGTAAAAGGCTATATAGCCGTTTATTCTTCTTAAATAAATATTGTAGGTCCACATGCGGCATGTGTAAGCGCGAAATTATGTGTGTCTGCTTGTGGGAATGCATTTAATATGAATCTCAAATGTTACATATATTTGCAGCTTAGATTAAGATTTAGATTAGATTCCATGCAGTATAAGTAAGCAAACACTTACATGTGTCTGCTTTTTAACTCGCAACATAGATTGTAGTATTTTTTTTTAAACTTACCTACCATTCAATGAGGTCCAATGAGCATGGAAAATATTGTGTAATAGGTCTGAACATTTTTGAATTTGGAACATTTTTCTCGACGAGCAAACGCCAATCTTTTATGGGACTGCCGGTCAAAGCAAACCTTAACAAAATATGTGTTCACCTTTTCCCCAGCAACCCGGCCGCGTGGCGACACAACTTTTTCTATGGCAATTCATATACAGATCTACAATCTAAATCTATATCTAAGCTGCAAAGATATATATCATTTAAGATTCATATTAAACGCATTCCCACAAGCAGACATGTATAAGTTCGCGCTAACGCACATGCCGCATGTGGACCTACAATATAAAAACCCAATCTCAAATAAACATAAGCTATGCAACTCTTGCCGACCTTCCCTGAAACAGGGGTGGCATTGGCAAAGTGAACCATTTTTTACAGTATGGTTGGTCACCCTCATACCAACCTATAAGTCAAGGAAATCTCATTCAACCCTGAAATAGCAAACAGTAATAAGTTATTACACAGAATGGATATTTATCGTTAATGGTGATTTTATGTAAAATGTATACATTATCTCGATGGCCCTATTTGCGATACTAAATATTCAAGACTTTAATGGTTTTCCTTCCGAAAATAGAAATGTGGAGTCTAATTGAGCTGTGAAAAGACATTTTCACTTGTTTTTTGGTCGTGACATTCACAGTGAAAAAAATATGACATAATTTCGGTTTCACAACAAATCGTTCACAGATAGCTCGGCCAAGGACAAATTGGTCACATCGCCCACGCTCCCTTAGTGCCCAACAGAGGTAATTTCACATGAACAATAATGTCTGTATGTACTGAACCAATGTGTCTTATGGATGCTGGAAATTGATTTTAAAAATATGTAAAAAAACTCTCATATTAATGTGTCTTACCTTTTTTTTCTTGGCTCAGATTGTGTAGAATGTGATTCTTAAGACAATATCATTGAAATTTCATCTTTGAATCAAATGGCAGATAAGTTAAACAAGCACTGGGATGACGACACGACAGTTTCTCCTCACAACTTTTCGGTCAACGACATTTCGGTCCCAAACAATATATGGTCCATACAATATATGACCGGTCCGTAGTCTAGTGGTAACGCTTTGGACTTGTAACTGGAAGGTCTTGGGTTCGAATCCCAGCGGAGCACGAAAACTATATCTATAATCATACATATATGTAACCTATAATCTAAGCTGCAAAAGTATGTTAACATTTTAGGCTCATATTAAATGCATGTCCATAGACAGGCCATGTAGGTTCGCGCCTACACATTTTGCATGTGCGCATACAAATAAACAAAACCTCACATGAACATAAACCCTGCAACTCCTGCCGCCTTTCCCTAAAACCAGGTTGGCATTGACAAAAGTGAACCAATTTTTTACAGCACGGGGCGTCAGCCTCATACCAAATCAGTCAAGGAGGATATCATTTGTATTTTCAAATATGCTCTTGGTTGTGTAGAAAAATTCATACACCTACGCCAAAGGTACATCCAGCCTTACAACCACTGGGTTTTGCTTGAGAATTGGCCCTTTCTACAGCGACGACCAAGCTCGCAGGGGGGTCTTGAGGTGATTCCCACAAAAACAACGCTTACCAGATAAATTATCCTAATATTATTTTTGTTTTCGCAAAGGTAGATTCGCAAACAGCTCTATAACTGAAAACTAAATCACAGCGGTATTTTAGAGGGCAAGTTTTCTGTAATGGTGCTGTTTGTAGACCTGTTGTGTACGTGACCGAAATGTCATTAGCTGAAAAATCGTGTGTACGAACTGTTGTGTGATTGATTGGTCCATGGACTAGATGTTTGTGAACGAATTATCTTTTACCGATTTGTTGTGACACACATAATTTCAGTCGTTAATCGCTCCTAGTATTAAATATTCCGTGTAAACTCAACATATGCCCGGTATTTTCAACGATAACATAGCGACTTTATACTAAATGATAAGGACGCACTTATGTCAGACGTGCGGGTAGTTTTTTTTTCATCATTTTGAAGTAGCATATGCTAACGTTAAAAATAACAGGCCTCAGTCTTACCAAAACAGTAGGGAAACTAAAAAGCCTACTAAAGGCGTGTTCATTTTTTTTCAAACGCTGTGATCGAGTCTAAACTATGAGTTTTACACTTGGTGTATTTGTAAGATAAGGAAACAAGAAGGGACTTGCACATTCGTATGCGCATATTTTAAAAATGTAATTGTATTCAGGATGACGAATTTATTTATGAGTTTAGTTGTTTACGGAAATGGAAAAAAATATACCTACCTGCAAAAACTTACAAAAAAATGTCACTAGAAACAGGTGTACCCATATGAATATTAATAAATTTATGCATGTTTTTAAATATTGTTTTTTTTTTTGGAAGCAGGTTCTATTTAGTCAAAACTAGGGTATTCAACTGAAGTGGTAGTCGTAAGGCCAGTTTTTTCACCTGTAAAAATAAATAGGTTCCGCACGACAAATGCGACCCCCCAGGAGACGAGACTGTAAGATGTTGCACTTTTTGTACACCTTGGTTGTGTTTGTATTTGTTTTGCATTGATATTAGAAGATAAAAACGTAATTTTTTTTTCTTGCATATTTTTAAGGGTTTTCTGGTTCACACCGTGAAAGTCCATTGTATTTTTACAAATTGTGTTGAGATTACACAGTTTTTTTTTTTTTTTTTTAAACGCTTTCACCTAATAAGACATCTTCAGGAGCATAATTGATACAAATGTAATTTTTTCTGTAATCTTTAACAGCCATTTAAATTCTTTGTGTGGTCTAATTGTGTTGGGGTAGCTTATCTTTCAAAGGTAACTATGTAAATAAACTGTTACTTTTGTTTATAATAATTGTTATGACGTACTTAATGCTTGGGATGGTTATTGTCTTTAAACGGTCCCTACAATGGAGGATTTACAGTTGCAGAAAGCGGCGAGCAGGACCCGAAAGGTAAAGGGCTCGAACTTGAAAGAAATACAATTTATGGTACATTTAAAGCAGGCCTGGCCAACCCAAATTGCACCCCGGGCCGCATTGATGGCCTAAAATTTCCCCAAGGGCCACACATACAAACATTTTACAAAAAAAAATTATATAAAAAAACGAAACCACAACCTGATGTGAAAAGAAAACACGCATTGAACCAACAACAAAAAATGTATTTATGTAGTAAACAACATAAAAAAATTCAACAATAGAAAAATATTTTAACAATGAAAATTATTAATTAACCCTTAACTTCATAGAGGAAAAAATTCTTAATTTTTCATTTCAAAACAATATTACAAATAAAACCAATTATCAGGGACTTCTCCTTTCAGTGCAAGATTTGAGATTCTTTTCGCTTACTTAATTTTTCTAAATCTAGGTATTTCAATATTTGAAGTTACACACCTTAACTGGTTTTCCAGATTTACGTCTGTTATAGACGCCCTATTTTTATTTTTATTATATTTCTTTTTTATTTTTCATCACACATGACCGCGGGCCGCACGTAAAGGCGCCGCGGGCCGCATGCGGCCCGCGGGCCGCGGGTTGGCCAGGCCTGATTTAAAGGATGATAGTGTTACAAATATACGAATTTACGTCTGAGTATGTTTACTTATGATTGTGTGTCTGTGTGTTTTTACTTATTTGTATATGTATGTGTATTTGGATGGTTGTACCTACTCGTATGTGCTCGAAGCTTCTGCTCGAGACAGTTTTGGAAGGGTCTGGTGTAAGTAAGAATAGCCTTTAGTCACCTATAAATACGGATTGCAGTGCTTTGGAGGGATCAGTACCTGATTAGTACCCGACCCGTTAAGCGAGAAGTACAAAAATTTAAGCTCTGAACCTAATGTGAGCAGATCCTAAAATAAATAAAGTGTAAAATAAATTTAATTGAAGTTAATAGAGCCTAAGAAAATTGTAACAATAGTAACACTAACTTCTTAACTCAATAGTAACACTGACTTCTTTCAGTCATCGTTTACATCGAGTGCTTGTCCAGTACCAGACGTGGTGAGCCCTGGAGAGATTGATATCGCCCGCATTTCTTTTGAACCATCTGATATTTTGAAAAATCTCAAACAAATGGACTTGAATAAAAGTCCGGGCCCCGATGGAATTCCCCCGCTATTCATAGTTAAATGCGCAGAGGAGTTGGTCGCTCCGCTTTCCATTTTATTTAATTTGTCATTTACAACTGGAGTATTCCCGGATACTTGGAAGAGATCCTTTGTGACTCCCATCCATAAATCGGGGCCAAAGCATAACGTAGAGAACTATAGGCCTATCTCCAAACTCTCCTTGTTCAGCAAATTGATGGAGAAAATCGTGGTAGAGCAACTGACTCCAGCATTAAAGAATTTTATTCTTCCAAATCAACATGGATTTTTTAAAGGCAGATCGGCTGACTCGAATTTGGTTGAATTCACTGACTACTTACACAATTCAATGAGTGGTGGGGGACAGGTTGATGCCGTGTATACGGACTTCTCGAAAGCCTTCGACAAAATTAACCATGAAATATTAATCCATAAGCTCGGGAGGTATGGAGTGCACGGCAACCTGCTACGATGGTTATCTTCTTACATTATTAATAGACTCCAAGCAGTAACGGTAGAGGGTAATACTTCTCCATTTCAACAATGTCCATCTGGCGTTCCACAGGGCTCACATTTGGGGCCTGTATTATTTATTTTGTACATAAATGATATTCAGCATTGTTTCAGATCATCTTCTTTCTTGATCTATGCTGACGACATTAAAATATACAAAAGAATTAAATGCTCCAAAGATTCCGAACAACTTCAGTTTGATTTACAGAGTTTGTCCCACTATTGCTCAAGAAGTAGCCTATTTCTGAACGTTGCTAAGTGCTGCTCAATATCTTTTACTCGTCGCAATACCCCTTACTATTTTAACTATACAATAGACGGTATATCCCTTAGAAAGTGTAGTGAGGTAAAGGACTTGGGTGTTGTTCTGGACAGCAAAATGACGTACAGGGCTCATATCAATTGGAGAGTGAGTGGGGCCCTTAGGCAGCTGGGATTTATTCTGAGAATCTCTAAACCATTTAAACTACTAAATACAATAAAATTGCTCTATTATACGTACGTAAGGACATGTCTGGAATATGCCACGGTTGTTTGGAATCCTCAATATACTACGTATATTGATAGACTAGAGAGGGTCCGGAACAAATTTTTAAAGTCTCTTAATTATAGATGTCGTGTCACATTTGACAACTACCGCCTTTCTGCCAAATATCATCAATTAATGACCTTAGAAAATAGACGTACCGTTACTGACATGAAATTTCTACATAAAATAGTGAACAATACGATCGATTCACCCGACTTGCTTAAAAAAATTTTTTTGAACTGTCCCATACGACGAACTAGATCCTTGCTTACATTTAAACAACCTACCTGTGCAACCAATTATTTACAGAGCGCATTCATATACCGGGCCTGCAATAACTACAATATTTTCTTTGTCAACATTGATCTGTTTAACACCACCATACTGCAATTCAATGAAGCTGTAAAAAGATCCCTTATGACAGCGGGGTCTCATGGGGTTTAATCGTTGGATGCTTTGCCTTTTCCTTTCCTTTTCCTTTTCCTTTTCTTTTTCCTTCCCTTTCCTATTCTTTCCCCCATTCCTTTTCCTCTCTTTATGTGATGATTAAGTTAATAGTCGTTTTTCTCTTTGTTTTTTTCTTTCTTCTTCTTCATTTTTCTCATATTACTTTCCAATTTTTTCTTGTTTCTCCTTCTTAATTAAGCTGTAAACTAAATTATACTACATTATGTTTACAAACTTTGCTGGTTTTTGAAATTGTATAACTATGTTGTTTATCCCATATATTACATGTATAACTGTTTGTTTGTCTAATAAAAAAAAAAAAAAAAAAAAAAACACTAAGATTAAGTTAGCACCAATTTTTTATTTGCTGGCAATTCTTCCCCCTCTCTCTTCATTGACGATTTTAAGTTGAAAGTCATTTTATTGGACAGTTTTGTCATGGTGGTTCCTAAAGAACAACAAAAACGAAAAAGTTGTTTTCCAAAAAAGTGTTGGAGCAACTGGTTACAACCCTTTAGGGCATAGACAGTATAATTCTGAAGTCCCTCTGCCCAGTTGCTAGGGCAATGGCAGACTAATATTTTGTTATTGCTACATAGACCTGTGATGTTTCCTCGACGAGAAAAAGGTAAAATTTTAAACGGAGCCTCAAAATTAAATTACACTAGGACTTTTCCAATTCTAAATCTGCCACTATGCGTTACAAACAAAATTCTTTACCCCTAGTATAAAACATTGCGTCAACTCACCTCGATTGCGTAAATCGAAAAAATATATGAAAACTTATTCATTCTCTCGGAGTGCTGTAGTATATTTTATTCATTTTGTATTTAAGAAAACGAGGTGAAATTTCTAAAATGTTTTAAACTAGGGGCACTTGAATAATTGAGCTTTAATTTCTAATTAGACAAGCAGTTTGTTACGTCCGTCCGTTTATGCGAGATTCTCTCATCTCTATTCTTTTATTCAAGCACCGAGAAAATTTATACTAAAGCATAATGATAATAAATTAACCGCAGTTGTTTAAAATACCAAAAAAATACCTTTTTATTTTCCATAGTTTCCATGCTAAAATCCCCACTGATTAAATAAGTATAAGCCTTATTTTTGTTCACCTTTTTCTGACGTCATCATAAGACATGCCTTTTTCATGCTACTGAATCAGGAACTGAGCTGTTAGAGGAAGTTGTCGCTCGGGATCGGAGATTGTAGGCATATAAGGTAACCTTTGTAAGAGTGTAACTTTTCTATTATTATAGCTAAGAGAGCCGGCCTTACGCCAACCACTTCAGATGAAATAGGGGTATTTCAGCTCCCGAGGGGGCTGGGATACCCCCGATGGGGCATTTCTTGTGAAGGATGACTAAACCTTGCCGGTATTTTATTTTGGGTTTGAAAGAAACATTGCAATAATAAATCATTTCTGACGCCCTCGATGGGATCCGAACCCGGGATTGCGGCATGGAATGCAAGCACTCTACCAACTGCGCTATCGAGCTCCCTCATCAAGATAAATTAATTTCTAATAGTGTTATTGCCCACGCTTAACCAAAAGAGTATTTTCGTAGAGTTAGGCTCACGTCTACAGCTTAAAGGCCTAGCAAGCAAAACCTAACTCCCTTACCTCTTAAAATAAATAGGTTCCACTCGCCTTCAAAGAACAAAAAAGTAGCACTATATGCGTAGCTTAGTAGCGTTTAGATATTAACGACTTTTAACTTAAAAGCAATATTGTAAGTGCTTATTTAGATGTAATTGATTGTTTTCAGGTTTTATGAATTCTATCGCTAAAAGCAAAGTTACTGTTTGATTACAATTATTTTACGAGACCGTTAAACTAAAAGCCATCAACTTATTATATTGATAATGATTCCTTTTATATCCTTGATGTCTAGACTTCCACCTAACAATAATTATCAATTTTCTTTTCAGGTTTTATCTCCTATAATAATCTATACCTAAGTTGCAAAGCTATATTAACGATCAAAACTCATATCAAATGCATACCCACAAACAGACACGTGTCAGTTCGTGCTTACAAATGCTAAATGTGTACTCACAAATTAAAATCCAAACCTCAAATGAATAAAAACCCTTCAACTTTTGCCGACCTTCCCTGAAACAGTACACATTGGCAAAATGTACCATTTTTTACAGTATGAGTGGTCAGCCTCATATCAACCTTTAAGTCAAGGAGTACAAATAATAGATAGCATTCAGGTATATAAAAACAACAAAACCCAAAAAAAGTCAATAGGTATAAAAAAAAATCCGTGCTGATAATAATTTAATTTATTTCATTTTAGTAGAAAAGAATTGTATGTTTTGAACAGTTTGTAGAGCTCTAATCTATTCTTAGCCAAACTGCGTCCATTATATAATTCAATACAAACTTACTTTGGCACAATTTTAAAATCCTATGCGCATGAAAACTCTCTTGAAGGCCTATAGAAAATAAAACATTAATAAGCTCCCTGTTTGATTGAACCAAGTACCTTTCAATTAGGTGCTAACCACTGAACCACAGATAAAATGGCTATTTTCAACTCCCACAGCATTCAAATTATCTTAAGGAAAAGTAGCACAATCTTTATGGAATAGAAACCCTTATTATTAGAATATAGTGCAATAAAACTGAAGCTGAAGGAATCTCTCCTTTGCAGTATTTGTTCTGCGCGTGGGTAGAATAATCTCGCTCGGAAAAATAAGCTCTCAGGACAGTTATAGTGTGGGTAGTATTTTTTTTTATTCTACAACAATTCAAGTAGAGGGTCCTGAATTTTTTTTTACAAAATACGTATTTTTCCTCTTTTTCAATTGGCGGGAACAGCCGAACTCAACGCTTAGGGCCTGTTGCACCAACCTCCAATCAATATTTGATTGAAACATCAAATTTGATTGCTTAGTTTTGGTAAGAACCTCGGTTAAATATTTCTCGAAAGTTGGTAAATATGTGATGGAATTTGAACAGGAAATATGATTTACATCAGCTGACTTACATATATGCAATCAATTGTTTGATTTGAAAGGGAGAAATCACACTTAATTTTGATTTTCGTCTGATTGGAGTTTGGTGCAACAGACCCTTAGTTCTTATGTCTTCTATCTTCAACTACAGTCGTCTTCTAACGCTGTTCTTCAGTTTGAAACTTGTAGAAGCTGGGCTGTATCTTTCCCCACTTAATCCCTCCATCTCAGTCAGAGCCTCTCTACTCTTGTTCTTCCTACTGGGTGGCCTTTAAGACTTTAGTTTTCGAGGCTCTTCAATCCGACAATGACCGAAGTGCCACGACGAGGGTACGTGGTAACCGTTTCGATAGTCTGAACTTTCTATTGGTCGGGATAACAAGGATGAAGGACCGAAGAATTGCCACTCACCTTGGTTTTTTCCCCTGTTTTTCTTGTGATCCAGATCTCGTCAAACTGCAGTTATCTTGTCCCAGTAGCGATCTTGATGCCCACACTCGTTGGTCGCATTCCGAGAACTCACGTATCCGACTATTACCTGCAATGATATCTCACAACAACCTTCTTCGACGAAATGTAGAACAAGAGACAATTATATATGTAGGTAGGTAAAACAGATTTAGGTAACCTAATTGTTTAATAATAAATTTTGGATCCAGAAAATTGATTTAAAGGATGACCAACAGAATCTGTTGGTCATCCTTTAAATCAATTTTCTGACCATCAATCAATTTGATATCGCTTTTGCGGAAACAAGATGTATTTGGAAAGAGCGTTATATCATATAACATAGCGTTGGTGTAAGGCTGTGTTGCCGCATCTGGCACACTATGGTGCGCATAACTCCCAATAGGGGGAAGAAACCTCTCTCACTAAACTCCGGTTATCTGTAGCAAACGCGTGGAAAGTATTCTTGGCTCTATATATAAATGCCGATACAGACGGGGATAGTACTCCAATTATAAATTTCACAAAAAACTTTACGATCTCCGTTCGATAGATCAGTCAGTAGAGCGCTTGCATTCCACGCCGAGAGCTCGAGTTCGATCCGCACTGAAGGTGTCAGAAATGATTTCCTGCTTTGGTGTTTATTTAGAACCCAAAATAAAAATAAGAACGGCAAGGTTTTCTTAGCTTTCACAAGAAATGAGTACCAGCGCTTTCGGGAGCTGGGAAACCTCGTCTTCAACTGAAATAGTTGGCGTAAAGTTTTATTATAGTCGCTGGGATGGTCGATGCAATAAGGCGTTGGCACTTGAATTTGCGTTATTGACACTAACGTCGGTTTGAGCCCGGCCTTGTCCTCTCGATAATAGCTTCGTCCCTGTTTCAACAGATGTCATTAAATGCACACAAGCTACTGCTTTCGCATGAAGACAACTGTCCAGGCAAAATAAGTTGGTGAGTTGCATTACTCTTCACAAATCTATTTAAAAAAAAGGTCCACGAAGCAATCAGCGGTCCATTTTCAAATTCGGAAAGAAAAATATGTGAACATATAAGAAAAACCAGCTAAAACCAAAAAAAAAACACCATCACGGTCAGAAATCATTAAAAGCTGTGTTAATGGTGTAAATACAGAACTGCATTGCTCCTTTACAATAGCACAAAAGCCAGCTTATTTTTTACCAACTATCTTGGTCTGAATGTCCGATAAGCGTTTTCTTTTTGGTACACGCTCGCGTCTTTTATTAAATAAGCCAGAACGACATGTAGAGTTCACTAATTGATACCACAATTTTATTTTTCGGACATACAAAATTATGTAATAAGGAGAATTATAATTTTGGTTGGTTTATTTGGTGAGCGCTGCTTTTGTGTGAATAACACGTCAAAAACCCTCCGCAAGCTTGGCCGTCTTTATAGATAGCATCAATTCTTAAGTAAAACCCAGTTGTTGTAAGGCTGGATGGACATTTGGTGCCCGGTCTTTGGTAAAGGTATGTGAATTTTTCAACCCAGCGAAGAGCATATTTGAAAATAAATATAAATAATATTTTTTGTGCTCCGCCGGGATTCGAGACCTGAACCTTCCTTTTACGATTCCGAAGCGTAGCCCACTAGACTATGGACCAGTCAAATTATATGTTGGATAGAAAGTGATAACAAAAGTTGTATCGGTGTTGTTAACACACAGCAAATCCATGGCTCAACTGCCACCCAACATGAATTTGTCATACAAAAAAAACGGTGATTTATGGATCAGCCATGGATCAAATGTGTTGGGAATAACCCTGTCGGCGTATAGTGAAAATTCATATTACATATACAATTCAAAAAAGGATACCTAATTCACTTTCAGTCGCTGTAAAAGCATTTTCTTACACAATCGCTTAAAAATAAATAATGTAGAAAATCGCAAGACCTTAGATTTTCTTGCAAATTGGAAATATATTGGCAACCTTTTAAGTTTAAGGAAAATAAAAATGAAATCTCGTTCACGACATAATTTTATTGCGACGGATTTTTCCCGTAAAAAATAAACTTCCGCTACTTGGCGTTTTCGTATGAGGTTAATGCACACTAGGTCACTAGTAATCTATTCTAATCTAAGTTGCAAAGGTATGTTACATTGGGGATTCACATTATATGCATTCTCACAAGCAGACACGTACAAGTTCGTGCTTGCACATGCCGTATGTAAACATACAACATAAACACTAAGGAGGGCCGATTTTTTTTTTTTTGGATAATAATCATCTAATAGTAAGAATATGTTGCCAAAAGAAGTTCAAATTACGTGTGTAAAATAAAATTCCGTAAAAGTATTAATCATCTGTCTCCAAATCGGCCTCAAAGTTTCGAAAAAATGCCATTTTTATCATTTTTCATGAGGGCTAATAATACAATAAGGAATTGAGATTTTACGGTAATTTCTATATTTTTGTGCATAAAATTTAGTAATGCGCACCAATAGTACAAATAAACAAGTTATTTTTTCACTAAATAAGCAGTAGGAGGGGTAGAGAGAGCGTCGAATTTCACTATTTTGCAAAGAATTTGTGACCGCGCGTTGTCACTATGAGTTGAATACGAAACTTATTTCAATGCCCTGTGACTGGTAAAATTTGTTTTATTCTTTTAGAAAGCATGAAGTGTCATGAAATGTATCTTTTAATGCAGTAATGTAACTGCACAACTGGACAAGAAATGTTTTGAAAATCACGAAAAAACGCCAAAATCTCCAAAAACAACTGATATTGTTTAAAAAAACCCACCCAAGACTGTTGAGCTTATGATCAAGATGATGAATAATGTGCTGTTTTACATTTATTGTCCTGTAAATGTAAATAAATAAATCAATGCGCCTTTCATAGAGATTGCAGAGTGTTCGCACAAGAGTAAAGCTTCCTAACTGACTAGCAAACATCAGGGAAAATGATTATTGGAAATAGGTACAGCCATAGTAGTTATAAAGTAACTAAAAAATCATAGAAAAAAGAATCTACGTAAAAAAGCTTAGATAATCGAACCAAAATACATTGATGGTAAACCGTAAAAGAACACGCTTAAATCTTAAAATAACATAAAACACCATCATCATTGAGTATGTATATCTCCACAGCCAGTCTCACAAGAATCATTTCCAAAGCTGCATCGCCAACTTTTCAAAAAAGGCTTACTGGATGTTTCTACATTGGCAAAAACTTTCTACAGGTATTGAGTTTTGGGAAAAGTGGCAGCACTCATAACTTCAGAAGTTCTGCATGGTATCAAATGTGAAACATTCAATTAGTTTTAAAAAAAACCTTTAATACTCATTATGATTTATTCGCACAAGATTTAAGTACAGATCAATTATATCCATACAAGTTTGTCTTAGAAAACATAAACTTAGCCCATAAAACTCCAGGAAAAAAATCCTATGCTTGGTGGATTCCGCGAGCTATAGAGCTTAGGATCCCTTAAAAAACTTATTAATTTGGCAAATTATGTTGTTCAAGCATACGCTTTAGCTTGATTTATAATAATATGTCTTATTTTTTTAGCAGTAACCTTCTTAAGGTACATACATATACTAAAAAAAAATGATTACTTTTCAGTTTAACTATGTTCAGTTACATTTATGATATTTGTAAGTGCTATCCTATTGCAAAGATGGTTTCCGACATTTATCGAAGTTTATTTAAATTAAAAATATTCATCAGGAGAACCTAAAATGATAATTGATTCCGCCAAGTGAAAAATAGTTGCTTTGCTCATTCAGAAAATTTACTGATAGCGAAGTTACGAATCTTCACAAACACCTAAGTGAACTCCTCGCAGATACACGTAAGATTCAAAAAATTCTTATCATGCAAGGTGGGAAAATTGACTCTTACAAGTTCCATGAATTAACTTTGTTGTTGAAACTTACTGTGGTATTACAAATTGGCAGAAAAATACATCTGAACCACTAACATCTCAAAAGACATCTGATGGAGATCTCATTTTTTTTCACAGCACACGGTGGGCAAATGAATTTATCTCATCTGCGTTTATCATACGAAAACTTGCAAAATGTCTTTGAAGAACAGCACAAAAGTCTCTGCAACGTTTTTTTTAAATCAACATTAGAAAAAAATATTTTACCTAAAATAACGTCTCGCAGTGTCAGGCCAAAATTCGAAAATAAAACGGATTTTTTACGTTATCAATAATAAAATTTTACTTTCTGTAATTTACTTTTTTCTCTCAAATGTGTTATTTTATACCTTAAACATTTGTTTTACATGAGAAATAAAATTCAAAAATCGGGTTTAAAGTCAGTATGTAAAAATATTTTTTTTGTGTTTTTTTTCAATTTCTCATTATTTCAATGTCGATTTGGAGACAAAAGTTGTTGTTTGATTCTAATGAAACATTCTGTACAATAAAATTACGTCATTTAGCAACATAATTTCACTCTTAGATTAAAATTCAGCGTAATTTTTTTTTTCCCATACATCAGTCCTTAATAAACACCCAAATCTTAAATGGGCATTCACCCTGCAACTCTTTCCTTCCTTCCCTGAAACAGGGGTGATATTGGCAAAGTGAACCATTTTTACAGCATGGGTGGTCAGCTGCAAACCAACCTGGTCAGCCGCATACCAACCAAGTAATATTAAATATTAATTCATTTTAAATTTTGTTGCAGAAGCAACTCCAAGGAAACCGTGAGCATTTTTTCTCAACTGTTTTTTTTTCGATCTTTTGAAACATGATTTTTGTTGTTCTGATCAGTTGAAGATATCTTTTACAGTTTAACTCACTAAAGGCGTTTTTGTCTGATAATACTATCACACCGTCAACCCAGTGATTGTTTGGCGTATCGATTATTTGATTCAAAGATTAACTTTCAATGAAATTGTCGTAAGAATCAGATTCTAAACAATCTGAGCTAAGAAAAAAACGTAAAACACGATACTGTGAGAGTTGTTTTGAGTATTTTTAAATTAAATTTACAGTTTTCATAAAACACATTGGTCCAGTACACATACATACATTGCTTATACGAAATTGCCTATTATGGGCATAAGACAAATAAGCACTAAGGGGACGATACATTTACAACTAGAAGAATTTAGGGAACATTTGACCGGTCCGTTGTCCAGGTGGTAACACTTCGGACTCGTAACTGGAAGGTCGTGGGTTCGAATCCCAGCGGAGCACAAAAAATATACCATTTATATTTTCGAATTTGCTTTTCGCTGGGTTGAAAAATTCATAAACCTTTACCAAAGACCGGTCATCAAAAGGTCCATCCAGCCTTACAACAACTGGGTCTTGCTTGAGAATTGGCGCTTTCTACAGCGACGACCAAGCTCGCAGAGGGCTCTTGAGGTGTGATACACACAAAAACAGCGCTCACCAAATAAATCATCCTAGTATTATTATTATTATTACGCTATTTAAAAATATCTCATTCGTGTAATTTTCAACTGAATAATATTTAACATGACTAAGTCATGAAGTCTTCATATATGATACATATAAGATTTTCCTTTTATTTCTCGATGTTGATTTACTTTTGCCATAATTTTGTAAAAAGTTGCCCGATGTGGCACACCCACCGTCTGAGATCGCGTCTCAGTCCGTTCTACGTTCAAATATGATGAACACACAGAAAGCGCGCCAAAGGCAGAGTGGAAAGCTGCAAACCTTTATAATGTTAATGGAGCTACTCCTGTTTCAGGGTAGTTTGTGAAACTTCGTCAATTTCGCACATTTAAATAGTTGAATAAAATTGTTGGCGAGAGGAAAATGGTATAACGCAACTTTGGGCACGTTTCACAAAAGCCATTAAAAAATTAAAGATGATTCAGTATTTAATCTGTTATTGTCAAAAGTAGTTAAATAAACTTGTTTAAAATCAGAATTTGTTCTAATTTCATTAATTTCTAAGGCCCGGCATTTTCAACGTTAGCATGGCGACTTTATACTGAATGAAAAGGACACACTTATCGTCCCCTTAGTGCTTGTTTGTCCTATGTCCACCAGAAGTAATTTCTCAATAGCAATGTGTGTTTCGCGTTTTTTTCTCAGCTCAGCTTGTGTAGATTCTAAACACAATTTTATTCAAAGGTCATCTTTGAATCAAATGGTTGACAAGCCAAACAAGCATTGGGATGACGATGTGCCTGATTGTTGGCATGCATTAAATATGAGCTTTAAATGTCAATATATCTTTGCAACTTAGATTATAGATAATGAGAAATGTTTTTAGAGTTATTTACAATCCGCTTTTGAATCAAACTGAAGCTTGAGAGTATTTACGATTAATTAAAGGAAATTTTAGTTTTTTGTGTTTTTGTCCAAAATTTTTATCACCATACTTAATGAAAAAACAGACTTTCAAGCATTAATTTATTTCTTTGTCTTAAGGATAATTTTTGGAGAGAAAATTTAAATATTGTCAATGTTCTTAAAGAATCATAGATGGCAAAAATAATTAATCTGAAGAAATCTAAATAATCTGAATTTAAAATACTTTTTATCATAACTTTTCTGTTTATTTCAACACAAAATGTGAAATTAAATTCCCGTTTCCCAAATGTTACTGATTGAAGTATTTTTTTGGTGGTTTCAGGTCCAGACATCCATGGGAAATTTAAATAAATAATTTAAGCAACAATGAAGCCGAGTATTTTTTTGTTGAACTGATGAAGAAAATAAATGGTTTAAAATAATGCGAAAAATACTGACTAAGAACAATTTCAATAATGGTAAAAAAGAAAAATGAAAATGGAAGTATTTTCACAAAGGAAAATTTAAAAGAAATTATGACCATGTTTTAAAAAAGATATATGTGTTTTAAAGTATAATGAAATGAACAATGAACTGTGAACTTTTTAAACAAACGAACGATATTTAAAATCGCGTTTATTGTTTTAACACTTATGATATCATCAGTTGCCTCGACCATAGGACCAGCCATTCCAACTGTATACACATTGTCCCTACCTTTCAATATAATCCAATATTCAAGTCAAAACATAACCAAAAAAACAACATTCGAAAATTTTACAAATCCTTACAAATCGCATTTTGATGCTAACAATACAGAAACATTAAAAGTTCGAGATTCGAACGAGGATGTCAGTTTCGAACGAGAGCATCTCTTCCAGAATGGTTACACACAAGAGATTCTACATTTCAGAGAGAAATGGAGGATAAAAATTCTACTGTCTCGAATGTTTTTAGTGATGGGGTGATAACTGGGAATTATTCGAATATCACTGAGAGATATTCGAATTACACAGATGCGGATTACCCGCAAATTCCAGCGTACATTCGGACTACTTCTATGGTGTTTTGTATTATCATCATGTGTTTGGGTGTTGTTGGGAATATAATGGTGCCGATTGTGATAATGAAGACCAAGGATATGAGGAACTCCACCAACATTTTCTTGATGAACCTCAGCATTGCTGATCTGATGGTCCTCTTGGTTTGCACTCCGACTGTCCTGGTGGAGGTCAACACGCCTCCGGATACCTGGGTCCTGGGACGAGAAATGTGTAAGTCTCTTTTTGATATATTTCCTCTCCCATATTTTTTGATATTTTCTGAAAATGTAGAATAAAAATCGAAAACCCAAGTTAACAAAATGATAAGGTCTTTGAAAAGATTTGACAACAGAGTCAACACAAAAGTCATGGACAAAAAAAAATGCCACACATCTGGGCTGTAGTAAGAAAGCTTGGCAATTGTATAATGTTGTAGGTTGCTATGGACCCTAATTTTAAAAACCAGTAAATCACAATTTTTCGTCATGACATATGTGCGGACTCTTTTGTTACATCCACGTTACAGATGCGTCTATCATTTTATGCGTCTATTTTTTTTTTTCATTTTCAATATCCACTAGCGCTCTGAGAACGACTACACCACGAAACGGTGCCATAAAGAAATCACCAAGTCATCATCATCACATTAAATGTATGGAAATAGTTTTATTACATGTAAAAATGATTTATCTATGGTTAGTTCAGACTCTGATGATCCTGCATCCCATTACCCCAAAATTATGATAAGAAATTTAATATCCATCTTTTTAATGCTACGCTTACGTTGACATCACTCTTAATCTGAACCATAGAGTTTTCTGCAAAATTATACTGAAACTAAAATAATTTCTCTAGTGAGCGTAAACGTTTTGAAATATTTTTGGTGGTACGTACTGGTTGAGTTTAAACGGAAAGTTGAATACTTAGGCCCGGATTAAGGGCGGTTCGAATGGTGCGACCGAACTAGGGCCCCCGGGCTCAGGGGGCCTACAAATACTTATAACTTATTCTAAAAACTGATAAATGACGTGTGGGCTAATTTTGTTCACATTTTACTCAAAATGCCACGTTTTGAATAAACAAAGACACTGATAGTAAAAGAAAGAAAGTTTCTCACAGAGAACCCTTCGGGGCCCCAAAAATTTGGTCATAAAAGGGGGGAGGGATTTTTTTGTAGAGGGGGGAAATTTAGGGAAGGGGGCTATAGGGGGTCTCCGAGCCTTTCTTCGCACCAGGGCCCCCAGCGGGGTTAATCCGGGCCTGACTGTCAGTGTGAAGAGCTTTTATTAATATGGAAACGAGACATTTTTATGATACATTTATCATGGGGTGACTTCCCGCTACTGGAGTGATGGATGGGCCCACAACGAGGCAAATCAATTTCGTAGACAAATTCTTATAATCCAGGATTGAAAAAATGTACATATAAAACCAAAAACGTGACGAAGGATGGGGAAGACTGAAAAAATTATGATGTCATCTTACACTTCATGATAAGATACCCTTCATTTCTCATAACCTGACCGAAGTACATCAGCTTTCTTTGCTTAATGGTTGGCAGAAGTTCCTTTGTGGTGCGCATACGTCGGAGTACTTCTTCATTGGTGATCCGATCACGCCAAGAGATCCGAAGCATTTTTCGGTAGATTCACATCTCGCACGCATCAATTTGTCTCTCCAGTGCCTGTGTGAGCGTCCCTTCCTCCTTACCAAATAGAGCAATTAAGAAGACATAGCACCCCACCATGACGTCACCTTAGTGCTTCTTTGTCTGAAGTCCATCCGAGGTAATGTCACATGAGCAATGTTTGTATGTGTACTGCACCAATGTGTCTTATGAAAAGTAGATATTAATTAAAAATATATTTAAAACAACTCTCACATTTTCGGGATTGCGTTTTTTTCTTACCTCAGGTAGTGTTGAATGTGATTCTTAAAACAGTTTGTTTCTTTGAAAGGTCATCTTTGAATCAAATGGTAAATAAGCCAAACAAGCGTTAAGGGACAATGCGCTTGCGGATTTCAAGGTTCAAATCTCGGCACACACAAATTTTAAATATTCATAGCTCATGCACATATAAGCACTAAATTCTTGGCGCCTTTTCCTGGAACAAACGTTATATTTTCAGAGACTTCCTTATTATTTCGGTACGAGTAGTTATCTGATACCAACTTACTGCTTCAGCTTTTTATCTTTCTCTCTCTTTTTTTAATAAACATGCCTTACGACCGTAATTCCAATTTAGATTCCGCCAGAGATATAAACTCTAGAGCTTAACTCTTCACTCGTTGGGACATCTGAATCCAAGTAGAAAACCTCAGGTTGAAACTCAACCGCATCGTTAAACCAAAAACATACACACAAACTAAAACAGCGCCTGTAGTGAACGTTTCAGCTTCTATCGATTTTATTATTCGAGTTTTCACGTGAGGTTTTGTACTTGGAGTTTTGCTGGTTTTTGCACGCACTCACCCTTGAACTTGGGCGAGCCTTTTACAGTGCGTGCAATTGTTGGGGATGTATGGAGGACCCTGCCACACAGACCTATGGCGGAATTTGTCGGCTATGGTCTGTGGGACCCTTCTCAAAGTGATTGATCCCACCAGCATCCGGTACATGCGACGTAAGATCGCATATTAGACGCAGCGGCTTTTTCAGCCATGAAGAACTATTTTCCCCTACAACTGAATCATTGTTATCCTATATTAGCGAAGTGAAAATCTTGGGCAGTTTTGTTACGAATGTGTGTCGGTGTTTTTTTACTTGTGTGAGTGTGTCTGTGTCTCTAGATGTAGGTATTGAAATAATTATACTTGTATTTATTTGATGGTGTGAGCATTTGCTCGAATCTTCTAAATAAGAATATTCTGGCACAGTCACAAATGTTCTTGTTCCTGATGCTTCGTCTTAATGTTACATTATATCGACGGTTAGAAGGTAATAGGGCATAAGCGATAAAAACTAAATTGTTCAGGAGTGCAGTTTAATGTTTGACATTGCAGAAAAATGGCTTACCTTTTTTTTTTATCATATCGTTAAAATCAAAACAGCTCTAAAGTTAAAAAAAATAAAGGCATTTATTGACATTCCTATTAATGTGGTTTTACGATACTCTACGGTTTTTTTTTATGTCACAAGAGCCTTTAGGACCAAAAGGCCAAAATCTTGTCGGTTACACCAAAACCATACTTCGAAAACGCAGTTGTTTGCTTGGGCATTAACAACAACATAAAACAACAAAAAACATCGTAGAGCTATGGGAGTGAGCGCATTAGAAAGAGCGGAAAATTTTAAGTAGGATAGCATTCATAACTTATTTTTGACCAAAGCGTCTACTTCCTTTTAACCGTCGATATGAAGGGCTAAAGCTGTCTGTAGCGCATTTGTAAGCACGAACTTTCACGTGTCTATTTGTGGGCATGCATTTGATATGAGTTTTTAATGTGAATTTGTCTTTGTAACTTAGATTATGGATAGGAGTGTCCAAAGGTTGTTTGTGACTGCGTTCTTGTAACAGAACACCTCTATTGTGGCACTTGTAAATAAACCATTGTAAATAGGTTTTTCATGGAGGTAAGTGGCTTAAGGCCCTTCTTGCATTATGTACTGAGCGCCATTATACTCCATTTTATATTTAGATTCGGAAAGTTACCAACTTGTGCCTGATCGCTGCTAAGTTCTTTCAGACAGTTTCTACCTCCATCTCACAGAGCCAATAGGAGTGAAAATTAACGTAATGTTATAAAAATAGACAAAGAAATAGTGTGAGTGTGGATAAAAATCTAGCACTCCCAGTGACGGCCGAGCAGCTGACAAAGTATCTTCAGTGAATGTTCTACGGCCGAAGCTCAGCTCGGATCCGACACGGTTTAGGGTGAATTATATTTTATTTTATGTTGCTCTTTTACAACAATCTACCAACACAAGTCATTTTTATTTCGCCACCTTAAAGGTAAAACTGAACAAGTACCGATTCACCTATTTGAGAAATCGGGAATAGAACATTTTACTGATAGTAACTTATCATAGTAAATAAACTAATTATAAGGTAGTGCTCATGGAAAACTTCTCAATTAAAGGATTTTCACAATTTTTTGTGTTTTATCTCGTTGAAAATAGGAAAAAGGTGCATTTATCTGAGAAACTCATGTTAGCTTAATCTGTCACAAATTTATTTTTACCGATATCGTCCCTTCAGGGCTTGTTTGGCTTATCTTTAATTTGATTCAAAGACCATCTTTCAATGAAATTGTCTAAAGAATCCCATTCTACACAATCTGAGCAAAGAAAATATGCGAAACACGGTAGCATGTAAGAATCGCTTAAAATATTTTTAATATATTTTTCCAGTTTTCATTAGAAACATTGATCCAGTACACATACAAACATTGCTCATTGTTATGTTAGTTTAAAATAACATAGAAAGAACATTCTCGAAGTGTACAGTGTGTTTTGTGGGCCGAACGGAGCCGAACGGTCACGGAAGCGGCCGAACTGCGCCGTGCAATCTAATCGGGCCGTCGCTCATCAGTTCTCGGCAAGGTGTGAACCGATGCAGACGTCGGCGACCAAGCACCAAGCGGTGCAAGAGGAAGCATTACCATGGAGCTCCCTCCTCCCCATCTACTTGGATTTCCTACCAGCAAGGCACCCGCCTTGTGGACCAGAAACAGGTGCATAGGAGCGCCCACCCAGGGGCTCCAACGTGTGGAGGCGTCCGCCTCGTGAGCCGCCGCTAGCCTGGGGCGCTGCCCCAGGCCTTTAGTTCGGAACTCCAGTCAACAGAGTAGGGAGTGTTTTAGTGACAAGGCAGGTCGGGCCATTCCCTTATTTCCCCTTTTTCCCCCATATTACTAAAGTTACACCCTTATTTGTTCATGTTAAACTTATCTTTTAATTATGCAACCTTTCTCAAGATAGAATAAGTAATACCAAAGAAAAAACCCTGCGCCCTGAGAGATGATAATGAGAGCTAGCCGGATGTAAGTACCCTGGAGATACCTTTCCATTTTGTAAACATAACATCATGTGAAATGAACATAAAACAAACGACAAACAAGCAAAAGACAAAAGATTAACGAGCACCAAGGAGACGATTTGTCAGCCAGAGAAGGTAAAAACCCAGTTTAAATGATAATCTATTTATGTGCAAGTTAACAATAATTGTGTCAATCATTACGCTTAAGCAATCAGTTAGATTGAATACGCGTTGTAAAGCTTTGCTTTCCATGACGACTCTACAAATGGCAGATTACTGATGCGTGTACATAATCCTATATTAATATTATGTCAGCGAGCTGTGTACAGTAGTTGATACGATATCAAATGAAGCGGAGATAAGTTTCTCGTCACCCTAGTGATTGTTTGTCTTTTTCCCACAGAGGTAATTTCACACGAGCAATGTTTGTTTGTGTACTGTACCAATGTGTCTTATAACGCAACGCAACCAAGCTACACATATTAGATAACTTCTTGCCGCGTTATCCCCGAAGGATTTCGCATGTGGCGAATGGAACCTATTTATGTTTACAGGTAAGGTAACTGACCTTACGTCAACCACATCAGTAGATGTGGGGGTTTCCCAGCTCTCGAGAGGGATAGTACTCATTTCTTGTGAACGCTGAGTTAATCTTGCTGATATTTTATTTTAAGTTTAAGTTTTAAAGAAACACCGAAACGGGACATCATTTTTGACACTCTGCGGGATTCAAACCGGCAATGCAAGCCATCTACCAACCGAGCTATCGACCGGACTATGAATGATGGAAATTGATTTGGAAAATAGTAAAAATGAACAAGTATGCTCCTGAAGATGCCTTATTAGGCGAAAACGTTTTGTTTTATTCTATTGAATTTTTAAATAATATTAAAAATGACTTTCACATTAAAGTATGTATTTTACGTGTTTTTCTTAGCTCAGATTGCGTAGATTGGATTCTTCAAAAAATGACATTAAAATGTCGTGTTTGAATTAAATGGTGGATAAGCCAAACAAGCACTGGGGGAGACGTTCTGTACCTCATCAAACAACATTGCGTAAATCTCCCTGCGAGTTCGTAAATTCTAAAATGTATAGAATATACAACGGCACGCCTAGAGAGTGATTAAGTTTTTATGCAGTTTTTCGATTTACGCAATTAAGGTGAGTTAACGCAATGTTTTATACTAAGTGCACTGATATAGATAAATTGCTATTCAGCGAACTCCTAGGAAATAAAGTAGATTAATAAAGTAAATCAAATATAAAAATATCGTCATAATAAAAGGAGAGCTTGCATGAGGAAGGTTATGACTCTGGAGGAAATGAAAGAAGTATGTAAGGACAGAAAGAAATGGCGGTTGATCTGTAATGTTGACGACTAGGGTTTATTAAAATGAAATTTGTTTTATGTTTTAAGTTTTTTATGTCCATGTATATTATTATTTATTGATTTCAAAAATGTAATTTGTCGTGTATGTTCCTTGACTTATAGGTTGGTATGCGGCTGACCACCCATGCTGTAAAAAATGGTACACTTTGCCAATGTCACCCCTGTTACAGGGAAGGACGGCAAGAGTTGCAGGGTGTATTTCCGTTTACGCAACTATACGCAACTAAGCTACACATATAGTGTAACTTCTTGCCTGCGTTATCCCCGAAGGGGTCGCATGTGGCGCTTCGGGACCTATTTATTTTTACAGGTAAGGGGGCCGGCCTCACACCAACCACTTTCAGTTGAAGTTGAGATTGGTTTTTATGTTGTAGGCTCACATGAGGCACGTGCAAGCGCGAACTTGTACGTGTCTTGGTTGTGGGAATGCATGTAATGTGAATCTCCAACGTAACATATCTTTGCAACTTAGATTAGATTAGATTAGAAATAGTAAAGTATGTGTATTCGATGAATCTACTAAATTATCGTATAATAATTGCTTGTAAGTATCTGGACATCTATAATCTAGCATTAAGAAAAAACAATAGAAATATTCATGAAAAATTCATTTTGTCATCATTTTATTTCTGTATTTTTAAAGTGCATAAGGCCTTCATATTGTAAAAATGAGATGTACTGAAGTGAAGCGTAGGTCTACGATATGCCTACGCCTAGCTCACGTAGCACTTACCATAATAATACGCTAGCGAGCTACGCCGAGTGCCACTCCATACATTATCTGCTACGATTTGGGTCATGTATGGATTTCCGACACTTCATTTTATTATGTAGTTCATGTATTGAAATGTTAATAACCAGTCTTTATTGCATACGATACATGTAATTGAATTATCTTTTTTTTCCTGAATATAGCTATTAAATACTGATGCGAATATGAATGGTGCTTGTGTTAGTGTAATAAATCTCTCTAGAAGTGAAAAGACGCTTAGGTTTATAATTTGCGATTATATTTGTATGGCCGGCAAGCGTAACAAATTTTCTTGGTCATTGGGCCGCGTCAGAGACGAAAATCCAGGCCTTTCACTGCTCCTGGCGTGGATTCGTGGATGTATTTCAGGCCAGGAGGGTGTCTTCTGATGGGACACTCCTCCACTATGTGCTGGACAGTCTAGTTCCCCGCTCCACAGTCACATCCTTGTGATGGAGCTAATCCCCGTTTGTGGAGCAAAGAGTTGCAACGGCCCTGCTCTGTGCGGAACTTGTTTAAGGTCGTCAACAGTCCTCTCCGAAAATTGAACCCTGGGACCTATTGGTGTGGCATAGTGATCAGATATTGGTTTTTAAACCTATTTTCCTCCCATACGGACTTTCAATAGGATGCAACATCCTTACTGCGATCCTCAGCTGTCCAAATGGGGCTATGAATTTGTATTTGTTCGAGATAGGTTGAATGTTGAATCGCCTATTAATTTACCAATGTCACTCTTGTTGCAAGGAAGGTCGGCAAAAGTTGCAGGGCTTATGTTGATTTGAGAGTTTTGGTTTAAATTTCTAAGTACATATGCGGCACTTATAAACGCGAACCTACTTAACTGTCTGTGAGCATGTTTGTGGGCATGCATTTAATATGAATTTTAAATTTTAATATATATTTATATCTTTGCCACTTACATTTATATATTATACTTAGATGTTAGTGTACTGAAATTTCATATTACCCAAAACTATTGCGACTTTTATGCTCAAACTTCAATTCTAGAGACTAGAATTCAAATTATAATCTAGTCCTATGTAAATATAAGCCAGCCCATATAATTTTGGGTTAAACCTTTGTATTGAACAAAAGTTGGAATAGCTAGATGTAGCCAATCTTTCTATTTGTTTTGTACCTTTCTATCCTAGGCGGGGATACATCAAAATGGAGATTTCGCGAAAAAAAGGGTGTGAGAGATTTAACGTTACGCGTAGGAAATAAACATAGCTTTTATAAGCTAATAAAAATCCGTTTATAATAAAAATAACAAAGATTATATTTATAGTGCCGTTCTGTGATTAATATCTGCAACGGCACTAACGCAACGTTGGGAACTGGAGCATGCGAGATTTCGCTAGAATATTATATTTCGAATATTCGATTAAATATTCATACAATATTATTATGATTCCTTGACTTATAGGTTGGTATGAAGTTGACCAACCATACTTTAAAAAAAGGGCTTACTTTACCAATGTCACCCCTGTTTCAGGGTAGGTCGGCAAGAGTTGCAGGGAGTGTGTTCATTTGAGATTGGGTTTTTATATTGTTAGTCCACATGCGGCATGTTCAAGGCACTTGTTCGAACTTATACGTGTCTGCTTGTGATAATGTATTTAATATGAATCTCAAATGTAATTTATCTTTGCAACCAAGATTAAAGATTATAGAGATCATAGATATCGAACAAGTACAGTTATTTAAGCACCTACATCTAGAGACTTCACAGCCACACTCACATCAACTCACACAGACACACAATTACACATTCGTAGCAATATTTATATGCTGTGGAAACAGATTAATCTTTGTTCTAACATTTTCTTGAAGAATTAAATTGATATTTGATATTGGTGGGCGAACTTGTATTTAAACAAATTTTCACAAAAAAAAATACGGATTCGATAGAAAGGAATCCTCTTACAAATATTGCAGCAAATACAATGTTATATTTTTGTTAGTAATGTTTGAGCGGTAAATATCCATAACTCGGTATTATTTTCGACATGTGAGCGAGTTATTTATTTGCCTTTCTTAGCAGTTGTTTGTTTAGAGCAAACACAATATTTGTTTTCCATTGACTTCGTACAAATAGCGAGTCAAAAATTTGTCTACTGAAGATTGATTCATACAACGAAATGTTTCATTTTCTCTGCTCTCTGTTAGAGAGTTGGGAGAGATTGTTTTACACAAATTTACTGCAGCTGAGGCGAATTGAACCTATTTATTTTCGCAGTTGAGATGGTCAGCCTTCTTATTGCAATTTTTAAATAAATTCGTGAATTGGAATAAAATTCATCAAACTATTTTTGCCTCGCTAGAAACAACATTATCATTTATCAATAATGGGTTTTTATACTGTAAATACACATGCGGCATGTGTAAGTGCGAACTTATACGTGCCTCCTTATGGAAATGAAATGTAATATGAATTTTAAATGTACATATTATATCTTTGCAAGTCAGATTATAAAGTATAGAATCAATGCATCTTTTTTTTGTAATCATTTAATGAAATCTGACGAACTGGGGTCCAAACTATCGCTGTGTGGCAGGACGTGACTCAAACCAGCGTCGGTTTAATTATTTCAAACATGCTAGTCAAAGTTTTCGTCTTTATTCGCTAGGTCATAGCTCCGACATCATGTTATCTCTTTGGTTAATATTGGAAGTTCTTGAAGTGCTTGTGAAAGCTGAGTGATTATTTCTGACACCATTATTTGAGCTTGGAGAAAGCACCCAAACGGGAAATCAGATTTTTACAACAGCGACGAGTTTCGAACCTTAGCTTTCTGGCTTTGAACGCAAAGGTTCTACCAACTGAGCTATCGACCAAAATTAACAATACAAATTAACTGTAAAAACCTAATCTAAAAAAATATGGTTTTTGCAGTTCATTTAGTGTATTTGAGATAAAATTACTTTGGTTGTTTTAATATGTTGTACGTGCTATCAAATACAGTACCGCCCACATTAAAAAAATACTGGGAAAAAACATTAAAAATAGTCATGTTTTGTTGATAACGAAATAAAACAATCAGTAAACTGGTTTGTTATTTTTGTAGCATTAAAAAATTCTTTCGTCCTTTCGATAGGGGTAGCCAGAGCTTCTACAGAGATGCGTCCATTTCTTACTATCTTTACATACAAGTCCTCCTTTTACTTTTTTTTTATGACTCTGGATGAAATGAAAGAAGTATGCAAGGACAGGAAGAAGTGGCGGCTAATCTGCAATGTTGATTTCTAATGTTGGTGTATTCATTTGCTACATTTTTTGCATAGGAAATTTTTGACTTTTTTGTATAGATTTCTTTGTAAGGTTTTGTTCTTTTTTATATTTAAATGTAATTTATTATTCATTCATATTCCTTGACTTATAGGTTGGTATGAGGCTGACCACCCATACTGTAAAAAATGGTTCACTTTGCCAATGTCACCCCTGTTTCAGGGAAGGTCGGCAAAAGTTGTGGGGCTTATGTTCATTTGAGGTTTGGATTTTATTTGTAAGTACACATTCAGCATTTGCAAGCGCGAACTACACTTGTTGGTTTGTGGGCATACATCTGAGAGCTTTAAATGAATATATCCTTGCAACTTAGATTATAGATTATAGATATTTACATACCTCTACCTCTAATAATTAGAGGAAGTGTGAAAGAAAAACGAGGTAAGGGACGACGAAGAAAAGTATCTATGGAGTAATCACATTGAGGAGATTGTGAAAGAATGTGATATACAAAGGGAGGATAAAAGGAGAAAACGCATGAAAAAGGTGATGAATATAAATAAATTGAAAATGGTATGTATGTAAGGACAGGAAGAAATGAAGGCAGCTTTGCAGAAGCTCTGGCCACCTCTAGCGGAATGACAATAGAGTTACAGTCACAATTACAGCCTCATACTAAGCTTAGAGTCTACGAACAGAACAATGACATTTGTAAAACATAAAAGAAATGCAAAAACATAGTTTAAAGAACAAAAAAGTATTTCTTCAAAAAGGGCGAACATTCGAGAAAGTGGTCCAAAAATGTGTTTGACAAAGCCCTTATCTTATCCTCGGTTTATCCGGGCTTATCATCCATCAGGATCTTATGTCATCAGTGGCAAAGGAATCGATCGATATTCAGAAACTGTGAAATCTTTACAATTCCTCTGCGTACATACGATGCGACGGTTCCGTGTTAGAACGACACAGTGCCAAAACGACACATAACAGGACGATACATGATAGAACATCACAATGACAATTCATCACATGACAGACAAAATTCATCACAAAAAATCACCGGAAATCATAATGACTTCGCTGGGTTGAAAAATTAATAAACCTTTACCAATGACCGGTCACCAAAGGTCCATCCAGCTTTACAGCAACTGGGTCTTGCTTGAGTATTGGCGCTTTGTAGCGACGACCAAGCTCGTACACCTCTGCGGCACTACAACAAGTGTCATAGACCCCTAGAGTCTTAAGAATCTAGGGAGTCTCCCGCACAGGATTTCTTAAAAAAAAAAAAAAAATGACAAAACATCTGAAAACAAAACATCACATGACAAATCATTACATACCTTTAACAGAACATTACATATAAACGGCATGACAAAAAAGTGAGACAAGTGAAACTCATGCATTTATAATTTGGTAAAGCTTATAAAACATCGCCCTCGATTGGCATTACTAGTTAAAAAAAATTAAAGCTGCACATAAAGAGCAACTTCTTACCGCGCTATCCTCGAAGGAGTCACATATGATGTAGCAAAATAAATGTTTGTGTTGTTTGTGATGTTTGCAATGTTTTGTCATGTGTTGTTCTGTCATATGTAGTTCTGTCATATGTTGTTCTGTCATGGGTCGTTTTATCACTATGCCGTTCTAACCTGTAACCACATACGACTTGTCCCTAAGGATAAAGCTCGTTATCCATATCACGATTTTGTCATTTTTATGGTACGCGCATAAGAAATTTGGTACGAAGAATTTCAAGATATTTTTTAAATAAACTATTCAAGTCTGTACTTTGATTTTATACTGTTACGTGAAAAGGGTTCTTGCGTTTCAAAAATAATCCGGTAGTGATCTTTATTTAATTTAGATCAATTACCATTGCAAGTCTTTTTCCACAAGGACCACATTTTGCATTTTTTTTAAGGAATCTTGTGCGGGGGAGTCCCTAAATTTCAGAGATGCTAGGGGTCTATGACACTTGTTGTAGTGCCGCAGAGGCGTTGGTGATGTAGCGGTTGATGCCCTGGTCCCTTGTTACAGGGCTGTAAGCTGCGTAGCATTGACTTATGATATCTGTGGACTAGAAATTATTTTAACGAAAATAGACATTAAATATCTGTTTCAACTTACTTACGAAATTGGTCATTAGTAAGAAAGAGAACAAAGTACTTCACAGTTGCATTTCCATGTGTACAAAAAAACTCAGGCGAATGTAAAAATGCTCCTAGAAAGTTGTTACTATTGCGAATAATAATGGCTACCAGTTGATAGAAAACACGCGGTTTAAATATTGTGATCGCTAAAATTGATGAATTTTAAAGGAAAATTGCATTATTTTTAGATATTAAGGCATGTGTTATAATTATGTGTCGAAATACAAACTGAATTTGGACAAAATGACCTTATTTCGTATGACTACACCACTGCAACGTTTGACAGGACTGAGACAAATGTTTGTCAATACAGTAAGTTATTTTCTGCTCCTCTATGTTATTACTCAATGCTGTGTAGTGTTGTGTTATGTGTTGCGTTGACTTTGTTTTGAGACACTGAAAGGAAGTAGCGATTGATATTGGTTTTGAATACGACAAAGTTAAATTGAGGTGGGAACACAGATACCGGTAACTTGTTCCATAAACGGGCAGTTTGGTAAAAAAATGAGTCGTGAAAACACCAAGTTCTCTTAGTTCTGATATCGACTGCAAAAGGGATAAATGTGAGCCGTTCTACAAGTTACCCATGTTGTGACGAGAGGAGGAGGTATAAGTGAGGATTTTGCATCAAAACAGACGCCTATTATATAGTGCCTATATATAGTGCCTATTGAAGAGACTGATCATTCCAACTTTCCTACTGTGCTCGAGAGAATGTAGGTTGGTCATCAATCAGCTTCATCGCTCTTCTTTGCACAGAATCAAGTTGGTCTCTTTGGTATACCGGATCAGAGATGACTGTTGTTTTTGACGAATGAGTTTACACGACCGATGCTGTTTTAGATTCCAAAACATTTTTTGGTAAAGTTACGCTGTTTTTTTTACTTTATGAGTAAGGCTACGAAGATATGAGTGGTATCCAAAACTAGCAATATTGAATAACGAAATACTTGAGTTATCAATAGAAAACATATAAAAACCATTAAGTGTATGGGGGAAGCATTGTAACCATTATTCATATTCAAATACTGATAGTGAAACCAGGTCGTCGTCTCAGTGCTTGTTTGGCTTATCAAACATTTATTTATGCCTTTACGTTTAACCTTTAAATATTTTTTTCTTGAGAACCACATTTTACACAATTTCAGCCAAGAAAAAAACGTCAAACACGATAATGTAAGAGTTGTTTGACACTAATAATTCTTAGAGTGTTTTCATGAGATTATTTATGCCTTTATTTATAAATTGGTATGAGGCTGGCCACCTATCCTGTAAAAAGGTGGCACTTTGCTAATCCCTGTTAGAGGGAAGGACGCCAAAAGTTTCTAGGCTTATGTTTATTTGAGGTCTGATTTTTGAATTGTAACTACACATGCAGCATTTGTAAGCAAGAACTTACACATGTCTGTTAGTGGGCATGCATTTTCTTTGAAACTTAGATTAGATGAGACGCATTGGTCCAACACACATGCAAAAATTGCTCATGTGGAGTTGCCTTTGTTGGAGATAAGACAAACAAGCACTAAGGGGACTAGGTTGCAACTATCACTTAAGCGGTATTCACTGTCATAATGATTATCTTAGTTATGTGCGACTAAGCATTTAATTAGCAGGGCTCCCGTGTTACTAAGACCACACTATCTATTTAGACTGAGTATTAGTGGAGTATTCATAATTGACTAGGTGTTTGCATACTTTCATACAATGGGAAAAGGATGAATCAAAAAAACTACGAGATTTCTACGTTTTTGTGGCAATAATCTATAATCTAAGTCACCAAGATATTATAACATTTAAGATTCATATTAAATGCTTTCTCATAAGCGGACACGTATAAGATCGCGCCTACACATGCTGCTTGTGGACTTACAACACAAAAACCCAATCTCAAATGAACACATGCCCTTCGGGCTTTGATGAAACTTTAGTGACCGGTCTTCGATAAAGGTATATGAATTTTTCAACCCAACGAAGAGCATATTTGAAAAAAAAGGCATATTTTTTATGCTCCGCCGGAATTCGAACCCACAACCTTCCATTTACGAGTCCGACGCGTTACCACTAAACTACGAGCCGGTCGCCATACATGGATCTCGCGAATTAATCTTCAAGTTATAAATCCAATTTCATTGATCCTCATGGTTCACTTGCTACCCCTGGTTCAAGTAAGGTTCGGCAAGAGTTGCAGGGCTTATGTTATTTTGAGATATATATATTTTTTTAAGAAATTCTGTGCGGGAGACTCCCTAGATTCTAGAGACTCTAGTGGTCTCTGACTCTTGTTGTAGTGCCGCAGAGGTGTACGAGCTTGGTCGTCGCTACAAAGCGCCAATACTCAAGCAAGACCTAGTTGCTGTAAGGCTGGATGGACCTGTAGTGATCGGTCTTTGGTAAGGGCTTTATAATTTTTTTCAACCCAGCAAAGAGCATGTTTGGAAATATAAATGGTATATTCTTTAGTAAATCTTTGCATCTTACATTATAGATTATTATCATACATATATAGACTTTTGCAATTTTTAAAATTTAATTTAATTTTAATATACAGTCTTCGTAGATTTTTTTTAGTTGGTTTATTAACAAGAAAACTGAAAAGGTACAATACAATAGGTATTTTTTTATCACACCTCGTACAAATTGATAAGAATAACTAGGCGGTACAACTGATAAGTTCCTAAATTATTTATGTCAACGCATTTTTATCAATTTCGTATGAGTATTGCAAAAAAATTAAAACGTTTAAGGGGACAATGACCTCATGGAAAGCGACCATTTCATAATAATTATTAAAAAGAAGATTTTTTACTAATTGGTATACCTATTACGTCTAACAGTGCTATTCTCAAACATTTCGTCTATATCTTTAATCCATGGATCATCTTTGTTTTTTACCTAAGGAGAATGAATTTCAGCTGAAGGATGAGCCATGGATTTGTTGTGTGTGAATAAGATTTTATGTATCTTAGTTTCTATTTTATGTACTTAGAACAATTAGTGCTGGGACGAATTCTGTGAATGTTGTAAAACAAATCATATTTTTCACTTTCATGGCAGAATTTTAATGG
This sequence comes from Agapetus fuscipes, assembly GCA_951799405.1. Taxonomy (NCBI): domain Eukaryota; kingdom Metazoa; phylum Arthropoda; class Insecta; order Trichoptera; family Glossosomatidae; genus Agapetus; species Agapetus fuscipes. The sequence goes on along the minus strand of OX637341.1, from coordinate 7,809,263 downwards.
AAGATACTTTAGCAGTGTTATTCACAAAGCATTTGATACACAGTTGATCCATGAATCATCGTTTTCTACTCACGAAAATTCACGTTAGGTGGCGGTTGAGCCTTAGATTTGCTGTGTATGGATAACAAGTTGTTAGGTTTAAAAGCATTTATCTATCATCTACATTAACGAAGTAAGTACGTATATATTTTCAACTACATTATGACTTACGGGGCTATTCTTAGACATTTTAGTCGTCGGTTGAGCCCACGCTTTGGCATTCTAATGATGCCTGGCCTGAAATTCTCACCACCACGGTCATTCTTACCTACCGAATTTTGGTAATATTTGTATGAAAACTAATCAGCTGTTCACTTGCAGTCATCTTGGATTGACAGGTCTTCGTACAAATGCATCATTAGTTTGTCAAAGCGTAAGCCCAACGGACGACTAAAATGTCTAAGAATAGCACCGTTAGTCTTTTACAAATATTTTTGTACATTTTTAAATTCCAAAGATTGTTTGATATGAGTCTAACTACTTTGGGGAAAAATATGTTTTCCAGTAGGAGTTTTAGTTTCTTAGATTGTCGGTTGAAACTTACGCTGATGAAATTAGGTCACATTTTAAGAAATCTCTATCTTATCACAGAGAGTAAGATTGAAGGGAGAAGAATTCAGGGATGCCAAAGGGCATCGTGGCTGAAAAACTTGCGACATGGTTCAACAAAAACACCAAGTCCTTGTTTCGAGACGCTGCATTCAAGGTCAAAATAGCCACGATGATCGCCGATAAAAGTGGCACCAAAAGAAGAAGAAATAGAACCTAAATTACACAACAATACATATAAAGGTGAACCTAAGGGAATTATTATTGTTTTAACTATGATTTATGCCGATGAAAGATATCCATTCAAAGCGTTGACTCGCTCAGCTGTAAACGGCGATAACAGTGTAACTTCCTGAAATTCCCTGCCTACAGTTTATATTTTATACAGCCAGACAGCAAGGTTAAGATGTATGAACATTTCATATTAATATTAAATGCATACCCATAAGCAGGCAAGTGTTTTTTTTTTTTTTTTTTTTTTTTTTTTTTTTTTTTTTTTTTTTTTTTTTTTTTATTCCCCCCATTAGTAACCCTAATGGGGGGGAGTTTATTCGTGTGTACCACTTATAATAGTGTACCACACTTTAAATAAAATTTTACAAAATAATAATTATACATACATTTTTTTTTTTTTTTTTTTTTTTTTGTTATACACTACACTCTTATTATCTTTATCTAAGAATTAAATTTATATTTGAAGCTATATTTACCAATTTAAAACAACTCTACGTATAAATTTGAAAAATAAATGTCTAAGTTCAATCTGTAAAATTTCATATTTTGGAGGTGGCCAAGGCAATCCTAGTGTTATACATTCTATATAAAATTGTATACGAACATTGTCATAATTTTTGCAAAAAAAAAGTATATGGTCTGAATTTTCAATGATATTATCTTCACAACTACAATTTGGATTATCTACAATTTTGAAGCGATTTAAATACTCCCTAAATTTACCATGGCCTGACAAATGCTGTGTAATACTAAAATCCAAACACAAATTTTTCACCCCCCTACGGTTCTCTACAGTCTGGAAGTAGGTTTTAGTATGGGCACCTTTGGTTGTAGTAGCCCATACTTCCTCCCAAGAATGTAGAGATTCTCGTTAGCAGGCAAGTGTATGTTCGTCTATTTCCGTACTTCATCAAAATCTACACCCTGCAAGTTTTGTCGCCCTTCCATGAAAAAGAAGTGACATTGACGATATGAGCAATAATTTTCACAGTATCAGGTTAGCCTTATACTATAAAAGTAATGAGAATAATATTTAAAGTGTCATTTTGTGATAAATCAATGCGAGGGAACTATTCAACTCTAACATCTCCGAAACAAACATGTCGTCAATCCGACTTAAATGCACTCGCACTCTCTACGGCTCTAAGCTCATGGGGCAGGGTATTCCACAGCACAGAGCCGCCCATGTAAAATGCACGATCCAATAACGTTTTATTATTAGATCGTTGTGGAACAATCAATTTATACCCAGCTAAACTACTTGCAGATCTTAATGCCAGCCGTTTACCACTGTGTCCATCCCACGAAGCTCTGAAATATACCGCGGGACAACACACTGTGTCTATTTAAAGATAGTTAAACAGACCTTATACTCAATTCTTTCTCCAATTTTAAGTCAATGAAGCTGAACGTCTATTTTTCTAAATTCCTTACACTTTGGTTATCCATACAAGTCGGGAGTGCTAGCGCTCGCGAAAGAACTCTATCTATAATCTATAATCTAAGTTGCAAGGATATATTCATTCAAAGCTCTCAGATGTATGCCCACAAACAAACACGTGTAGGTCGCGCTTACAAATGTTGATTGTGTACTTACAAATAAAATCCAAACTCAAATTAACATAAGCCCTTCAACTCTTGCCGACATTCCCTGAAACAGGGGTGACATTGGCAAAGTGAACCATTTTTTACAGTATGGGTGGTCAGCCTCATACCAACCTATAAGTCAAGGAATATAATAAATATAAAACTCCATAGATAAAAAATCAAGTACACCTTATTTTTGGACACAATCGCCAGCTCGTCGTCTTAAGGTTGTAAGGAATTTAGCAGAATAGCGCTTTTAGTCTCTTAATGTAGGGGTAATGGAAGCACTAATTTTTAAATTACATATTAAACGCGCTTCCATAATGAGCACAAATCTGAGTCTGTTCAACTGTACACACGGTGTACAGCGGAGGGTGCAATTCATGACCAGCCTTATGAAATACTGAGAAATACAATTAACACAGAGCCGTGTACAGCGGAGGGTGCATTTCGTGACCAGCCGTATGAAATACTGAGAAATACAATACACACAGAGGGAAAAAAGGATAGCAATATATAAAACACGCATCTAAGACAAATGGTTAAAAAAAAAACAAAACATGTGATACTTCCTAGATGACATTTTCTTGATAAAGGTTTTCATGTCCTACGCAACGTGGTAGGAAGTGTATGGTGTAGTATAACCTAGATGAGCATATTATGATGATCCCAGGACCGTCACCAACTTCCCTCTGAATATTATTATTCTGCATAACTCGCGTCGGACCTAAATTTAATCAAGTTTTGCCTTACCATGTGAACAGGACCGAACCGATACATTTCTTTTTGTAAAAATTTAGTCATGCAGTTTATTAAAAAAGATTTGTATTTATAATACAGAAAGAGGAATAAAAAGGTTCATGTATGAAATTCGAATTGTGAATTAACTGCAAAAAAAATAGGTAAAATTTTTAATTATGAAAACAAGTATGCGATTCATGAAAGCCGATAGACGACCATGGAGAAGATTGCAGGAGGCCTTCGTCCAGGAGTAGACTGAGCAAGGCTCAGGAAGAATAAATGAAAAATGACACTGTTGAAGTGGCGCAGAGTTTTTGGTCACATATTCAAGATTTTTTTTTTTAAAGTATGTTTTCATTTATTTTTTTAGAGCATGATTAAGACATAAATTAATATTTTAAAAATATACCTAAGATTAATCAACATTTAAACTATTTATCATATTTTTTTCAAAAGTCAAATAAATTATTTACGTATATAAATCAAAGCTTAATCGGGACTTGTTTTTGCTAGTTGCGGAAAGAGCTTTGCTAAAAAGCATATCCTACAAAAACGAAAAAAAAATCTTAATTTTTTCTATGATAGAATAAATTTAAAAGAGTTTGTTGAAGGCATGATCAGATTACTTTTTTGAAATTTGATTTTGCTTTCCATATTTTACCTTTTGAATATTGCAAAAATTTTTTTTTTTTTGTATTTTTCGTACACGTTTTTTTTCGACATTTAAAGTTTTAAAAAAATAAATGAAAAACTAGTCATGTAGATAAAGTCTTTTTTAAACCTATAACAACAAAACAAATAGTCGAAATATTTTTTTTCATGGGTTTTTTCCTTATTTCGCAAACCTTTAAAATTCTGTTCAAAATGAATCAGTTTCCCTTTGTTCTTCAAGGGGCTCGGACGTGGGATCTGTGCCGCTTGCTTGTCCAACCTCTCTACCGCACGGTACTTCTCCCTCACACACGCAGAGCATATGGGTTGAAGGCAACGTGTATTACAAAACATATGCACTCGTCTGCTGTGATTGGAGCTTTGAAAAATAATAATCTAAAATATAAATTACGGAAAAGAACGCATTACAACTGTAAAGTCGGAAAATTTCTTTATTTTTGTAGTATGTTTTTGAAACATGGAATTTATCATCAAAGCAATTATGTGTCGTGCTGAAAATGACTATTAACATTTAAGATTCACAATTCATGTGCGCTCAAATAGATTCAAAACGCACATCTAAATCTAAGTTGCAAATATATGTATCATTTGAGATTCATATTAAATGCATTCCGACAAGCAGACACGCATAATTTCGCGCTCACACATGCTGCATGTGGACCTACAGTATAAAAACCCAATCTCAAATGAACATAAGCCCTGCGACTCTTGCCGACCTTCCCTGAAACAGGGGTGACATTGGCAAAGTGAACCATTTTTTACAGTATGGGGGGTCAGCCTCATACCAACCTATAAGTCAAGGAATTTATTTTTTACAGATAATTTACACAAAAACAGCGCTCATCAAATAAATCAGCCTAATTTTTTTTTTTTTTAGCCTTCAGCTCCACAGTAATAGGATATTTCTTTAGAATAGGTGCATTCCGTAGCGACGGTCAAGTTCGGCTCTTGAGGAGTGTTTCGCATCACTTTAGAATAAACACAACTAAGCTGCACATATGGTGTAACTTCTTGCCTGCGTTATCCCCGAAAGGGTCGCATGTGGCGATTTGGGACCTATTTATTTTTACAGGTAAGGGGGCCGGCCTCACACCAACCACTTTCAATTGAAGTAGGGGTTTTCCAGCTCCCGGGGGGGCTGGTTCTCCTTTCTTGTGAAGGCTGAGTAAACCTTGCGATCGAACCCTTGCTCTCAGCATGGAATGCAAGCATTTTACCAATTGAACTATCGACCTTTTTACGAGCTTGGTCGTCGTCGCTACAAAGTGTCAATTCTCAAGCAAGACCCAGTTGCTGTAAGGCTGGATGGAGCTGTGGTTACCGGTCATGGGTAAAGGTTCATAAATTTTTCAACCCAGTGAAGAGCAAATTTGAAAATATAAATGGCATATTTTTTGTCCTCCGCCGGGATTCGAACCCACAACCTTTCAGTTACGAGTCCGAAGCGTTACCACTTGCACTACGGACCAGTCATCACAAGAATAATTATTATTATACAGATTATGACAAAAAAAAAATTGTTTTGCAAATCATTTTACTATTGTAATATTATGTCTTTCAATGGAAATAGGATATTATGTTAAACAATGGTTCTTTGTTCAAATTTTACCTACCAGGATAAAAAGGCTTCTCGATTTTTGAATGTCATTTTTCTATGACTTATGCTTACCAAGTGACCTTATCTAAGCTGCAAGGATATGTTACATTGGGGGATTCACATTATATGCATTCTCACAAGCAGACACGTACAAGTTCGCGCTTAAACATGCCGCATGTGGACCTTCAATAGAAAACCCGTATTTCAAATGAACATACACCCTGCAACTCCTGCCGACCTTCCCTAAAACAGGGTTGACATTGGCAAAGTGAACCATTTTCTACAGAATGGGTGTTCAGCCGCTTACCATATATTGCATACCGCATATAATATTTGTTTATTTATTTTCGAAAAACATAAACATACGTGTAAGTACATAACATACGTGTACATAACATACAGGGTTTTTCCCCCAAACTTTAGGTATAAACCGCGAAGTCAAGGAATTGTTCCTCAATGTTCATCTAAAAAAATACGACTCAGCTTTATATAATTTGTAGTGTAACTTCTTGCAGCGTTATCACCGAAGTGGCGATAGTAAACTTATTCCAACCACTTCAGTTGAAGTGGGGGTTTTCCAGCTATCTCAAGGGTGGTTCACATAACTCTGAGTAAGCCATGCCGGTGGGTTTGAAATAAACACCGAAACGGGAAATTATGATGGCAATGACACCCTGACTCTGACTCTCATTCTTTGTTAAAAATATATGATTTTTTTAACCCAACGACGAATGTATTAAACAAGAACGAAATTAAGCAAACACATATAGTGTAACTTATTGCCCGCGTTATCCCCGAAGGGGTCGCATGTGGCAATTCGGGACCTATTTATTTTTACAGGTCGATAGCTCAGGTGGTAGAGTGCTTGCATTCCATGCCGAAAGCTCGGGTTCGAATCCCACCGAGGGTGTCAGAAATGATTTCCCGTTTCGGTGTTTATTTCAAACCCCAAAATAAAATACCGGCAAGGTTTACTCAGCCTTCACAATAAATGAGTACCAGCGCTCTCGGGAGCTGGGAAACCTCCACCCCCCGCCCCCTTACCTGTAAAATAAATAGGTTCAACTCGCCCCATGCGACCCCTTCGGAGATAACGCGGCAGGAAGTTACACTATATGTGTAGCTTAGTTGCGTTGCGGTAAGGGGGCCGGCCTCACACCAACCCCTTTAGTTGAAGTGGAGGTTTCCCATTTCCCGAGGGGATTGTTTCTTATTTCTTGTGAAGGCTGAGTAAGCCTTGCCGGTATTTTGGGCTTGAAATAAACACTGAACCCTTGCTCTCCGTATATAATGCAAGCATTCTACCATTAACTGAGCTATCGACTGGACTTTTTACGAGCTTGGTCGTCGCCACAAGGCGCCAATCCTCAAGCAAGACCCAGTTGCTGTAAGGGTGGATGGCCCTTTGGTGACCGGTCATTGGTAAAGGTTTACGAATTTTTCAACCCAGCGAAGAGCAAATTTGTATATTTGGTAAAATTTGGCCAAACGCTATATTTTTTGTGCTCCGCTGGCATTCGAACCCACAAACTTCCATTCAGAGTCCGAAGTGTTATCACTGGACTACGGACCGGTCTGTTTTAAATAATATAAATTATATTATTTTTTACTCCGTCGGGATTTGAACCACGACCCTTGTCTGGAGCGCTAATCACTAGAACACGGACCAGTCTATCCTATAATATATAAATATATTTTTAGATTGCCGCCTTTGATTCTATATGACTCATCTATAATAGACTTCAGGTAGAGTCTTTTGAATTACCAACAAAGAAAGTAGGTAACAATACAAAAGTCCGACAAGCTGATTCCTAGAAAACCCTGTCTACCTTTGTCTACAGTTTGTTGACATAATGACTTTCATGTGCTTATAGCAGCTTATAGTCACTTGCAGTTTTTTTTTTGTTTTCTGGTATGCTGGTTTTTATTTGAATGGCTCTGTATAGTCACAGATTTTATTATTTCCCCCGAAACTCTTTTTGAATTGAAAAAGAATTATGAAATTAAAATATAATTTTTTTGTCTAATCTAATCTAATCTAAATTGCAAAGATATGTTTCACATTACATTCAGTCTCACAACCAGACACGTACAAGTTCGCGCTTGCAAATGCCTCAACATAAAAGCCAAATCTCAAATGGACGTACACCCTGCAACTCTTGCCGTCCTTCCCTGAAACAAGGGTGGCATTGGCAAAGTGAACCATTTTTACAGCACGGGTGGTCAGCCTCATACTGTGACAGACATTGTATTTGATCCTCAATTGTATTTTCAAGCAGTTTTAAATCAAGAACTACTGTATTTCGTTAATGAGTTTTGAATTACAATATTCCTTTTTCAGTTTACAAAAACACGTCATTTACATATATGTATAACAATTAGGTTTTTAAGTAATGTGAAAAAGAGATTAGTTTGATTTCTTGATTTCTTCTAAGTAAAGTAAAGGGTCACACAAAATAATGGCTATCGTGGCCGGTCCGTAGTTCAGTGGTAACACTTTAGACTCTGAATGGGAAGGTTTTGGGTTCGATTCCCGGCGGAGCACAAAAAATATACCATTTATATTTTTAAATTTGCTCTTCGCTCGGTTGAGAAATTCAAAAACCTTTACCAATGACCGGTCACGTCCATTCAGCCTTACAGCAACTGGGTCTAGCTTGAGAATTGGCGTTTTGTAGCGACAAAAATCAAGCTCGTAAAAAGGTCGATAGCTCATATATTATGGTAGAATTCTTTCATTCCATGCCGAGAGCAAGTGTTCGATCTCAAGGTTTACCTACTCAGCCTTCACAAGAAATGAGAACCAGCCCCCCCGGGAGTTGGAAAACCCCCACTTCAACTGAAAGTGGTTGTTGTAAGGCCGACCCCCTTACCTGTAAAAATAAATAGGTCCCGAATGGCCACATGCGACTCCTTCAGGGATAACACAGGCAAGAAGTTACACTATATGTGTAGCTTAGTTGTGTTTTTTTTTTTTTTGCGTGATGGGAGTTTCACAAAAGTCGTATGTAAAAAAAATCTACAAACGGCAATAGCAAGTCGAGCATATTTTGTGGGGCTAAATCCATACGGTCTGAGGCAAAAGGGGTTGGGGGGAAACGGGTCGCAAATTTGACAGCTATCGGCGCGGTGCAACATGAGAGCGCACCCTTAAGGTAACAGTTGATGTCTTGATCTTTTGTTTAATAAAAATATTTTGTACCACGTTCAGTTTGCGATAACAGAACAGACTTTTAGTGTTGGACAATGCCCAAAAAAGACGAAATTATTTTTCAAAAAAATATTTTAATGAAACCAAAGAATATTGTTATGATTTTTGCGGGTTCAGTTCAATTAAAATTGCGGCTATTTATTTTTACACAATAGGTTTCAGATACGGGTGGGTCACAGTCAAAGTCACAAAATATCGTCAGTTCGCTTATCTCTCTCCGCACAGAGTTTTGGGTATTATTTATAGTAATACTAAGGATCATTTTCGAATCACTGGGAATCGGAACATGCCAGACTTTCTAAATGAATACAAAAATCAAATTATATAAGAATCTAAATCTACAGACTGTAAAGCCTCACACAGACACAACTCACACCAACATACAAACAAAACACACAATTACAACACATAAGTTTCAGATCGTGAGATAGAGTTCAACATAATCTGTGCCAGTTCTACAAAAAAAATATTTTTGTTAAAGCTGTAAATTTTTCTGAATAGTTTGGCTCTGCAGAGAGTCGTATTAAACTGGGATTAATATCGCATGTTGTTCTGTCGCTTTGTGAATAAGGGGGAGGAACAAGTGATAGTGCCCTCTCTCTTACACAGTCTCTCACTTATCCACTCACTTCCTGTTCAACTTGACTTATGTATGTAAACCACGCGTCTGCTGGAGGCGAATGTCAAGGATAATAATGTGTATTAATGCTAGAGTTGAGAAAAAATGAAATTTGGCTGAAAAAAGGACGAGAAATATTCTGTTTACGAGTAAATTTATAACTTATGCAAGATGGAAACTTGACTCGCGTGTTGAAATAAAATAACTTTGTACCTATGTAATTTAAGAATCATCAAATAAAATTGATACTTCATTTCAATATCGATTCCCTCACTTATAGGCTGTTATGAGGCTGAGCACGCATACTGTAAAAAATAGTTCACTCTGCAAATGTCACCGTTGTGTCAGAGAAGGTCTGCAAATTTTGAAGGGTATACTTTGGTGCTCCGACGGACGTCGAACCCATAACCTTCCATTTATGAATCCGAAGCGCTAACCGCTAGACTAAAGGACCGGTCTTCATGTAAAGATTCGAGGATGCAACGAAGGAGAGATTTCCCTCGTTTCTGAGTCAGACTCCTGGTTTCACATTTATACAGCACAACTGTTGGACAAAATTTCAAACGGATGCCAATACCGGTTAACGCTGGATATTGGTCCCATCTCTAGTTATCCAGAAACATCTACGAGTGCTACGTATATATTTGCAGATGTGTCTACGCCACAGTCTACGCCAAACTAGTGGAGAGCAACAGTTTTAGGTGGATACTTCCTAACAAACATTTTGTTTAATTGTAATGTAAAATTGGCCTCTTTGTACTCCTAGGACTCCTTGACTGATAGGTTGGTATGCGGCTGACCACCCGTACTGTAAAAAATGGTTCACTTTGCCAATGTCACCCCTGCTTCAGGGAAGGTCGGCAAGAGTTGCAGGGCTTATGTTAATTTGAGATTGGGGTTTTTATATTGTAAGTCCACATGCAGCATGTGTAAGCGCGAAATTATGCATGTCTGCTTGTGGGAATGCATTTAATATGAATCTCAAATGATACATATCTTTGCAGCTTAGATTTAGATTTAGATTTAGATTTAGTACAACTTTTATTGTAGACATTTCATTCTCTTAGTGCTTGTTTATATTATGTTCGTCAGAGATTATTTCACATGAGCAATGTTTATATGTGGACTGGACCAATGTGTCTTATGAAAACTCTTAGCTCAGATTGTATAGAATGTGATTCTTAAGACAATTTCATTGAAAGGTCATGTTTGAACCAAATGGTAGATAAGCCAAACAAGCACTGTTGGGACGATATGCAATGATAGGAAGAAATAAAGAAAAATTGCTGGCTTAGTCTGATCTATAGCTCAGTTGGTAGAGTGCTTGCATTCCATGCCGAGAGCTCAGATTCAAATTCAACCAAGGATGTCGGGAATGGTTTCCCGTTTCGGTGTTTATTTCAAACTCAAAATAAAATTCCGGCAAGGTTTACTCAGCGTTCACAATAAATGAGTACCAGCCCCCTTGGAAGCTAGGAAGCCCCCACTTCAACTGAAGTGGTAGGCCTGTAAAAATAAATAAGTTCTACCCTCCACATGCGATCCCTTCGGGGAAATTGCGGCAAGACACCTTTTCTGTAGAGGCTCTTTCCTTTCCTAACGGAATCGCGTCACAGTTACAGTTACAGCAATATAGATGGACACTAATATACACATAGATTATAAGATATGGCCAATAGTTGTAGTGTAGAGTACTCAGGGACCAGTGGCGTAACAGCGGGGAGCTCCAATGCCAGGCTGTACTCCCTTACGACATAATGCCAGTGGCGCCCCATACTGGGAGTGGGGGGGGGGGGGGGGGGTGTAGGGGTCAACATACCCAGGGAGTCCGCCCTTTGTTTCAGAAAAACTACATGTACTTATTGACAATGTAAAGGTCGACTACGCAACTAAGCTACACATATGGTGTAACTTTGTCACCGCATGAGTCGCATGTGGTGAACGGAACCTATTTATTTTCACAGGAAAGATGGTCGGTCTAACGCCAACTGCTTCAATTGAAATTTGGGTTTAAATTTTTCATTTCTTGTGAAGTCATTTCTCTACAGTGTTGGCGAGAGCTTTTGTTAGAAAATTGTTCGGAAAAAAATTGTCAGAAAGATAAACGGCCCAAATAAAAAGGCGTTCAAATAAATCTCTTTCTTAGTAACACTCAATTTAAAATTTTAAGTGATGAAAAAAGTTGAATTTGCAAGTTTGGAAAGCGCTGGTGATCACAGAGTCTGTCGCTCGGAATAATCTGTGAAATAAAGTGCTCCATAAAATATCAAACTTTTATTATTAAAGCTAATAGGCGCACAAAGAAAATTACTAATGCCATAAATTGCTTTGTACTATATAATTTATCTTGAATTAAATATAATCGGAATTTTTCTCAGAACATACGAGTAATTTGGTAATTTCCGCACACAGGAAAGTGTTTTTTATTTGTTGTTAAATAACTTAATTTAATTTTGATTATACCTACTCATTTAAAACGAAAATTACGAAAAAAAGAAGGAAGAAGAAAATCAACCCTTGTTAAGAAAATTAAAAAATGAAAGAGAAGTAAATAAGGTATGCACTGTAGAAATGGCCCATCTGAGAAGTATGACAGGAAAAACACTGAAAGATAGAGTGAGAAACGAATGGGTTCTAAATGAATGCGGAGTAAAAGAAAGCGTGAAAGTGAAAGTTCAAAGAAGTGTGATGCGATGGTTTGGACATATTGAAAGGATGAATGAAGACCGACTGACAAAAAGAGTGTATAAAGGGAATGTAACAGGTAAGCGTGGAAGGGGAAGACCTAGGAAACAATGGATTGATCAGATAAATGAGATTGCGAATGAATGGAATTTACAGAGTGGAAACAAGAGAAGAGCATGCATGAAAAGAGTGATGAAATTAGATGAGATGAAAGAAGTATGCAAGGACAGAGTCAAGTGGAGGCACTTGTGTGGAGGTACTGGCCACCCCTAGAGGAAAGGCGGCAGGATACAAGACAAGACAAGTTATCATTTTTCGATGACTTAATTTTTATAAGACCGGTCCGTAGTGCAGTCCATTTGGGATTCGTAAATGGAATGTTGTGGGTTCAAACCTCGGTGACAAACAAAAATATACCATTCACATTTTCAAATATGCTCTTCGCTTGGTTGAACAATTCATAAGCCTTTACCAAACACCGGTCACCAAAGGTTCATCCAACCTTACGGCAACTGGGTCTTGCTTGAGAATTGGCGCTCTGTAGTGACGACTAAGCTTGTAAAAATTTCCGTCGATAGCTTAGTTGGTAGAGTGCTTGCATCCCATATAGCGAGCTCGGGGTCGAATCCCACCAAAGGTGTCAGAAATGATTACCGTTTCGGTGTTAATTTTCAAACTCAAAATAAAATATCGGAAAGGTTTACTCAGCCTTCGCAAGAAATGAGTACCAACCCACCCGGGAGCTGGAAAACCCCCACTGCAACTGAAATGCGTTCCTTACCTGTAAAAATAAACAGGTTCTACTTGGCACATGCGACCTCTGCGAGGATAACGCAGCAAAAAGTTGCACTAAATGTGTAGCTTAATAGTAACCTTCAAGTAGATAGCTTAAATTTTAACATCCTGGAATAAGAATGCAAATTTTAAGACAAGAAGTCAATGATGTTAACCACTAGACTACGGACGCAATAAATCACTAAAAGTTTTTTTTAAACATGACTTTGATCGAAGTGAATGTAACATTATATACAATCCTTTTAGTGCTTGCTTGTCTTATGTCCATTAGAGGTAATTTCACATGAGCAATGTTTGTATGTAAACTGGATGAGTGTGTCTTATGAAAACTGGAAATCGATTTAAAAATATTTAAAACAACTCTCTCACTATCATGTTTTATGTTTTTTCTTTAGCTCTGATTGTGTATAATGTGATTCTTAAGACTATTTCATTTCAAGTTCATCTTTGAATCAAATGGTAGATAAGTCAAACAAGCACTGAGGCGACGACATGGCAAAGAAACTGACGCACAAAAATATCACGCCATATTCTCTACGGACCTTTTTTTGCTCAAGAAACGGGAAACGAACTAAATTCCGTCCGACAAAAAACCAGTCACTTTTTCCCGTCTGACCGCTGTCTATTATTTTTGGATTGTGAGCGGAAAATCCCCACATTTTAGGGATAAATCTGTTCGCTGTTGTAGAAAAACTACGCGGGGGTTGCTAGCACAGAAAATCAAGTCTGTTTAAGGGGAAATGCCTAAAAAGCCGTGAAAGTCGTTTGAGAAACTTATATTATGTAAGATTTTATATTTGTTAATGATTAAGACCTATATTTGAAATAGGTGGGATGTAAGGGTATTTATGATTCAGACTAAATGCATGCCTACAAACAACCATGTTTAAGTTTAGACAGACCTGTTTAGTCTTTTTTGTTGTTGGCAATATAACAAACGAAGATCATTTGAAATATGGTAAATTAGAAAATTAAATAGCAGGTCATTTAATTTCTCTGCAATCTACAAATGTTTTTGAATTTGTGAACAAGTTTATTTTGTTTTAATACTGTTCTTTAGTTCATCCTTAATCACAGCCCACCAAGGGTGTCTTTTAAAAACGTTGGTTACGAGTTACATGAAAAAAAAACTCAAGAAGAAAGTAGCAAAAAAATACAACAAAGCAGCTTTTTTAATTTTACATTCTTATTTTCACTGGTAAGGAGTCGGCCTCACGCATACTTCTTCAGTTGAAGTGGGGAGTTCTCTTCTCCCGAGGGGTCTGGTTTATATTTTTCGTGAAGACTGAGTAATCCTTGCCGGTGCTATTGATTTGGGTTTGAAATAAACATTGACACTGAGATCATTTCTGACATACTTAGTGGGGAACGAATTCTAACCACGTGTCTGTAAACACAAGTATATAATCAACTAAGCTGTCCGGTCGATAGCTCAGTTGGTAGAGTGCTTGCATTCTACCCCGTAAGCTCGGGTTCGAATCCCACCGAGGAGGGTGTCAGAAATGATTTCCTGTTTCGGTGTTTACTTCAATCCTCATAATAAAAATACCGGCAAGGTTTACTCAGCCTTCACAAGAAATGAGTACCAGGCCCCTCGGGAGCTTGGAAACCCCCACTTCAACTGAAGTGGTTGGCGTAAGGCTGGCCCCCTTACCTGTAAAAATAAATAGGTTCAACTCGCCACAAGCTACCGACTAAACGAGAAAAAAAGAAACTCTCAAATAATTAATGTTCATCCAATATCCAAATTTGTAGTTTACTTTTGATTGTGATACACCGAAAAAATTAACGTATTTTTTATGCTAATAATACATTAAAAAGTTACATAAAAAGTCTAATAATACATTATTTGTCTCAACAAATTCAGGATTATAATCTAAGTTGGAAAGATATAATAAATTTAAGATTCACATTACATGCGTTCTCATAAGCAGACACGTATAAGTTTGCGCTTATACATGCCGCATATGAACTTTCAATTTAAAACCCAATCCAAATGAACATAGGCTTTGCAAATCTTGCCGACGTTTTCTGAAACAAGGGTGACATTGGTAAAAAAAACATTTTTTAAACGATTTAAATTCACGGGAAGGCTGTCTTCGGTAAAGGGATATCTCTTGCATTTTAAAAGAAGAATTTTCTTGTTGAACAGCAGATAGCAAACAGTTCAATTTTTTAAATATTTACAAAATTTCAAACGTGGAATTTGAATGAGGAATTTTTAAAGGAGCGCAAGGCAGCGAACACCCAAAAATGGAGAATTTTCTTAATTACAAACAAAACAATATTAAGCTCGGCCAAAAACTGTAATTAAAAGTGTGAAAAGGGGTGGATGGTCGTTGTATAGTAGTCGTTTTAAAATTCCTCGCTGGCTTCGTTCTTTTGTAAGTGATATATTACAATTGGAATTTCGGAACCATCCATTGTTGCCATGTGACAATTGGAAAATGTAATAACTCCTCTAATGACATTACTCTTCGGGGTGGACTAAATTTAATAAAAAAGACGACCTTCGTAACCTGCACAGTACATACGTCATCAAATATGGAAATTTATGGATTTGCTCTAGTGCCGAGTGTATTTGTTTAATTGTGCTACTGCGGGTTTTCCAGATTAAAATAGTTAGATTGTAAACAGTCTTTGAATTTTAAACATATTTTCTTTATTGTAGCTAGAAATAAATTAATTCCTTACTTCCTTCCTTAGCCTTTCTCAGCCCACTCCCTGACGTAGGCCTTCTCCAATCTTCTCCATGTTTGTCTATCGGCTGCTGTGTTCAGCTATACTCTCCCTGCAGTTTAGATGCTCTTGATGTCGTCCAGCCACCCCAGCTGGGGTCTTCCCCCACCCCACTTGGACATCCTGGGCCGCTACTGGACGATCCTTTTCGGTCACCTGTCATGGTCCTGCTTTGCGACGTAACCAGCCCAGCGCCACTTTAAGCAGGTCACTCGCTGTATGACATCAGTGACACCAGTGCGTTTCCGGATCTGTCTCTGAAGTTGATTCCCAGCATCCTCTTTTAAATTTTCTGTTATTTATTTTGGGTTTGAAATAAATACGTCAACTTTTAGAGGCATGGGCACGCCTCTGACCTAAAGGCTCTTGTTTTGTCGTGCCGTTGCTTTTTATTCACGGGAAAGACTTCCGCCACTTGATATAATACATTGCTTTGTATGAGCGTCCATGTGCTGTGGGTGCTTCCGACACACATACAGGACGGGTACAAACAGGGTTTGAGCATACTGAATTCATCAATCCTCAAGCAAGACCGATTTGCTGTAAGGCTTGATGATCCTTTGGTGACCGGTCTTTGGTACAAGTATATGACTTTTTCAATCCAACGAAGAGCATATTTTAAAATATAAAGAGTATTTTTGTGTGCTCCCCCGGATTTCGAACCCACGGCCTTCCCTTTAAGAGTCCAAAGCTTTACCACTAGACTACAAATCGGTCTTTGTCTTTAATTAATAAAAAAAATATATATATTTGGAATAACGAAGACGAAGAAAAATATGCATTGAAATTGCGTAACCTTGAAATTTCACAGGCCAACGACCCGTCTAAATTTATACTCAAACTCTTTGAAATTCTCTCCCCTGAATTTTGCATCCACATAATGATTTAAGTGAAAATTACGTAATCACCTAACAAGGAAAGTTACCAAATTCCAATAGAGAATTTCTTAAAATTAACGACGGGAATTTCTCAAAGTTGCCGACATTGACACTGAAATTGGGAATTCCCGCCGCTTTGTCTGAGATGATGATAACAACTTTTGTTTTGAGAACTTTTTGCTCAACCCGACATTTAGGGGTACGTGAGCTTGAGACATAATTAAAAGCCGGTTATTGGCCAATACCAGTCAAAGTCTGATGGATGAGGTATGGTAACTTCAAATGTATTCCTCTTGTTTTTCTTGTGTCTCTTCAGTGAAGACTGGCAACCATCAAAGCATCTTGATCCTATGCTTCTGTCAAACCTACCTTAGGTTAAAAAGGCTACTTAGCTGCACATACAGAGCTACTTTTTTCCGCGTTATCCCCAGAGTGAACCTATTTATTTTTAGGTAAGGGAGCCGTCTTTCAGTCAACCACTTCGGTTGAAGTGGGGGTTTCCCAGCTCTCAAGGAAGCTGGTTCTCATTTTTTTGTGAAGGCTGTGTAAGCCTTGCCGGTTTTTATTTTGGTTTGAATTAAACACCGAAACGGGAAATAATGTCTGACACCTTTGGTGGGATTCTAACCCGAGCTCTTGGCATGAAATGTAATTACTCTACCAATTGAGCTCAAACCCTTCTCAACAGTTATGTCACTCTTAAAGTGTAAATTGGTACTGACATTTCCTCACTTGAAAATCTTTCAGAGCACTGGCTTCAAGTGTTGCCAAAAATTAAAGAAGAACCACTCGAATACAACGAGGTCTAATTGATTGAATGATTCGCCATGGTCGATATACCAGATGAAATGAACCGGATGAATTTGGTTGAAGGTCGTGGGTTCGAATTCCGGCAGAGCGCAAAATATATACCATTTATTTCACATGAGCAATGTTTGCGCACTACGTTTTTTTTTTTGCTCAGATTGTGTAGAGTGTGATTCTTAAGAAAAAATCATTGAAAGGTCATCTGTGAATCAAATGGTGGATTAGCCAAACAATCACTGCGGGGACGTTATGTAATTAAATGTGCTCTTCGCTGGATTGAAAACTGGGTCTTATTTGAGATTGATTCTTTTTATGGCAAAAACCAAACTTCTACTTCTACTTCGACTACTACAATATATTCCAGGATATGCTTCTCCAAGAACTTCTTGTTCACCTCTCTTTTATAAAAAAAAAACTTATGTCTCAATTATTGATTGAATATCGGCCCTCTTATCCGTACATTGGTCAGTAGAACCTTTGTACAAGTCTGCAGTAGTGTTTGGAGAGCGTGCTTTTGCAGTGGCGGCTCAGAGAGATTATCGAAATCAGTCATTACTTCAAGAGGTGCATGGCTCTTCCGTCCACAAAATTCAAGATAGATGAGTACTTTCCTTGTTCGTTCAGTTGTGTTGTACCGAGATGAATCGTGGAGTCTGATACATGTGGCGCATCAATACCAACACGGAGCTCCATATTTCAGCACCTTCTTGTCAGACCACGTCTTGGAGATAGCCGGATCAAGTTAGGAAGCAAGTATTGACGTCGAAGCTGGCATTCCCTAACTTAATTGTCACACTAATTTTTAATCCCAATTTAATTTACTTTTCAATTAAAATCACGAAGTGAATCTATCTCTCCATCAAATAAACAATCACTTCACATCTCGGCAGGCAGACAGACAGCCCAGAGCCGTGGGGTGTGAAGAGGCATGAAAGGTAATCAATTCCCGCACAACACAGGTCTGGATGGAAGCTGTGAAAACATTCAGCCAATAAAACACCATCACGGATGTTGTTCTGTTTTCAGATGGGAGTAATTTATGTTTTTATTGAGCTCACTTGAGTGATCCAATGTGGGGAAAGTCGGATGTTATATGAACTTGTAAATTTGGCACTTATGTATGGAAGTAGAACTAGGTGTTTTCCCGACTCATTCCTTTGCCAGATTGCCCGCTTATATAATGAGACCGGTATCTGTGATTCCACCCCAATTTAACCTTGTCCTATTTAAAACCATTATCAATCGCCATTTTGGTTCAGAGTCTCAAAACAAAGACAACGCAACGCAACACACACCACAGCACTGCGCAACTAACGGCCCTGCAACTTGATCAGGACATCAACCGCCACATCACCAATGTCTTAAATCCAGGGAGTCTCCCGCCCAGGGTTCCTTAAACAAACAACGTGAGCTGAAGATGGAACAATTGATTTTCTCATCGTCCTGCAAGTACGCTTACCTAATTTAGGTTAAAAGTCTATCGGTGTTATTCACAACACAAAGCAAATCTATGGCTAAGCTGTAACCTAACGTGAATTCAAAAGACGTCTGCAATTAGATTTTTTAAGTCAAGCCAAATAATTTGAATGCTGTCCGAGAAAATTCAATTTTTGAACACTGGGATCATAGATTTCGGATATTTAAAAAGGCAAGGGGCACCATCCATACTGTAACAAATGAAGAAGACGATCAGCAAGATGGTTTTCATGTTGTAAGTCCACATGCGGCAAGTGTAAGCGCGAACTTTTACGTGTCTGCCTATTGCAATGCATGTAATATGAATATTCAATGTAAAATATCTTTGCACCGTAGATTATAGATTACATACAACCAAAAATACCCCGGCGCGGTTCAGTCGGATAAAAAAAGTGTTCGAAAAGCCTCCATAATTTTTTGCATTATCTTTTGGCTCTATTTTGATCTATCAAATTGATGGAAAAATTGAAGATTCCTACGTTACTAAAAATGCTTTGAAAACTGATTTGTAGCCCTTCATTCGACGTTTCACATAAAATGAGTCAACCAAGGCAGCAATCTCTTATACTCAATTGACGAAAAAACAAATTATTTATTTCTTGTAACAATGTGGGCTGCATTTGAGTTGACATAGACAAACTTGTGCCATCACCCGACCGGGTCACAATGAAAAATGCAAATATTTTATTATTGGTTGCTATGGACAGCAGTTCATCCAAAACTGT
Organism: Agapetus fuscipes; assembly: GCA_951799405.1. Classification (NCBI taxonomy): domain Eukaryota; kingdom Metazoa; phylum Arthropoda; class Insecta; order Trichoptera; family Glossosomatidae; genus Agapetus; species Agapetus fuscipes. The sequence goes on along the minus strand of OX637341.1, from coordinate 7,789,909 downwards.
TTGATGTTTACTCGCTGATAAAAGAAGTTCCATATTCAAAAATGTTCCGACTTCATTGTACATTTTAAAATTCCATTCACTCTATTGATCTAGTGTTGGGACAATTTACAGTCTAGGAATTCCTTTCAGGAACAAATCCCCATTTCCTTCGATAATGCATTCAATGCTCTATCTCAATATTGTTAATAAGACCTCTTTGTATTCCCCATGTTACAGGCATTTCACACAATGTCCTGATGTACCCAAAGTGTAACCTTCATCTTGTTTCCGTTACTTCAATTGTTGTATAAAAACTCAAAGAGCACCTCTGGTGAGGGTTTAAGTATACACACATTTTTGGGGAACGCCATGCTTGAGTTTTAACGTAGTTTTACGCCTGGGATAGTGGAGTGCTAAGATCGATTCTATCGCCGCGGTAACAATGAAACTCAAAGTAATGAAGTTGCCTCCGCATAGAGATGAGCTAACGCAAAGTCTTTTTCATTTCCTGTACAAGCTGAGTAAACCTTGCCGCTCAAACTTATAAAAGTCTCGATGAGGAAAAAATATTTTCTCAATGGACAGAAAACACTCTTGAGCCGAAACTGTAAAATTAATTTACTCTCAATCTATAATAATCTGTAATTTAAGTTTCAAAGATATATTGGTATTTAAAGTCCATATTTAATGCATGCCCCACAAGCAGGCGCATGTAATTTCGCGCTTACACATGCTGCATATGTAGATACAAAATAAACCAAAGCTCACTTGAAGATCAACTTAAACAGCAACTCCTGTCGTCTTTACTTGACACCGCGGTGGCATTGGCAAAAGTGAAAAAAAATGGATTTGAAATAAGCACCGAAACGAAAAACCATTACTGACACGGAAAAAAAACTGCAACTGAGCAACAAATATTATGTAATTCCTTGCCTGCGTTATTTCTGAAGGGGTAATATGTGTCGATTTGGCACCTATTTATTTTGACGGATAAAGCGGACGGCCGCACACCAACCCCTTTTCAGTTGAAGTGAGAGTTAACAAGCTCCCTTGAGTTGTGCTTCTCATTTCTTGCGCAGGCTGTGTACACCTTGCCGGTATTTATTTTTCTTGAAATAGACACCGAAAGAAGACTCTTGGTGAGAATCGAACGCTAGCCCTCGACATGGACAGCACTCCACCAACTGAGCTATCGCACGGAGTAGAATATTAAGCAAAAAATGCTCAATTAGGATTGAAAATGTAGGTACCTAGTTATTTTTTTCTGTAAATCCCTATTATTGCACATCACTATTGTTGTAAGCACGTACTCCGGTATTTGTTGAACCTACACTGAGCTTAGGGATGGGACAGCTGCTGCTGTGGCGGGGGGGACGGTATTCTCATTTCCGCTGCAGCCTCCACTTCGGAGAGACGGCCGTCTGACGTCACACACCTTAACACGAGCGCCGACATGTAGAACTCATGAATAGATTATAGTATCGCATGCACGTCATAGCACGGTGCCGCGCGAGATGATATTATGACTGTATTATGAAGGGAATCACTTGTTTTTATCTGACTTAACAATATTATATTCGGGAAATGAGAAGGCTTTCGTTGCGTCATTCTTACGGAAAAGTGCCACGCAACTAAGTTAAACACACACACACGCCGGTCCGTAGTCCAGTGGCAGCACTTCGGACTCGTAAATGGAAGGTTGTGGGTTAGAATCCCGGCGGATCACAAAAAATACACCATTTGTATTTTCAAATTTGCTCTTCGCTGGGTTGAAAAATTCACACACCTTTACCAAAGACCGGTCATCAAAAGGTGCATCCAGCCTTACGGCAACTGGGTCTTGCCTGAGAATTGGCGCTTTCTACAAGCTCGCAGAGGGTTCTTGAGGTGTGATACACACAAAAACAGCGCTCAACAAATAAATCAGCCTAATTTTTTTTTATGTATAGTGCAACTCCTTGCATGCGTTATTCTCGAACGGGTCGTATTTGGCGGTTGGGGACCTATTTATTTTTACGGTATGGGGGCCGGCCTCACTCCAACCACATCACTCGAAGAAGGGGTTTCCCAGCTCCCGAGGAGACGGGTTCTCATTTCTTTTGAAGGCTGAGTAAGCCTTGCCGGTACTTATTTTGGGCTTGAAATAAACACGCCTTGGCTCGCACCATGGCTCTTCGTTGTGTTGTGCACCGGTACGCGACGTTCTGTTCTGAAGTCGCGTTGTATCTTACAACAAAAAACTCTGACGTTAGGCGTTTTTTACATAATTATTTTTTCTATTTCAAATAATTATTGTCGCTGGAATGGTCGAGTGGATAAGACGTCAGCACTCGAATTTGCTTTATTAAAACAAGCACAAGTTCGAGCCCCCCAGCGCGGTGTACTATCGACTATAACATTGATCCTGGTTCAACTAATGTCATTGAATAATTATCAATTAATTATTACTCAAAAATATTTCATAATTAATTATTAATCGATGATGTTAGAGTGCCTGTTTCTGGCCTGGCAAAATACGTTGGTGAATTGTATTTCTCTTACAGATCTATTTTTTAACGAAAAATTGTAGACTCTTGATAATGACCTGAATGTTGTAGGTCGAAAAGGCTTGAGGTAGATAAAATTATTGTGAAAATAAAACTACGTTTTGAAAAAAAAAAATATTTTAGAAAAATTGTATATTCTTTCATACACTTAACTGAAGCTTGCAAGTAATGTAAATAATAAATACGACAGCCAAAACTCGCAAAAAATAAAACTGGATGGCGGAATAATCTTCATTTCGACATCATTCTTGTCGTTTTGTTTTTACTTAGAATACGAGTAGTCAGCGTAAAAGCTGATAAAGTCACAGGCAATCAACTTTCCCTTTTCCCTGCGATAGCGTTCGGTATTTTCATTTCGTGCACATCACCTCAAGTAAAACACCATACATTCAAACTCTACTCACAACATTCACCGAATAATGTATACAAACTCAAGCTTTGCCTCTAGCGAACGTTTTATTTTCAACCATTTTTGGTAAAACTTAAGTTGTACACTTAGTGATCATATCGCGTGGTAGCTCGCATTCAAGACGTCTCCTTAGTGCTTGTTTATCCTTTGTCCATCAAAGGTGTGTACTTTCACAAGATAAATTATTTGTATGTGTACTGGACAAATGTGTCTTATGAAAACTGGAAATTGACTTAGAAAATATTTAAAACAACTCTCACTTTATCGTGTTGTACGTTTTTTTCTTAGCTCAGATTGTTTAGAATGTGATTCTTCGTTGAAAGGTCGTGTTTGAATCAAATGGTAGATAAGCCAAACAAGCACTGAGGGGACGAAGAGTGTCGATAAAAGTATATGGAGCATGTCGCAGTGTTGGGGAAACCACGACAGTCTCTGTAAGTTCATGGCCGCTCTTAGGGCAGTAATGGTAGGATGTTGGTAGTTGGAGCTCTACTTGGACCTCTGAGAGGATTGTCTAGGGTCGTTGTCCTTTTGACTTATGCCTTTGATTCTGTTGGTAAACGACTTGGAACGAATATTTATTTATTTACAAATACATTGTATTATAATTAAATATAAATTTAGCTTGTAAAATAACGCAACTAAGCTTTACATGTAGAGTAACTTCTTGCGTGCGTTGTTTCCGAAGGGATCGCGTGTGGTGATTCGGGACTTATTTATTTTTACGCTTAAGGGGGTCGGCCTCACAACAACCACTTCATCACAGTTTTCCTCTAGATTATCTTCATCACCCCGCTTCACGCTGAAGAAGCCCATCGTAGACATGAGCGAAACGTCCAAAAGCTCTAGCTCCCATAGACCACGGCAACAGATCCCGGAAAACATCTCTCCAGCTACAACCACTTTAGTTGAAGTGGGGGTTTCCCAGCTCTCGAGGGGGCTGGTACCCATTTCTTGTGAAGGCTTGTTAACCTGGCCGGTATTTCATGTTGCGTTTGAATTAGTCGGTGTTATGGCCGCGGGGATCAAGTCGGGTTATTTGGAACCGGATAACGTTGGTTCGAATCCCGCGACGATAACGTCGAACCTGGTTCAACAGTTGTCGTTGCATGCACACAAGCTTCTGCTTTCGCATGAAGACAACTGGCCAGGCAAAAAAGGTTGGTGGATAGCATTTCTTTCGACAAATCTATTTAAAAATAAAAATAATAATAATTATAAAACTCTCAGAAACGGGAAACCACAACTGAGCTGTCAACCGGAAAGATAATGGGAGATATCTCTGCCTGGCATAGCATCAAAGGGGTTTATTTTTCAAGTAAATAAAATGTTAAAGGGAAAAGAAGTTGGTTGAAAGGTTTATTTTTCACAAACAAATAATATAATTTCATTTGGTATTCCAAGAATCGACTATTAAATTTCCATCTCTGTGTACTGGAGTAATCAGATTTGTATATAAAACCGGGAATAAGTATTATTTTTCAGTCGCTGTACATTTCACTACACCAAGTAAAAGAAAATGCGTAAAAACTCAACCAAAACGTTTGATAAAAAATGTTCCACGAGAGAATGTCCATTGACAGAACGTCGACTGGCACGGTGTCCATGGACAATATGTTCACAAGACAAAATGTCCATACAAAAAAATGACCACGACAGAATATCCACCGACATAGTGTTCACAGACAGAATGTGCATGGATAAAATGTCCATTGAAAAAATCTCCCGACTTAATGACCACAGATTTGTATTTGTTTACTCCATCATAATAATGTCCAGTTTCATTTAACCCTTTTCTAAAATTTAATCTAGACTGTACCTTATAAATTAATGATTAACAAATAAAAGTGTTTAAACATATCTATAATATAAGTTGCAAAGATATATTAACATTTAAAATTTATATTAAATGCGTGTACATAAACAGACACGTGTAAATTCGAGCTTACTAATGCTGCATGTGTACTTACAAATTAAAAACCAAACCTCAAATGAATATACACCCTGCAAGTTTTACGTAGCTTTCCTGAAACTGGGGTGAAATTGGCAAAGAAAACCATGCTGGAGTAATGTTTTCCGGAATGAGAACTGTGAGTTCACAGTTCTCGTCAAGATCATTTTCATCATCATACTTCACGCTGAAAAGCCATGGGCGAAACGTCCGGAAGCTCCAGCTCCCACAGACCACGGCAACAGATCCTTGAAAACATCACTCCAGCATCATCAGCCGACCGTGTAAGCCTAAAACTCTTATTCAAAGAAAACCATGTTTAACAGTATGGGTGGTCAGCCTCATCCCAACCTGTAAGTAAAATAATGTAAAATCATATAAATTAATTATAGAAAATGTCGCAAGTGAATTTCATATTGTTGGTGGACATTTTGTCGCGTGGCCATTTTGCTCATGGACATTATATCAGTGAACAATCTGTCGATGTATATTTTATCGTGACACATAAAAAAAAACATGGAAAGTCTATTGAGTGTTTCAGTTAGCATATATTTTTTGTTAAACTCTATAGTTGAGTTTTTACGTTAAGTGTTGTACTTGGAGTACAGATGAACAAACTTTGAATGTAAGGAGATCGAAAGCAAATGACGTAAACGGTGATTTATGTGCAAAATCTTAACTTGAGATTTTCCTCTAATAGTGACGCGATACACTTTCACAGATACAGCACAAAACGTGTAAACGATTTCCTCAGGTTCTTGATTTATGAAAACATATATTTATTTACTTGTTGAAAAACAAACTTGAATGAAAAAAATAAACGGTTAGTTCAAACTTAGATTTCTTTTTGATTTGTTTTAGTAGGTATTTTGATTAAATATTATATTGAAAATTAAATGACGGCTGATCTGTAATGTTGGTAGCTTAAACTTCATTTTCATTGTCATTTCCTATTTGAGAGTCTTTTTTATTATTAATTCCTTGACTTATAGGTTGCACTTTGCCAAGACGGCAAGAGTTGAAGGGTGTATGCCCATTTGAGATTTGGTTTTTATGTTGTAGGTTCACATGAAGCATGTGCAAGCGCGAACTTGTACGTGTCTGGTTGTGAGAATGCATGTAATTAGAATCTCCAATGTAACATATCTTTGCAACCTAGATTAGATTAGATTAATTGTCTTATTTTAATAAAATAAATCAATTGATTTACTTTATTAAAATAAGAAAAAGTGGTAAGTGCTGCTTATGTATAAACAATACCTCAAGAGCCTTCTGTGAGCTTGGTCATCGCTATAAAAAACGATTCTTAAACACGACCCAATTGCTGTAAGGTTGGATGGACCTTTGGTTACCGGTCTTTGGTAAAGGTACACGAATTTTTCAACCCAGCAAAAAGCACATTTGAAAATTTAAATGATATTTTTTTTGTGCTCCGCTGGAAATCACACCCACGACCTTCGACTCCGAAGCGCTAACCACTAGACTACGCATTGGTTCCTTGACTTAAAGTTTGGTATACCTAATACTGACCAGACATGTTGTACAAAATGGTTCACTTTTTCGTATATCATACCTGTTTCAGGGAAGGTCGATGATAGTTGCAGGGTTGATTCTTATTTTGTAACCTCGCATGCAGCATGTGTAAGCGCTAAACGCATGGGTAATAAATGGTGAATATAATTCATGTATAAAATGTAAGAAAAAGGTGTTATGAATAGAAAGTGGTATGAGAAATATGAATAATGAAATGTTACACTGCTGAGGCTCTGGCCAACCATAAGTGAATGATATCAGAGCTACAGGTATTTTTGTGCCTTTTTGATATTTTTTGAACTCTTTCAACAGATCAGTTAATCTATTTTTACAACAAAGTTTTTTTACAAATTACAAAAGTGATTGATTAAAGTCAGGTAACGTGTTTTTGTAAACATTTTATTTTTTAGCGGAAACATGCCTATTATAAAATTTGTTTATTCAAAGTTGGCAATAGTTTAGTCTTGAAGTTGGCGATTGATTTGAATTTGGAACTAGACGTCAAAATTCGCAAACAAAATGGCGCAGATACCTACAGTAATGGCGGTCGTGTTTAAAAGTTTTCATAATGTGTTTACGAAACGTAAATAGGTAATCTAAATACTGCGTAATGGATCTGCGAAAGATTAGTGCGTCTTGTTTAATCTAACTTTCGTATTTGAGCTCAATTGGTCAAAGTCAGAAGGCTAGAGTTCGATCTCTCACATGATCTCTCATCACAACTATCTTTTCCAGGCTCTGATGGTACTATCACGAATAAATAATTGTGTTTTTTGTTTATCTGTGTGATTATAAAGTCTGTGAAGCCTCTCTGGAAATAAATAGATGTTATGTATAATTTGTATTTGTTCCTTGACTTATAGGTTGGTATGCGGCTGACCACCCATGCTGTAGAAAATGGTTCACTTTGCCAATATCCCCCCTGTTTCAGGGTAGGTCGGCAGGAGTTGCAGGGTGTATGTCCATTTGAGATTCGGGCTTTTATATTGTAGGACCACATGCGGCATGTTTAAGCGCGAACTTAAACATGTCTGTTTTGTGAAAATGCATATAATGTGAATCTCTAATGTTACATATACTTTGCAACTTAGATTAGATTAGTATTGTTCGAGATTGCTCGAGTTTTTGGTCGAATGTTCTAGGAAAGTCTCGCATGTATCAATTCTCAATGATTCAGAATGATCCTTATTCTTGCTATAAAATAAGGTGCCACTCCTAATAATATTGAACATCGGCAATCATCATGGCTATCTTTAAATGTTGTGGCCCGAAAAAGAGATTTGATGTTTTTTGTAAAACACTGTCGCACATTAGGTACCCAGAAAGGATAAATATTATCAAAAGATTTTTTTTCAGGATAATGCGTGGTCAGAATAAACAGAAAAAGCTATTTCTTTGAAATACGATACTCAACATGTGAAAAAAGGATTTTCATTGTTAAATTTGTCGATGAAATAAAAATAGTTGTGATGTAACGCTGCCGGGAGACAGTGGCGGATCAACCCGAGAGTTTTCTTGTCAAACAGAATCACAGAGCCATCTGGGTAAACACGCAGATAAAAGGGGGAAGCTATAGCAGATGTGGACTGAAAATACTCTTTATTCCTAGTACCTATCACACTTTACCTTTTATCTCAACCATAGAGTTTTAAAAAAAATGTATGGAAAGTAAAACGCTCAATGGAGGCCATTGATCAATATTAAATTAAATATTTCAAAGAGAATTTAAAAAACAATCAAGTTATATCTCACTCTTAATATTATTTACTTTCACTTTATTTTATGTGTAAGAATATATAAACGCTTTAGACAATATTCATGTCCGGTCGATGTCTCAGTTGGTAGCCGAGAGCAAGGATTCGATCCCCACCCAGGGCGTCAGAAATGATTTTACGTTTTTTCCATGAGTGCACTAAAAAAAATTGTGTAAAATTCACCCGACTTCAACGAAACGTCGGAAATAAAATAAATTCTCCGATCTCCGTTCATCAAATATTCTATTTGTAAATTGATTTTAATATTTTTTGTAATTTTGAGTATTTTCCCGTGAGGCTGAATTTTTTTCCCCCCGAATATTGAAATTCCTTTTTTCAGTACACAAATTAAAAGATACGAACATGGCTTACGATTTCTAAATAGAAAAAAATATGTTTTCATACTTTCATAGGACTAAGTACATAGAAATTTCGTTACTTCATAAAAAAATGGCTTTTTTTGTACATTTCTCTCAATTTCGGCAACAATTTTGATAAGATTTTCTCTACACACACTTTTGGTTTCTCTACACTGGAATTCCTCTAGAGACTTTTATCGTCCGCTAGCGTTTTCAATCTGTCCTTGCACCCCACGTATACAACATGACTTTAATTCTCAACTCTAGATATGTAACACAAATATATGGAAACTCAAACGTTCACTAGAAGCGCTACTTTTAGTTAGCATATGTGTTTAGTATAACATCATGGTTGACTTTTAACTTAAAGTTGTATACTTGAGGTAAGTCGTGAAATCAACTTCAAGATTTACTGAAAAGAAAAAACGTATCGCTTTTGTGATAAATTAGTTACTGCTTTTTTATAAAAACATTGATAAAGTAATATTGTATAATTTTTGTTCCTTCACTCATAGGTCGGTATGAGGCTAACAACTCATACTATAAATAATGGTTCACCTTACCAATGCCCCCCCCCAGTTTCAGTGAAGGCCGGCAAGAGTTGCAGGGATATTGTTCATTTGAAATTGGACTTTCATGTTGTGAGTCCACATGCGGTGAACTTATTTGTGTCTGTTTGTGAGAATGCATGTTATATGAATCGTAAATGTAATATATCTCTTTAACTTGGATTACTAAATATTACTACTTAAAGTATTTTATGTGATTTAATCCATCTGACCAAACTAATCCAGAGTACCTCAACATTCGACATTAAGAAGTTAAAAAAAGGAGGCCGGATATCGAAAGGATAGTGCTGGGAATCAGCCTAAGAGACAGGGTTTTCAACCAGGAGATCCGTAGACGCACTAGTGTCATTGATGTCATACAGCAAGTGGCCTGCTTAAAGTGGCTTTGGGATGGTCACGTGGCAAGGCAGGACCATGACAGGTGGCCGAAAAGGATCGCCTAGTTGTGGCTCAGAATGTCCAAATGGGGAATGGAGAGACCCCAGCTGAGGTGGCTGGACGACATCAAGAGAACTGCAGGCAGAGGATGGCTGAACACAGCAGCCGAGGCATGGAGAAGACTGAAGGAGGCCTACATCTAGAAGTGGACTGAGAAAGGTTACCTTTAAGGAAGAAGAAGAAGAAGAACATGAAAAGATTGCATTAGTTCATCTTTAATCATAGTTACAAAGATATATAAGCTTTAAAGATTCATTTTAAATGCATGTCCCCAAGCAGGCTCTTGTGAGTTCGAGCATAAGATTTTGATTTTGCTTATACAAATGCTGCATGTATTCAAACAAAATCAGTAAAGAAATCTCTGAAATTAACAAAAACCCTGCAACTCTTTCATGTAAAGTGGGTGGTGTTGACAAAGTGAACCAATCTTTACAGTATGGGTGGTCTCAGCCTCATAGAAATCAGGCAACGAGTAAAACCAAAATATGTTCGTAGACCGAACATTCGATAATCGAGCTACGATTGCATCTCTTTTTATTTCCAAAGCCTTTTGTCGGAGTGGAATTATTTTTCTCGTGTAATATTTTTATGGACGCTTGCTGTCCAAATTGAAAAAAATGGAACTAAGATTTTTAGAGAAAAAAGAGGGAAATTGGGTCAATTGGTTTTGGGTTAAATGAAGTAACGACATTATTTTTTATTGCCAATTAAGAAAAAGAAAAAACCCGAAGGAGATAATCTTTCTAATTATGGTCACCCCCACCATTATTCCAGTATTTATGTATATTACTGAAAAAATTGGCGGGTGATTCGCTAAGGATGGTTTTCAATTATTTCTATGAGCCATATTTTACGCAAAAAAACAACTAAAAGCACAGTAATATTAAAGAATAAAAGGAAAAGCTAATTTTAGAATCCAGGGGGGGCAATACAAATCTTGATGTTTTTTTTAGTTGCTAGTACAATCCAGATAAAGTAGTATTTTCTTTTTGGGTTTTATTACACAGTATCCATTCATAACAATTAAAAGATGACAATTATTTATATCAGTGTACATGGCAGTGTAGGCTAATACCGAAGTAATCAGAAAAAAATATAATTTTGGTCGAAAACACTAAAGATGATGATGATGAGTTGATGATTTCTTTAAAGCGCCGTTTCGTGATGTAGTCACTCTAAGGGCGCTGGTGCAAACGATGCCAGAAATTTGCTTGTCTTCAGTGCATTCCGGAACTTTCCATGGCCCTCTAGCTCTCTCACATGATGTGGCAGGTGGTTCCAGGCCAGAGGGCCAGCAAATGCAAATGCACGCTCTCCAAACATTGTGTTAACTCTTCTTATAGGTTCTTCAATCATTGATTTGGCTTCAGTCTCAGCCGAGCGCAGTGTTAAGCTTTTTTTTGCCGAGGGTGACTGGTTTGATTAAATCAGCGAGATATTTGGGTGTTTTTACAAATAAAGCTTTAAAAAAAAAAAGGTTTAAAGGTGCTTATTTCACAACCAATGTAAAAACCAGGTAATGTTTACTCAGCACAAGAAACGAGAACAAGCGCCCTCGGTCACATGCAATGTATGGTCCACAGACTTCTCCATCACAAAAACTACAACACCTTCTCTCAGGGGTCAGTCTCCCCTCCACTGACCCACGCCCTGTATATCCATCCCATCCGGGGATGTGTCACAGGACTCGCATGCAAAAGTTATGTGAGATGCGAGTGGCAGAAGGCCCTCCCGTGAAGCTACACTTTCCCAAGTGTTTACACAAAGCAAAGGAGGCTCAGAAATCACTAAAAGATTATGGCCGTGGGGTTTAGGGCTCGAGGATTTTAATTTTACAAACAAAAATGCAAAGTGATTCTGAGCGTCTTAACATATGACTTAAGGCCTAAATTCGAGATGTTACTACTGAGACTGTTCGGGAGGTGCTCTCCAGACTAAGTGGCCAACCACCATAGAGGTGGGAAAGAATAAAGAAAAGAAGAAAGAAAATCGGTCTAATTAGACAGACGAGTTCTCGCCATAGCTAGCACAAAACTTTGAAAAAGCCCCAAAGTTAGATTTGTTGGCCACAAAGTCCGCATATCCGATCGGGCCGATGGCCGGTCTGACAGCGTTGAAGAGCGCCTCACGACCAGGCTGCAAGGCTTCGCAGTCCCACAGGATGTGTCGCACATCCTGCAGCGTCGCTCCGCACTCACAACCCGACCCCCTTGAGAGGCCAAGCTGGAAGAGCCTGGCCCTAAATTTACCGTGACCAGTCAAGAACTGACTGGTCCAATGGTCCGGGACCAACCAAGGAGCCTCGTATCTCTCACGGACCGAGGGAAAGAAAGAAAAGGTGGAAAGAAAGAAAAGGTGGTTCTGCCACAAAAACTACAATTAATTTAAACAACAATCTTTGGGTCGATAGCTCAGTTGGTAGAGTGCTTGCATTCCAAGCCGAGAGTTCAAGTTTGAATCCCGCCGAGGGTGTCAGAAATGATTTCCCGTTTCGGTTCAGTCCAAAATAAAATTGCCGGCAAGCTTAAATCAGCCTTCGCAAGAGATGATTACTTGATTGACTAGGTGATTTGCGTTTTACCGACCCTCTTACCTAAGAAAATAAATAGGTTTCACTTGCCAAATGCGATTTCTACGTAATCAACGCGGTAAAAAGAAGCACTAAATGTGCAGCTTGTTGCAAGCTGACTAATTTTATGTATATTTTTATATTGAGCTTTCAACTTCGTTCAAATACAATTTTCTCAGAAATTATACTTGCTTTGCTTCATCCCTAGTGTGACGTTTTTGGAGAGGATTGAATAAGGATTTTTTTATTACAATGGATTAGGTGCGGCCAGAACTATTGGCCCATACAAAGGAGTCGCTACCACAATAACATAGCTCCCTGCCTCTGTCTTACACTGATCTGTCTACCGTTCTTGTCCAGGATTTTCCCCTCTCTTCTCTCTCTTCCCCTTCCGACCACACAGCTTCAAACTTCCCAGGTGTCCCTCATTACCACTCTACAGGTATCCAAATTGTTCTGAAGTTTGTCGCAAACCCTTTTTATTTCCAAGTCCCCCTAATCAGAGAATTTAGTCGCTTTGGGCAAATTAAATCTTTACAGGGTTCTGGTTTTGATAATGTGCTCAAAAAGGTTTCCAAAATATCCTGTGTATGTTAATGCGTTTGACTCGAAATACCAAACACAATTTCACAGGAAAGCATACATTTTATATTAAAAACATATCCTGGACACGAAAAAGAAGTAAGTATGAACAAATATTTAATTTTTCAAATTTGCTCTTCATTGGGTTGAAAAATTCATCTGCCTTACCAAAGATCGGTCACCAAAGGTCCATCCAGCCTTACAGCAACTGGGTCTTGCTTGAGAATTAGCGCTTTCTACAGCGACAACCAAGCTTGCAAAGGGCTCTTGAGATGTGGTTCACACAAAAACAGCGCTTACCAAATAAATCAACTTAATCTTCTTCTATGTAAACAAAATAAAACGGATTAAAAAAAAAAAAACAATTAGGCTGATTTATTTGGTGAGCGCTGTTTTTGTATGTATCACACCTCAAGAGCCCTCTGCGAACTCAGTCATCGCTGTAGAAAGCGCCAATTCTCAAGCAAGACCCAGTTGCCGTAAGGCTGGATGGACCTTTTGATGACCGGTCTTTAGTAAAGGTTTATGAATTTTTTAACCCAGCGAAGAGCAAATTTGAAAATATAAATGGTATATTTTTTGTGTTCCGCAGGGATTCAAACCCACAACCTTCCAGGATGTATGTATGTTTGTATGTATGTCGTGTATGGACTGGTATTATTATAAATACATGTTGCATTTTGTTTTGTAAAATGTACGTTTTTCCACAAACATAAATTTTATTAACGATCACGAAAACTTCCAAAAGAATTGTTATTCCGCCGACTGCAGTCCGCGAGTAAATCCTACCAACTTGCAGAGATAAAATGTTTTTATTTCGATTTGAAAGCGCAAGTTGGTATCAGCTCAGCTTCCTCCTAAGGATTTATGATAAGTTTAGCCAGGCTTGCAATTCTGTCAAACTTATCCGACTAATGTCTTGTCTCTGGAGACTGGATCCCTCCACTTGCACTTTCGGAAATCCGACTTTATTCCTTGAAAGTAATGATAGCAGAGTTTTGTTCTGTGTACAAGACCTTACTCTGAAATTAAAAAAATAGTAAACATTTGGTCGAAGAAAAATTCTGTGACTGAGCTGTCTATGCAACTATATTGGATATGGCCGAAATGTCGTTGACCAAAAAGTCGTGTGACCGATTTGTCCACGGACGAGCTGTTTGTGAACTAGTTATCTTTGACCGATTTTTTGTTACACGACCAAGGGCCTGTTGAATATTAACAACAAACTTTTGAGGTAAAAGGTATTAGGTCGTTTATTCTAAATGCCGTTTTGTATTTAAAATATATCTGATTTAAGCTCTGAAATTTTTGTTGAATGTAGTCATTTAAATGGCATTGCTAGACGTCAAAAACTGCTTTGAGACGCTGTGATGTAAAAAAGTAAATTTCAGCATAAAAAATGAGCCACTTTTGTTTTTGATAACTGTGAGTATGTTCAGTTTTATGACCAGTTTTGCAAGCAAACCGGTTGCATCATCAGGTGGCTAAATAATTACTGGTTCGTTTGTGAAACTGGTCGTTGAACTGAATATACTCACAGCAATCCAAAACTAAGTCGCTTTATTTTTTATCTTGTAAAATGAAAGATTTAAATAACAAGTTTTAAAGGTCATCAGTTGATTTAGTAACTGGCATAAAGAACACTCAAAAATACTTCCCTTCCTCTTAACAAAACCATGAACTAATTAAATTACAAAACTTGCGAAATTCATTTGTAGACGCTTGCAAAAATAAAGGCGTCTTAATTTAATCAAATTTCTTTGCAAACTGCGCGGAATCTTCCAGAAAAGTAAAAGTTTCCACGGATAAACAAATTAGCGATTAGCTCGATCTCACTTGCATTGCATCTGAACTCTTAGTATCAACTTTACATTTAAACTCACCCAAAAATCTATAAAAACTTAAACGGTCTTTAAAAACGCTATTTTAGTATTTGTACATTTTTTGGTGACACTCTACGGTTGAGTTTACACGTTAACTTGAGGCACTGTGCTGTGGAAAATTTGAGAATAATTTCGAGCTCTGGGATAATTTTATTGACGCAGGAAAGCGCCTTGGCTTTGGGATATTTTTGAAGGCGCTCGCTACGCCGTAGAGCGTACTGAAAGCCTTACGACAAAACCGTAGACGCCAAGAAAAAGAGCGTGATCTTGAATTCAGTAGAAAATATTGCTTAGAAACATTTGTGTGTATTTTTTTGGTTGTATGCGTCAGTTTTATAAGCATTTCTAGACGTGAAATATATGTACATGACATTTTAATATAAAATTATTGTTAAGAGTTCTAACTTAAGCTTAATTTTTTTTTTATAAAGACTCTTTTCAACAACTATGGAATATAAACTGATTTTGATACATCACAATTTACGATAAAATTATGTACCATCAAGCAAATAATATAATTGTATTTGGAAAAACATTTCATTTGACAATCATTATATTTATTCTTGAGATGAGTCGATACAATATACATACATACTGAGTTGGTTATATTTTTTTTTACCCAAAATTAGGTATTTGATTTAAGCATAAAACAAATGCTTGTTTCTAAATTATATTAGACTTTCAAAAAAGTTTTAATGGAAAAACATAAAAAAAACACAGTAATGGGTTGCAACTGAGATGGCAGCCCAGCTAGCTGTTTTTCACAGTCTGTACCTCTTATTCCCTCACCTTCCCTTCTTATTGGGTTGTTATCTTCCTTAGCCGACGCGTCAGCTCTCCGCATGGCAGGTTTCACGGCCAAGGGTGGGTCTCGCTTTCACTGTCACCGGAGAAACTGAAAGAAAGAGAATAGGAAAGAAAGAAAATTTGAAATCTTAAGTCAAGAAAAACTGAAAACAATAGACGTTGAAAACAAGATGTACAGTATGGGAAACTTATGTAAAAAAACTTAAAATTTGAGCAATATGAAAGCAAAACAAAAATTAACGTGGAGAAACTGAAAATCAAAGAAACTGAAAGCTACAGAATCCGAAAGGAAAAAAAACTGAAAGCTGCTGTTTAGGTATGGAATCGATAATATTTTTAATTACAGAAACTGAAAGTTTTTTTATTCCTTGGCTTAAAAGTTGTTATAAGACTGACCACTCATACTGTAAATATAATGGTTCACTTTGCTAATGTCACCTGCAGAGGAGTTGTTGCAGATTGGGTTTTTCCGTTGTTAATCTACATGCATGTGTAAGCGCAAACTAATACGTGTCCGCTTGTGAGAAATCATGGTGTTATGAATCTTAAATGAAATATTTTTTTGCAACTTAGATAATAAATCATTATAAAAGAGGCATAAATTGAAAATTGAAATCTGAAAGCAAGAAAAACCAAAATTCGAAGAATCTCAAATCAAGAAAATTTTAAACCTGAAGAAAGTGAAAGCGGGAAAAACTGATGGCTAGAGAATCTAAACGCTGCGCTGGATAAAGTGAAAGTTGAATTCCGTTTCAGCAGACAATATCCTGAAAACAGTCAGATATACGATGCTTTTCACCGTTTTTGGGGGATGAAATTTTCTTTTTCGTTTTGGTTAGGATTTTTCGTTTTATTTTGCGGTTATGTGTCGGGACTTTAAAAGGATATCGAGTTTCAATACATTCTTGTAGTTTATCAAGTTGAATTACAATTTATTAATTGTTGTTTAAAGACTTTTTCATATATAATGTGATTTTTGATGAAAGAATTTAAATATAAATGCATTAACTTTGTAATTGTTCATCATTTAGGATAACAGAAAAACAATTTTGTTTTCGATTACTTAAGTACGAGTAGGTATATATATTTTATACCACAACCGGTTTTGCCAACATCCGTTTGCATCGTCAGGTGGTTAAATTAATACTTTTAATTAATCGAATAAATAAATATTCTTTTATTCATAAATACATAGAATTGACTGTAAAATGTGTGTAGAACTTCAAAAATATATTTTACAAATTTCACAACATATTATACCTTTGCAAAGAAAAACGTTTTGCGAGAAGAAACAACGAGATTTCATATTTATTATTTTAATATTTTTCTACCCACAACTTCTACTCTTCATGTAAAATTATTGAAAAATATGGAAAAACTCCGACATGAAACAAATATGAAAAGTAATTTTTATATGTGCATGTGTCTATCGTTAATAATATATGTATTTTGAGGATATTATTATTTAATATTTATTTTAATATTTATTATTAAAAATTTAATTATTTAATATTTATTTAATATTTAATATTTATTATATTATTATTTAATACATGATATTATTATTTAATGATGTATAAAATGTAATTTGTCGTGTGTGTGTGTTCCTTGACTTATAGGTTGGTATGCGGCTGACCACCCATGCTGTAAAAATGGTTCACTTTGCCAATGTCACCCCTGTCTCAGGGAAGGACGGCAAGAGTTGCAGGGTGTATGTCCATTTGAGATTTGATTTTTATGTTGTAGGTTCACATGAGGCATGTGCAAGCGCGAACTTGTACGTGTCTGGTTGTGAGAATGCATGTGATGTGAATCTCCAATGTAACATATCCTTGCAACTTAGATTAGATTAGATTAGATTAGATTGAGGAAGTAAAAATAATGTATGTATTGTGGTCAAGGTGCACAAATTTTCGAATAGGTTGGTATAAGGCTGACCTACTATACTGTAAAAAATTATTCACTTTGCTAATGCCACCCCTGTTTCAGGAAAGGTCGGCAAGAGAGTTTTTATTGTGCAACTTAGATTGGAAAACCTCTACATTCAGTTAACAAATCGTCCACTTTATTTGACTCCCTCTTCCCGCCAGGATTCAAAAGATAATACTGCGGAATGAAAGTGTGGCAGGGGAAAGAGAGGGGAGGAAGTGAGGAAGGGTGGAAACTTAAATGTGCGGAGAGAAAGTGAACGCGGAGGCTTTGGGGTGTAAAGTACTGTACTACACTGAGTGAAAAAAAATAACACGAAACAGATAGGTTTTTTTTTTCAAAAGCTATAGAAGTACAATTATCACCGCCCCTCAAGATGCATTCTTAGACAAAAAAAGTTTGAGCCAATAAATAAATTGAATGTATGAATTAAAGTTGTGTTTTTTTTTCAATAAATTAATTAATATTGATTTTTAACATTAAGTATTAATTTGTACAATATTGAATGGACACTGTACGAACCACCACAATTTTATCAAACACTTTAAAGGAAACTGTTAATGTGTTTTAAGTCAGTCAAATATAAGTATGATCTATATAATCTATAATCTAAGTTGCAAGGATATATTCATTCAAAGCTCTCAGATGTATGCCTACTAACAAACACGTGTAGTTCGCGCTTACAAATGCTGATTGTGTACTTACAAATAAAATCCAAACCTCAAATGAACATAAGCCCTGCAAATCTTGCCGACATTCCCTGAAACAAGGGTGACATTGGCAAAGTGAACCATTTTTTACAGTATGGGTGGTCAGCCTCATACCAACCTAGATGATGATATTTAGAGATCCCGGCAGGCGCGTGCATAGGATATAGGCAAATACATTTCAGAATAAATATTATCTCCCATTCCTTTCAAATAACTCATTGGAAATTAACTGGAGTGCTGAAAATGGCACCAATCGAACTTAAATTTTGAATTTGCAATCTCAATATCAACAATATCGAGCTTAAATTCGTTTATTACCATATACTGCCTAACTATTAGGCGCATGTGCCTGTATGGGATGCACGCTCCTAGAGTGTCCTGTTTGAAGAAAGGACGGAATAAAACATGGCTGTGCCTGAACAGCTGATCGTTTTTCCATAGAAAATAGATCAGCTGTTGATACGCCGCCATGTTTAATTTCATCGAATCTTCAAAAAGGAACGGTAAGGTCTATCGACGGCCATCGAGACTTCCTCCCCAGTTCGGGATAAGGCGTTCTGAATGTCGCCAGTAAACTAGCAAACATATTACGCTACGACAGTCAAGCCAAATGCTAATATTCACTTCCACTACATGATATTATCAGGAGAGTATATATACTAGTTCATACATATATATATATATAATACGACCAAAAGCACTGCGTTCTGCTTCTTTACGATATTACCCGTACACGTGGAAATTGAGAAATTTTAAATGAAATTACAGAAAATTTAGCCTTTCATATGAACATCATGAAAACCGCTTAAGATACTTGATTCTACTGATGGTATTTCCTTGACTTATAGGTTGGTATAAAGCTGTCCACCAATACTGTAAAAAAATAGTTCACTTCGGCAATGTCACCCCCTTTCAAGGAAGATCGGCGAGAGTTGCAGGGCGTATGTTGATTTGAGGTTTTTTATGTTGTAAGTCCACATGCGGCATGTGTACCTGTGCTTATGGCATTTTTTTTACAAACTTTGAAGGTGTGTTAACCCTGAAGTGTATCTCCACTGCTAAGGCTTCAAATGCATATCTAAGGCTTTTCATATTATTATTTATTTTTTTTGCTCTGCGTCGTTTCGATTGCAATCGAGAACATGAGAGACATCTTATTCGCGACAGGTTTCCCCTTTTAACGCGTCATCAAGCACATTAAATATTAATGCCCCGACTTTTTATTTAAGACAGTGTTTCTCAACCTTTTTTCGTCCATTTATGTGTAAATAAATACGTTCACTGGGGTATGGGAATCGCCTTTCCAATTTTTTTTTCTCCTTAAAATGACAGTCGATGGGGGGGGGGGGGGTAATCTAATCTAATCTAATCTAAGCTGCAAAGATATATTTCATTTAAGATTTATATTAAATGCATTCCCATAAGCAGACATGTATAATTTCGCGCTAACACATGCCGCATGTGGACCTACATTATAAAAACCCAATCTCGAATGAACATAAGCCCTGCAACTTTTGCCGTCCTTCCCTGAAACAGGGGTGACATTGGCAAAGTAAACCATATTTTACAGTATGGGTGGTCAGCCGCATACCAACCTATAAGTCAAGGAACAAGAAGCACTTGATTTATTTTCAAAATAATCTTTCATCTTTAAAACAGCGCCAGTTAAACTCTTCTTCTATGAAACATTTCACTCATAGTAAGTGACTTTCCCCTGATACTTGTCCATTCACTAAGCTTATTTAAACACATCATAAGGGCTGAATAGTTTCCCTTGTTATAACCACATGGTTATAGCACAGATTGTATAGGGTCTTCTCATTATCAAACTTACACTATCTACGCAGGAGATTGCTTTAACCTGAGGGCTAAGCGGGTGTGATATTACGTTCTAAAGGCCGTAAAAAACGCAACCAATCTACACATATAGTGTAACTTCTTGCCGCATGTGGCGAGTGTAACCTATTTTTTCACAGGTAAAAGGGGCCGGCCTAACGCCAATCCCTTCAATTGAAGTGGGGGTTTCCCAGTTCTCATAGGGGCTGGTACTCATTTCTTGTGAAGGCTGAGTAAAACTTTCCGGTATTTTATTTTAAGGGTGAAATAAACACCGAAACGGGATATCATTTCTGACGCCTTTGGTGTGATGTAAGCCGAGCTCACGGCTTGAAATGCAAGCGCTCTACCAACTTAATTATCGACCGGACTAGACAGTTTAAATTTTCTTGCATGAAACCTCTCACACAGAGTAAGTTACTATCTCCTGTTACTTGTCCATTCACTAAGCATATCCAAACACATCATAAGGGTTGGATGGTGCCCTCGTTTGTATAGGGCCCACTCATTATCATCCTTACACTATCTACCCCAGGAGATTGCTTTGACCTGAGGGCTAAGCGGGTGTGATATCATGTACTAACAGCCTTATTCATTAAATATCTATGTTAGGACCACAACAAAGCTTAAAACTACATTTAAGTATGAAAAAAATACATATTTTCCGTACTAGAAGTTGGTGTTTCTTTTTGAATAAGGTGGGTAAGAGTTTGTAATTTTTCTTGACTGGTTGGTATTCCTTAACTTATAGGTTGTTATAAGGCTAACCGCCCATTCTGTAAAAAAATGTTGCACTTTGCAAATGTCACTCCTGTTTTAGGGAATATAAAGTGATAATATATTGTTTGGTATACCTTGGATTATAGGATGGTATGAGGCTGACCAACGACACTGAACAAAATGGCTCTATTTGCTAATGTCACCCTTGTTTCAGGGAAATACGGTAGGAGTTGCAAGGTGAATGTATGCGAGGTTTGGATATTAATTTGTATGTACACATGCAGCATGTGTAAGCGCGAAATAGCATGTGCTTGCTTGTGAGCATGCATTAGACATGAGCCTAAAGTGGTCAGTCTTATACCAACCAATTAGTCAAGAAACACTCAATGAACTTAAAATTTCAATTCAATCAAAACACTCGCGATAATTTAGTGTTCTTATAATATGTAGCTTGGCGCCTGACAATGTTCATCATATCATCCCATAGAGAAAATTGTTTTTGAGCGGGAATACGTTTTATCGCTTTTAAACAGCAGATTGAATTTCTTTACGTTTGTCACGTCCCGGGTTATTGTTTTCCCTTGTTAACATTTTTACTTTTATCAGCGTTGTAGAACTCGCTCTCAAATCCGTAAAACGTGCCAATTTATCTAAAATGTAAAGTGTAAACTGTAACTATGTCGCCATTCCCCTAGGGGTGGTCAAAGCATTTTCAGATGCTTTCCATTTTTTTCTATTGCATACCTCTTTCAATTCATTCATATCCATCACCTTTTTCGTTCATTTCCTTCTTTTACATTTGCTTTGCATATTCCATTCTTTCACAATTTCACCAATTTGAACCAACCATTCTTTTCTCGGTCATACCTTTCATTTCTCCTCTATATGCACTTAATAAATCTTTTTGCACGCCCATAGCATATCATCACATTCTTTTGTACCATACATTTTAATTTATCTTATTTCTTGTGTACATCTTATACTAACGGGCAGATTTTTTTTAAATTGAGGTCAACTTATTTATAAAACCGGGAGTTTAAATGTGGTCATCTCGCTGGTGTAGTTCCAAGCCTGACATCCTGAGGTGCTGATGTTTCATTTATACAAAACCGTTTAAATCATACATTTTTTGTCATTTCTATAAATTTGAAGGTTAGAAAATTGAGATCATGAAAACACTTCTTAATACTTACTTAATTGGTTAAATGCCCAAAATTATTCAATTTGCGTTTTATCAAAACTTATTTATTTTCAATAATTTTCTACTTACTAATGGACGATCCTTTTTGGCTATCTGTCATGGTCCTGCCTTGCGACGTGACCAGCCCAGAGCCACTTTAAGCAGGCCACTCGCTGTATGACATCAGTAACACCAGTGCGTCTACGGATCTCCTGGTTTAGAACCGTGTCTCTGAGGCTGATTCCCAGCATCCTCCTTTTAATGGCTCTTTGGCACGTCATCAGTCTGTAGGCGCTATACTAAGTGAGTTCCTATATTTCAAAGCCATAGGTGGATACTGGGAGCTCGCATGACTCATAGGCATTCCTATATAGGCACAACAAATGTTCGATAATTAACATCGATCGTGCCAAAAAATTGGCGTAGAAATGATTGAAGCAAGAAAGGAAAACGTACATACATATTTGCAAACACAATTAGAGTCACAACTATGCTTGTAGATCGACAGCTCACGCGTTTGTTCTGAAAATAAATAAAAAAAGTAAACCAATAAATGTATAGAAACTGAATCGCTCAACAGAGACGTTTTTTTTAGTTTATATACATTGCTCATTTACGCTACTATAGAGTTAAGGTTGCAGGTCAGTTGTTACCTTGTATGGAATAATACCTGTTTTTTTCTGGTGTAAGTTTTTTCTCTTGTAAGTCTATTTTCGGCCGTAATCTGTGACGTCATAAGAATACAGTCCCTCAAGTATAAAACGTTACGTTTAAACTAAAACATCGTGTTTTCTAAAAAATAAATGGGAATAAAATCAGCGACTCTATTAGACGTTTTAGTTTCCATGCATTTGTAACGTTAAGTGTTATACTTGGGGTACAGAGTCACACTTTGTAGGGGAGACACGTCTTCCTTGTGACGACCAACAACGCAGGCTGTGTTTTGTGTAAAGTATGAAAAAGTGCCGGAAAAATATGGTGAAAAAAGACGAAAATAAACACAAAATAATATGCTCCACTTGATCATCATCCTTTTTTTGTTGTTCTTCAAGCCCATTTTTTTTAAATAAAAAATTGCATTTAAATAAAAAAAATAACACTCCAGAGGTGGAAAACTCGATGACAGTCGATAGCTCTTACCGTATATATTTGAAGATAGAACGAAATAAAACGTGGCTGTGTATCAACAGCTGATGATATGAAAAGCGAAACGTAAAGGAAATGTATGAAAACAGTTTTGTATGTTACATTTTGAAAATATATTTTAGTGTCAATTTTAATGCAATTCAATTGAGTTTCCCGTTTAAAATAGATCAGTTAATAATAAAAGATGTTTTTAATAGGTTAACCATTTATTTAAAAATACAAAAACTTCTTAAAAAAATAAAAGGAATTTATATGGCCTGACAGCAAAATCATATTCTCCCTTTTGCTTAAAAAAAAAAAAAATTAGGCTGATTTATTTGGTGAGCGCTGTTTTTGTGTGTATCACACCTCAAAAGCCCTCTTCTAAGTTGCAAAGATATATATACACATTTAAAAATTCATATTCAATGCATACCCACAAACAGAAACTTGTAAGTTCTAATCTAATCTAATCTAATCTAAGCTGCAAAGATATATATCATTTAAGATTTATACTAAATGCATTCCCACAAGCAGATATGTATAATTTCGCGCTAACACATGCCGCATGTGGACCTACAATATAAAAACCCAATCTCGAATGAACATAAGCCTTGCAACTCTTGCCGTCCTTCCCTGAAACAGGGGTGACATTGAGTTCGCGCTTAGCAATGCTTAAAAATGTTTACCTACTTACAAATTAAAATCGAAACTTCAAATAAACATAAGCTCTGAAACTATTGCCGATTTTCCTTGTAACAGAGGTGACATTAGCACAGTGAACCATTTTTTATGGCGGTCAGCCTCATATCAAACTATAAGTCAAGGAATTTATCGATTTTAAAGGCACAATCCTATGTACATAGGTGCAAATATATGAAGGCATTAGTGAAACCTACAGAAGCTCACGTACAAATAGGGGTGATATACGTACTCGTACAGTATTTGTGTAGGAGCTCGCGCAAACACAATATATCGAACTTTGACCTTCGCAAATTGCCGGAGTCTCATTGTTAAAACATGGAAAGACGTGCCTTCAATTATATACTTCGCATTTCGTTAACATTAGTTGTTTAACGATCTGCAAATCGGAGAAAAAGATTAAGACGTAGACGAAGATGATCTGGCCAATATTGAAAAAATAAAACCTCGAAAAATTTATGAAAAAAACTACCAGTCCGTAGGCTAGTGGCGAATACTGGCGAAACACAAAAAAATATACCGTTTATACTTTCAAATATACTTACTATTCGTTGGATTGAAAAATTCGTATACCTTTACCAATGACCGATCACCAAAGGTCCATCTCAGGACTATTGAAAACAAATATTGTCATTTTAAGTTCGCATCTCTCATACACTTTTACTTTAGATTCAATTTAATTTTACAAAGTTTCATGGAATATTTGAAGATACAAAAAATCGATCCAAGTTCATTGCAAAAGCTCTTAAAAAACTCATAGAGGTCTCTCAGGCAGTGCTTTTTATTGTTTAAAAATAATAAAACTAAAGATTAGTGATGTGAAAAAATTAAGGTACCGGAATCACGGTTTTATCGTCCTGAACTTTGTCATTTTATCGTCCTTTTTTTGTTGTTGGTTGCGGCACCAATAAAAGCGACCCCACATAAAAACGCTTTGTTTTTACTATAATGTTGTATCGGTGAAAACGTGAGTGGTATTTCTATATCTTTTTTGCCCTTAACGATCCACGCTACCCCCCCCCCCCCCCTTTCACTTAAAAAACTTCTATCGATTGATTCTTACGATAATGGTAGACTTAAATTTTTACGAGCATATTTAAGTGATTTAATTTTTTTTTAATTTCTATTGTTAAAAGTTTTCGTAGCCCCTATTTTTTATCGTAATTTTTCTGGATCAATATCAATTTGAAATTTATTAATTTCTCCACTGTATAAATTGAGTTATATAGTAAATTTTTGCTGGTTTCAGACTCAAACACGCTCTTGGTTGGTTTTTAGTTTATTTTTAGTTTATCATTTAGTTTATTTTTCCTTGTAGTCTAGAGAAATGAAAGAGCCCAGAGCCTACAAAGCACTTGTGTGTGTGAACATTTTTTCCTAGGCATCAAATTATGACTATTATGTATTTAATTTATAATTTGTTTTACACATATAATAAATAATTTTTACTGTCCGAGCGGCATAATCGTGCAAATGATAGGTATTGAACATTTATACAAATCTTTAAGTTATTAAAACACTGTTTTTATTTTCACTCTTTATTTTTTAATTATTTGGACACAAACGTTTTCGACTACACAGTTATCATCATCAGGTAATAAAAAGCGTTTTTTTCATTTATACAAATCAAAACAAACTCAAGATTTGCCTATATTAAAAAAACATGTTACCCGCTTCGCAGCTAACAGCCCTGTCACAAAGGATCAGGACGATAACCGCCACATCACCAACACCTCTGCGGCACTATAACAAGTGTCGTAGACCCCTAGAGTATCTGAAATCTAGGGAGTCTCCCGCACAGGATTCCTTAAAAAAATTATGTGGTTGGCGTAAAGGTTGTTTATTAATAAAATGTGTACATGCAACTTAGTTTACAGATTATTAACTTCAGTGGCATAAAAAAATGAAATCTTTTCACAAAAAGGGAGATTTTATTCAATAAAGGATTTTATTCAATTTCACACACAAAATTGCTTAAAAAATGATACCGCGCACAAATCGACAATTTCTTCACTGATTTGCAAAGAGAAATTGCTATTTTATCAGTAACGCCTCGCTTCTGGAGGGATAATGACACTTTTTATTATTTCTTTTCGCCAATCTAAATCTTATTTTGCTTTTGTGTTCCAGCCAATTTACACTCCGAGCCATATTCAAATGCCTGAAGGAGAAATGTTGTAAAAAATCATGAGACGCCATCAATCGTAAACCAACTTGAATATCTTGAATTATTTCTGAAAGTTATAAAAAGCGTGGATTCTCGAAATAAAGCATCAAATTTTATGTCTGAATGTTTGGTGAGGTTAAGGGCAAGATTTTAGTTCAAAGAACTTGCGTTTGTCGAAGATTACAACGCCTGAAATTCGAAGTGGTTACCTCTTAAGGTGGTACGACACATCGATGGTAACAAAAAATATTCATAGATGGTACGCATCAAAAATGTATGGGGCACTCCGTCGGGCAAATATGAAAAACTACTGTAGTTTTACTTCCTTTAAAACTGTTAATGCATTGAAAATAATATGTTGATTGCGCTATTCTAATATGAAATCAATCTGAAATCGCTAAGGTATTCATTTCGGTCATTAAATTATGCGTAAATTTCATTTTTTTCGCCATTGTTTGCGCCAACGCGACCGATGCGATGAGCTACGAGTACTTATCTTGGAGACAAACCTTTTTTATTATTTGTTACACTTTATGAATCTGTATTTTCTTCGATCTGGCCGTGGAAGCTCTGGCCGAACAGCTTGCGTAACGGACTGCCACGCAAGGGTGAGAGGTTCGAATCCGTTTGACAATGTATATTTTTAATTTTTTACATTGTGTTTTCTTTTTTTACATATACTTTTTTTTATTAAAATACAACATATTTGAAAACAAAAGTATTAAAGTTAGTCCAAACGATTAACAATACTTTCATTTCACTTTCATTTCACACTTCGTCCACACGACAAGTCGGTCAACATTTCAGTCACATGTAGGTATAAGTATATGTACCGAAGAAATCATCCCAATATTATGATTCATTCACTCTGTCTGCCACCATGGGTTGACGCGTAAGCCTAATTTGCATAAACGAGGTGGCACGACTTTATCCGAACGAATCCGAAGCATTATGATGCTGCAGTGTTTTTTCTCTGTAAATATTTCTTCCAATAAACCGATGTTTCCCTCAATGATGTTTCCACAATGTGCTCATTCCATCGATATATATTTTATTTAGATCGATGGCTCATTCATTTGAAGTAATACAAACCTTACCTTTGTCAAAACGTGTAATTTATCATTCCCTTTGATTACCTAATGTAATCTAAGTTGCAAAGATATATAACATTTAGGATTCAAATGGGTCATTTATTGTGAGATCATGTGTGAGATGCTATGTAAAAAAAACAATCGATCACAAATATCTCGGTTCATCATTCGTCGATAAAAAAGTAATTTGTTCTAAGCTCCTCATACTACCTACTTTGCTTAATGAATCTGAATAAGGCTATTTAAATGATTTAATCATGTTTTTAATGTATTGACTTGATTTTTACTAATTACTCTTTTACGTACGCTGGTCACGTATTACACACACCGCGTGACCATGTTGGAATAAAATTAATTTATTATTGATATAAAAATGACTGTACTTTTATCGTTATTATAATAAGTCCGGTCAGTAGCTCAAAGGTAGAATGCTTGCGTTCGATGCCGAAAGCTCGGATTCGATCCCCACCACCAAGGGTGTCTAAATTATTTCTCTTTTCGGTGTGTATTGCAAACCCAACTACCATATAAAAAAACGGCAAGGTTTACTCAGCCTTCACAAGAAATGAGAACCTGCTCCCCTAGTAGGGAAATCCCCACTTCAACGAAGTGGTTGGTGTAAGGCCGGCTCTCTTACCTGTGAAAATACATAGGTTTTACCCACCACAAGCAACACCTTCGGGGAAAAGCGGCAGGAAGTTGCACTATACGAACAGCTTAGTTGTACAAACTAGTCCATGGTTCTAGTTTTACACACATTTTGAGACTTCATTGAAGGAAGAAAGTCGAGAAAGAAATATTTTCAATACAAGAATAAAATGTAGTTATCAATTTTTAAGGCTTATGAAATTTTCTACAATTTGTCTACCGATTTGTCTTTGGCCGAAATGTCGTTGGCCGAAAAGTCGAGTGGACGAAGTGTCGTGTGACCGATTTGTCTATGACCGAGTTGTCTTTGAACGGGTTGTCGTTGACCGAAATGTCGTTGGCCAAAAAGTCGTGTGGACGAAGTGTGAAATTTTTATATATTTTGTTATAATTAAAAAATAGATTTGTGAAGAGGAATGCAATTCACCAACCTATTCTATCTGGCCAGAAACAGGTATTTATATCATCAATTAATAATTCATCATTGCTTATATTAATGAATTATTAATTAAAAATTACCCAATACCATCTGTTGAACCAGGGTCAAAGTCAAGTGACCCAAGCGGGGATCGAACCAACGACGTTATTCTATTCCAAATACCGAAATACGCTAGAAAGATCAGCCTCTTGGCCCACTCGGCCCACTCGGCCATATCTATAATCTATAATCTAAGTTGCAAGGATATATTCATTCAAAGCTCTCAGATGTATGCCCACAAACAAACACGTGTAGTTCGCGCTTACAAATGCTGATTGTGTACTTACAAATAAAATCCAAACCTCAAATGAACATAAGCCCTGCAACTCTTGCCGACATTCCCTGAAACAGGGGTGACGTTGGCAAAGTGAACCATTTTTTACAGTATGGGTGGTCAGCCTCATACCAACCTATAAGTCAAGGAATAACACCGACTAAATGAAATGAAAGTATTTTTAATCGTTTGGACTAACTTTAATAGTTTTGTTTTCAAATATGTTGTATTTTAATAAAAAAAAGTCTATGTAAAAAAAGAAAACAATCAATGTAAAAAATTAAAAACATACATTGTCAAAAGGATTCGAACCTCTCACCCTTGCGTGGCAGTCCGCTACGCAAGCTGTTACGCCAGAGCCTTCACGGTTAGATGGGAGAAAATAAAGATACATAAAGTGTTATGCATGAATGAATTAAATATGAATCCTAAATGTTATATATCTTTGCAACTTAGATTACATTAGGTAATCAAAGGGAATGATAAATTACACGTTTTGACAAAGGTAAGGTTTGTATTACTTCAAATGAATGAGCCATCGATCTAAATAAAATATATATCGATGGAATGAGCACATTGTGGAAACATCGGTTTATTGGAAGAAATATTTACAGAGAAAAAACACTGCAGCATCATAATGCTTCGGATTCGTTCGGATAAAGTCGTGCCACCTCGTTTATGCAAATTAGGCTTACGCGTCAACCCATGGTGGCAGACAGAGTGAATGAATCATAATATTGGGATGATTTCTTCGGTACATATACTTATACCTACATGTGACTGAAATGTTGACCGACTTGTCGTGTGGACGAAGTGTGAAATGAAAGTGAAATTAAAGTATTGTTAATCGTTTGCACTAACTTTAATAGTTTTGTTTTCAAATATGTTGTATTTTAATAAAAAAAAGTATATGTAAAAAAAGAAAACACAATGTAAAAAATTAAAAATATACATTGTCAAACGGATTCGAACCTCTCACCCTTGCGTGGCAGTCCGTTACGCAAGCTGTTCGGCCAGAGCTTCCACGGCCAGATCGAAGAAAATAAATATACATAAAGCGTAACAAATAATAAAAGGTTTGTCTCCAAGATAAGTACTCGTAGCTCATCGCATCGGTCGCGTTGGCGCAAACAATGGCGAAAAAAATGAAATTTACGCATAATTTAATGACCGAAATGAATACCTTAGCGATTTCAGATTGATTTCATATTAGAATAGCGCAATCAACATATTATTTTCAATGCATTAACAGTTTTAAAGGAAGTAAAACTACAGTAGTTTTTCATATTTGCCCGACGGAGTGCCCCATACATTTTTGATGCGTACCATCTATGAATATTTTTTTTTTTGGGTAGTACGAGTCGCCACCTTAAATGTGAATTGCGATGATAATTGTCAATCTTTGACAAAAAAAGTAATCAAAACAAAAAAAAATGTACGACGTAATAACGGTCCATTTCAGAAATCTATTTAAAACTCTTACGGAACCATTGTGACATGTACATATTTAATTGATATAAACGTAAATATTGGTTTTGGTCCTTCGAGCCGTATCTCATAAAAAAATCCATCGCATATTTCTTTACTTAATTATTTTATTATTCATCTTTGCATCCCTTATAAACTTAGTTTTCATGATTAATTGATATTATTTTATACACGCACGCATGTTTTCAATAAAAATTCCGACTTTAAAATATTTAAACCTTATGTACCCATTTATTTGAAATATGAGGATCTTTTTTTTTTTTTTTTTCTTTTTTTTTTTTTTTTTTTTTTATTTTATTAGACAAACAAACAGTTATACATGTAATATATGGGATAAACAACATAGTTATACAATTTCAAAAACCAGCAAAGTTTGCAAACATAATGTAGTATAATTTAGTTTACAGCTTAATTAAGAAGGAGAAACAAGAAAAATTTGGAAAGTAATATGAGAAAAATGAAGAAGAAGAAAGAAAAAAACAAAGAGAAAACGACTATTAACTTAATCATCACATAAAGAGAGGAAAAGGAATGGGGGGAAGAATAGGAAAGGGAAGGAAAAAGAAAAGGAAAAGGAAAAGGAAAGGAAAAGGAAAAGCATCCAACGATTAAACCCCATGAGCCCCCGCTGTCATAAGGGATCTTTTTACAGCTTCATTGAATTGCAGTATGGTGGTGTTAAACAGATCAATGTTGACAAAAAAAATATTGTAGTTATTGCAGGCCCGGTATATGAATGCGCTCTGTAAATAATTAGTTGCACAGGTAGGTTGTTTAAATGTAAGCAAGGATCTAGTTCGTCGTATAGGACAGTTCAAAAAAATTTTTTTAAGCAAGTCGGGTGAATCGATTGTATTGTTCACTATTTTATGTAGAAATTTCATGTCAGTAACGGTACGTCTATTTTCTAAGGTCATTAATTGATGATATTTGGCAGAAAGGCGGTAGTTGTCAAATGTGACACGACATCTATAATTAAGAGACTTTAAAAATTTGTTCTGGACCCTCTCTAGTCTATCAATATACGTAGTATATTGAGGATTCCAAACAACCGTGGCATATTCCAGACATGTCCTTACGTACGTATAATAGAGCAATTTTATTGTATTTAGTAGTTTAAATGGCTTAGAGATTCTCAGAATAAATCCCAGCTGCCTAAGGGCCCCACTCACTCTCCAATTGATATGAGCCCTGTACGTCATTTTGCTGTCCAGAACAACACCCAAGTCCTTTACCTCACTACACTTTCTAAGGGATATACCGTCTATTGTATAGTTAAAATAGTAAGGGGTATTGCGACGAGTAAAAGATATTGAGCAGCACTTAGCAACGTTCAGAAATAGGCTACTTCTTGAGCAATAGTGGGACAAACTCTGTAAATCAAACTGAAGTTGTTCGGAATCTTTGGAGCATTTAATTCCTTTGTATATTTTAATGTCGTCAGCATAGATCAAGAAAGAAGATGATCTGAAACAATGCTGAATATCATTTATGTACAAAATAAATAATACAGGCCCCAAATGTGAGCCCTGTGGAACGCCAGATGGACATTGTTGAAATGGAGAAGTATTACCCTCTACCGTTACTGCTTGGAGTCTATTAATAATGTAAGAAGATAACCATCGTAGCAGGTTGCCGTGCACTCCATACCTCCCGAGCTTATGGATTAATATTTCATGGTTAATTTTGTCGAAGGCTTTCGAGAAGTCCGTATACACGGCATCAACCTGTCCCCCACCACTCATTGAATTGTGTAAGTAGTCAGTGAATTCAACCAAATTCGAGTCAGCCGATCTGCCTTTAAAAAATCCATGTTGATTTGGAAGAATAAAACTCTTTAATGCTGGAGTCAGTTGCTCTACCACGATTTTCTCCATCAATTTGCTGAACAAGGAGAGTTTGGAGATAGGCCTATAGTTCTCTACGTTATGCTTTGGCTACGTTTATGCGTTATATTTTTGAATGTATGAAACATTTCTTACAGATTTAAAAGTTAACCTCTTACCAAGCCATAGGTACATATTTTTTCACTCATTATTTGAAAAATCTGGTAGAAATATTTCTTGCAAAAATTACAACTGGAATTCTAGTCGTAAAAAGATTTTTCCTTTTGACAAAATTGCTGAATGGTCAAATCTGCCAACAAGTTTTCGTAATCAATTAGAAACGAACACTCTTTCAAAATATTGAATATTGATTTTTCTCCTTAAAAAGAATATTTAGGTGTCAATCATTTCTAATCTTGAAGTCTGTCAAAACTTCCATCTTTGACAGAGTTGCAAAAATTCATTTTAGCAGTTTGTGACTCTTCACGTAGAGGTCATATTTGAACAGCAAGGGTCAGATCTACAAAGTTTTTTTGAAAATTCAAAAGTTTGAAATTTGACAACTCTGGTTTGTTGAGCTTTCTGACCGCAACTTTGACCCTGGTCTCATTGAGTAATTATTATTAAAAACTCACAACTCGCAACTAAGCTACACATGTAGTTTAACTTCTTGCTGCGTTTTCCTCGAAGGGGTTGCATGTGGCGAGTGGACCCAATTTATTATACAGGTAAGGGAACCTGCCTTACGCCAACCACTTCAGTTGAAATAGAGGTTTCCCAGCTTCCGAGCGAGCTGGTATTCATTTATTGTGAACGCTGAGGAAAACTTACCGGTATTTTATTTTGGGTTTGAAATAAACACCGAAACGGGAAATCATTTTTGACACTCTCGATGGGATGTGAACCCGAGCTCTCAGCATGGAATGCAAGCACTCTACCAACTGAGCAATCTTCGCGACTTAGTAGCGTTAGCCCTATTAAAATATCAAGGCTTGCAAAATCCTGAAACAATTCGTTGTTAGTGTTGGATAGATGCGCCTCGAAATGCAGAAAAAGCACAATGTCTGCCAATTGCGTACTTTTAAATTGCGTTGTCCCATTTTCATGCAACTTTTAATGGTTTACAGAACAACGGCCAAATGCATTCAAATGTGGTTTATTGTGCACTTCCATGAATTGTTTTTGGCACCGGATGCAAAAAGTATTCGATGACTTTTTTGGAAGAATTTCACATTATTGTTAAAGTGGATTTATTTTCGTGAAGGAGCAATGGTGGCAATCTGACTGCGCCAGATTATTGGGCTTCTTAATGAGGTTTGATTTTATTTTTAACTTGGACCACATACGGCATCTTTAAGCGCGAACTTACGTGTCGGTTTGTGATAACTATAATAATTATAATAACTAATTATCAAATCGCGTTGTCCTTTTGATAATGATGTGATAACATCGAAAGCGCTCGAGGAAAATCAACTCGTGAAGAAAAACTTTGTGTTTTATTTTTTTACATTATTCATTCAATATAGATTCGATTGTAATACATTTTATGTACAGCTTTTTTGCATTTTTCCGGGAAAAAACTCACAAAGTGAGGACAGATTTATTAAACGTCCACACCATGCCTTGAGAGATTTGGATTCAAACAAAAAATATGTCGATACATTTTTGACCAAAAAATTGTCTGAAATGAAAATAAATGATTTTGTTTTTAGAGCTATAACAAAACTACGTAAAATTGTGTCCGGACGTGCAACGTTACATTTTCTGGTTTATAGACTTTTTACCGAGTCAATTTTTTTTTTTTTTATGGTAAATACTTTTTGCAATATTTATTTTCAAAGAAATAACATTGAATCTTTAAATTGGTAGGTATTTTTTCGTGATAAATTATTTAATTTTTTCTAAAATTTAAATACGTTCGTTTCTTCCTATCGTGGAAAAGTTCACGAAATTTAAAAATCCTCACCTTCAATTTTTCCGCGAGGCATCGATCTGCACACAAGTGTATCTTTCATGTGATATTTGTTCGGTAAGTTGCGTGTTTCCATACTCAATGTGACATGAGTGTTCAGAGCATTTACGTGACCGGCACACGAAAACGTTAGTAGAAATGTGTAATAGGTATGGTTGCAATACCGGCATACCGGCAGGTGCATAAGTTACGGAATTCCAGTTTGTGGCTTATTTTATTCGTACTTGAAAAACACAGGAAAATAAAAATATTAGAAGGGAAACAAATGTTAGGTGTTTTCCAACAATGCTACACTTTTTTTTTTTACCAAAAATGGACCTACAATCTACATGCTAAATAAATAAAAAGGAAAGTTTGTTTTGCAAGTTTAAGCCCCGCCTGCGGCTTGTCCTATCGACAATTACTTTGATTTTGGTTCAACAGATGCCATAATTCATTAAAATATTAAATAATTAATAAGTAATTGACAATGATGATTGGTGAGTTTCATTCCCCTTTGCAAATATATTTACAAAAAAGGATATTTAAATTGTATATAACCAAATGTTGTACTCCAGGATTTTCCCAAAAGCCTGATAAATATATGGAACACAAAATATGTCATTTTCTTTGTTTCAATACATTTTTCTCATTAAAAAATTACTAAACAGCCGTCTTTGATTTTTTTTCATACGCCTCATTTGTGTGATTTTAATTCGAGAACCCGGAATATCTCCATTCCGGTTTCCCGGGATACCACAAGTCGGATGTACCAGATGCGCTCTAGTCAGATATGCCGGGAATAAGAATGGTTCATAAGTTTGTCTATTGGGCCTAGGACCATCCGTCACTTCTGGGATGACGGCCCAGAGAAACTTTAAATGGCGGGCCATGACGTGACCGTTTAAAATTCTGTAAAACTCATATGTATCTCACATATAACTATGTAGTTCTATTATTAAAAAGAACAATAGTAAAATTATAACAAAAAAATATAACTAAATACTCGCATTCATTGAAGTTGATAGCTCAGTTGGTAGAGTGCTTGCATTCCATGCCGACAGCTCGGGTTCGAATCCCACCGAGGGTTTCAGAAATGATTTCCCGTTTTGGTATTTATTTCAAACCCAAAATAAAAATACCAGCAAGGCTTACTCAGCCTACACAAGAAATGAGTACAGGCCCACTCGGAAGCTGGGAAACCCTTATTTTCACTGAAGTGGTTGACGTAAGGCTCGTGCAAACTCTTCGGAGAGAACGCGGCAGGAAGTTACATTATTGTGTAGCTTAGTTGCATTATTTATTTATTTTTTTGATCAAGACATGTTGTTTATTCAGATGGTGAACATTTTTGTAAACACATCATAAGCTGGTATCGGTAAATCTGAAACAGTTCCTAAATATATCACTCGGTTTCCTTTGTTTTGTGGATGTTTATACAAAACATATACATATAACCTACAATATTTGTATTTTTATTCATTGTTCTACTATCCACAATTATCTATGAAATATAATTTGTGATTTCGTTGATTTTAGAGGCATTCGTTTTATTATCTAACATCGTACAAGATAAAGATTTAAATGAAAACCTTGTTTTTGATTACGGAGAGTTTATTCAGTTCCACGACCGATTTCCAATCAACAATTCGTCAGCATCCTTAATTTAGTATTTATTTAGCCACCTGAAGATGCAAGTGGCGTTAGGCTGATTACGATGCGAGGCAAGGCCATGATAGGTGGCCGAAAAGGATCGTCTAGTGGTGGCCCAGGATGTCCAAGCGAGAAGTGGGGCGACCCCAACAGCTGAGGTGGCTGGATGACATCAAGGGAACTGCAAGCATAGGATAGCTGGACACAACAGCCTTTAGACAGGAATGGAGAGGATTGGAGAAGGCCTACATTCAGGAGTAGACAGAAAGTATAGAAGGAATATTATTATTATTAACGATTCCTGGACTTATAGGTTGGTATGAGGCTGACCACCCATACTGTAAAAAATGGTTCACTTTGCCAATGTCACCCCTGTTTCAGGGAATGTCGGCAAGAGTTGCAGGGCTTATGTTCATTTGAGGTTTGGATTTTATTTGTAAGTACACAATCAGCATTTGTAAGCGCGAACTACACGTGTTTGTTTGTGGGCATACATCTGAGAGCTTTGAATGTATATATCCTTGCAACTTAGATTATAGATAGATTTGTCAAAGAGGACCATATTTTCTAAAATTCTTTGGTGGATAGTCTGCCGTTAATCTTTGTATCCAGATATTGTTTTCTCGTATTTGCAATATCACAAGCGTTTTACTTGCAAACTGCCCTGACATATCTCTAACAAAGTTTATAGGAAATTTATACAGCACAAAGAAAACTAATATTCGGCGAATCGCCCGACGCGACATGCTGGGACTTACTATCATTAGGTTATTACTGTAAAGTTGTGCTGGGATAATGCTAGTGTGCTTCTTTTTGTGAATTCATACATAGCGTTCAGTGAATTCATGTACAACTTTTTGTGAATTCATACTGAATTTTATTTATCTCCAGTCTTCCGCTGTATTATGCTCTTTGATACTTTTTAATGTAGATATAACTTTCTTTCGATGAAATGAGTACCTTCTATACTATCTGTTTTGTACTATAGAATCTATAGTACAAAATTGCGATTAAGCAATGAACTCTGTGAGAAATTTGTATGTTTTCAGTAGACAAACGCCACCAATGTCTATCTGACTAAGTTCCTTTACAACCAATAACAAACTATTATTTGCTATATTTTTTTAGTAACCTGGTCATTTGATGGCTGATTTGTCTCGTGTTTTTTTAATTAACATTTTGTGTTGTGTTCATTCCACAAACTTCAAATAAAAATGGAATTCAACTCTTGCAGCTATCACTGCGCGGGGTGGCGGTGGCAAAAACGAAATAATTTTTACAGTATATGGGGTTTGTTAAAGTGAAATTGGTTTTATGTTTTAGTTTTTTTTATGTACATGTTTATTTATTATTTATTGATTTAACAATGTAATTTGTCATGTATGTTCCTTGACTTATAGGTTGGTATGAGGCTGACCCTCCATACTGTAAAAAATGATTCACTGTGCCAAAGTCACCACTGTTTCAGAAAAGGTTGGCAAGATTTGGGGGGCATGTGTAAGTGCGAACTCATACGTGTCTGCTTATGGGAATGCATGTTATATGAATCTTAAATGTAATATATCTTTGCAACTTAGATTATAGATAGTGGTAAGCCCACAAATAAGTGAAATAATGCACTTATCCAAAGAAAAGCTATTAAAAATTTAATCACACACAGGGCCTTATTTGAATGACGTATTCGCGCCATGGCTGGATACCCGTGACGTCATCAGGGTACCTAAGCGCGGGAAGTATCCCAACATGGCGTGGCGCCTTCCCGCCAGAAAACAGATTTGTTTTCCGCGCCTCCAGTGTATTTTCTGTTGCCTCTGCAGAAATATCGAGATACGTCCAGCCCTAAACCCCAATATTCATATTTTCGATATTCGTCAATTAATTAATAGGTTGGGTTGAGGCTGACCAGTGACTACCCATTCTGTAAAATAGGTTCACTTTGCCCATTTCCCCCCTGTTTCAGGGAAGGTCGGCAAAAGTTGCAGGGTTTATAAATTTTCAGCATTTGTAAGCGCGAACTTACATGTGTTTGCAACTTAGATTATGGACGTTTTTATGGTCGGGGTTTCGTGATATTGTCACTGACTGATATATGACAGGAAAGATTCTTTGAACAGGCCGTCTTGAGACGTTTCTGAAGTGCCTGCTCGTCCCCCTGTGCTTGTTTGGCTTATCTACCAATTGATTCAAAGGTGACTTTTTAATGAAATTGACTTAGGAATCACATTCTACATAATCTGAGCTAAGAAAAAACTTAAAACACGAATGTGAGAGTTGTTTTAAATATTTTTTTAATTAATTTTCAGTTGATTTCATAAGACACGTAGGTCCACATACCTCATACGACAAACAAGCACTAATATATGACGATCTCTCACAGACCACATGTGAGGGTTTTTCTTCTGTCCTGCTGATTGACACAATTAATAATATAACATACACACTTTAATATGTTTACTTTTATTTCTTTCACAATGTATACACAATTAACCACAGCACAATAATATTCTTTATTCTTAATTACACAGTCTTGTGGCTCTCACGCCAGGCAAGCTTCTCCTCCCTCTTTCTGCATTCCTTTGTTTTCCTTTTCATTCAAATTCAAATCTCATGTTCCATTTTACCTAACAAACAAATCCATCTCGTTACAATACACCTCCTTCCTCTCATAAAAAAAAAACATTCCCAATTTTTTTTTTCTTTTAACAATGAGTAAATAATGTATCATAATGCTCAGCCGGCGCCACATATTTTGTTTTATTTTAAGGATAAATTTCAAAAATATGAAAATAAAAAAAAAACTGTTTCTGATACATTATTCAGTCATTAATACCTTTTTTAACAATACCAATTATTTTCATACTAAAATTAATATATATTTTTTTTTTAACACAAATTTCATATTCAATATTATAAACAAATATTTGTTCTTTTTTAAATACTTAATTCAACAATTCAAAATAATCAAATAACAATACATAATAAACATTCACCAGTTTATTAATCAATTCATTAAAATTACCTTTTTTTTTTTTATATACTTAATTCAACAATTCAAAATAATCAAATAACAATACATAATAAACATTCACCAGTTAATTAATCAATTCATTAAAATAACTTTTTTTTTTTTTTAAACATGTATCACATCTTTCCCAATATTTAAATTTATTTCAAATTTATTTTTCATTAATAAATTTATCAGTCCATCAATTTTTTTTTTTAAAAAAAACTTTACCTTCATATGTAATACTTTGTTTAATTAATGTTTCATACCTTCATTCATGCAATATTTCATAATTCATTCTTTCACTGATCACTTTTATATCAACTTTCACCGTATCATTCATCACCTCAAATTTTTCATACACATGAAAATATGTTTTTTTTTTTTTTGTTAATCTAATTTGATTATGTCCTTGATGTGATATTTATTTATAACATTTGTGTCTATATCTTTTAATACATAGACTATCTTGCTAACTTTCTTTTCTATTCTGGCTTTGACAAATTTTGGAGCCAACTTTGTACAGAAGTATTTCCCTGCATTTGATTGTATGAAATTTTTACGCCATACAATATCCCCTTGATCATAGACACGATTTGATCTACCTTTATTATAATAATTTGCATTTTTATTATATGCATCCCATAAATTTTCTGTTACAATTTTGTATAATGTGTTTAATTCCTTCATTTTATCTTTATGCATATCTCTATATTTTTCTAAATCTTCCTTTGATTCTATTTCATCATTTACTATTTCACCATGAATTTCACCATTTAGTACAATCTCCCTACCTCTTGCTAATACATTAGGTGTGTATCCTGTTGCTAAATTGACTGTATTATTTATTATGCTTTGTACTGAATCTAAGAAAGTATCCCATTTTCTTTGTTCATTTTCAACAAAAATAGCTAATGTGTATCCTATTGTTCTATTATATGTCTCTACATTATTGCACATGGGAGTATATAAAGTTGTATAAAATATTTTCTGTACTCCATATGAGTACATAAAATCTTTAAATGCATTTGACTTTAAATTCTTTCCATTATCTGTTATTATCGTTTGCGGTACTCCTTCTGTTAAAAATATTTTATTTTCTATTAATTTTACTATTTCTTCTGTAGTTGCTCTTCTTAAAGGAAATAACCAACAATATTTGGTAAAAACATCTATTATTGATAATATATGTATATAACCTGTACTTGATTTTGGTAATGGTCCTATCAAATCAATACTCAGCATTTTTAACGGTCTATCCACTCTTTTTCTATTTTCCATTTTTCCTGCTGGAGGTAAATTATTCGGCTTATACATTTTACATTTTTGACATTTATTTATAAAACTTTTTATATCTGCATACATATTTTTCCAATAGTAACATCTTGATATGTATTTATAAGTTTTAAAAATACCTACATGTCCATTATCATGATGATTCTTTATTATAGTTAATCTATTGTCTATAATAGGTATCTCTTTCCAATTATATTCCTCTGTGAAAGGATTATCATCATTTATTAGTTTAAATAATTTATTATCTACCATTTTGAATTTTTTGTATTTGTGTGGTGTTTTTGTACATCCTTCTGCGATATTATTATACCAAGGATCTGCAATATTTGAATTTATTACTTCCATTTCTTTAGTACCAGGAATGTAAGAATTTAAATGTAATGAATGACACAGAAGAGAAAAATGTAATGCAAAAATGCAATTTTTGTAATAAATTAGGACATGATGAAATAGATTGTTGGACTAAAAATAGAAAATTAGATTACATACAGAATAAATGTAGAAGTTTCACAAATAATATAGTATGCCACTTTTGTAATAAAAGAGGACATGTGGAAAGAAATTGTTTTATAAAAAATGGAAATTTTAAAAAACACACAGTAATCTGTTACTCATGTAAGCGTACAGGACATGTACAAAAAGATTGTTTTGTTAAAAATAAAAAAAGTGATTATACAGACAAAACAAAAATGAACAGAAATATAAATATACAAAACAGAACAAATACGACATACAATAGTAATTCAAAAAAACTTGTAGATAGTCGGCCTTCAGTACAAACACAAAAATCAGAAATGAAGAGCTGGCTTAATTTCATTCAAATTTTTAATAAAAATTATCAAATTGCACCACTCATTTTTGCTAAACAATTTGATAAAAGACCATTTTTAACAGTAAAAATTGAGAACAAAAATTTTACAGGTTTACTAGATTCAGGTGCATCTATTTCTGCAATCAATGAAAAAACATTTGATTATTTTTTACAAAGAAATTACAAAATTATAAAAACCCATGATAATATCTCGTTAGCAAATGGTAAAAATATAAAAATACTTGGTAAAATAAATTTAGAGGTAAAATGTGAGGGTTTTTCTTCTGTCCTGCTGATTGACACAATTAATAATATAACATACACACTTTAATATGTTTACTTTTATTTCTTTCACAATGTATACACAATTAACCACAGCACAATAATATTCTTTATTCTTAATTACACAGTCTTGTGGCTCTCACGCCAGGCAAGCTTCTCCTCCCTCTTTCTGCATTCCTTTGTTTTCCTTTTCATTCAAATTCAAATCTCATGTTCCATTTTACCTAACAAACAAATCCATCTCGTTACACACAGTAACAGATTCCGGAAAACATCTCTCACTAACAATGTTATTCACACACATCAAATCCATGGCTCAGCCACCACCTAACGTAAATTTTACATTAAAAAAAACGATAATCCATGAATCAGCTACGGATCAAACGTGTTGTGGATAACACTGAAAGACTTTTAAAATGGACATTATTATTGTACAAAATATGAAAAAATCTACCTCGATTTCGTTATTTTTTTGTATGACGATTAAGGGAGTGAACTCAAAAGTTTCATTATATAATGTGTGTGTTTTCACACCAGCGTTGCAAAATGGTATTTTTAATGTTTTCTGGTGTGAGGCCAGGCTTAGAAAAATGGCCGTAAAATATGGCGCCCCCAATTCGATCTTGAACTTGTGGGGCGGTATTTCATTTTTCGGAATCGTTTTCGGGGATTAAACGCCCCCCAGCCCCCACGTTCCCTACTCGGCGGAAAAAGTTGCAAACTGTCTGCCCTATGAATATCTTTTTCCATCTCATTACAATCTTAATAGGAGGGAATTTTTGAATGATAATGATTTTGATAATGGGATTTGAAACAAAAGAGGAGTGAATCTTTGATAACAAACTTTTTAATGAATGGCAAACAAATGCTTTTTGATCTTCGCTTACAGATAATTCCAGTAATTTTTAACAAATGAAAAAAGATTCTACTTAAATCATCTTTAAATGCTACTAAGCTACACATATAGTAGAAATTCTTGCCGCATTTTTCCATGTGGCGGGTGGAATCTATTTACTTTTACAGGTTCCTTGACTTATAGGTTGGTATGCGGCTGACCACCCATGCTGCAAAAAATGGTTCACTTTGCCAATATCATCCATGTTTGAGGGACGCACGGCAAGAAATGCAGGTGTATGTCCATTTGAGATTTGGGTTTTTATGTTGTAGGTTCATATGCGGCATGTGTAAGCGCGAATTTGTACGTGTCTGCTTGTGAGAATGCATGTAATGAGAATCCTCAATGTTACATATCTTTGCAACTTGGATTAGATTAGAAGGGCGCCGGCGTTACGCCAACCACTTCAGTTGAAGTGAATGAATTTTTCAATTTAGCGTAGAGCATATTTCAAAATTTAAATGGCATATTTTTGTGCTCCGGCGGGATTCGAACCCACAACCTTCTATTTACGAATCTGAAGTGGACCGGTCAATGTTTTACTGGTCATTGTGATATACTTTCTTGTAATATTTTTTCATAGTGGTGTACTTTCCTGTGATGTTTTGCCATAGTGATATTCTGTCATGTGTCGTTTTGTCACTGTGTCGTTCTACCATGGAACCACTCGTTATAATGGCGACAGAGCGCGCTTGTTTGGCTTCCCACTTTGGCGTTCCCGCCACTACAGACCGCACTAGATTGGCGCTTTTAGGAACACGGCTCAGATTATTATAAAAGTAAAGCGATGCGTTCACTGCGAAACCTTTTTAAACACAAAATATTAATCAATACAAAAAAAAAAATTGTTGCGAATGTGTAATTGTGTGTCTGTGCGAGTTGGTGTTAGCTGTGTCTGTATGAGTCTGTGAAGTGTATGGATTAAAGTACTTAAATTATTGTATTATTATTTCTTCAAAATTGTGCGAGGGCTTACTCGAATATTCTAAGTACAATGTTCCAGCGAAATCTCGCATGTGCCAGTTCACAATGTTTCGAGAATAACTTTTCTATTCACCTATAAATGGAGACCAAAATGCTTTGTAATCAGACTAGCATCTGCAACATCGAGCTATACTATTCAAAAGCAACACTGTGTAAAAAAACGTATGTGAACCGTATCTTAAAAAAAAAGTGCAAAATAAATACCCTCAATTTTTATTCAATTGAACCTTGATGTACGGAAGTGAAGTCTGGATGGGGAATGAAAGTGAAATTGTTGCAGAGATACATTAACATATAAAATTCACATTAAATGCATGCCCACAAAAAGACGCGTGTAAGTTCGCGCTTGCAAATGCTGCACATGTAAATACAAATTAAAAACCAAACCTCAAGTGAACATTCACCCTGCAATTTTGTCCGACATTCCCTGAAACATGGGTGACATCGACAAAGTGAACTATTTTTTTACATTGTAAGTGGTCAGCCTTATACCAACCTATAAGTCAAGCAAAGTCGACAGAAAAAAATGAAATAAACTCCTTCTATATATTTTATTTTAACATAAAATAAAACTTTTATTGAAAGTTGAGTGTGAGATGGTCTTAATTCAGCCATCTTTCACTGCGTGAGTGATACCATTTGTTGTAGGGAATACCTACAAACCAACTATTTATTTTGTAATGTTAGGTTGTCCAGCTTGACATATTTAGTGAAGTTTCCTTTCGCAATGACGTCAGAGATCAAACGAATATATTTGTGGGCATTTCACAAGTTTTTTCATGAAAAAAACTTACACAAATACAATATTAAGACATGTTTTCTCTCCACAATTTTATTAACCATCTAAAAAATATTTTATCCATCTATCTATAATCTAAGTTGCAAAGATATATATGAACATCCAAAACTCATATCAAATGTATGCCTACAGACAGACACGTGTAAGTTCGCGCTTACAAATGCTGCACGTGTACTTACAAATTATAAACCAAACCTCAAATCAACATAAGCCTTGCAACTTTTGCCGACTTTCCATAAAACAGGAGGCGACATTGGCGAAGTGAACATTTTTTTGTACATCATGGGTGGTCAGCCTCATACCAACCTACAAGTCGGTGTTATGGCCGCAGGGATCAAGTCAGGTTATTTGGAACCGGATAACGTTGGTTCGAATCCCGCGACGATAACTTCGACCCTGGTTCAACAGATGCCGTTGCATGCACACAAGCTTCTGCTTTCGCATGAAGACAACTCGCTACCTTAGTTCTTGTTTACCGTATACGCCATTGAGAAAATTTTACATGAGCAATGTTTGCATGTGTACTGGACCAATGTGTCTTATAAAAACAAGAAATTTATTTAAAAAATATTTAAAATAACTCTCACATTATCGAGTTTTACGGTTTTTCTTAGCTCAGATTGTGTAGAATTTGATTCATTAGACAAATGCATGACAAAGTCAAATATGACAAGATTGGCGTATACGGTAAACAAGAACTGGGGGAGCGAACTGGCCAGGCAAAATAGGTTGGTGGATTTCACTCCTTTCCACAAATCTATTTAAAAAAAAGTAAAAGGATATTTAAACAAATATATCATTA
This sequence comes from Agapetus fuscipes, assembly GCA_951799405.1. NCBI lineage: Eukaryota > Metazoa > Arthropoda > Insecta > Trichoptera > Glossosomatidae > Agapetus > Agapetus fuscipes. The sequence goes on along the minus strand of OX637341.1, from coordinate 7,745,879 downwards.
TTATCATCACTTTTTAAATGACTAAACTTCTCCTTTTATTAGTTTCAACACAAAAATCATTAGTAAGAATAATGATGAGGGAGATTTTTTTTAATGAGATGCACGTTTCGTTCCTTACAGTGTTTGTTTGGCTTATCTACCATTTGATATTTCGATAACGTTTCAATGAAACACCATCTGAGCTAAGAAAAAAACGGTAAACACGATAATGTGAGAGTTGTTTTAAATATTTAGTTAATTAATTTCCAGTTTTCATAAGACATATTGGTCCAGTACACAAACAAACATTGTTCATGTGAAATTATCTCTATTAGACATACAAGACAAACAAGCACTAAAAGCCCAGCGTGATGACCTCTTTAAAGGTGAACAGATAGCTGAACATCCCCATCTCAAGATCCATAAGCCTATAAGTATGTTTTTCGTAAATCGCTGAACGAAATATCAAAATCAAGAAAAAGAAGATGATGTTTTGAGTCTTCAAGAAACTGTTTTTTTGTCAACTGGATTTACCAAGTTAACAGTGATTCTTGCTTGAAATAAAGACAAGTTTGAAACTGGCAAATCTGATTATTTTCCACAAGAAGGAAAAGGATTTCCAGGATACGAAATTGTGTATGCAAAGAGACGATTGTGGTCACAGACATTTCTGGAAATATAATCTAAATTTGAAATTACACTCAGAAATTTAACTCGGAGGAAAATTCCACCCTAAAAATGTGTCTGACTTTATATTTTAAGATTTCGTAAAATTGATAAAATAAAAATTTGAAAGAAGATACGAGTACGTGGTCTGAAAAATACAATACACGAAAGGAAGGTTTCGATTATTTTTTTATTTATGCAGTGAGAGGTCAATGAAACACTATCTGCAATAAATAATAAAAAACTATTATTGCTTACATATTTGTATAACTAAGCTGTGCATACTTTATTTTTTCAGTAAGTTTGAGCGATTGTATAGTAGTTGAAATAAGTGCTATCAATTAGGGTCTAAATTTTTAGAAGTGTATGTTTTTTGTGTTCTTTTTTTCATTCTTACATAAAATCTCGATTCATCTTTAAATTATCACTCGTAGAAATCATAAAATAACTTTTAGGCCGATTCGAAGACAGAAGATTATCATTTTTAGGAAGTTCGATTGTACAAACTAATTTTAACTCTATGTATTTTCACCTTTTTGCAATTGTTTTATGCAGAAACATGAAATCGGTCCACCTTAATGAATATATTATGTATGAATGAAAATAAATAGGCCAATGCTACCTATTCTGAAAGAAAATTACAAACTTTGGTTTTCCTATACATTTTAGTGTGCTTTCCTGAGAATTCACACATTTGCCCGCGTAAAATAAACCTCAGATCTAAAAATAAGTTTCATCCTTTTTGTCACATTTCAGGAATAAACGATCCTTATTTCTGACGAGCTGAAATCTGATATTTGTGGATATAATCATATAAAAGCTCATACGAAGTATAGTACAAACATTACAAAATATCTACAACAAATATATTTTATAATTTGACCGGTCCGTAGTCTAGTTGTAACGCTTAGGACTTGTAAATGGAAGGTTGTGGGTTCGAATCCCGGCGGTGCACAAATATGTACTATTTAAATTTTCAAAATTTGCTCATCGCTGGGCTGAAAAATTCAGGCATCTTTATAAAGACCGGCCACCAAAGATCCATTCAGCCTTACAACAACTGGTTCTTTCTTGAGATAAGTCGCTTTCTATAGCGACGACCAAGCTTGCAGAGGGCTCTTTGAAGTGATTTACATAAAAACAGCGCTCACCAAAAAAATCATCCTAATTTGATTATTATTGTGCTGAAATAACTATCTACAACATACATCTTGTTCATTTTACAGGTAATGTGGTCTATTTTCATCACTTTTTAATAAAACATTTCATTGCAGTAAAAAAACTTTTATATTTGATTTTTTTTTTAAAGAAAAGTTTTTTTTTCAAAAGATTTGTGATGAGGAATGCAATTCACGAACTTACTTTGCCTGGTAAGAAACGGGTATGAATATTCCCAATTAATGACAAATCATTACTTAATATAGTGAATTAATTATTAATTAACAACTATCTAATGACATCTGTTGAACCATGGTCAAAGTTATTGCCAACAGGACATGAAGCAGACGGGGTTCAAACCGGTGTTAGTGTCAATAACGTAAATTTGAGCTCCAACGTCTAATCCCCTTAAAACCATCCCAGCGACCAAAAAGGTAAATAAAAATATATGGTGGCAACCGTAGTGGCAACACTTCGGACTCGTAAATGGAAGGTTGTGGATTCGGATCCCGGCGGAGCACAAAAATATACCATTTATATTTCGAATATGCTCTTCGCTGGGTTGAAAAATTCATAAGCCTATACCAATGACCGGTCACCAAAGGTCCATCCAGCCTCACAGCAACTGGGTCTTGCTTGAGTATTGGCGCCACATTGGCGCTTTGTAGCGACGACCAAGCTCGTACACCTCTGCGGCACTACAACAAGTGTCATAGACCCCTAGAGTCTTTAGAATCTAGGGAGTCTCCCGCACAGGATTTCTTAAAAAAAAAAAAAAAAAACTTCGTCAAAACGCTCCCCCAGTTCTTGTTTACCGTATACGCCAATCTTGTCAAATATGACTTTTTCATGCAGTTGTCTTATGAATCGAATTCTACACAATCTGAGCTAAAAAAAACCGTAAAACTCGATAATGTGAGAGTTCTTTTAAATTTTTTTAAATAAATTTCTTGTTTTCATAAGACACATTGGTCCAGAGCATTGCTCATGTAAAATTTTCTCAATGGCGTATACGGTAAACAAGAACTAAGGCAGCGAAAAGACAACAAGTTCGCACAATAAATTTTCCAATCTTAGAACCTATAGATACTATTCATAAAGATATTTTTATCGCATAAATTTTATCGCATATTATATTGTTGATAGTTTTTGGGAAGATAGTCAAATTATTTTTCCCAAAATTATGTGCACATTGAGCGCAAAGATTTTTATGACCTTGAAAGTCTCCAGTGAAAACCAACCGTAAACTGGGGTACGTAAACCTGATATGCTATGACAAACAAAACTTTGTGATTCTATAATGCAAATGAAGTTTTTTTTTTAAATAGATTTGTGTAAAGGAATGCAATCCACCAACCTATTTTTTTTGGGCAGTTGTCTTCATGCGAGAGCAGAAATTGCGTGCATGCAATGGCATCTGTTGAACCAGGGTCGAAGTTATAGTCAAGTGGACTAGACGCAAGATTCGAACCAACGTTATTCGGTTCCAAATAAGCTAGTCGAAAATGCGCCTCTACCCCTCGGCCATAACACCGATATATTATACTTTTAACTTACATTTCATGGTGGGCATTAGATGACAAATTCTTTAATAACTTTGATAGCTATTATTGTTGATTTATAAGTGTAATTTGTTGTGTATGTTTCTTGACTTATAAGTAGGTATGCGGCTGACCACTCATGCTGTAGAAGATGGTTCATTTTGCCGATGTCACCCCTGTTTCAGGGAAGATCGGCAAGAGTTGCAGGGTGTATATTCATTTGAGATTTGGGTTTGTAAGTTGTAGGTTCACATGCGGCATGTGCAAGCGTGAACTCCGTGTAAATCTCTAATGTATTGTTATGTAAAAATAAATATTGAAATAAGTATGGATAGTTATAGTTATAAGAATCCTCAAAAGTATTGGTAGGTAAGATCGATAATTATGTATAAGTGTAGAATTCTCTAGGCTAAGTAGGTATTTGTTATAATTATAGGAATACTGTATTACATTTGTAGGTAGGATTTTGGTTGTATCTCTAGGTAGTACGTGAAGCGTCGAGAAGTAATAATTACTCTGGAACCGTCTGGCGACTTTAGTTCTGGATCATACTGCTCTGAAGAGTATAAAGGTGCGAATGGCCTGCAGAGCGGGCCAGTATCATGGCGACTAACAAAGACATCGAAGCCATCTGATCAGTGAACCGAAACCAAGTAGAATAATCGAGAAAGTAGTGTGAAAATAAATTTTGTAACTGTGTAAAATAAATAACGATTGAAGAAGACCTGTGTATTTTTAATTTGAAGACAATTGAACCCTAATTTCGTAACAATTGGCGTCAGGTGCGGAATTGTCAAGAAAAATTAAGATCTTCTGTCTAAAAATAAATAAAATAAATTAAATAGTGTTAAAATGAACTTTATTCAAATTGAACTTTGTGTGAACTGACTTTTGTGAAAACAAGTGTTTAAATAAATTTTTGTTAAAAGAAAAGACGCAAAAGCAAGTTGCTTATAAATTCTGGAACATCATATGGAACATAATTCTGGACATAATTCTGGACATAACATAATGACTATTTTACCGCATTGAGAAAGTCATCAAATTGGACCATCTAATCTAATCTAATCTAATCTAAGCTGCAAAGATATATATCATTTAAGTTTTATATTAAATGCATTCCCACAAGCAGATATGTATAATTTCGCGCTAACACATGCCGCATGTGGACCTACAATATAAAAACCCAATCTCAAATGAACATAAGCCTTGCAACTCTTGCCGTCCTTCCCTGAAACAGAGGTGACATTGGCAAAGTGAACCAATTTTTACATTATGGGTGGTCAGCCGCATAACAACCTATAAGTCAAGGGACCATAGTTTTTTTATTATTGTGTGTGATTAAAAAAATAAAATAAATAAATAAAAATCTTGAAAAATATTACAAAAGAACGTTCCAGATTCATCGAGAAAAAGTTTTTGAATAACTATCCTTTGTTTACAAGTGTGTGAATGTACATTAAGTACCTACCTGTGTGTTTGAAAGACTTGAGACGAAATAAATAATTATGTACTATCAGACATTATTATGTTAAAAATATTGGTGAATTAAAAATAAATATTAAAAGACAGTACCTACCAATCAGTGTAATCAGATAAATTATTATTTTGCTAAAGTACGTATTCAAAACAGCTATATATATAAAACTCAAAACTTGTATTAAATAAATTTAAAAATATTTTTTGTTTTGAAGTAAATTTTGAAAAAAATGGCAACCAAAGTGAACATCAAGGACCTCAAAGTCACTGAGCTTAAAAATGAGCTTCTGGAGAGGGACCTGGAGACCTCAGGAGGGAAGGCGGCCTTACAGGCACGCCTCATGGAGGCCTTAGAACAGTCAGGCGAAGACCCGGCATATTTTGTCATGGCGTCTGGAGGGGACCGCGCCTTGGACGAGCTAAACCTCAGCATCACCGGAAACTTCACTTCCATGGAGGAAAAGCTGAAGACTGAGATGGCTGACAACGCCAAGACCGTGAAGGAGGACCTGACCGGGCTGGAGGAGAAGATGGCTGACAACGCCAAGACCCTGAAGGAGGACCTGACCGGGCTGGAGGAGAAGATGACCACCAACCTGAAGGAAGTGGTGACCGACCTGAAGGTGGAAATGGCTGACAACGCCAGGAATCTGGAGGAAAAGGTGTCCCGAAATCTCACAACCCTGAAAGGAGAAATGGAAGAGAAGATGACAGCCCTGAAGGGGGAAATGGAGACTCGTATATCAAGCCTGGAGGACCGTCTGCGTGCCGAGCTGGCTGACAAGTGCCAGATGGAGTCCACCAGAATATCCCCCAAAGACGGCCTTCACGACGAGACCGACCAGGGATGCTCAACTCCAACCAGGGTCACTAGAGGGGATGACGACCCTTCGCTGTCGAAGCACAACCTTCCGACCTTCGACGGGAAGACGTCGTGGGAGGAGTATTTGACCCTCTTTGAGACGGCTGCCATGATGGGAGCCTGGAGCCAGCAGAAGAAGGCTTCGGTTCTCAGCCTGTCGCTCCGAGGAGACGCTCTCAGGGTTCTGCAGGCCATACCCCTGGACAACCGTGGTGACTTTGGGCAGCTGAAGCAGCGCTTGGATATGCGCTATGGCCACAAGTGCCTGGAGCAGCTGTACAAGTCGCAGCTGAACACAAGGGTGCAGAAGCCCAACGAGAGCCTCCAGGAGTTTGAAATGGACATCGCCCGCCTGGTACGAGACGCTTACCCGACAGCCTCCGACGACATCTGTGAGAGCTTGGCAGTGGACAAGTTCCTAAATGGATTGCGGGAATGGGAGACGCAACAAGCCGTAAAACTGGCCCATCCCAAGGCTTTGAACGAGGCGCTCAGCCAAGCTCTCGAGTTTGAGGCTGTCAAACAGTCCATCAGGGGCCACGCCAGGGTTCGTGCAGTCGAGGCAGAGGAGGTCAAGCTACCTACAACCGAGGAGCTAATTGAAAAAGTGCTGGAACGTCTGAGACCTCGAAGACGAGACCCACGCTGCTGGAACTGCGGACAGCTGGGCCACCTTAGCACCAAGTGTCCCAAGCCTCAGAAACCCAGAAAACAGGCTGCGGAAAACTAGAAAGGGTTAATGGGAAGGGGCAACCGTTGACCCACGCTGGAGAGGCCCTGAAATCTGCTGCTACTGTCGCAACCGTGAGAGGAAAAGCGAGCATCATTTTTATCAATGGCATAATAGATGGAGTAACTCGTGAACTACTGGTGGACACGGGAGCAACCAGGACAATTCTGAGACGCGACATAGTGGCACGAGGTAAGCAGATTGCACCAACAAAGTGGTCTCTGCACACCGCCACGGGAGAGTCAGCACAGGTGTATGGGGAGACGATTGCCACCTTCCAAATTGGCAGCACCACTTTTGATCATCGGACGTTGGTGGCCAACATCGAAGAAGACGTTATATTGGGAATGGACATACTGGACAGATTTGGGTGCAGTTTAAATTTAAAGAAAGGGTCCATTAAAATTGGAAATGAAGAAGTCATCCTGCAAAGACGGAAAGAACTGGCTGCACGTGTTATCCTAGCCAAGAATACCGAAATGAAGGAGCGATCCGAGATGATAGTGAGTGCCCGCCTGGATTCCAGTAGTACAAATGACCAAATCTGTATGATAGAACCGGAAAACATGGACAATGTTAACAAAGGAGTCATGGTGGCAAGAACAGTGATTCGCGCAAAGGAGACCATTCCTGTCAAGATCATGAATGTGAACAACTACCCAGTTAAAATGAATGAAGGTTTTGTTTTGGGCAGATGTGAGAGGATAACTTCCATTGTGCAACAGATGACAAACATGTCATGCGAAGGAAACAAATTGTCAACACAATTGGAAGCCCTGGTCCACGACGCTTCCCAAGGTCTAACCGAGGAAAACAAACGGAGAGTGAGGAGTTTGATCTGCCGCTACCAGAACATTTTCGAGGACTCTAATGGCCGTCTGGGAAGAACCAAGGTAGTGCGACATAGCATAGACACCGGAGAAGCGAGACCAATAAAACAGGCTCCAAGAAGACTACCCTTTGCAAAGCGGGAAGAAGCTGACAAGATCATCAAAGACATGAGCAAGGATGGCATCATAGAACCATCAAGTAGCCCTTGGACATCCCCGGTGGTACTGGTGAAAAAGAAGGATGGTACCACGAGATTTTGTGTGGACTACAGACTGCTCAACGATGTTACGAAAAAGGATAGTTACCCTCTGCCAAGGATTGACGACACCTTGGACACATTGGCAGGATGCACCATTTTTTCCACATTGGACCTGAAAAGTGGCTACTGGCAAGTTGAATTGGATGCCAAAGATAAGGAGAAAACTGCATTCTCGACTGGATCTGGACTTTGGCAGTTCACCGTGATGCCATTTGGCTTATGCAATGCCCCCGCCACGTTTGAAAGGCTGATGGAGAATGTGCTGCGAGGACTGTCATGGGAAACCTGCCTGGTATACTTGGATGACATAATCATCCTGGGAAAGGACTTCAACCATCAGTTGAGAAATCTGGAGCAAGTTTTCGGGCGACTACAAGACGCTGGACTGAAGCTCAACCCGAAAAAGTGTAACCTGTTCAAGAAACAAGTAAATTACCTGGGACACATAGTTTCTCAACGTGGAGTTGAAGTTGACCCTGCCAAAATCAAGGCAGTAAGAGACTGGCCCGTGCTGAAGGACAAACATGAAACTAGGAGTTTCCTGGGGCTGTGCACTTATTACAGGAGGTTTGTGCCAAGATTTGCGGACATTGCAAAACCGCTCACCAAGCTTACGGAAGAAAACACTCGCTTCCATTGGAGTGATTCCTGCGCACAAGCATTTGAAGAGCTTAAGGGAAGATTAACAAGTGCCCCCATCTTGAGCTACCCACGAAAAGATGGAAAGTTCATCCTGGATACCGACGCTAGTAATGTGGGGATAGGAGGCGTCCTTTCCCAAATACAGGATGGGCATGAGACTGTTCTGGGTTACTTCAGTAAAGTGCTTTCCAAGCCAGAACGAAATTATTGCGTGACCAGACGAGAGCTTCTTGCCGTGATAAAATCAGTGGAACACTTCCGCAAATACTTGTACGGGAGAAAATTCACACTACGGACTGATCATGCTGCACTGGTTTGGCTTCTGAAATTCAAAAACCCAGAAGGGCAAGTGGCTAGATGGATTGAAAGGCTCCAGGAGTATGATTATGACTCCGAACATAGACCTGGCACGCTTCATCGAAATGCGGATGCATTATCCAGACGACCATGCGCCAGTGACTGCAAACATTGCAGCAAGATGGAGGACAAGGTAGCAATTGTCCAAAGGACGACCACCGAAGATGAGGACTGGCAAGATGAAAAATTGGAGCAAGACCAACTGAATGATCCGGACTTGAAGTATGTGATGGAATGGGCGCGAGAAGGAGAAAGGCCAACCTGGGAAAAACTCGCCCCCTTATCACCAACTGTCAAGGCTTATTGGGCTCAATGGGGATCCATAGTGATAGAAGGAGGGTTTCTGAAACGAAAGATCGAGAAGGAAGACGGCACACTTAGAAGAAAGCAAACCCTCGTTCCGAGGAGCCGAGTACCGGAAATCCTTGGACTGCTGCATGGAGGAACTTCTGGAGGACATCTAGGCGTTAAGAAGACGCTGGAGAAAGTGAAAGAGCGATTTTACTGGATCAACTGCAGCGAAGACGTCAAAGATTGGTGTCGAAAATGTGTAACCTGTGCAACGGCCAATGGACCGCAAAGGAAAAGGCGAGCACCAATGCGTCAGTACAATGTTGGCAGCCCCTTTGAAAGAATTGCCATCGACATAGCTGGCCCATTTCCTACAACTGAGAAGGGTAACAAGTACATCATGGTGGTGATGGATTACTTCAGCAAGTGGGTGGAAGCTTACTCAATCCCTAACCAAGAGGCCGTAACCGTGACTGAAGTTCTAGTTACCGAATTTATCAGCAGGTTTGGCGTACCCCTGGAATTACATTCTGATCAGGGAAGGAACTTTGAAGCTGCTATCTTCCAGCAAATGTGTGAGCGGCTAGGGATCTACAAGACCAGGACCACTGCGCTACATCCACAGTCTGATGGAATGGTGGAAAGGATGAACCGTACCGTGGGGAGGTACTTAGCCAAAGTAGTGTCCAGCCATCAGCGGGACTGGGACCGACATCTGCCTTTGTTCTTATTGGCTTACCGGTCGGCTGTTCAGGAAACGACGAAGAAGACTCCCAGCAGCATACTGTTTGGGCGAGAAATGCGACTTCCTTGTGATCTCAAATTTGGCTGCAAACCAGGTGAAGACCTAGCCGGAGAAGACTATGTGACAGACCTTCGCAGGAGGCTGGATGACATCCATGATCAGGTCCGCATGAACATCGGGAAAGCCAGCGATCAAATGAAGGAGCGCTATGACACCAGAGCTGACAGCATGGGGTACAAAGCTGGTGACTGGGTGTGGCTTTTTGACCCCAAGAGGCGCCAAGGATACTGTCCGAAACTTCAGCGTTCCTGGGACGGGCCGTACGAGATCTTGGAGCGCATCAACGATGTGGTCTACCGCATAAAAAAGAGACCAAACGGAAAACCAAGGGTCGTGCACTACAATCGCCTCTCACCATACCTAGGCGATAATGATGACCAACCAGCCCAAAAAGTACGACAGTGCGTCGCATCCGAAAGATCACCAGCCTTTGAGACGTTTTGGGAGAACGCGAAGGCAGGGCAGAAGTTTCGCCATGGAGTGACCACAGAAGTCCACAAGGACTTATTTGAGGTCACTAGGGACCACACACTGGCATGCAGTGTACCGGAAGATCTAGATATGTCTAGAGGAATTGCACGGGTCTTCCGATACAAATTCGGAGAACCGCAACCCTCGAGCAGCCCGCAAGGAAGAGCTCTGAGACTACCGAAGGGGCGTCAACAAGCATACTGCCTGGTTGTCCCGGATTCCAGCAACCTGGAAGAGGACTACAAGGCATTGTGGGACGGCCTTGTTGAGCTGCGTGACTACATGTTGGAGGATCAGCAGGCGCGTCTGGCAATACCGAAGATGGGTGGCGGCCGCGCTAATCGAGACTGGCGGATAATCCGGAGTATGATTGAAGCAGTGTTCTCGGGAGTCGGCATCAGCGTCATGGTGTGCTGCGAGCAAGCGCAGCCGAGAGCCAGTGGGGAGAAATCCGTGGACTGCCACTTCTTCCTGACCACAGGGTGTCGACGTGGATCAGCATGCCCCTACCTACACAGAGTCAAGACTGTTCCGGGACGAAACAGTCTAGGTGGGGGGTAGTGTTATGTAAATATAAATATTGAAATAAGTATGGATAGTTATAGTTATAAGAATCCTCAAAAGTATTGGTAGGTAAGATCGATAATTATGTATAAGTGTAGAATTCTCTAGGCTAAGTAGGTATTTGTTATAATTATAGGAATACTGTATTACATTTGTAGGTAGGATTTTGGTTGTATCTCTAGGTAGTACGTGAAGCGTCGAGAAGTAATAATTACTCTGGAACCGTCTGGCGACTTTAGTTCTGGATCATACTGCTCTGAAGAGTATAAAGGTGCGAATGGCCTGCAGAGCGGGCCAGTATCATGGCGACTAACAAAGACATCGAAGCCATCTGATCAGTGAACCGAAACCAAGTAGAATAATCGAGAAAGTAGTGTGAAAATAAATTTTGTAACTGTGTAAAATAAATAACTATTGAAGAAGACCTGTGTATTTTTAATTTGAAGACAATTGAACCCTAATTTCGTAACAGTATAATATCTTTGAAAATTAGATTAGATTAGATTAGATAGTCAGCCTTGGAAATGTTTTCCGCTCGTGGAAGCGAAACGAAAGGTTTCGCATGTGGCGAGTGGAATCTTTTTTTTTACAGGTAAGGGGGCCGGCGTTACGCCAACCATTTCAGTTGAAATGGGAGTTTACTCATTTCTTGTGAAGGCTGAGTAAACCCAGTATGTTATTTTGGGGTTTAAAATAAACACCGAAACGGGAAATCAATTCTGGCAACCGCGGTGGGATTCGAACCCGGGCTCAGAGCCTGGAATGCAATCACAATACCAACTAAGCTTCCGTTGATTTGTTTAATTAAACTACTCGTACTAAAAATAATCGCCAGCTTGTTTCTACCAATCTCTAAGCATTCCTTCACTACCTCACTTTACGACTCCGAGGGACCTAAAACTCTTCCCGTGTCGATTTACATTTTATTCTGCAGCTCCGCGAGTCAAATTGTGAGGTCTGGAATTATAACAACTTACACGCAGTACCTATACGCATTTGTACTCCAACGCTGCATAAGCTCACCTAGACCCCGTAAATCGAAAAAATGAATGAAAACTAAGGCACTCACTAGGAGTGCTGTCGTATATTGCATTCATTTTGGATTTTTGCAATCGAGGTGTTTTTACGCAATGATTTATACTCGGGGTTCTGTACATTTGTAACTTTACTGCTTAACGAAGTCAGCGAGGCGCTATCTCATTTTTTTTACACAATCTAGAATTCTCAACGATTTTCATGCTAAGTAAATGTTTATACTTCCAGTAAAGGGTAGGGCACTTGCTTTTGCTCGTAGGCACAGCCCCCTCAGGTGACACGGTAGAATGGCATAGTGACAAAACAACACATGATATACCGACACATCTAAATCTAAATCTATGCTGCAAAGATATGTATCATTTGTGATTCATATTAAATGCATTCCCACAAGCAGACATGCATAATTTCGCGCTTACATATGCCGCATGTGGGCCTACAATATAAAAAACCCAATCTCAAATGAACATAAGCCCTGCAACTCTTGCCGACCTTCCCTGAAGCAGGGGTGACATTGGCAAAGTGGACCATTTTTTACAGTATGGGTGGTCAGCCGCATACCAACCTATCCGGCAACCGGCAGCACTTTTGACTCCCGGACATGATAGAACGAAACATGACAGAACGACAAATGGCAGAACAACACATGAAAAAACATCAGTATGACAAAACTACACAGAAAATACATCACTATGTTTCTTTGACTTATAGGTTAGTATGAGGCTGACCACCCATACTGTAAAAAAATGTTTACTGTGCCAATGTCCCCCTTTTTTCAGGGAAGGTCGGAAAAAGTTGCAGGGTTTATGTTCATTTGAGGTTTGAATTTTAATTTGTAAGTACACATCCAGCATTTATAAGCGCGAAATTACACGTAACTATTTGGGGGCATGCATTTGATATGAGTTTTAAATAGTTATATATCTTTGCAACTTAGATTATAGATTTATATTGTAAATGACAAAACAAAACATGAACAATAACATCACATATCAAAGATAGAAAATTTCATAAGCGGAACTTCAAAAAATTTCACTTGACAAACCATTACAAATAACATATTTGCCATGTAATGTTCTTTCCTGTGATGGATTGTGGTAGTGATGTTTTGTCATGTGTTGTTATGTCATGTGACGTTCTGTCATGTGGCATTATGTCGTGTTTCGTTTTGTCACTGTGTCGTTCTACCATGGTACAACTCCCATATTATCTTATTGTGGTGGTTTGCTTATTTGGGCTCTTTGTGCACTTGTAACCTTGGCAACGAATCTTTTATTGCCTACCCTAATTTGAACGCAGAATATGGGGGTTTTTGACCTCTGTAACATTGTAAAAAACTGTTTTATATGTTTGTGAATAGACAAACGTAAAAAATGAATGGTTTCTTCAAAATAAGGTTTTATTTATTTATGTTTTTGACACTGTGTAAGCATTTTTCACCTAGAAGTACAAGATCAGAAAATAAAAGCGTTAATTGAATAATCTTTTTTCCACTTAAAGTGACGGCTATAGGGGAAAACAAGGAATGCCAGCAAAAATAGTCTACTAATTTTATCTAATGTCATCTGTGTGGATCTAAAGCTAAAACAGTCACTATCACAGTTTATGGCGGTATTTCCGGTTCTTTGTGACAGGCAATAACCATGAGAAATACAGACTCTCAAATTTATCATTTTGATTTACTCAAATCTTTCTCCAACTGATACCTATTCCTTGTTCTTCCCCTATAGTCTTAAAATACTTTATTTAGGCACGCTTAGGAATGTTTTTATTATTTTATAGACGTTTCAAGTCTCTAATATTGATTAGCGTATTTGGAATAGAATAACACTTGTAAGATTCCCGGCTGTACGTCTGATCATAACTTTGACTCTGGTAAACGAATGTTGTTGGGTTATTCATCATTAAAAATTAATTGATAAAAAAACACGATTGATGATATTTAATACCTTGACTAAAAGGTTGGTATAAGGCTGACTTCCCATGCTTTAACTAACTTGACCAAAAGGTTGGTATAAGACTGACTCCCCATGCTTTAACTAACTTGACCAAAAGGTTGGTACAAGGCTGACTCCCCATGCTTTAACTAACTTTACCAAAAGGTTGGTATAAGGCAGACTCCCCATGCTTTAACTAACTTGACCAAAAGGTTGCTATAAGGCTGACTCCCCATGCTTTAACTAACTTTACCAAAAGGTTGGTATAAGGCAGACTCCCCATGCTTTAACTAACTTTACCAAAAGGTTGCTATAAGGCTGACTCCCCATGCTTTAACTAACTGTACCAAAAGGTTGGTATAAGGCAGACTCCCCATGCTTTAACTAACTTGACCAAAAGGTTGCTATAAGGCTGACTCCCCATGCTTTAACTAACTTGTCCAAAAGGTTGGTATAAGGCTGACTCCCCATGCTTTAACTAACTTTACCAAAAGGTTGGTATAAGGCAGACTCCCCATGCTTTAACTAACTTGACCAAAAGGTTGCTATAAGGCTGACTCCCCATGCTTTAACTAACTTTACCAAAAGGTTGGTATAAGGCAGACTCCCCATGCTTTAACTAACTTTACCAAAAGGTTGCTATAAGGCTGACTCCCCATGCTTTAACTAACTTTACCAAAAGGTTGGTATAAGGCAGACTCCCCATGCTTTAACTAACTTGACCAAAAGGTTGCTATAAGGCTGACTCCCCATGCTTTAACTAACTTGTCCAAAAGGTTGGTATAAGGCTGACTCCCCATGCTTTAACTAACTTGACCAAAAGGTTGCTATAAGGCTGACTCCCCATGCTTTAACTAACTTGACCAAAAGGTTGGTATAAGGCAGACTCCCCATGCTTTAACTAACTTGTCCAAAAGGTTGGTATAAGGCAGACTCCCCATGCTTTAACTAACTTGACCAAAAGGTTGGTATAAGGCAGACTCCCCATGCTTTAACTAACTTGTCCAAAAGGTTGGTATAAGGCAGACTCCCCATGCTTTAACTAACTTGACCAAAAGGTTGGTATAAGGCAGACTCCCCATGCTTTAACTAACTTGACCAAAAGGTTGGTATAAGGCTGACTCCCCATGCTTTAACTAACTTTACCAAAAGGTTGGTATAAGGCTGACTCATCTTGCTTTAAAAACTTGGTTCACTTTTTTTAATACCTCTCCAGTTTTAGGAAAAGGCGGCAGGAGTTGCAAAGTGTATTTTCATGTGAGGATCGGTTTATGTTGTATGCACACATGCAGCATCTGCAAGCGCGTGCCTGCTTGTGGGCATGCATTAAATGCCAATCTATATTTTCAACTTAGATTACAATCGATAGATAAAAGAATACCGGTTTCTGCCCAGATAAAATAGGTTGGAGAATGGCGTTCCTCTTCACAAATTTAATTTTATTTAATGAAACTAGCACTGTGTGTTTGAGTGCTTTTATTATAGGAAAAAAATGGAAAATATATGTTTTTTTTAAATATATGATTGTTCTATTTGGTCACATTTGATGATTGAAAAAAGCCAAAGTCTTATGAGTTGTTGTATGTTTTTCATAGCTCACCATTCTGAAGTGAAATTGTTTGACGTTATTCCTTATTATCGCTTTCAGAGTTTTCTTCTCGCCCCGGCACGAGTGGAAAACTTCCTGAAACTTTCTGAGAGCGACAGCCTGTGAGCTAAGACATACAAGTACCCTGTTCCAAAGTGGTGGCAATTGTTGAAGCACTTTTTGGTTTACCTACATATACATATTAGTGAATAGCTCAGTTTGTGAGTGCTTGCATTCTATGCCGAAAACTGGGGTTCGAATTCCACCGAGGGTGTCAGTAATGATTTCCCGTTTCGGTGTGTATTTCTAACCCAAATCACAAGTACCGGCAAAGATTACTCTCAGTCTTCACAATAAGTGACTACCAGCCCCTTCAGAAGCTCAAACCAAAACTCCCATTTCAACTGAAGTGGTTTGCGTGAAGCCGTTCCCTTACATGTAAAAATAAATAGTATCAACTCGCCACACAATAAATTACTTTATATGTGTATCTTAGTAGAAGTAGTACTATGTTATTTCACAAGCAGCTTGTGTAAGTGCAATTTTACATTACATATTTTGGGGCTCATTAAATATTAATCTTAAATTTTAATACATGTTTTCATTTTAGATCATATAATATTTCGAAACCTTAAAGGTAAAACTGAATAAGGGGAATATTTAGCTAACATGGGTTTCTCAGATAAATGCACAATTTTTCCTATTTTATACAAGAGAAAACCTTACAATAGTGTAAAAATACTGTAGTGTAGAAGTTTGTCATTAGTATTTCTTTATGATTAGATCACTTACTATCGTAAATTACACACAAAAGGATATTTTATCCATAATTTCTCAAATCAGTGAAACATTTATTATTCAGTCGATATTAAAATAAGCTCAAGATATTTCTTACAGCAGAAATATTATTATCGTGGTGTCTTCAAGTGCTGTTTGCAATAAGATTTTGGAGTCAGTGTGGTGTTGGGTCCCAAAGGAAGGAAGCCAGAAAACTTGTTAATCACCAGAGAAACCACATTCCAGCAACCTGCCACAAGGTCACTGCCAAAGTATACTCACAAAAACACACTCTCTCTCTCTCTCAAGAAAAAAATATTATTTAGTTTTTTTTTCCAAGTCCTGAAATAACGAAATGTCCTAAAATAACCTGAAATATCTGGTGCGGAGGACTGAGAAACATATGTATTTAACCTTTAAAAATATTTACTTCAAATATGAAACTGCGTAAAATCCCCTTTGATCGTGTGAGTAGACAAAATGTATACAGGATAAATTAGTCTACTTTTAAGTGTAAATCTATTCACACAGTGAAAGTCCATTGTATGATTTAAAAATTCAATAGGATAAAACAGAGTATTAATTCACTTTTTATTTCATTTAGATTTAAAAAAAAAATGTAACTTATGTATGGGATTGGATTTTTTAAATTATTACAAATGTCATGGTTTGTGTTTTAAATTTTAATTGTGACTATTTGACAGTAGCCCACATTTTTAACATTGGTTGTGATTGTACTTGGATATGTGACCAATTTGTTAAATAAAAACTAACACATTTAATTTTAATTTGATTAAAAATGTTAATTCAATTATATCCAACCATAATACATTTTGAATCTTATATTTCTGTAAAACTTTGTCTATGAAATTTTGTTTTGAAAAAAAAATATTTTGAAAATTATTTTGTAAAAATATTTGTAACAATTATGCTCCTGAAGATGTTTCATTAGGCGAAAACGTTTGAGCAAAAAAACTAAATAAAAAGTGAATTAAAACTTTGTTTTATCCATTGAATTCATAAAAGATAAATTATTCACTTGGTGTCCTGTATCTTTTTTTGTATACATTTGTATGTAATGTTCACGCATCTGTTATTGCATAGAGCCTTTAAGGCAGGGGTAATCATTGGTTTTTGGAAGATGGTTAGGCATTTTTCCTATAATTTATCAACAGACTTTATCGGCAACAACTTCTCATGTTTATGAAGTGCACGGCCCTGCCTTGAAACATAGAAAACGGCGCTTTTTAATTATGTATGTTACCCATCTAAATAAGTTCTCCTTACATATACATGTAACGTTATTCATTGATGACAAATAATGCGACTCACAAGAAATTGCAAATAGTTGATATCTTTACATCCATAAATATTAACAGTTAACATGCGTTTAATCAAATAGCTGATTTGCTTACTACTTATACCTATTTTCTCCAAACGGTATTTTTCCGGCCAGTCTCCACTTATCGATTTTTTCGCTGAATTTTATGATTTTCTTCGGTACATTTTTTGAATTCAAGACTCGTCATAATTTTCCAATAAAATACGTCCATAAAATACGGCTACAAGTTCATAAATATTTAATGCGATTTTTATTTCGTGTAAAGCATAACCTCGCACGCGGGTAAAATCGTGTCACGACAAAATGTCCATTGACAAAATGTCCACCGACCAAATGTCCACCGACAGAATGCCCACCACCAAAAAAACTATCCATTTTGTCAATTTATGAAATTTTTTAGCGGAAACTATCTAGAACTGATTTTTTAATTCTACTAATTTTTTATTGGTTAATACTTACACAGCAAATAGTGAGTTTGACCGGTATTTGAAGATGGCCAAATGACTGAAACCGATAAAACCCACTATTTGTTTTATTATCAACTAAAAAAAATCCGTAGAATAACCAGTAATTAACCAGTGGTTTTTTTTTCACATTTTAAATTTTTTAACCTTTTTGTCGATGAACATTCTGTCGGTGGGCATTTTGTCGGCGGACATAATATCGGGTGGACATTTTGTCGCGGGGGCATTGTGTCGTTAGACCTTCTGTCTGTGGACATCTTGTCGAGTAACCGGATAAAAAAACTCAGATTTTATATAAATTTGAAAATGTATCTATTATTGGGAATATACAATAGGGTGTTTTGTTTGTCCGTTTGATAATTAAGTCTCTTCAGAAATAAAAATTCGTAAGGTACTTATATAGTTTGTATTTGACATTGTCCGAGATTGCTCCAGTGTTTGGTCGAATGTTCTAGTAAAATCTCGCATGTTTCAATTCTCAATGATTCGAGAATGATCCTTACTCTTTAGTTTTAGAAGTCATCCGACCGTTGGATTGTGTAGTGTAAAGTGGCTCTGTATGTGAACCGAATCTAAATAAATCTCTGCAATTTTATTAAAATAAAACCCGCGAAAAACCTTAAAACTATCTTCTGTAAGAATGGTAAACTATAATGGAACAATAACTGTCAACGGAGCGTCCTATTTTAGAGATACTCTTTTAGTAGATATTGTATATTTTGAAAAAGATACAAGCCAAAAGAGTTTATTATATTTTCTTGGCATAAGACAACAATTAAGCTACACGTATAGTCCACATTTAATACATATTTGCAACTTAGATTACAGATACTTCACAATATATCTTATCATTAGCGTGCCACAATTGAATAAAATAAACATGATTTCTTACTGCCGTTCTGTCTACGGAAAATAATATTTGTATGCGATGTAAAAAATCTGGGTTAATAGCGGTTCATAACAATATTCAACTTTTCCGCAGGGCAGGTCAATGGTTAGAGCATCTGATTATCATGCAACGCAACTAAGCTACACATTTCATGTAACTTCTTGGCGCGTTCTCCCTTAAAGGGTTGCATGTGGCCAACCACTTCGGTTGAAGTGAGGGTTTCCCAGCTTCCGAGGGGGCCGGTACTCATTTCTTGTGAAAGGTGAGTGAAACTTGACGGTTTTATATTTACCTACACACTGAATCGGGAAATCATTTTGGAAACCTTCGGGGGATTCGAGCCCAAGCTCTCGGCATAGAATGCACTCTACCAACTGAGCTATTGACCGGAGCTATAGGCAGGGTTTGTGTTATGTTATGCAACTAAGATTGAAGTTACTTTGATTTCTAATACTAGTGCAGACAAAATATTTCTTTTCATTTTAACTTCTTCAACTTTTTTACTTTATTACAAACTTCGTAACTAATTGGAAAAAAAGCAAAATAATTTCCTTAGAAATAATCTAGAAATTTATAATCTTAGTTGCAAAGTTATTTCGGCGTATAAAATTGATATGAAATGCATGCCCACAAGCAAACACGCCTAAGTTCGCGTTTACTCATACCGCATGTGGACTTACAACATAAAAACCCATAGCGGCAGTAAGAAATCATGTTTACTTTTATTCTATTGTGGCACGCTAATCTATAATCTAAAATTTAAGTTGCGAAGATATATGACATATAAGATTCATATAAAATGCAATCCCACAAGCAGACACGTATAAGTACGCGTTTACACATGCCGCATGTGGACTTACAACATAAAAAACTTAATCTCAAATGAACATAAGCCCTGCAACTCTTGCCGACCCTCCCTGAAACAGGGGTGGCATTGACAAAGTGAAACATTTTCTTTCGAGTATGGGTGGTCAGCTTCATGAAATAAATCGCCTATGAAATAAATCAGTCTCAGATATTATTATGATCAGAAACTGGTAGAGCGCTACAAAATGTAGGACGAGTATTGTGGTAACAAGTTAGAACGGCACAGTGACAAAACGGCACACGACAGAACAACACTTGACAAAACATCACTTTGACAAAGCAACACAGAAAGAGACAAATATAAATATTAAGACAAAATAACACAAGGACAAAACATCGCATGACAAAACATCACATACCTAAAACAGAACCTACCATAAACGGCTAAACGGCATATGAAAAAAACATCACATGACTAAACATCACAAACAACACAAACATTGTGATGTTTTGTCATGTAATGTACTGTCATTGTGATGCTCTGTCATGTGTTGTACTGCCATGTTTCGTTCTGTCATGTGTCACTATGTCATGTGTCGTCCTGTCAAGTGTCGTTTTGACACTATGTCATTCTGTCATGTGTCACTATGTCATGTGTCGTTCTGTCAAGTGTCATTTTGACACTTTGTCGTTCTGTCTTGAGTCGCTATGTCATGTGTCGTTATATCAAGTGTCGTTTTGACACTTTGTCGTTCTGTCATGTGTCGCTATATATATATACTCGTTTATATGAAAATGATTTATTTATTTTATTTTGTACATGACAAAAGAGCGCCGTTTTTGTGTGTGTCACACCTCAAGGGCCCAAATGTCACTATGTCATGTGTCGTGTGTCGTTCTATCAAGTGTCGTTTTGACACTTTGTCGTTCTTTCATGGAATAGAGTATTGCGCAGGGCGATAACGAGTGGCAGCGAAAATGGAAAAGCAAAACAAACCGTCCCAAGTCACTCCGGGTGTAATCACTGGAAAATGTGACGACCCTAAAGGCGCAGCCACAACTCTAGGGAATAAAAAACGACTAAATTCTAGAAAAATCGGATACCACTTTAAACCGGTCCGCAGTCTAGTGGTGAGTGCTTTGGAATAGTAAATGAAAGATTGTGGGTTCGAATCCCAGTGGAGCTCAAAAGAATATCATTTTTGTTTTCAAGTAGGTATGCTCTTTGCTAAGTTGAAAAATTATTATACCTTTCTCAAAGACAGGTCAGCAAAGGCTCATCCAGCCTTACAGAACTGGGTCTTGATTGAGAAACCCTTTTTTCTACAGCGACGACTTAGCTCGCAGAGGGCTTTTGAGGTGTGATTCACACAAAAAGAGCGCTCAACACATAAATAATTTTAAGTGGAAAAAATAAAGAATATATTTTCCATATTAACTCATTCGTTTCTTTTGTTTCATCCATATCTCATGTAATATTTAAATGCATAAAAAATTGTGTCAAGGTCAAACCTATTAGGATCTCATTTTCTTTTTTCTTGACACAAAATCTCTAAAAACACAAAACCCATTATGCCCTTTTATCTATATACTTCCTCTCTTTCCCTATTAATGTATTTTTTTCTACAGTGTATTTTTTTCGTTTTCAAAATCCCATTTCAATAGAGTAAGAGGTCTTAAATCAACGTCCATTTTCAATGTGGGCCCATTAAATCAGCGCACCATTTCAATTATCTTAGGCAAGTTATTTCAGATGTGGCCTCAGCCTTAGACCAGGAAATGCAACTTGTTTTTATGGAATAACACTCTCCAGATGTTTGGGGGACGCGCCGGAGGACAGATTTGGGTCATCCCCGTAAAAAGGGTCGTCGCGGGGATGACCCGAGATGAACATAAATCGCTTTTGTCCCTAGCAACCCCTGACGCCTGTAGGACAATTAATTCTGTACCCCCTCTCTCTCTCCATCTACATACTTGTGCAATCTGGTGCGGAAGTATTAAAATGTATTGTGATTTTTGCTTTTTGAGATTTAGAAAGACGTGAAATTTGGGAGAAAATATAACATGAGGGTGCGTGGAAATTATCCACAATTGTAGATCATTAGGATCCTTGACTAATCGTCCTCCAGTGCTTGTTTGATTTATCTACAATTTGATTCAAAGATGGCTTACCAATGAAATTGTCTTTAAAATCACATTCTACACAATCTGAGCTAAGAAAAAAAACGTAAAGCACGATTACGTGAGAGTTGTTTGAAATATTTTTATAATCAATTTACAGTTTTCATAACACATTGGTACAGTACCTACACATAAAAAACATTGCTCGTGTGAAATTACCTCTGATGGACATAAAACAAACAAGCACAAAGGAGACAAAATAAATAGGTATCAAGCTAAGGTGGTTACCTTAACTGTAAAAATGGTTTAGTTTGCCATACTTTCTTAAAAAAATACAAGCAACTCGCTAACGCAACATGCCTGCGTTTTCCTCGAAGGGATCGCATGTGGCGATTCGAGACCTGTTTTACGCCAACCACTTCAGTATAAGGGGCATTTCCCAGCGTCCGAGTGGGCTGGTACTATTTTTTTTGTGAAGGCTGGGTAAGCCTTGGCGGTATTTTCATTTTTGGTTTGAAATAAACACCAAAACGGGTAACCATTTCTGACACACTTGGTAAGACTCGTACCCGATCTCTCGGCATGGAATGCAAGCACTTTACCAACTGAGCTATCGACCGGACTTTTTACGAGATCAGTCATTGCTACAAATCGCCGATACTCAAGCAAGACCCAGTTGCTGTAAGGTTGGATGGACTTTTGGTGACCGGTCTTTTGTAGAGGTATATGAAGTTTTCAATCCAGCGAAGAGTAGGTATATTTGTAAATATAAATGGTATTTTTTGGTGCTTTGCCGGGATTCGAGCTCATGACTTTCCATTAACGAATCCAAAGCGCTACCACTAAACTACGGACCGGTCCTGCACAAACTCTACAATGGTTAATTTGAATACCTACTCGCTGAATAGCTGTAAAATAGCAATAAAATTCAACTATGTGACTCAAATTTAGTAGGTATTGCAACAAATTCCTGGAATAGTTATTTCAGCAAATAAATACACAAACACTTTTATTGACAATAACCATTTCATTGAAATGTTTCTTGAAATTTTGGCGTCATTTCCCTAAATATAAAGCATTACTTTAAAACGTGACTACAAAATGTATGGATTCTTAAACACTCACTAGAGATGCTGTTTTAGTTTTCTACATATTTTTTAGCTGAATTTTAAACTTGACGTGAGCACATATCGACACTTGAAAGGTAAAACTGAAAAAGTGACATATAAGCTAACACGGCTTTTTCAGATAAATGCACCTTTTTCACCTATTTTCTACGAGAGAAAACTCTAAAAAAGTGTGAAAATCCTCTAGCTTAGTAGTTTTTCATGAGCACTGCCTTAAATTTAGTTCACTTACGACGACAAAGTATTCCCAATATTTAACGTTTTATTCACGATTTCTTAAATCAGTGAAACAGCACTTATTCAGTTTTACCTTTAAGGTAGCGATTTATCATGTCTTCACTTTACTCTGACTCAGGGTAGTCGTGTCACCAAATTTACTTTACGTTTATGCTCGACCACAAAATGTACGGACACTTGAACTCTCACTAGAGACGCTGTTTTAGATACCATACTTTTATTTATTTATTTGAGTGTTATACTCTGGTGTAAGCGTATTTTATCATGTCTTCACTTTACTCCGGGTGGTCGTGTCGCCAAATATACTTCACAAGCTCGTAAAAGTGTTCTGGTTCAACAGAAACCATTCACTTTATTGTAACAGCATGCATTTCATGATATTTTGTGTCATACATATTATGTAAAAGATATGAAATAATGATTTTGTTTTCGGTTGATAGCTCTGACACTATCTATAATCTATAATCTAAAATCTAAGTTGCAAGGATATATTCATTTAAAGCTCTCAGATGTATGCCCACAAACAAACACGTGTAGTTCGCGCTTACAAATGCTGATTGTGTACTTACAAATAAAATCCAAACTCAAATGAACATAAGCCCTGCAACTCCTGCCGACATTCCCTGAAACAGGGGTGACATTGGCAAAGTGAACAATTTTTTACAGTATGGGTGGTCAGCCTCATACCAACCTATAAGTCAAGGAATACGAGTAATAAATGACATTTAAGTTTACAAAAAAAAAAACAACAACAAAACCTTAAAAATTAAATCTATACAAAAAAAGTCAAAAATTTCTTATGCAAAAAACACTGATACTCCAATATAGCTCAGTTGGTAGAGTGTTTGTATTCCATCCGAGGGTTTCAGAAATAATTTCTCGTTTCGGTGTTTATTTCAAATCCAAAATAAAATACCGGTAAGGTTTACTCAGCTTTCACAAGTCATAAGTACCACCCCTCTCGGGAGCTGGGAAACTTCCACTTCAACAGCTATTATTTGGACCTGTTCTTTCATTTCACACAGTCATTTTTTTTGTGCAAACTCTCCTTTTATTCTTAGCTTTCATCTATACTTCTGTATCGATAAAAAGAACGTAGGCACTAGTTGTAAAAGGAACAAGAAATTTCTGTAAGAATTTTTCATTAAACTTTTTTCAATTGAAACATTAAAAAGTTACATCCTTTGAAAACATTTTCTGAGTATTTTAGTCAGTTGGTTTTGTTAACCGTCTTGCCACCGCACTCGGTAAACAGATCTCGAGCTTTACAGGCGCCTAACGATTCGTTACCAGCGCTTGTAACGGCCGCTCAGCCGTTATCCTAACGATCCTCTTTATGGGGGGCCGTTACGCCTCCTACAGGTTGTATATTTTACAGAATAACGGGAAGTGCAGCGCTGGGTAACGTGAAAGGTAACTGGCCAAATTACGGTGTTTATTCAATTTGAATGCATTTGTGTATGCAGGTACGGTCGAGATCAAAAGTGGACATTAAATTTGGAGTTGACTTATAGGTTGGAAAGAATTCTTTGACTTATAGGTTGGCATGAGACTGACCACCCATCCTGTAAGCAAAGGTTCACTTTGCCAATGTCCCCCCTGTCTCAGGGAAGGTCGGCAAAAGTTGCAGGGCTTATGTTCATTTAAATTTTGAAAATTAATTTGGAAGTACACATGCAGCATTCGTAAGCGCGTACTTACACGTGTCTGTTTGTGGGCATTTAATATGAATTTTGAACGTTTCTATATCTTTGCATCTTAGATTATAGATTTATTAGGAAAAATATTTTAGGATAAGATTCAAGAACAAGTTGTAGTGTAAGTCTTAGTATTTGCAGATACTTTATAAATAAACCGTTCAGAAATCGTATAAGTTATTTTGAAAATATGATGATCAGTAAAAAATTAAAGTCAAAATATTTTTATTTATTGTTGAAGGTATATTAGGGTCTTGCTTGAGTATTGGCGCTTTGTTGCAACGACCAAGCTCGTACACCTCTGCGGCACTACAACAAGTGTCATAGACCACTAGAGTCTCTAGAATCTAGGGAGTCTCCCGCACAGGATTTCTTAAAAACAATATATATATAGATTACGTAGAAACCTCCATTTCAACTGAAGAGGTTGGAGTAAAACAGGCCCCTATATCTGTAAAAATTAAAAGGTTCCATTCGCCATATGCGACTCATTCGGGGAAAACGCGGTAAAAAGTTACACCATATGTGTGACTTAGCAAAAAAACTCTCAAACTAATCAAATTGTATTTGAATAAAATTGTTTATCACACCATTAATTATCAAGACAACAACCGAAATGACATCGAAAGCGCTCGAGTAAATAAATCAACTCGTGAAGTAACACATTGTGTTTTATTTTTACATTATTAATTAGAAACGAATCTTCACAATCGCAAAACGCACACTCTTAAACTTAAACTTTACGGAATGCTTTTTATTTTAAGTGTAATGTTATGTGTTAATTCTGTTTTTCACCGTGCATAATAATATTTCTGTTACTTTTATTAGCTGTAGCTCGCATTTCAGGAATCCCCGCCATTATGTGAATCATCTGAAAGCGCTGAACTTTGTACAAATGCAATAAAACGACTGTAAAATTAAGATGATGCTCTGAGAATCAGGATCTCTCGGAAAAGCGAGCGAGTCGAATAACAAATACGGTCTTTCATATAAAATCAATGAAAAATACATTTTACGACTTTACTATTGAATTTTGTGGTTTCTCAATAAAACTTCAATCTCTCTGAATGTAATTTTCAGATTCATTTACATAAAGTCAAAAATACAAGAACGTATTTTACTGCAAGATAATAATAATATTAGGATGTTTTATTTGTGAGCGCTGTTTTTGTGTGAATCACACCTCAAAAGCCCTCTGAAACCTTGGTCGTCGCTATAGAAAGCGCCTATTGTCAAGTGAGACCCAGTTACTGTAAGGCTGGATGGACCTTTGTTGACCGGTCTTTGGTAAAGCCATATGATTTTTTCAACCCAGCGAAGAGTTTTTGGTAATAAAAATGATACATTTTTTGTGCTCAGCCGGGATTCGAATCCACGACCTTTCGTTTACGAGTCCGAAGCGTTACCACTAGGCTACGGACCATTATACAACTTAAGCATATATTTTTTAAAAGAGATTCCTTGACTTATAGGTAGGTATGAGGCTGACCAGCCATACTGCAAAAAATGGCTCACTTTGCCAATGTCATCGTCTTAAAAAAAAAGATCTTAAAAAAGTGTGTAGAAATTTTAATTGTAAATATGAGTCTTAAATGCCAATTTATTTTTTCAACTAAGATAATAATGTGAGATGAGCAGATTCCTTAAAAAACAGGAAATCGAATAAAAAATGCTGCAAGAATAGATGTTTTTATATGTACTTATAAGCCAATATATTATGTAGCCCTTTGCAATCCTTGACATGAAAAAAATAACGTTCACAAAAGAAATAACACAATTTAGCTTTTCTGATGGCATGTCCTACCTCTACGGGAAACCGCAGTGCATCAAACGCAAGCAAGCCTTGACTAATAAGAAGCAGACGAGATGAAAACGTTTAAATGGTGAAAATCTATATTCGTTTGCTGTTTAACAAATCTTTACTGTTCTATCAATAAAAAAAATGTTTTTTTTTTTAATTCGTAAAGAGGAATACAAGTCTACATCATCAGTTAGTAATATTGCTTTATTGAATCTTTAAATTAATATATTAATTCATCATTACTGTTGAACCAGAGTCGAAGTTATCGTCGACACTGGCGAAGTTCGAACTTGCGAATGTTTCAATAACGCAAATTCCAGTGCCGACGAAAGTACAAAAGAATGTGATGAGATGGTTTGGGCATGTGGAAAGAATGAATGATGATAGACTGACAACCCAAGTAACCACTTTAGTCGTCCTAAGTTGTGAAAATTGTCTTTAGGTCTTATAAGGCTCATAAAAAGGTTAATGCTTTGCTATTTGGTCATATAAATGGCTTGAGGATAACTTATACGTCCACAAACCAACTGGTTATTATTTCAACGTAGAAGTTGCTGACAAGAGGTTAAATTAACGTTATTGTGACTTAAGTTTCAAGAGCTTATAGTCCGATGATCGTAAGGTTGTCTAAGACTCCTGATTACGTTCTAGAGAGGTTGGCATTTGCTAAAGTGAGAGCTAAAGGTTATTTTTTTAATATTGTTAGAACCATAAAGTAAAAGAATGTTGAAATTGCTTTAGGTTGTATAAGACTTGTCTAGGCAAACAAATTAGGACTTCGTGGTAAGAACCTAAACCAATAGGTTGTCTTCAGGAGCTACAAGTATAATATTATAATGCTTTAAAAGGCATTCTCAACAGCTGTTAGTTGTCTACGGAATTTCAAAGCAATACGTTGCCTAGTAAGATGAACCGACACAGGATGATATCAAAGAAATTCAATGGAAATTTTAAACGTAAAGTCCGTAAATTTTTTTTACGAATTATCAATACACCGGTAAGTTTTTATTATTTTTTATGGTAGGTAGTTCGGTGAATGGTAAAGACTACAAAGCATCTTAAATATTACTATTATTATTCATTTATAGTATTATTATTAATTATATAAAAAAAGGCAGGAGGAGAATGTGTGGTAGAGTGGATGTTTGAATTATGCAAGATGTGTATGAAAGACAGGGTAGTACCGATGGACTGGAGAAAGGCGGTCATTGTCCCTATTTACAAGGGTAAAGGGGACAAGAAAGACTGCCGTAACTTTAGGCCCATTAGTCTCCTTAGTATACCTGGGAAAGTCTTATGCAAAATTGTCATAAAAAAAGTGAGAATGGCCACCGATCACAGGGTCTCTGATATTCAATCTGGTTTTATGCCAGGACGAGGTTGTGTGGACCAAATCTTTACTCTCAGACAGATTGTTGAAAAACATCTGGCTGTGGGGAGGGTGGTCTACGCAGCCTTCGTGGATCTCGAGAGGGCCTTTGACTCGGTGGACAGATGTATGTTGTGGAATGTTCTCAGGAAGTACGGTGTGAATGACAACCTTCTGAATGTGATACGTGCCATCTATGAAAATAGTTCAGCATGTGTAAGAGTGGATGGGAGATATAGTGACTGGTTTGATGTATATAAGGGAGTGAGGCAAGGCTGCGTGATGAGTCCATGGTTGTTTAATATAATCATGGACAGTTGCATAAAAGAAGCTGGAATATCAGAGAGCGGAGTGAAAGTGGGTGAAACAAGAGTTGGAGTACTTCTTTATGCTGATGATGCTATAGTTTTAGCTGACTCGGCGGAGGAACTCCAAGCGATGTTAACCAAACTGAATGATGCATTTTGTAAAAATAGCTTGAAAGTGAATGCGAATAAGACAAAAATATTAGTTTTTGACAGGAATGAAGTATGTGAGGAACTTACAGTTAATTTGAATGGAAAAAAAGTTGAAGTAGTGAATGAGTTTGACTATTTAGGAAGCAAGTTTGAGGCGAATGGTAAGATGACGAAGGAATTAGAGAAGCGTGCCAGCAAAGGAAGATGCGTGATAGGAGCGTTTGGTAGAATAGCGAAGAATAAAAGGATACCAAAGAAAATGAAAATGGCGGTACACAATTGTATATTGTTGCCGACCCTGATGTATGGAAGCGAGTCATGGACGGTGAATGAAAGAGAAGTAAATAAGGTATGCACCGTAGAAATGGCTCATTTAAGAAGTATGACAGGAAAAACACTGAAAGATAGAGTGAGAAACGAATGGGTTCTGAATGAATGCGGAGTAAAAGAAAGCGTGAAAGTGAAAGTTCAAAGAAGTGTGATGCGATGGTTTGGACATATTGAAAGGATGAATGCAGACCGACTGACAAAAAGAGTGTATAAAGGGAATGTAATAGGTAAGCGTGGAAGGGGAAGACCTAGAAAAGAATGGATTGATCAGATAAGTGAGATTGCGAATGAATGGAATTTACAGAGTGGAAACAAGAGAAGAGCATGCATGAAAAGAGTGATGAAATTAGATGAGATGAAAGAAGTATGCAGGGACAGAGTCAAGTGGAGGCACTTATGTGGAGGTACTGGCCACCCCTAGAGGAATGGCGGCAGGATACAAGACAAGACAATATATTTCTATTATTATTACTTATTTATTTTCCTTGACTGATAGGTTGGTATGCGGCTGACCACCCATACTGTAAAAAATGGTTCACTTTGCCAATTTCCCCCCTGTTTCAGGGAAGGTCAGCAAGAGTTGCAGGGATTATGTTCATTTGAGATTTTTTTTTTATTATAGGTCCACATGCGGCATGTGTAAGCGCGAAATTATGCGTGTTTGCTTGTGGGAATACATTTAATATGAATCTCAAATGATACATATCTTTGCAGCTAAGATTAAGATTTAGATTTTTAGATATATATATGTATATATATGATTTATTTATTTGTTTTTTGGAAACATCGTAAAAATAAAGAAATAAATCATATTCCATGTCGTGAATTTTTTTATCTAAACATAAATGTATATATTTAGATAATTTTTGTCACGACGTGGAATATGATTTTTTTTTTTGTTTTTTGGAAACATCATTTTTATTATTAAATAGGTGAATTTTCGGCCTCGCAAGGGAAGCCATCTTCGGACCTTTAGAGTTATAACGTTATAATAAAACTAAGTGTAAATATTATGTGCTGAATCTTCTCGGGGGTAGTCGGCTACTTCCGGTAGCGGTCGGGGGTCTTCGGCAATCTCCGCCGTAGATTTCTTGCAGGACCGTCCGGCGTTGTCGGTCCACTCCGTCTGGAGCCGCTCCGGAGTCGTTCGGGCGTTCTCGGTAGCCTGGTATGTGGTAAAAGCTGCTACCGGAAGTAGCCGACTACCCCCGAGAAGATTCAGCATATAATATTTACACTTGGTTTTGTTATACTTAGTCTTATATATATTATATATATGGGGCTGTCCATATATTACGTCATTCGCATTAAGGGGGGGGGGAGTCTGGTCTGCAGATGATGGCAAATGATATACGAGTACCAAAAGTGACGTTGTTCTTATAAATACCAATTTCTACAAAATATACAAAATATTATGTGAGTTATATAACATTATTAATTATTAAGCTCATCCATTATTACAGCAAGAGGGGGGGGGGTCATTAGATAATGACTATAGGATGATTGTAAGGGGGGGGGGTCGAAAATCGGCCAAAATCGATGACGTAATTTATGGACGGCCCCTTTAAATATATTATATATATTATACTTGGTCTTAGCTAAATAGTAACAGTAATGAAAAAAATCAAGCATCTTAATTTTAAAGCTTGAACAAAATATATAACTGAAGAATTGCCATCACAAAAAAATATTTTAAAAAACTCGTTTTTCTTACATTTTTGGCTTTTTTTTCGTGTGTGCTGTACTTTGGAATTTTGTTTTTGCTCTTTAATTACAGAACTATACATTGTTTAGGTTCCGTACTTAACATTTTTTGTATAATGTCAATAGTTTTTGAGTAAGTACGGAAAATAAAGAAAAAATAAAATAACAACAGTAAACACAAACACTAATCTAATCTAATCTAATCTAAGCTGCAAAGATATATATCATTTAAGATTTATACTAAATGCATTCCCACAAGCAGATATGTATAATTTCGCGCTAACACATGCCGCATGTGGACCTACAATATAAAAACCCAATCTCAAATGAACATAAGCCTTGCAACTCTTGCCGTCCTTCCCTGAAACAGGGGTGACATTGGCAAAGTGAACCAATTTTTATATTATGGGTGGTCAGCCGCATAACAACCTATAAGTCAAGGAACATACATGACAAATTACATTTTTTAAAATCAAAGAATAAAAATAACAATATATACATGGACATAAAAAACTAAATCATAAAACCAAATTCACTTTAACAAACCCTAGCCGCCAACATCACAGATCAACCGCCATTTCTTTCTATCCTTGCATACTTCTTTCATTTCCTCCAGAGTCATAACCTTCTTCATACAAGCTCTTCTTTTATTTTAAAGGAAATTTTATACAAT
Organism: Agapetus fuscipes; assembly: GCA_951799405.1. Classification (NCBI taxonomy): domain Eukaryota; kingdom Metazoa; phylum Arthropoda; class Insecta; order Trichoptera; family Glossosomatidae; genus Agapetus; species Agapetus fuscipes. Next base: position 7,714,888 of record OX637341.1, on the reverse strand, counting down.
ACAATAATGTATATTTTTTACAACTTTAAAATAAAATACCTGCGAGTTAGAAAGACAAACTTGACGTAAAACGTAATCCAAAGTGTTTGACTTTCAAGGGATTGAAAAAATGAACTTACTTTCAGAGGACCCTGTAGCTGTTTTTTTAGCACTCTTTCGATGAACAACACGTCCTGTCAGCAACAAAACTTAGGTAACTAATGTTTCTTCGCAGTTATTGTCGCGACTGACAATAGCCTTGTGGTTGTTAGTAGCTCCGCGAGATAACTTTTAGCTCTTTTTTTGGCAAACATTAAGAGTTTTTAGTTGTTATGGTTCTGAAAAGGTAAATTTTAAAGCTTACTGGTAATTTCTTTACGGCAGCCATATTTTTTCAATGAAAAAAAACTAACTATCTTAATCAACAGAAATATTTTTATTTAATTATGCAAAATTAAATATGGTATCCTATGCGATTTAAAATACATGCCTTTTTGTATGAATATAAGTTTTATTTATAATGCAACTTACCACCAAACACTTAATTGAAAAAAATAATTAATATTAAAATATTAATTTTTTTAAGTTACGAAAGGCCCGTCTCGTATACAGAACTATTATCCTAAAGTATCACGATAAAGTGCTATTCGCAGTATGTTTTACATTTCCCATGCTTTCATAAAGCCATTTATTATTTTGTTTGAAAACAACTCATACTTATCTATCCATTTTGAAACTTGGTAAGACGGAATATATGGCGCGCACGCGCCATTATAATATGTATTTCAATTCACGGCTGTGTAAAAAATCTTCCACAGAAACATTTCGTTCTCGCTCACCCGAGCGAGAGCGAGATGTTTCTCGGGTCCTCTCGCTCTCGCTCACCCGAGCGAGAGCGAGAGAACCCGAGTTGTAAGTTGTATACGAGTTACATCCAAGACTAATTTAGAACGTAAACGCTGTCTTGCTAGGTTATATTGAGGTAAAATTAAGGTTGCCGAAGTTATATTTGGGTTCTGCCGTAGCTCGTAGAGCGGTTCTGTATTTGAGCTATAGGTTTTGGTGTAGCTCTTCGCAAGGTTCTAAAACTGGGGCCCTTTTAGCACTCACGAGGTTTGTATAAGGAAAATATAACGTTATTGAGACTACTAAGACTTACGTGCCGATTTCCATACAAAGGTTGTGGGACCATTTTGTAACCTTTTTAAAACCTAAATGGTTACTTGGGAAAGTATGTATACAAAGAAAGTGTGAAAGGAAAAAGAGGGAAGGGACGACCGAGAAAAGTATGGAGTGATCAGATTGAGGAGATTGTGAAAGAATGGGATATACAAAGTGAGCGTAAAAGAAGAAATTGCATGAAAAAGGTGATGGATATGAAAGAATTGAAAGAGGTATGTCAGGATAGGAAAAAATGGAGGCAACTCTGCAGAGGCTCTGGCCACCCCTAGCGGAATGGCGACAGAGTTACTGTTACAGTTACAGTTACGCCTTATCCCCTTGACCATACCGACGACGATAATAATAAAAATCAGATGAGATGAACTCTCAGATTGTTCTAAATAATCGCGAACTATTGTTTTATCGACGTCTGTCTGACAATATTGTCCGATAGATTATTTTAGTCACCAACTGTAATTGCGTTTTGTTGTACAAGGATTCCACGCAACGCAACTAAGCTACACATATTGTGTAATTTTTTGAAGATGACCATGATGCAACATTTATTTCCTGTGGTGCCATTTAATGGTCCAGGACCATCTCAAGGGCGCCATGGCTTCTAGAAAAATATCAGTGTCCTCAGAAATGGGAATTCATTTCTGACACTCTTGGTAGGATTCGAACCCGAGCTCTCGGCACGGAATTCAAGCACTCAACGAACTGAGCTATCGAGCCTGCATACGCAACGACGACATGAATAAAAATGTATAGGTACAAAGGTTAATAACTGAAAATAAGTTGGGGTTTAACTTTTGTCCTGATTTAGGTTTCACATCCAGACATTTTGATGAACAAGTTTGGTCACCAGAATAACACACTCAGCCTTGCATGGGACAAAGGAAGTGAAATTAGGTCGGCGCTAAGAAAATGCCTGATTTATGGAGGAGGTAGGTATGAGAAGGAAGAAGCATAGGCAGACTTTTTCATGTTTTATACGGATCGTCAGGTGCCGTAAGCAATATTTATGACGGCGATACAGAAGTGGAGCGGCTGATATCATATGTGGGACTTACAGACCGCAAGTTCAAGAAAAACAAAGGAAAATACCTGAACGAGCTTAAAGAATAAATAATATGGAGAGTATATAGTTTTTTTGGATGAAATTTTTGAAGTGCATTATTAGTAGAGAATGTATTATTGTAGTTAATTAATTTTATTGTATTTTTTTAATGACGGTTAAGTGCGTAAGAGATCTCAGGTTTGAATCCCACCGAGGGTGTCAGAAATGATTTAAAAAAAAAAAAAACTCAAAATAAATGCTGGCAAGGTTTATCCAGCCTTTGCAAGAAATGAGAATCAGCTTCTTTAATAGCTGGAAAACACCCACTTCCACTTAAGTGTCGACCGGTCCGTAGCTCAGTGGTAACACTGCGGACTCTGAATGGGAAGGTTGTGGATTCGAATCCCGGCGGACCACAAAAAAATGTACCATTTATATTTTCCAATTTGCTCTTCACTGTGTTGAAAAATTCATAAACCTTTACCAATGACGGTCACCAAAAGGTCCATCCAGCTTTACAGCAACTGGGTCTTGCTTGAGTATTGGCACTTTGTAGCGGCGACCAAGCTCGTACACCTCTGCGGCACTACAACAAGTGTCATAGATCCCTAGAGTCTCTAGAATCTAGGGAGTCTCCCGCACAGGATTTCTTAAAAAAAAGTGTTTGGTGTGAAGCTGGCCCCATTACCCATAAAAATAAATTGGTCCTGAATCACCACATGCGTTCCCGTCGGGGATAACGCAGGCAGGCTACACAAGAAGTAACACTTATGTGTGGCTTAGTTACAATTTTTTTACCTTATTTCGTCATTTTAAATTCGATTTAAAAATAATGGTTAAGAAAACCAAGAAATCTGAACCAACAACACTGTAGAATTTAACTGAGTCACTTGTTCACACATAAATTGTATTTCTTGTAAGTTTATTTATTCTGCCAACAAATGCGCTGCTTGTTTGCGAATGTGTCCGACGTAATATAAAACTACGTAAGCCTTTGTTTTTTTTTATTATTTTTTGCACCGACTTTCAATGTCAACATGAGTCCAGACTGAAAACTGTGCCCGCGACAGCTGGCAGAAATTCCGCAAAGTTTACTAAATTATTTCAGTTCTAGAAAACTAAAGCTGAACGGAACTGAACTGAATTTGCATGAAAAAAAATATCTCGAAATTTATTCACTTTATCAAAAATTAGTTAACTCTTTCATTGAAAAGAAAAAAAATCATCTCCAAAATATAAATAATCCAAAAAGAGTTTTTGCTGTGATATTTTTGAAGTGGTACATATTGTTTAACTTTATAATTTGGATATATATTCAATAAACGCATCAATATCACTTTTATATAAAGACCATATAGCTTTAATGATTTAATCTGCATTATTGATGTCTAGTTATGGTTCTTGTAAAGACGGGGGCGGGGTTTGAAAACACGGTGCAAAAAGACTCTGTTTCATACCCACTAGTGACTGCAACCACATTCGTTAAAAGAGCTATAAACAAACGTAAAATAAGTTAATAGAATCATAGAGGATGCAGTTGTTTTTCAGAAATTACACATTGTATTGTAAAGAAAACGTAAGCAAGAAAAAATAAGATAAAACCATATGACCACGGTCAAGAAAAAAAAGGCAATTTCAAGCTTATGAAGCGACCGTAAAGGTTAAAAATGACATATATATATATATATATATAATCGTTGCAACGATATGTTTACATTTAAAATTCAAACAACTTCACGCTTACAAATGCTGCATGTGTACTTACAAATTAAAATCCAAATCTCAAATGAACATAAACCCTGCAACATTTGCCGATCTTCCCTGTAACAGTGATATTGGCAAAGTGACCCATTTTTTACAGTATGGTTGGTGAGCCTCGTTCATTCGGTTTTCAATGTCTGGATAAAGCACTAAAAGAGATAATAAAGTCGTGTGACAGAACCCAGACTATGGCGGCCGGCCGTGATGAGAGGTGCCGCTGAAAGTGCGCGATTTTTAACGTCCCATTAGCAAAAACTCATTCACAAAAGAACTGCAATAAGTTATTAGGTACCTCGGGAAATTTAACGCAAACGGTACCAGATGAAACATTTAAAATCTTAGTTGCAATGTTTTTTTTTTAAATATAAAGAGAGGAGGAATGCAAATCACCAACTTATTTTGCCCTGCCAGTTGTGTTTATGCGAAAGCAGAAGCTTCTGCAGAGCAGAAGTCATCTGTTAAATGATTTGAACAAGCATTATTCTGTTCCAAAAACGCTAGTTAATTATAGTGACTTGACGCCCTCGGCCATAACACCGCACGGACAAATTATATATTGACATTAAAAATTTGTATAAAATACGTGTGATGAGTGGAACCTATCTATTTGTACAGGTAAGGGGCCGGCCTCAAGCCAACAAGTATGGGTCTCCCAGCTCCTGCGGGGCAGGTACTCATTTCTTGTGAAGGTTTTAATACCTTGCCGGTATTTTATTTTGGGTTTGAAGTAAGCACCGAAACGGGAAATCATTTCTGACACCCTCGGTGGAATTCGAACCCGAGCTCTCGCCACGGAATACAAGCACTCTACCAACTGAGCTATCAACCGTCACTAACATAATAAAAACCCAAACATTTAATGCAACTTTTGATGATGATGTGCACTTACAAATCGTCCCCTTAGTGCTTGTTTGTCTTATGTCTATCAGAGGTAATTTCACATGGGCAATGTTTGTATGTGTACTCGAACTGGAAATTGGTCTTAAAAATGTCTAAAACAACTCTTACATTATGGTGTTTTACGTTTTATTCTTAACTCAGATTGTGTAGAATGTGATTCTTAGGACAATTTCAATGAAAGTCATCATTAAATCAAATAGTAGATAAGCCAAACAAGCACTGGAGGGACGAAATATCTGGATAGCTATAGCATGGAAAATGTATTTTCTTTGAACCAGCGTTCTAAAAAGGTGAGCAGTATATATTTTTATTACCGGCAGAGTTTTATATTGATTTTTTACGTTTATTGTTATTGACCGAGTTGTCTGTATGCACACCAGCGATAAAAAGCCGAAGAAGCGATGTTCACGAGAGGGCGCTTGATGTGGGTGGAAATGCAAATACAAGATATCTGCACAGCGAGTATAAAGCAGCGCGTAAATCTCACCTCGATTGCGTAAATCGAAAATGTATGGAATTTACTGTTGTCAATGTGTAATTGTGTGTCTGTGTGAGTTGTCTCTAAATGTAGGTACCTACTTAAATAGTCGTATTTGTATTTGTTCGAGATTGTGTGAGTGTTTACTCGAATATTCTAAGTAAAATGCTCTGGTGACATCTCGCATGTGCCAGTTCTCATGTTTCGAGAATAACCCATAATCTTACCTAAAAATGCTCTAGAGCGAGACTAAAGTATATAAGCCGTTGAGCTCTACAGTTCAAAATCAACTCTGTGTACGAACCGAATGTGAAATGTAACTGAAATAAATTGTGCAAAATAAATAGCTGCAATATTTATTAAATTGAACGTCCGATAAAATCAAAGCAAAACGATGGCAGTACTAGAGAGTGATTTAGTTTGTGTACATTTTTTCAAACCAATGTAAACAAAATCTTAACAAGAAAATATCCCCTTCGGGGATAATGCAGGCTAGAAGTTACACTATATTTGTAGCTTAGTGGCGTTTTATACGTCAACTGCGTCTTGCTTGCTTAACATCTATTTAGTATGAAAATGGATTCTTTTGAAGACAAAAAATATTTTTTTCATGTACTTAGTGAAAAAAACTATAAAATATAGTGTAGGTAGGTATGATTTTTAGGGAAACTCAATTTTACCATAAAACTTTTTTTTCTTACTCTTGGATGAAAAATGACTTTTATCTATGTATATAATATGTATGTTTAATATGAATGGATATTTAATCTTCTTTGACATTTTGTTGGTGAACATCTTTAATTATGTCAAAATTCCGTCAATGTCGAGTACCCGCGTCAAAAGAAGAGACAATAAAGTTGATAAGAGTGGGAACAGCTGTTCGCCTGCCGCCATCTTGGACGCCATGTTGTCCAGAAAATTGCTTTTCGGCGGGAAATAATGAAATGTCATTCAGGGAGGTAAAACGCCAGAAAAGTGGCGATGATAGATTCGCGAATAAGGCTCTGTTGCGAAAGAAATCAATTTGACACAATTTTACGCTAGCTTGTTATCCCAGATTCACAGGAATTGTGTTCTATGATTTTCTACTCAAAAACCTAGTTTTCACAAATAATATATGTAGTATGTAATACTTTGAAAATAATTTTTAGGCTTATAAGGAGAGATGCTTTCGTGGTCTTTGAGGATCGATCAAATAATAATCAGAAGAATCTTGGTTTTGGTTTAAACGCATCTGTTTGGTTTGTGGTAAAAACAACAAAGTTCTAACGCACTCCACTAATTGGACAGGACGAAACAAAAACAACAACGCATGCGTCGAATTCACTTTGCTCTCTCTGCGCTTTACATTTATATGTCCAGTTATAATAATGATGAATTAGGTTAATGCATTTTAGAGTGCGTGCGATGCGGCGCACACTGGAGTATGGACCCCGAAAAGCTGGTCATAACTGAAATTTCAAAAAATACTCGTATTTTTTTTTTAATGTGCTTATCTTCAAGATACATAGATGGCGCATCTCTTAGGAAGTAATATTCTTTTCTTTCACTCCCGCAACTTGCTAATAACCAGTCGGTATCCAGACGTATTTGGTGTTGCATTAATTTGCATTCACACTCTCGCTTTTGAAGTTGATCTCTCTTTGTTTTGATCAAGTTTATACAAAAAAAAAATGTATCTGAAAATGGAAGGTATGTTCTTTATTTTTTACCATAAGTTTATTGTTTAATTTTTCAATTGTACGATTACCGACAGTATTTATATTGGCATTTTTTTAACCTCAAAGTTCTTAAACATTTATGGTTTTGTTTATCTGTCGGGCCTTGTCGGCCTGAATTTTCTTGACAGACATAAAATATAGACTTATGACTATTGTTTAGCGAAATAAAAACTTCCGCCTACTTCCGCCATTTAGTTTTACATCCATTCAAACTTTAATAATATAATTCTTGAATTATTACAACATCACCATTTTTCGTATTTTTCTTGTAGGTTTTTCGGAAACAGTAATGAAATTTACTTATAGATTATTATAAGATATAATTTAACAAAGTGAACGGCATAAATTTAATGAAAACAAATATTTATGGAAGAAAAACTTATGAATACTACAAATTGTCCCAGCTGGAAATAAAAATGATTTGATTCGGGCTTTACGGTATTTTAGAAGTTAATTCAAGAAAAAATAGTGCTTCGATAATTCAAATGATTGAAATAAAATTATGTTGGTTTGTGTTTTTAAGGTATTTCAAAAGCAAATTTAAGATAAAATGGATTGCTGCAAGCTACACAGATGAACGGTTCTTGCAAACAAATAAAAAGTGGCTTGACTGCTCTATTCAATTGCCTTTTTGCACCTGTATTATGTACAAAGGAGCAGGAGGACGGCCTGCTAAATCATTTGAAGATAGTTTTGATCGCACTAAACGCAGAAAACCCCAGGATTTACGAGACCAGGTACCTGCAGAAGAGTTGACGTATGCAGCTGGCATCAGCTTGCACAATTCAGGAAGCAATGACGCGTCAAGAGTTAGTAAAATAAATTATATCGACTCCAACCAGAGTAACAAAAGTTTGAAGAGTAATCACTTCTTCTCGAAAAAAATTTTGCTCGAAAAATTTCTCGTGAGCAATGCAATAGAGCTGATGTAATGCACAAAATATTACTGACCTCGGACCCATATTTAAGTTACAATAGACCAAGGCAGTACAAAAAAGGTGTTCCATTTTCGCGAGAGGCAATTAATTTAATGGTTCCTGCGATTCATTGCTTTCCTCGAGATGCAGCTGATGAAGAAGACGAAGAGGACAACGCTGATGATGAAGAAGATGAAGAGGACAACGCTGGCGATGAATATGATGATGATTAAATGACACTAATCAACAAATATATGATTAATAAATCTTGTAATTTACTTGATTTAGATGTATATTTTTTTTCTATAAGAAATCATTTAGAAAAACATCGTTTTTAAATTTTTTAGTTTATGTATTTGGAAATAAACAATTAATTTAGTTGAGCAACTGTTTTAATTATTATTTTTAACTGTTTTCATATGAAAATTGTGTATAAAACGTTTTGACCAGCTTTTCGGGGTCCATACTCCAGTGTGCGGCGTGCAGATAAATGACTTAGCATGAAACAACACAGATTTTGGTACATTATTTTTGTATGGGAAGCTCGTATTTCATGTTTTTTTGTACATTTAATATCAAACAACAAGAGATGGGTTGTGTTATGTTGAAATTGAGAGGTACATCCTGGATGTACCTGTAATACTTCCTCTTTGCTATATATCATCATGATTATCAATCAGGGCGTGGGAATTATTTTCTAGTGGTATCTAATCTAATCTAAGTTGCAAAGAAATGTAAAATTGGGGATTCACATTATATACATTCTCACAAGCAGACATGTACAAGTTCGCGATTACACATGCCGCATGTGAACCTACAACATAAAAACCCAAATCTCAAATGGGCATACACCCTGCAACTCTTGCCGTCCTTCCCTGAAACAGGGGTGACATTGGCAAAGTGCACCATTTTTAACAGTACGGGTGGTCAGCCGCATACCAACCTATATGTCAAGGAACTATTGCCTATTATATTTTGGTTGTTATTCCATTTTATGATTTACGATTCTATGTTAAGGTTGCATAATTTAACCATTATTTAATCTAAACAAAACTGGATTTATTAACTTAATATGGGAAATTGAAATGGGAAAGAAGAAAATGGCTAGACTTGCACTTTGATACTAAAAAGCACTTCCACCAATCACTGTTCCGTTAGCTGGAGTCTCGCCATAATCATGGCGTCGAGGCGAGCTTGAACAAAGCTCGCGAGGCAATGATCACGGCTCGGGGTACCGTCCCCGAAAGCGGCAGTCCATGAGGCTAATGCCTCTAAAAGTAGAGCCTTAGGGTGGAAGCTCCTCTGCACCAGGCTTTGGTTCACAAAGCGGGTGCCTTTGATGGCAGGAAATCCACGGGAAAAGGGTGGAAGCTCCATTGACAAGCCGAGTTCCTGGCACAGCCACCCTCTAGTCACGCTTACAGTACCCGCCATCTTGGCTTACCGCACTGCACCTCGCAGCGCTGCGTGGCACATCCACCTTTGGTCACATCTCGCTCCAGACTCCTGTGTCTAAGCTCAGGCAGCATGCAGCTTCGGGGGACTTCGGGTTGTGCCAAAAGAACACGACTATTTCTGTAGTACTTCGGCTAACAACCGTGCCAACTATCACGGCATGCCTTCTAATTTTTATTCATGTTAGTATGCAAAGTATTTTTTATATTTTCCTTAGGTATTTACTAATTTAGTCTATTTTCTTATTGTCCTCAGGTCTCGCCGTCCCTTTCGTAGAGCTGACTGTCGCACACGCGTCGGTACTGACGATTCTTGCCATCTCTTTCGAGCGCTACTACGCCATATGCGAGCCTCTCAAAGCTGGCTACGTCTGCACCAAGACCAGGGCGGCTCTCATCTGCTTTCTCGCTTGGTTTGTCGCCGCCGTCTTCACAAGGTATTTTCTTTATTTAATTGTCTTAGCTTTAACTTTTAAATATGGAACTGCACGGCTTAAACTGAGCGTGGGGAAAATCAAAAGGGTTCAAACACCCTGCCACATTAGTGTGGCATGGCATTTACCATCTGCTAAGGTCCATCCAGCCTTACCAAAACTGGGTCTTGCTTGAGAATTAGTGCACTATAGTGACAACCAAGCTCGTAAAAAGTCCGGCCGATAGCTCAGTTTGGTAGAATTCTTGCTTCCATACCGAGAGCAAGGGTTCCATCTCCACCGAGGGTGTCAGAAATGATATACTATTTTGGTGTTTATTTTAAGCCCAAAATAAATATCGGCAAGGTTTACTCAGCCTTCAAAAGCAATGAGAACCAGCCCCATCGGTAGCTGGGAAACCCCCACTTCTACTGTGGCTGGCCCCTTACCCGTAAAAATAAATAGGCCCCGAATCGCTACGTGCGACCCCTTCGGGGATAACGCAGGCAAAAAGTAACGCTATGTATGTGACTTAGTTGCGAGTTGCGAGGGCCGAGAATTGTACGCTCTTGTGTTTTATATTTGGCCAGCCTCCCCTCCTTCAGGATCCAACCAATTAGGATCCTGTATTCAAATCGATATTGGCGTCACCCAAAAGTGGATAAATAGAAGGTCACAGTTAAACCTTTACCATTTTGCCTTTAGCATCTTCTGTCCGTAGACTTCCCAGACTCAGGGTCGAAACTCTTAAATTCATATTATACCTAAAAGTTAATGTTTTTCTTGAATTGAATCCTTTGACAATCCAGATATCTTGAAATACGTCACTTTTGGAGGTTCAACCTGAAGATAGTATTAGTTTGAAAGCCTTAAAGTCACAACAGCGCCCTCCTTAACCGGCCATCTACGTTCAGTTTAAGCCGTGTGAGAATACAACTACAACATTTTAGAACTAATTGTCACAATGGAATCGGACCATAACGAAATAATAATAAAAATATGACGTCACCCCCTTGAGGCAAATTTGTCACTTTCCGATTTCATTGTGTCAACTTCATTCCACATTCTGTAGATATCCATTTTTAATAGATTTATGTAGGAATGATGGGGTCGGAACAAACAAGCCTATAAAAAAATTGATGGCAGATTTTTTGAAAACATGATTAACTTGGCAGGCCCTTTAACTCAGCCAAATGACGTCACATTTTACCCACGTTTGAAATATGCCAAGTCTATTAAACTATTCCACTAAAAATACAGCAATTTCGATTTTTCTTTGGTTGCTAAGGACCCTAGTAACCAAGACTAGTGAATTAACTCTGCTGAGAGGAAATTTGTATGTTCCGACTCCGTGTAATGTCATATGTAGATATACATTTTGTATAGGGAATATTTGTAATAACTATTAAAACTTTTTGTACAAAAATCATTTCGCTCAATAATCATTTGCCTCATATGTGTTTGGTAAGAAGTTAGTATCGTACTTAATATATTTGTCTGTAGTTTTGCATTAGAAGAAAATATAAATAGTATGGCTTGTCTGTAACATGCATTTTTGTTTTAACAAACATTCATAATTCGATATCTTAAAGGTACAACTGAATAAGTGCACCCAATTAAATGTTTTTTTTCCAGAATTTCTCAAATCAGTGAATCAGCACTGATTCAGTTTCACCTTTGAAGTGGCGATACAATAATACATTAATGCATGTAAAAACAGCAAAAAACATGATAAATCTTTCAATCTAATACATAGCTTAGTTAAATTAATGTGTATTACCAATTGATGTATTGAAATTAGCAAAAAAATGCAACTTACTAACTTACTTAGGGCCTGTTGCACCAACCTCCAATCAATATTTAATTGACAAATCAAATTTGATTGCTTAATTCTGGTAAGGACCTCGGTTAAATATTTATCGGAAGTGGGTGAAAATATGATGGAAGTTGAACAGTAAATATAATGTACATCAGCTGATTTACGTGAAAGCAACCAAATGCTTGATTTAAAAGGTTGAAATAACACTTAATTTTGATTTTTGTCTGATTGGAGTTTGGTGCAACAGGCCCTTAGGCTTTTTGTGTTAAGTGGTAAAAATGTCATTTATTTTTTTGGTGTTTTTTTTAAAAAAAAAAAAAAAATTTTGCACTTGTGTTTAATATACTCGTACTTGTATGTGAGAGCAGGTATTGTTTATAAATATGTATACGTATGTGATATGTCGCATGATATTTTCAGCTTGTCAATGTAGCCTGCTCAACAGTTTTTTTATAGATATTTTAGATTTAATAGATATATTTCTTAATTTTTGTTATTATAAAATTAGTTCCTTGACTTAAAGGTTGGTATGAGGCTGACCACCCATACTGTAAAAAATGGTTTACTTTGCCAATGTCACCCCTGTTTCAGGGAAGGTAGGCAATAGTTGCAGGGCTTATGTTCATTTGAGCTTGGGTTTTTTATATTGTAGGTCCACATGCGGCATGTGTGAGCGCGAAATTATGCGTGTCTGCTTGTGGGAATGCATATAATATGAATCTCAAATGATACATATCTTTGCAGCTTAGATTTAGATTTAGATTTAATTCATCCTCAGTCATCGTGCAGAGAGGGTGTATTCTGAAGACGTTAGTTACGTCGCCAACGAAACGTCGAGAATGATGTTTGTTGTCCCATAGCAGTTTGTCTACATAATATCCGAAAAGTTTAACTACATAAATGCGTAATTATTACAATTGTGTATACGTCAAACGACCGTAGTTACAGCTTAAAATAAACAATGATTATAAAATGTTAATATATTTTTTTTGCAACTAAGATTAAATCAGATGAAATGAAGCTCTTCGATTGTATTCAATATATAATAATATGATTAAGACTTTAACAGATTCACAATTGATCGAATCGATTCGTTTTATAAAAATGGGGTTCCACCCAAATCGGAATCAAGTAAATGCGGGCAGCAAAATTATGCAAAGTGCCTGAGATGCTGGGAGACAGATCAGATGGTACATTCCTTCAGTTGGATTTATACGAAAAATTGCCATCTTTTTCCATTCAAAGTGCCCGAAATATAAAGCTTTACGTTTCGCTCAATCCATGCGTTTTCCAAAAAATGTTTGGAACTGAATACGTAAACTTTCGGCGCTGTTTTCGATTTTTGGGTAAACTTTTTGACGTAAAGTTTGATACGCACAATTGGAAGCAAGATCAGTCACAGGCAGTGAAAATAATTTGCAAAGTCAGCTGAATAAAATGTATGAAAGATGGGAAAAATCGATTTGTGTGAATTGTTTTAGAAAAGTGTTTTTTTTCTCACGCAATTTGAGTCAAATGTCTTTTATGCTGATGTCAGATTTTTTTGGAAAATGAGGTTTTAATGACAAAGCCGTCGATGTGGTTCGGACAATAAAAGTCATCAGGCTATATTGATTGGTTCACATTCAGCAAATGGACCATTAAAGCCTAAAATGTGAATTATTACAAACTGAAACTGTTTAACCAACTTGATTCAAGTTAAAGAAGGGCAGTGAAGCTGATTTGAACTGAACCTTTCTACAAAGGATCAGGACATCAACTGTTACCTTGCCAACACCTCTGTGGCACTTCAATAAGTGCCATAGACCTCCAAATAACATATCCATATTAACAATCGCGAGAATCTCTCCCCCACAGAAACCCAGAGGGGCGCAGAGCAGTGAAAGGAACCACAGGAGTTTGGAGTATGATATTTTAGGAGAAAGGCGCTGGGCAGACAACGTGGGCAGTGGTTGATGAATTAGGCCGAAACATTGCACAAATTCATTGTGATTATGATGATGATTATCTTTAATCTAAGTTGCAAAGACATATTACATTTGTGATTAATATTACGTACATTCCAATAAGCAGACATGTATAAATTCGCTCTTACACGTGCCGCATGTGGACTTACATCATAAAAACACAATCACAAATCAACATCATCTCTGCAACTCTTGCTGATCCTCCATGAAACAGGGGTGACATTATCAAAGTGAACCATTTTGTACAGTATGGGCGGAATTTTTTTTAATTTTCACTTTCACACTTTGCCATGAACCACATTCTTCTCTTACACAATCATTTTTCACCCTATCACTCCTTATTTTCCAAATCATACTTCTTAGGTGATCAATTTTAATGATAATTTCTATCTCTTTTAATGTTTTAAAACTTTAAAATTATTTTTTTACAGCGCTTCCAACAAAATGGAATATAATATTTTATTTAAAAAATCCCTAAGGTTTTCTGACAGAATAAATTTACAAATATAAAAATCATATGAGACTAGATCACAAAAACATTTTGCATGAATTCGAATTGTTATCGCCACCTTAAAGGTTAAACTGAATAAGTGCTGGTTTGAGAAATCGTTGAAAAAACATTTTATTTTGTTTAGTTATTAAGAAATTTGTTTTATTTTCACTTTTTTTATTATTTATATAAAGGACACAATCGTTTTCGACTACTTCGTAGTCATCATCAGGTGATAAAAAATTTATAATAATTATAATTTTATATAATTTATAATTTGACTACGAAGTAGTCGAAAATATATAATAATATATAAATAATAATAAAATTGAAATTAAAACAAATTTCTTAATAACTAAATAAAGATGAATTTTCACAGTGTTAATGCACCAACCATCCAAAATTTTATTTTGTCTACCTTCTCATACAAATTATAAGGAAGTTCTCATGAAAAACTTCTGAATTACAGGATTTCACACTGAGTTTTCTCTCGTAGAAAATAGGAAAAAAGGTGCATTTATCTGACAAACTCATGTTAGCTTAATATGTACCTTATTCAGTTTTACCTTAAAGGTATCAATATTGGATTTTCTAGTGCGAAGAAAATAGCTTAAAGCGGAAAATATGTAAAAGAATAGAAAGCGAAATTATTTTAAATTATAAATATAAATTTATGTATCTCATACGGCGGTTTAAAAGTATTTTTAAATTTTGTAAGAAAAAATATGGTTATAACCTTTTGAAGGAATATAATACGAAAACAATATGAATATAAGATTAAATAAAAAAATGTTTTAACTTCAGGTGGTTCACCCCGTAAATTTTAATATTACTCGTATATATACAAAAACTCTGAATAAAAAAACTGAATAACTATCAATACAATTTAGAAAAGAGACCTTCCTTGACTTTAAGGTTGGTATGAGGCTGACCTGCCATTCTGCAAAAAATGGTTAACTTTACCAATGTCACCGCTATTTCATGGAAGGTCGGAAAAAGTTGCAAGGCAGGGCGAACTTACATGCGTCTGCCTGTGCACATACTTACATAAAATATGAGCTTTAAATGTCAATACATATTTGCAACTTGGATTATAGATATTAAATGCAGAAGCAGCTATTCATATTCAACGAGCTCCCACTTGGTTTATCGTTATAAAACAAAGGGTTGCTTCCACCCTTGCATGGGCCATTGTCTGTCAACCTAATAATTAATGAATACTGCAAGTACCAACTCAAGCAAGTACTGAATAAATTCATTACTACACCATCGCGTTATTCCGAGACAAGTTTACAATAAGCTCATTCTCAGCTCAAACTCAAAGAAAGTGTGAAAGGAAAAAGAGGGAAGGGACGATCGAGAAAAGTACGGAGGGATCAAATTGAGGAGATTGTGAAAGAATGGGATATACAAAGTGAGCGTAAAAGAAGAAAATGCATGAAAAAGGTGATGGATATGAATGAATTGAAAGAGGTATGTAAGGATAGGAAAAAATGGAGGCAGCTCTGCAGAGGCTCTGGCCCCTCCTAGCGGAATGGCGACAGAGTTACAGTTACAGTTACAGTCATTTATTAATTTGAGCCTTGCATATGATGAATCAGTCGACTTATTTACTGGCGCAATTTTGTGCCATTGTCAATGGAAGGTTGTGGGTTCGAATCTCGGCGGAGCACAAAAAAAACATTTATATTTTCAAATATGCTCTTTGATGAGTTGGAAAATTCATATACTTTTACCAAAGAGCGGTCACAAAAGGTCCATCCAGCCTTACAGCAACTGGGGCTTGCTTGATAGTTGGTGCTTTGTAGCGACGACCAAGCTCGTGATAAAAAGTCCGGTCGGTAGGTCAGTTGGTAAAATGCTTGCGTTCCATGCCAAGAGCAAGGGGTCGATACCCACCGAGAGTGTAAGATTTTTTTTTTTTTTTCTTGATGAAGTAATGAACTAAACGCGAACAATACACAAGGGTTAGTAACTGTCTCTGAATACCATTGTTTGTGATTATGATGGATGAATAGAAGGCCGGGCTAGAAATGACACTTTAGAATAATGCCCCTTTATTTGTATTAATTTGTACAGGTGGATGGCACAGCTGAAATGTTGACCCAATTTTCTTAAGAAACTCAGTACAAAATATAATGTTACCTAAAAATAAACTGATGTTGTTTTCCGGAAGGAAACGAAAACAATCGTAAATGAAATATTGTATTGAACAATAAGTCAGTTATTGATACATATCAGAGACTCTATATATGGATACCTTAAAGGTAAAACTGAATAAGTGACATATTAAGCTAACATGAGTTTCTCAGTTACACCTTTTTCCACGAGATTTCCCACCAGAGATAAAACTACTAAAGTGTGAATATTCTATAGTTGAGTAGTTTGTCACGAGTACTTCCTTATAATTAATTCACTAACTATGAGAAGTCAAACCTATTAAAATATGTCATCTATTATTTCTCAAATCAGTGTCTAAAGTCTTTATTATTAACATATTTACATAGTCCTATTAAATAGTCATCGTCCAAGCACCTATAAATCTGAGTATAGGGTGGTCACAAAGATTACTGTGTATTTTTTGTCTAAATAATCGGTGAGAAGACATAAAATGACTGCTATGGAATTTATTACTGAGGCAAAAAACATACTAATGAATTTGAACTCGATTATTAATGATACCAACAATAAATTTAGCAAAGACCACATAGCAAAGCTCACACCAAGGCTTACCGACCTTTCGGGTACCATCAGCCAAATGGCTGTGAAGATGGGTAGCCTGGAAGGAGAAGTACAGGCGTACAAACAAATTGTTAATAATCCTCCCAAATCAATACCCAAATCGAATCCTTCCGACATGTATGAGGCCATTGCTGAGCTGGAAGATCGAAAGGAGAGGTCTAAAAACGTTATAATTTACAACTTACCTGAAGGTACTTCTAACACAATTGAAGGTATTAAAGAGGATGATGATTCAACTAAAAACACTATAAATCTTATCGATTCTTCAGCAACATCGGATATTGTGAAAATTTATAGACTGGGAATTAGAAAAACTGATTCATGTCGTCCAGTGAAGGTTGAATTTAGAGACCCGATAACAGTGAAAAAACTATTAAACTTCAAACGTATTATACCCAATGGAATAAAATTGAAACCAGATCAAACATATCAACAGAGGAAACAATTGCTGGAGTTAAGGACTGAGTTGGAGGAGAGGAAAAAGAAGGGAGAGGTTAATTTAACATAAACTCGTCACCAAAAATTGTTTCAAGC
Source organism: Agapetus fuscipes (assembly GCA_951799405.1). NCBI lineage: Eukaryota > Metazoa > Arthropoda > Insecta > Trichoptera > Glossosomatidae > Agapetus > Agapetus fuscipes. The sequence goes on along the minus strand of OX637341.1, from coordinate 7,697,492 downwards.
ACACCAAAAAACTACAGAGACATAAATTAAACTGCTTGTATCAAAATCTGAGAGGTGTTTGTACTAAAGTGAGTGAGTTTTCCTCAATAGTACCAACCCTAGCATACGACATTCTCATTTTTACGGAGACTTGGCTTCACCCAAATATCCACACTGCTGAACTGGGGCTCTTCTCTTACACTACATACCGCCTGGACCGAAATGAACTCAATAGCACTAAAGTGAGAGGTGGTGGAGTGCTGATCTCAGTGAATAGAAATCTCAATTCCCGCAAACTCAAAACGATCAACTCTGATGTTGAACAAGTTTTTATCTTGGTGTCTTTTAGTGGTTTTAAAATGGTGTTGGGTACAGTGTATATTCCGCCCTCTGCTGATATAGCGGTCTATCGAAGTCATTGCGATGAGGTGGAGCGATTAAAGATTGCCTATCCTGACGCTAAATTTCTTATTGTGGGAGATTATAATCTTCCAAATATTAATTGGATGGAACTGGGATCGGACTCATCACCGAATCCTAATAGATGTAATTTAACTGAGCGTGAAAATACTGTATTTGATATGTCTCTTCTTCTAAACCTTAATCAAGTTAATAGAGTTAGAAATGCAGGTGATAGAATACTAGATCTAGTTTTTTGTAGTAATATGTCTGCAATTGTTAACGAATCAGTGGAAGCTGTTGTTCCTCCGGACAGTCACCATCCGATTTTGGATATTGTCATTGATATTACTAAACCGCAGGTCTGTAATGTTGACTCTCCAGAATCCTATCGGAATTTTGTCAGGGCTAATTATGAAGGTGTAAACAAGTTTTTGTCTGAGGCCAATTGGTCATTCATCAATGCGAAAAATAATAATTTAGGCGAGATGGTTGAGGAGTTTTACAGCATTCTGAATGGAGCCATTGATTTGTGTATACCAGTTACAAAAGTTAGAAAATCATCATTCCCTAAATGGTATAGCCGTGATCTAATTGATTGTATCTGTGAGAAGAAACTTGCTCATAAAAAGTACAAGGAGACCAGATTAGCGCCAGATTATGAGAATTTCAATTTTCACAGAAAGCAGTGTAAGAAAATCTTGGTAGCGTGTTATAATGAATATATTAATGGCATTGTAATGTCTGTTAGGTCTGATGTAAAAAAGATTTTCAATTATTCACGATCTCTCAAAAATGAGAGTCAGAAAACTATATCTAATAATAATGTGGGAGAAGTACCAAACCTATTTGCTACGTTTTTTAAAAGTGTTTTTACTACTGATAATACTGGTCAGTCCTTTGATTTCTCATCTCACATTGATTTTCAGCTCTCGAGCTTGTCATTTGAAGTGTCTGATGTTACATCAGGTATAAAATTAATGAAACCTTTAACTTGTCCTGGCCCTGATGGGGTTCCGGCATTTTTTTTAAAGAATTGTGCTTCTAGTTTGACACAACCTTTGTGCACTATTTTTAATTTATCTATATCTTCTGGATGCTTTCCACTTATCTGGAAGACATCCTACATCACTCCAATATTCAAAGGTAAGGATAGGAAGGATGTCACAAACTACAGACCTATTAACTTGCTCTCGGCTATTCCCAAACTGCTTGAAAAACTGATTTTATCGAAAATTGGATTTGTGGTCACTAGATCTTTAACTAATTGTCAACATGGCTTTTTACCCAATAGATCTACGACCACTAATCTCATGTCTTATGAGAATTTTTTGTCGGGGGCTCTTGGTAGACGTAAACAGATCGATGTTATTTACACAGATTTCGCTAAAGCTTTTGATAGAGTTTCTCACAATATCTTGCTTACGAAACTGGAAGCAATGGGAGTATCTGGTAGCTTTTTGTTGTGGATTAGGAGTTATATTATGAATCGTTCCCTGATCGTGAAAATAAATAACTCTGAGTCTGATCCTTTTACACAAACTAGTGGTGTCCCACAGGGATCTCATCTTGGTCCGCTGCTATTTTTATTATTCATTGACGATATTGTTAATGTTGTCCAGGACTGTAATGTACTTTTGTTTGCGGATGACATTAAAATTTTTCGTGAGATCGACTCAATCAACGATTGTATTAAACTACAATCGACACTTGATAGATTAAATAACTGGTGTTCACTTAATCATCTTTATCTTAATATAGCCAATTGTCACCGCAAATGGAAACGAACTGGCAATATTAACTCGCGTAACAAATTTCGGGAACTACGGACTAAGATAAAACTTGATATACGGGGTGCGCATAGGGACTATATGTATAAACTATCTGGTGATCTAGCTGAGAACCCCAAAAACTTCTGGCATCACATAGATCTACTGCGCAACCGAGGAGGAATCAAAACTAAGGTTACTCACGGAGGCATCGAATTTGATGGAGCAAATGCGGCTTCTGCGTTTGCAAATCACTTCGAGTCCGTGTTTTTGCCTGAAGCTCCTATACTGGACTATAATACAACCAATGCTGACAGACCTGCTGATAGCCGCCTTGTTAATGTTCTAAACATTAGTGAGTCTGATGTGAAAAGAGCTGTGAAAAAGCTCAAGCCTGGTATCTCCCCCGGACCTGATGCCATACCTGCGTTCTATGTGAAAGGGTGTCTGGATTTATTGCTTCCAGCAATCCTCCACATTTTTAATATTATAATTAACACGGGTATTTATCCAAATATTTGGAAATGCTCTAGAGTGATACCTGTTCATAAAGCTGGTCCAAAAGAAAATGTCGAAAATTATAGACCTATTGCCATACTATCAACGCTCCCAAAAATCTTTGAAACGATTATCCATGATAAGTTGCTACCCCAATGTCAACCTTTTTTATCCATCGCACAACATGCATTCTTGCCACGCAGATCAGTCACAACCAACCTTGGTGTACTGGTTGATCTTTTGGCACGGCAATTGGATGGAAAGAGGCAAGTTGACGTGGCATATCTCGATTTCCAAAAGGCTTTTGACAGCGTTGACAATGATGTACTACTTCAGAAGCTAGCCTCAATGGGATTCGTCCCCAAATTGATGAAACTCTTCTGCTCATACCTATGTAATCGAACACAATACGTACAATATGGCCCGTATGTGTCACCCAAATACACGACCCGCTCAGGCATTAGTCAAGGGTCCAACTTAGGACCTTTTTTGTTTATAATATTTATTAATGATCTACCTAATGTAGTAGAGAGGGCGAAAGTTTTAATTTTTGCGGATGACATTAAACTTTCTCTGACTGTCAACAATCACATGGATGCGATTGCTCTACAGAACGACATAACTTCAGTCAACGACTGGAGCATACAGAATAAGTTGTTATTTAATATTAAAAAGTGCCAAGTCATGTCCTTCACTAGAGCAAAATGCCCTTTTATCCATGAATATCATATTGCCAATGAACTTGTAACTCGCGTAGGTACCGTTAGGGACTTGGGCGTTATCTTTGACATCCAACTTAACTTTCATACCCAAGTCAATAATGTAAGGGACAAAGCCTACCAGAGGTTGGGGTTTGTCATGCGTAATACTCAAATGATGGCGGCCATGGCCATTAGGACATTATACACTGCACTGGTACGAAGTGTCCTTGAAACTAATGCAGTAATCTGGGCTCCTCATGAGAGTAAATATATTCTTATGCTAGAGCAGGTACAAAAAATGTTTTTAAGAAAGTATTACAAATCAGTCTATGGATATTATCCCTACCTATATCCCACTGCATTCTTACAGGGACACCTCGGATTTGACTCCTTACTCCTGAGAAGGCAACTGGCACTTGCGAGATTCATCCTCAAACTTCTTAGGAGTGAGGTTGATTGTGTAGTGTTGAGTGACCGCTTCTTGACGCTCTATGTACCTGACTCATTTATCAGAGCCAGGTCACATAGGCTTTTTAATGTCACCGCGAGCCGAACCAATATTCTTCGCAATTCATTTGTTTCGCGAGCGCAAACGCTCATAAACGAATTGATGTCGTCCTCACCACATCTGGATATATTTAATACTAGAATGAATGGACTGATGTGTGAATGGAAGGTTCTGCTAGAAAGACGAATGTTAGAATAATGCACTTATATTGTTTTGATTTCTTTTGCATAAAATATTGTTTATTTTTATAATACTTGTATTGCATTATAACTTTATGGTATCAACTGTCATGTTATATTGTTTCAATAAATAAATAAATAAATAAATAAATAAATAAATAAATAAATAAATAAATATCCAAATGTCAAGTGATGCGTTTTTATAGAATAAAAAACCCATTGATTAAAGATTATGTTATTAATCATAACTTATTAAATAATGTTTTAGTCATCTCTGACTTGGGGGTTCTGTTTGATCATAAACTCTCATTTGTCGCCCACATTAACGATATCCGCGCTAAAAGTATGAAAATGCTTGGCTTTGTTTTCCGAATTACCAAAGATTTCCGTGATTTACAAACAATAAAAATTCTTTATACTTCACTGGTCCGTAGCGTTTTAGAATACTGTTCTACCATCTGGTCTCCTCACTTCTCGGTCCATATTGACAATATTGAAAAAGTTCATACTAAATTTTTAAAAATCGTTAATTTTAAACTAAATATTCCTATTGCTAATTTTGACCCCATCTTCCTTAACTCCTTACTTAATTTAACTAGTTTGTCTAATAGGAGAAAAATTATTGATTTACTCACACTCTATAAAATTAAGAATGGTCTAATAGATTGCCCGATGTTGCTTGAAACTATTAATTTTTTTGTTCCGCGACAGGGATCTCGTCAGATAGTTCCTTATCGCCCTGTAGCTTCCAATACAAATGCACATTATAACAGTTGCATAAATCGCCTTCAACGTAGTGGTAATACCTGTACACTAGACTTTGACCCACCCAACAATAACTTTGATAGGTATAGAGCTGCTCTGTTGAGGTACTTTTTGGATGAATAGTGTTTTTATTTCTGTTGCTTGTATATTTCATTTGATTTTTGATTTATATTTTTTGATTTATATTTTTTCTCTAGATAGTAACTCTGATTTTTATTCTTATTTTTATATAGTTTTTGTTATTGTGTTTATTTGTTTCATTTTACTTTCATATACTTTACATCTTTTTGGTATTTTTATGTATTTGTGTTATTTTTGAAACTATGTAACCATTTCATGTAAAAGGCACTAAGTGCCGTTAATAAAAAAAAAAAAAAAAAAAAAAAAAAAAAAAAAATATATATATTCTATAGTTGAGTAGTTTGTCACGAGTACTTCCTTATAATTAATTCACTAACTATGAGAAGTCAAACCTATTAAAATATGTCATCTATTATTTCTCAAATCAGTGTTTCGCTCTCATTCAGTTTTACCTTTAAGATGGCGATATAATCTACAATATAAGTTGCAAAGATATTTTGACATTAAAAATTCATATTAAATGCATGCCCACAAACAGACACGTGTATGTTTGCGCTTACAAATGCGTACTTACATGTGTACTTACAAATTAAAATCCGAACCTCAAATGAATATAAGCCCTGCAACTTTTACCGACCTTCCTTGAAACAGTGGTAAAATTGTTCACCCCTGTTTTTGTGTGAATCACACCTCAAGAGTTCTCTACTAGCTTGGTCGTCGCAATAGAAAGCGACAATTCTCATGCAAGATCCAATTGCTGTAAGGTTGGATGAACCTTTGGTGACCGGTCTCTGATAAAAGCAATGATTGTTTCAACCAAGCGAAGAGCATATTTGAAAATGTAAATGGTGTATTTTTTGTGCTCCGCCGAGAATCAAACCCACGACCTTCCATTTAAGAGTCCAAAGCGTCACCACTAGACTACGGACCGGTCAAAATACCCTAATTTCACCGCTGTTCCAATTCCCGATTGAAAACAACGTGGCAAATAATTCCCGCAGTACTTGTTTGGCTTGTCTACCATTTAGTTCAAAGATGACCTTTCAATGGATTCGCCATATAAATCACATTTTACACAACCTGATAAAAAAAAAACACGTAAAACATGTAATGTATGAGTAATTTTACTATTTTCACAACCAATTTCCAGTTTTCATAAGACACATCAGTTCAGTACACAGGCAAACATTGCTCACGTTAAATTGCGGCTGTGGGAGATCTACCAAGCAAGCACCAAGTTGACGAAATAGTTACAAGTTAGAGCCCGTTTCCACTTGTCGGGTGTCGGATCCGTATATTAATCGGAGGTTTCAGTGTCAGAACATTATGTATGGAGCTATTCACACTTGTCGGAAACCGATTTTGTCCGAAATGTTCTGCAACTGGAACCTCCGATGAAAATACGAATCCGACACCCGACAAGTGGGAACGGGCTCTTACTTTTTCAAAAAGTGAAACTATTTTCTCGTGATTGTGTCGAATTTTTTTGGCGGGAGTGTATTTAATGTTTCGCATTTTGCCGGTGAATTAGTTCCAAGTGAGACCCCAATTTTTCACTCTCTGCCAAAGGTTACTCTATCGGGTATTTACTCCCAGTCCACCAAGTACAAAACTCACGTCCCAACTCAACCCCTACGTTTTACCAAAGAAATAAATAAAATCCTTTGGAAACGTTTAAGTTTCCACGCATTTTCGATAAAACGCTACGGTTTAGTTGTAACGCAGAGTTTTATACTTCGGGTACAGGTTATAAATGGGAATCCCCCAAAAACAATCAATCGACAAGGGTAGTACTAAGTGCGTACTTTGTAACGGCCCACCATATTTGTAACAGGGCTCTTGAGGTGTAATGAGGATCGGTGAACGATGTGTTTGTGTGCATCACACCTCAAGAGTCCCCTGCGAGCTTGTGTCGTCGCTGTAGAAAGCACCGATTTTCAAAGTAAGACCGGAACCTATGGTGACCGGTCTTGGTAAAGGTAGATTTTTTTTTTCAGCGAGGAGCATATTTGAAAAGTGAAATGTATATTTTTTCGTGATCCGCCGGGATTTGAAGCTACTACCTTCCTATCACAAGTCCAAAGTGTGAACCACTAGACTACGGACAGGTTGTTATGGTTATAGTCTTTAATAGTCTTCAATAAAGGATGAACAGGAGAAATCTCCTAATTTTCATGACAGTTTCATCAAGATCACGCTGAATAAGCGTATCGCAGATATGGGCGAAACGTTCTGATGCTCAACCACAACAACTAATCCTGGAAAGCAACTTACATTATAATCTTGTAATTTGCTAAAATACATTAACATTTAAAGCTAATATTTAATGCATGTCCACAGACAGACACGCGTACACATGCTGTGTGTGTATTTACAAAATAATTAAGCCTCTAATGAACAGAAACCTTGTAACTCCTGCCGCCTTTTACACAAACAAAACTGACATTGGCAAAAGTGAACCATTTTTTTAAAGCAATCAAGGGGTAAGCCACATACCTACATCATCCGTAAAACCTTTGTCGCAATTAAATTACAAAAATATTCCTTGAGCATTTCCGAAAATAGAACCGCATCCTATTTTCAGTCATACTTTTTGTCAGTCGCGGCCCTTGAGGGCGGGATATATTTCAGCGCATCTGACAACCCAATCAGCAGCTCTTTGTTGCCAACTTTTTCGCGCCAAAAAAAAGATATCGCATCTCTTGACTCCGCGGTGAAAAAATAAACTTTTTCAATAACCTCTGTAGCGTTTGACCTACTTTCTGTGCTACAATAAAGTACCTAGTTGCAATGGCGTAACTGCAATTTTGAACCTTTGTAAAAATAATATGTGATATTGTCTTATCAAACCGTAGGTTTCTTATCCATCTAAATATGCAAGTTTTAAAGGTAAATAAACATTAAGGATCCGTAATAAATTTTAGTAGATACGTGTAAGTTTGCGCTTCCACCTACTGCATGTGCACTCACAAAATAAGACCAAACCTCAAATCAACATACACTGTAACTCATTTGGTCCGTGGAACAGGGATAACATTGTCAAAGTGAATCAATTTGTGCAGTACGGGTGGTCAGTTTTTCAATAACTTACAAGTCCAGGAACAAAATGAAAGATACATAAGTAAGCAATTAACTATTTTTTTAATACAAACAATGTTTGTTTTTACCGGTTTGTGTATTGACATTGAGAAGATTAATTTTAAATTAATAATAAAAATATAAAACTCAAAGTTTTCGATCGACTTAATAAATCAATACTTGAAGAAAAACTTTGTGCTTTAATTTTACATTAGCTTTGCTTTTATTAAGTCTTAGCCGCCAACACTGCAGATTAACCGTCATTTTTTTGGTTTTGGCATACTTCTTTCATATCATACTCAGCTCATAATCTTTTCCATTCAAGATTTCTTTTAATCTTCAATCTACTTCTTTAAGGTCTAAAAAGCATCCAGCCTTTATCATAGAATGGAATTTTATTCTCATGGAATTGAAAAGCTACGCCCCTGACTTTTGGGGTTAAAAGGCCTGCATAGAAAAAGTTGAAATTTTTCTGTTGTATGCGAGAAAAATGGCGAGATATTTTCAAGTTTGCGAAAATGTTTTTTTTTATAAAGTTTTAAACAAGCAGTTAATTGCTGCCAACGATAATTGATGGCTCTTTTTTCTTCTTTTTTTCTTTGTTTGTTTGCGAAGATTTTACAACTGGAAAATTGTAAAATTTATGCTTTGTTGAATAAAAGTACAGAACACGGGAAATCTCCCCGTAAGTTGAAGCTTAGAGTTACAAAATTATTTGCATTTAATATAATCCTTAAATTTCAATATATCTTTGCAACTTAGATTATAGTTTACAGATGCATGGAGAGAATGATGCATGTCGAGGAGATCAAAGAATCGTGAAAGAAATGAACTTTTCTTGCCTAATATAAACTTTTTGGGATAAATGCAGTAAAGGGATTGTCTATTTGTGTAACTTAGTTGCGTTTGTCCAAAAAACAAAATGGTCTAAGACATATACAAACAATGGATTTACAACAGCTAAATACGATGGATCTACGCCAGACAAAAACAATGGATCTACAACAGCTGAAAACAATATACCTACGACAGCTAAATACCATACAATGTATCTACGACAGCTAAAAACAATGGATCTACGACGGATAAAAACAATATATCTACGACAGCTAAATATAATGTATCTACGACAACTAAAAACAATGGATCTACCGAATCTAAAAACAATGGATCTACGACAGCTGAAAACAATATATCTACGACAGCTAAATATCATACAATGTATCTACGACAGCTAAAAACAATGGATCTACGACGGATAAAAACAATATATCTACGACAGCTAAATATAATGTATCTACGACAACTAAAAACAATGGATCTACCGAATGTAAAAACAATGGATCTACGACAGCTGAAAACAATATATCTACGACAGCTTAAAACAATGGATCTACGACGGATAAAAACAATGAATCTACGACAGCTAAAAACAATATATCTACGACAGCTATATATAATGTACATATGTACGGCAGCTAAAAACAATGTATCTACGACAGCTATATATAATGTACATATCTACGACAGCTAAAAACAATGTATCTACCGAATCTAAAAACAATGGATCTACGACACAAAGAAATATTCATTCTTCCCATGATTTCATTTTTATAAATCCATACCCAATTTAAAATTATCAAGATTATAATATGTCTTCATTTAAGTCACCTTTTCATTGTGAATAGCTTCATATTTTTTTGGTCCATTTCCCTTCCGTGGATAATGGTACATGACGGCAAAAAAAAACCTTAACCGCAGAAAACTAATTTATCAAGGAGAAAACAACAAAAGAAAATTACTCTCGGATATTCATGACAACGCAGTATATAAGAATACACAATATTAATGTTGGCTTCATGTAAAGTTTCACGGAAATTCATTGCGTGTTCCATTTTTAGCACGTCATTCTATTTTTGAATTTTTTTTAAGGCTATAAAACAGTGGTTCTCAAAGTTGTCCGTATGGACCGCGAGGATGGAAGTTGACTTGGACGAAAACTGTAATAAAAATTGGTGGTACATCTATAAATCTATAATCTAAGTTGCAAATATATATTAAATGCATGCCCACAAGCAGCATGTGGATACCATAAAGACCCAAGTTAAAACGAACATAAGCCCTGCAACTCTTGCAGAAATACTTTAAAACCTGTTCCAGACATTGATAACGTTGGAAAATTGAACTCATTTTGAAACAGCAATGGGTGGCCAGATTTATGCCATGTACATTAATTGAGTGTTTACTTAAATATTATAAGTAGAATATTCTTGTAGGGTCTCGCGTGTGCCAGTCCCTTGTGTTTCGAGAATGGGTCTTGCGATCACCTATAATGAGATCGAGATGCTTTGCAGAGAGACTTGTATCTATGCTGCTGAGCAACACAGTTCCAAAGCCACTCTGTTAAAACGTAACGTATGTGAACAGTTTCTTAAAATAAATTGTACAAAATAAATAACCGCAATTTCTATTGAATTGAACCCGGTAAAACAATATAAATAAAAATAAATAAATAAATGAAACCTGCACCACTAGCATTGCAGTGAAAAAGTTTATAAAAAAAATAAGAAGGGATCTTCGGCGCAAAACACTTTGGGAACCTATGCTATGAGAGATAATTAAATGCAGCCAAGTATCCATTCGCTGCCAAAAATAATCTGACAAATGAGGGTCGGTCGGGAATTTATGTTTTCTATTAATGACAACCCCAATCTTGTGTTCTCCACAACGATAACCGTAAAAAATCAAGGAGCTGTAAAAAAAAGACCCCATCCCAGTGAAGGTTTATTAGATTTTTTATGAATTTTGGTTGCTTATATGAACCAATCCAAAAATTGCAATTTCCTTCCGTTATATTTTCTTCCATCCAAAAAAGTAGGGCAAGTTTGGAAAATTCCATTTTAGGCTACAAAGAAAAAGCGCTTCATTAATATTTTCACTTAAAATGGAAATATTGTACCTACTTGCTTTTCAGTTGTTTCTTTTTGAGAATCCTTTTTTCGCGTTTTTGAAAAAAAAATGACTCCTCTTAAAACTCATGAAAAGAAAAATTATGCATCTCCTTTTGTGTTCACTTATCGTCCCCCCAGAGCTTGTTCGGCTTATCTACCATTTGATTTACAGATGACCATGCATTGAAATTGTCTTAAGAATCGCATTCTGAGCTAAGAAAAACACTTATAACACAATAATGTGAGAGTTGTTTTTAATATTTTGTAAATATAATTACAGTTTTTATAAGACAAAGTGGTCCAGTTCACATACAAACATTGCTCATGTGAAATTACCTCTGATGGACATAAGACAAACAACCACTAAGGGGGCGTTATGTTGGTTTTCATATTTCTTCGATTTTGATTTTTATTCAATACTCATTTTTTTTAAATCTTAAACAACATAGGTAAGTAGACATTTTTTGCTCTGAAAGGAATATAAAATACGTTCTTCAGATTACGAGTCCGTAGCGTTAACCATTAGACTACTGACCAAATATTATATAGAAGATACAGAAGATGAAGTCTGTACATTAAAGAATGATCAGACTTTATCTTATATTTGGTCGGTAGTCTAATAGTTTTCAAGGGCTACGTTTCATGAAAATCGTTTAAAAAAATTCAAGCCTTACATGGTGCAAAAAACGCGGCAGTAGTTTTCATGATGGATACATCTCGAGACGGGGAGAAAGTAAAGGGATGAAAGTAGGAAAAAATAAAGTGAAGGGTAAGAATGAGCCGCGAGATAAAGTGCGAACAAATGTGAAGAGTCAGATCTGCGGGGTTGATAGCTTGTAAAGTGAACCTGGGGGAATCTGTGTGAAAACTGAATAGAAGGAAAATGTGGAGCAAACTTAGTTCAGGGGGGGAATTTTTATCTTGGTTTTATTAACTCAACACAATCTTGTCTTGTCTTGTATCCTGCCGCCATTCCTCTAGGGGTGGCCAGTACCTCCACATAAGTGCCTCCACTTGACTCTGTCCCTGCATACTTCTTTCATCTCATCTAATTTCATCACTCTTTTCATGCATGCTCTTCTCTTGTTTCCACTCTGTAAATTCCATTCATTCGCAATCTCACTTATCTGATCAATCCATTCTTTTCTAGGTCTTCCCCTTCCACGCTTACCTATTACATTCCCTTTATACACTCTTTTTGTCAGTCGGTCTTCATTCATCCTTTCAATATGTCCAAACCATCGCATCACACTTCTTTGAACTTTCACTTTCACGCTTTCTTTTACTCCGCATTCATTCATAACCCATTCGTTTCTCACTCTATCTTTCAGTGTTTTTCCTGTCATACTTCTCAAATGAGCCATTTCTACGGTGCATACCTTATTTACTTCTCTTTCATTCACCGTCCATGACTCGCTTCCATACATCAGGGTCGGCAACAATATACAATTGTGTACCGCCATTTTCATTTTCTTTGGTATCCTTTTATTCTTCGCTATTCTACCAAACGCTCCTATCACGCATCTTCCTTTGCTGGCACGCTTCTCTAATTCCTTCGTCATCTTACCATTCGCCTCAAACTTGCTTCCTAAATAGTCAAACTCATTCACTACTTCAACTTTTTTCCCATTCAAATTAACTGTAAGTTCCTCACATACTTCATTCCTGTCAAAAACTAATATTTTTGTCTTATTCGCATTCACTTTCAAGCTATTTTTACAAAACGCATCATTCAGTTTGGTTAACATCGCTTGGAGTTCCTCCGCCGAGTCAGCTAAAACTATAGCATCATCAGCATAAAGAAGTACTCCAACTCTTGTTTCACCCACTTTCACTCCGCTCTCTGATATTCCAGCTTCTTTTATGCAACTGTCCATGATTATATTAAACAACCATGGACTCATCACGCAGCCTTGCCTCACTCCCTTATATACATCAAACCAGTCACTATATCTCCCATCCACTCTTACACATGCCGAACTATTTTCATAGATGGCACGTATCACATTCAGAAGGTTGTCATTCACACCGTACTTCCTGAGAACATTCCACAACATACATCTGTCCACCGAGTCAAAGGCCCTCTCGAGATCCACGAAGGCTGCGTAGACCACCCTCCCCACAGCCAGATGTTTTTCAACAATCTGTCTGAGAGTAAAGATTTGGTCCACACAACCTCGTCCTGGCATAAAACCAGATTGAATATCAGAGACCCTGTGATCGGTGGCCATTCTCACTTTTTTTATGACAATTTTGCATAAGACTTTCCCAGGTATACTAAGGAGACTAATGGGCCTAAAGTTACGGCAGTCTTTCTTGTCCCCTTTACCCTTGTAAATAGGGACAATGACCGCCTTTCTCCAGTCCATCGGTACTACCCTGTCTTTCATACATATCTTGCATAATTCAAACATCCACTCTACCACACATTCTCCTCCTGCCTTTAACATCTCGGCATTCAATCCATCCATACTTGCAGCCTTTCCATTCTTCAGCTCTTTTATGCTTGCTTTTATTTCCTCTTTCAAAATATCCTCATTACTTTCATTTGTAGGGTCACATTCATATAAATTTCTTTCGCCCTGTCCTAATATTTCTTCAAAGTATTCTTTCCATCTGTAACATACATCGTCTTCATCCCACAGCAAGACTCCCTGCGCATTCTTTATGCCCGGAGTTGTTGCTCCCACACTTTCGTTATTATTCCGAACCCAACTCCAGAACATTTTTTTGTTGGTGTGGAAGTCCTGCTGTGCCCTTTCATTATTTTTCTTCTCTAATTCCATCTTACTTTCATACACAAGCTTTTTAGTATTCATTTTTGCCCTTATATACATCATTTCCAAATTCAAATTACCTTTATCTTTCAACCATTTCTTATACGCTTCCTTCTTTTGCTCTACTGCTTCTTTCACTCCATCGTTCCACCAGGCATCACCTTTTTTCTTACCAACATTTGTTTCTCCGCATGTCATTCTAGCAGATTCGGTCAGTTCTTTCTTCATCATTTGCCACACTTTTTCCACACATCCTTCATCTTTCATTTTTTGTAGTTCATCCATATTTAATCTTTTGGCAATCTCACTTTGATATTCATCTTGCACCTTGTCATCTTTCAAATTTTCCACTTTTATTCTTTTCATTCTTAACAATAATTTTTTCTTTCCTTTTTTACAATCCCCTACCATTATTCTCGCGCATAGCAAATAGTGGTCTGTGCTGAGTTCAGCTCCACGGTACACTCTTGCATCTCTCACACATCCTCTCATTCTTTCATCCACGCATATATAATCAATAATTGTTCGATTGCCTGCCCTATTTTGCCATGTATAGAGATGCAAGTCTTGGTGTTTAAACCAGGTATTTGTTGCAAAAAGTCTGTGTTCTATACATGTGTTGACAAGCTTTCGTCCATTATTATTGATCATTCCTCTACCACTCGGTCCCACAACCTTTCCGCAATCATCTCGTTTCATACCAATCCATCCGTTCATATCTCCTAATAGAATAATTCGTTCATTCTCTTCTTTCATTCTTAGTACATTATTTACACTCTCCCAAAATTCATCTCTTTCTTCTCTGCTATCAGATTCTACTGGAGCATAACAAGCTACCAGTAGGATTTTCATACGTCCTAATCTCATTCTTACCAACAGAATCCTAGGACATATTCTTTCATAATTACTTACACATATTTTAGCCCGTTCGCTCAAAATTACTCCCACGCCTTGTCTCTTATATCCATCCTTAATTCCACTCCAAATAAAATACTCCTCATTCTTCAATACCTTTTCTCCATCCCCGATCATTTTTATTTCAGTCACGCAAATCACTTGTATTCCTCTCTTTTCCATAATATCAGAAATTTCATTCTCTTTACAGTCATTCCATTCTCTAACATTCCATGTCGCAAACTTCCATTCTTCTTGTTTCACATACTTCCTTTTACATACACTTCCATTCCTGACAGAATTGTCAGCTTCGACACCTCCGCAGAGGCCATTTGACACTTCCTTCGATTCCGGGCGGTGGACATTGTCAGCTTCCACGGGCCCCTCCTTGTCTGCAGCTGTCCCCGGGTTTCTGCGGTCATTGCGGCCACCTCGTCTGCCTCTCGGTCTTCGTTTAATTCCTCTGCACAAGTTATTCTCGCGGATATTTTTAAGAGTCGAATCACTTATTAAATATGTTGAGTCTTTTAGTGCAGAGAGTTCCTTTATCGAGTAAATTTCGATCGTAATTTGTTATATTTGATTTTAAACAAAATGTCACTTATTATTATTTTTATGTTCAGTGGGTAGTTTAAAATGGAATAACTTTTGGTCACTCGGTACTCGACACTATATTATTTTATTTAATAAAACTAACACGTAATTCATTTAAAAATTAAAACACTACAATGATCTTCGAAATTCAAAAAATAAAATGAAACACAGGATTAACAATTGTCCGACTGCAGATATTATTTAAATTAATTTTAAAGCGCGGAGCTCTGGTGATACAGCGCGTCGCCATTGGCGCCAGCGACAAGAATGATATCTGAATGAAGAATGATATCAGCGACAAGAATGATACAATGATATCTTATTTTGAAGGCTTCGTCAGTTTGGAGCACAGAGAGGCTATGAATTTGATTTTATTTTCTAAAAATAAAAAGGAAAGATACTTGACAATAATGTTAGTCGAAAGTACTTGAGGTAAGAACAAATATTCACTTGTGAAAATAAAAAACTGATTTTTTTAATATATTTTTTTACTTCTAATAAAACACCTCTGCGGCACTACAACCATTTATAGACCCATAGAATCTCTAAATCTAGGTGAGTCTCCCGCACAGGATTCCGAGAAATCATTTCTGACACTCTTAGTGGAAATTGAACCTTAGCATTCTGGCATGAAACGCAAGCGTTATTTACAAATTAAGCCTTCCTTGACTCATAGGTTGGTATGAGGCTGACCACTCATACTGTGAAAAAAGGGATCACTTCACCAATGTCACCCTTGTTTCAGGGAAGGCCAAGGGAGTCGTAGGGCTTATGTTCTCTTGAGATTAGGTTTTTATGTTGTAAGTCCACACACGGCATGTGTAAGCGCGAACTTGAGTCTTCTTATGGGAATTCATTTAATATGAATTTTAAATGTAATTTATCTTTGCGAGTTAGATTACGTATATAAAAGCTATTGACTGGACCGCAAAATGATGTCTTTAAGTATATTACAACCGATTCTTCCCTTACAGCTTCTAATAACACCTAATCTGGATTAAATTGACAGATATTACTAAAAAAAGAACGCTGAACTTCGTGCCATTATTTTTTACGCGTTGGTATCGTAATGAAATTCCCTGGAAGTGTCTTTGAACTTTTCGTCTCCTTGAGTCAACACAAAACATAGTGACAATCACTCTGAGCGAAGGTCCACACAAATTAGTTGTTATTTTATTGATTGCCATTGCCATGGTAACGGTCCGCACTTGCGGAACTGCTGCTAATCTCATTTCCCGCAGAAAGTGGTTCACACTGGTCACTTAGCACATTACCCCTGGAAGAGATTTAAGTGAAACGCGTCACGTTACAACTTTGTTAACGCGTTGTTCTTGAACACAATAAACCGCGTTCTTTTTGCACATAAGCCAATAACCAATAAAAATATTGTTTTGTAAATAATAAATACATATAAATGTTAGGTAGGTAGGTAAGTGTATTAGTTATAGCCGATGAGAGTTGGAGTTATAGGGTACCTAAAAAAGAGACATTTAATTATGTACCTACTGGAAGCTTTATGTTCTGGAAGGTTCCAGCAAAATTGGCTTCTAGTAACTACTGTCTTTGGGAGTATACACGTAAAGGGCTGCAAGCGGCTTGCATGGGTCAGTCTATATACGACGCTTTGCTTTTGAACAAGAAAGACATTGTAAGTGAAGATCAACTGTGAAATAATGTAAAGTGCTAAACCACAAATGTGAATTGTTAAAAATAAATATAAATTGTTAAATAAATCTAAGTGTAAAATAAATATCCTGTAAAAAAGACCAGTTTTTTTTAATTTAAAGACTTTTTTAACCCTAAAAACACAACAATATTTTCATCTTCTAAAAACAGTGTCATCCTTTGCTACTCATTTTTCTCTGCTGGTTGCCATCTTATTGCACATGCAGTACCCTGTTGTAGCCATTTGTCTTTGCTGG
This sequence comes from Agapetus fuscipes, assembly GCA_951799405.1. Taxonomy (NCBI): domain Eukaryota; kingdom Metazoa; phylum Arthropoda; class Insecta; order Trichoptera; family Glossosomatidae; genus Agapetus; species Agapetus fuscipes. The sequence goes on along the minus strand of OX637341.1, from coordinate 7,680,397 downwards.
ATAGTATTACCTTATTATACCTTATACCTCTTCAGTAAAGATCATCATCTTCAGTAACAGTGATCATCATAACGATCTGTATTTTGATTTTGGAAATATTTTCGCTCTAAAGATATTTCTTGTGCTTCTGCCAAAGCAATGCTCAGGATCTTCAAACACAATATGTTCTTCTTTGACCTTAAGTTAATCTTCACCTCATTCTTCTTTGTGTGATAAGATGCATAAGTAAATATTAGTCATTTTTCATTGTTCACTTTAAATTATTTTCTTGATGACGAATTAACATCATCAAAAGCGCTCGAGATTAAAATGTTCCGGTGTCAACGACACTATCTCTTAACTTTGTTAAATTAAAAATATTGGTTAAATATAATCAAATATTTTAATGTCAAAAAAAATTAATAATAATGTAAAGCACTGTTGAGAAGATCTTTCACAATACAGCGCTAAATAAAATTGTCCAATAAATAAAAATAAATACATTTCCGTTGATAAATCAGATAAGCATTCTAAATATAAAGGGTTTTCACTATTTTTAGTTTTTAGGTCAACCACCTACGACGATCAAGGTCGGCGATCTTTTGAAATAGATTTTTATGAGTTTTCTTTCGCCGCACATAATATGTATTGTATACCTACAAACACGCCGATAGTATAGGTGAGGCGTAAAATACTTGTATCACGTTTTTCCTCGAAAAACTTATCGCCTTTCCTTTATCCTCAAATTCCAAAATGTAATACATAAAAAAATTGTTCAAAAAACGAGTTTTATTATAATTATTTGTAGTGGCATTCTTTGAGATATAATTTTATTAACCTCCATAACTTGCATAAGTAATAATCGATAAACACGCCTGATTGTTTGTCATTTCTGTGACTCTTTGAATGAGACTTAGAAGTGTAAGAAACATAAAACGTTAGGTTTAAGGTATAAAGCGCTCTTAATTAATTTAAGTTTTTGACCTCCGAATCGTGTACCTAACAACCACGATTTGTAAATTTTCACTCTAAATTCCACACTAAATTCAACACCATTCACTCGTCACCAACTTGAAATATTTTTAATCAGATTCCTTTTGAAGCGACACCAGAATCCAGCCGACCAAAAATAGCCTTTGAAACGTCCCTCTAGGGCCGCTTGCATTTCCGGCGACTATTTTTAGACCCTTGACAAAAACATGGACCCTTACGCATTTGGGTTAAGTGTTGGGGCCCACTGTTTATGTACCGCAGGGTTCGTTTCCACGCTCCCTGCGGGATAGTTTTGTAGAAGCCGGAATGCAGTACCACAATTTTAAAACTCAACCGTGGCGTTTTACTAGAAATGTAAGGAAACTTGAACGCCATCTAGAAACGCTGTTTTGTTTTCAATGTTTTTTTTAGTGAAACGTTATAGTAAAGTTTGAACGTAATGTTATTTACTTGGGGTACGTGGAAAGTGAAACTACGCCGCTGGTATTATAGTCGACGTTATTATTTTAGCCATTCACACAGTTTCTAGGGTTGACATTAAATTGTTTACATGTGTGGCTTGAGGCTTATATGTGCAGCTTATTCGCTATTCACCTTCATAACGATGCACTGTAAATACCTCGCATTAAAACCTTCTAATATATGATTATTTCAGGGAAATAACTGTAACATACGTAGTTCACTTGGACCGGTCCGTAGTCCGTAGTGGCAACACTTCGGACTCGTAAATGGAAGGTTGTGGATTCGGATCCCGGCGGAGCACACAAAATATACCATTCATATTTGGAATGTGCTCTTCGCTGAGTTGAAAAATTCATAAATCTTTACCAAAGACCGGTCACTGAAAGGTCCATCCAACCTTACAACAACTGGGTCTTGCTTGAGAATTGGCGCTTTCTACAGCGACGACCAAGCTCGCAGAGGGCTCTTGAGGTGTGATACACACAAAAACAGCGCTCACCAAATAAATCATCCTAATATTATTATTATTTATTTCAATATTTTTTCAATACATTTTTACTACCCTTTTTGAAAACATCGTCATAATTAGAAATTCACCGTGATTTATTTTTTCAAATGTTTTATTTTGCAGTCTTTTATTATTTAGATAAATTATATAGAGAAAGAATAATTGTTACTTATAAAAATAATAAATTATCCAAATATTAAATTGTAATAAAATATTTACTTATAACTAAATTTAATTAATACTATGTTAACATATCTTTGCAACTTACATTATATATGTGTGTTGTCTTTTGTGCGCCACAAAGCAATTTATTTGCTTTGACTTGAATTCTTTCATTTTGACAAAAAAACATAAACAAATAAAAAAAGTCACAAACACAATATATTAAACAAGTCAGCTGGCGGAAAATCGGCCGTTAAACCGTCGCTTAACCGGATTTGCATCAGACCCATACGTTTGCAGGTTAGGTGTGCTAGGCTTTTAAGCTATAGACGCCAGCTTAACTCTACGGAAATACTGATTTGGCAAAGCGTGGGCCCAATGGCAGACCAAAATGCCTGGGAATAATAGTGTTAGAAATGAATACAGAATGGAGTCAGTGTCATATGTACGATGTCGTCACGAGTTGACGCTACAGACTCGTTATCAAAATGCAGTGGGTTCGATTCCCAGTAAAGCAAAAAAAAATAGAATTTCAAATTTTAAACAGCGTTTACTTATTTCTATAATTTATGCTGTATTAGGTTATTCTTATTATTATTATTATAATGCTGTAAAGATGTATTGACATTAAAGGTTTAATGTACGCCTACGTGAAAACACATGCTGCATGTGTACTTACAAAATAAAACAAACCTCACATGAGCATAAATCTTGCTACTCCTGCTGCCTCTTCCTGAAACTGGTGAGGCATTAACAAATGGGGGGTCAGCCTAATACCAACATATTAGTCAATAAACTAGCAACCTATTAGTCACGGAATATCTACACAATCTTTATATTTTCTATATTAGGCCTAAAAAATCGTCGACAGAAGTAGAGCAGGGAGGAGCAGACACGGGATTTCCAAAAATTTCATCGGGGGCAATCGCCCGCGGATTGGTAGCCGCTGGCCCAAATCTTTAGGTGGTTGAGAGCTGGATCTTTATCTTTTCAAAAGGTTTTCGTTTTCTGTGTTTTGAAATTTCCTTAATTTGGACCAGAAGCGCTATTCTGCAAAATTCCTTACACTTTGAATATCAATCTAAGTCACATTTTTTTTGGACACGAATTGCTATCTCGCCGGCTTAAGGTCGTAAGGAATTTAGCAGAATAGCGCTTCAGGAAAACATTTCAAATGGATCTGTTTTTTTACCCTTTGTCTATTTTAGGAGTTGATTCCTCCTGTCAAAATGGAGACGATTGAGCCTAAACGCTATAAAATTGTCGTGTGTTTGATGTCCCCATACAGATCTGTAGGGGATCCGTCATCATTTCACAGACGCCCATAACTCACAATAAACAGCGCGCTATTTCTGTGAGCCTATAAATCTCCTGCAGGGTTGCTATTCCTGTTACCTTATTTGATATTTCACCGAAAGGCACCAAACAGGATACACTCCCATATTCATTCTGTCTTAGTTTACAAGGAGTCAATAAAGTGGAGACGCATCTGTGAATGTGTCGGCCATCTCCAGCCGAATGCAGTAAAAGTACATGAAAAATAATTGTGTTTAAATTATAATGAATGAATAAGGCAAAATCACTTACACAAATTTGAAGTAATTTGTTATTTACTTATTTTTTAAATATTTTAAAAATCAAATGATTTATAAGTATCGTATTTGATCAATGAGCGAGTAAAATTTAATCATATGCTACCGGTACTTTTGCACCTGAATTTAAATATTTTACATGATACCAGTAGTGCGTGAATAAATTTTACTCGCACTGTAACCAAGTAAAATTTATGTGGATTTTTTTATTACTTTTTTATACTTATTCTTCATTTAACTCCGAGTGTAAAAAATCCCTCAAAATCCATACACAAATAAGCTACATTTATAGTGCAACTTCATGTCACGTTGTCCCCGACGATGTGGCGTATGGAACGTATTTATTTTTACAAGTAAATGCACCGGTCTTTAGCCAACTTGTTCACTTGAGGGTTCTGATTCTCATTTCTTGTAGTAGCAAATTTAGATCAATGAATATTTTTTATTGATCTGTTTTGAAAACTTATTTCTGTACTGTACTGTATCCTGCCGCAGTTCCACTACGGATGGCAGATGCGTCTCCACTTTTTTCAATCATTGCATATCTCTTTCATCTCTTCAACATTCATCACTTTCCTCATACATACTCTTCTTTTATTCTCACTCTACAGGTTCCTTTCTTTCGCAAAATCTCACCTATTGTTCTATTCATTCCTTCCTCGATCTTCCCCTTCCACGCTTTCCTCTGGCATTTCCTCTGTACACTTTCTTAGTTAGTCGTTCATCACCTATTCTTCCAAGATGTTCAAACCATCTCATTGTGCTTTTTTTCGATATGAAAGAGATTGGGGACGAGTATTGAGGTTTCCCCAGTAGTTCACTGGGTCAAAACCAAATCCTTATATTATGTAGACGGCCCCAACCTAACTCCTACATTGTACATTCCTTTACAAACGAAAGGACTATGGAATCAGACCTCGTCTAGTACGGTTTTCAAAATAATAGATACATGCATACATGGATGAGTTATGGTGAGCGCTATTTTTGTGTGAATTACACCTCAAGAGTGCTCTGCGAACTTGGTGGTCGCTACGAAGTGCCAATCCTCAAGCAAAACCCATTTTCTATATGGCTGGATGACCCTTTGTAGATCGATTTATCTTTTAAAGGTTAACGATTTTTTTAACCCAGCGCAGAGCATATCTACTTGAATTTTTATTTTTTTTGTGTAATCGAGCTCACGAATTTCGGAATAAGAGTCCGTAGCTTTAACCTCAAGACTACAGACAAGCCTTTAAATATAAGACCAAGATCAGGTCGTTAGCTTAGTTGGTAGAATGCTTGCGTTTCATGCCAGAGAACTAAGGCTCTATCCCCCCCATGGGTGTCAAAAATGTCGGTGTTATGGCCTAGGGGGCCAAGTTGGTTGATCTTTTAAGCGTGTTTGTAATAGAACAACGTTGATTCGATCCCCGCCAGGGTCATTTGACCATAAATTTGACCCTGGTTTAACAGATGTTATTGGGTAAAAATTCATTAAAATAAACAATAATGAATTATTAATTGATGATATTAATACCTGTTTCTGGCCCGGCAAAAATTGCATTCCTCTTCACAAATCTACTTTAATAGATATATAGGCCCCTAGATTTTACAGTCTAGACTCTAGGGTTCTATGACACTTGTTCTAGTGCGCAGGGTGTAGATGAGATTTACGTAGCATCATAATAGACAAAGAGGAGCAATACCAAAAAAATTAAACATCCTAAAATTTCAAGGGATTTTTTTCTTCAGTGCATATTGAGGTTCTGTTTTATAATAAATCCAGTTATAAATTGTTGCCCTTATCTGATTCTAAGATTGCCAACTAGGGCAAATACATCGCCCTGCATCTCCCTATAAGCCGCCCCTGGTCATTCGTATGAGTCGTGTGGAAACAAACCCGGTAATCTAGGACTTTGTACAAAAATTAAAAAAAACATATATGGGAAATAGAATGCAATTTTCAATACAAAATTCCATTTATTTATCGCATTTTCAAAACTACCCTAGATTGCTACCTTTGGTTCTATACAACTCATAGGTACTGTAAGGGGGACGTTTAAGTACCCCAAGTTTAAAAAAATGTCTTACCAAAAACATATCGAAACTAAAAAAGCATCTCTAGTGTGCATTTTACTTGCTCACTTGATACGGTTGAGTAAAAACTTTACGTTTTATAGTAGGGATACCCAAAGACTACTCCGAGAAAATTGCGTAAATTCCCCTCGATCGACCAAACAGAAACAATGTATGGAAACTAAATCACTCACTAGATTCGCTGTTTATATTCCGATACATTTATTTCTGTTTACGCGATGCAGGGAAATTAACGCAATTATTTATACTTAGTGTATCTACAGGACTTTATTTTAAGTATAAACATTGCGTAAACTTCCCTTGATCGACTAAATATAAAAAAAATGTATGAAAACTATCTCGCTCACTAGGTTTGCTGTTCTATCTTCGATACAATAATATTTTTACACGATGCAAGGGAATTTACACTAGGATTTATATTTGCTATATCTATAAGCCTTCACTCCGAGTATAACACTTTGCGTAAATTCCTCTAGATCAACTGAATAGAAAAAATGTATCAAAACTAAATCGCTCACTAGGTTTGCTGTTGAATTTTCAATACACTTTTTAGTATTCACTCGATGAAGGGGAACAGCAATGATTTGTACTTGGGGTACACGAGGGCTTTGCGTAAGGGATGGCTCTCTCCCCTACGGCTAGTCATGCATAGATATTGCTCCATTTCCCCTGCTAGAGCTCCGCGAGATGAAAAAATCTGATGCAGTTTCCTTTTGTGTGAGCTGTGACGGAATAATTCTGCAATTCATCACTGTGCCGCGAGAATTTCGGGATGCGAAAGAAAATATCCCAAACGCTGATCCTAAATTGTATTTTTTACCAAGGAAATAAAGAATCTTGTCCACCTAAGATGCAAAGAAAATAAAAATAAAAATATAGGATGACTTACTTGGTGAACGCTGTTTATGTGTGAATCCCACCTCAAGAGCCTTCTACGAACTTGATCGTCGCTATCGAAAGCGTCAATTCTCACGCAAGATCCAGTTACTGTAAAGCTGGATGGATCTTTGTGACCGGTCTTTTCTTTAAGGAATCCTGTGCGGGAGGCTCCCCAATTCTTGAGAGTGTTGGGGGTTTATGTCACCCTTGAAGGGTGCCGCAGAGGTGCTGCTTGTGTTGTTGCTTCTGTCGTGAGGCGCTGCATGGACGTGGCGATTGATGTTGGTTTTGAATAAAATCAGATTAAATTGGGAAGGGAACACAGATACTGGAAGATCATTCCATAAACGGGCAGTTTGGCAAAGGAATGAGTCATGAAAAGCCAAGTTCTTATAGTTTTGAGATCGACTGCAAAGGGATGAATGAGAGTCGTAATACGAGTTTCCCTTTCTGAAATGCGAGGGGGAGGGATTAATGAATGGAGATCATTAGAACAAGCTCCGTGGTAATATCGATAAAAAAGACCGAGCATTCGAACTTTTCTTCTATGCCGGAGCGGCTGCAGATCGGATGTCAGAGAAAGATCATTGATCAACCTCACTGCCCTTATTTGCACAGAATCAAGGTCTTTGGTGAGGGCAATGAATTTTCCTACCCATCAAAAAGCATTTTTGAAAATATAAATGGTATATTTTTTGTGCTCTGCCGGGATTCGAACCCACGACCTTCCATTTACGAGTCTGGAGCATTACCATTAGACTACAGACCGGTCGTTTTAAATTTTATTAAACATTACTTTTTAAACCCTTCTCCCGCTTAAATAAGGTCATTAACAATTAATTTTGAATCACCACATGTGAAAGCTGTCAACGCTACAGTCACAACAAATAATTAATGTTTATTTAGTTAGGCCTCCCTAAAAGGATATCGTGTTTGGACCAGGATTCAGTGTTGATTCTCTCCCGAGCCGGATAGAGTGTTATGCTTTTCCTGACCACACTCTCCCCTCTCCATCTTATGTTTCTTTCTCTGGCACATTCCACACACAAAGCATTCTGCCCGGTTTGTTTATTTATTTTTATCCGGTGCCGGGTGGCGCCTTTACAATCAATCTGTCGAACGGGAGGATGTGAGGTTCGCTGTCTAGTCATATAAATTTAATATTTTGTTTCAATAAGTAACTTTAAATAAATAAGTAACCTAAGAAACAATTTCTTAATTATTAAATGATCAATGTGAAAAACGAAACTGAAAGGAATTGTATGAAAAAATATTTTTTTTTTAAATAGATTTGTGGAAAGGAATGCGAAAGCAGAAGCTTGTGTGCATGCAACGGCATCTGTTGAACCAGGGTCGAAGTTATCGTCACGGGATTAGAACCAACGTTATCCGGTTCCAAATAACCTGACTTGATCCCCGCGGCCATAACACCGACAGTAGTGTGCTACATTTTTACAACAATTTTGTGTGCTACATTTTAAAATTTATTTGTTTGTCTAGTTTTAATGCAATTCGATTGAGTTTCCTTGATCACATAAATCCCATAATAATAAAGAAGATTCATAATAGGTTACTACGCTTTACATTTTTTTTCTTAGCTCATATTGTGTAAAATGTGATTCTTTAAACAATTAAAGTGATAGGTCATCTTTGAATATTAGACGAATAGTTTTTGCCTTCTTCACATTAAGTCTGTTCCACTCCATTGGCCCCGCAAACCGGACGGCGCTGTCCCCAAAATTAGTGCGTTTATGACGATGCGGCTAGACCATCATACAAGGTTCACCATGGATGATGATGATGATGAGTTGATTATTTCTTTAGAGCGCCGTTTCGTGAGGTAGTCACTCCAAGGGCGCACCCCATCGCGTTGTGTCTGATAAGGTCCTAATGCTTTCTCCGACTACACTTTCCTTCACTTTCTTATGTGTCTTTCTTTCTTCCTCTCTGGTATCGCGTTTATCTTTCTGCAATCAGCCGCGAGTGGAAACACAATCTGCGATCCATTATTAAGGGATGTTATAACATTTGTGCTGATTTCCCGCCCAAATCTGGACCACCACTTACTGGGATTCTGATGTTTTATGAATTGCAAGACCTCGTGAGATGGGATTAAAGTAGGTCAATGCTAGACGATGCGCTTATTTGAATAGGTAATTGAAATAATAATTATTATCTATAATCTGAGCTGCAAAGATATATTATATTTAATATTCATATTAAATGCATTCCCATAAGCAGACACGTATGAGTTCGCGCTCACACATACCGCATTTGCACTTACAACATTAAAAAAACTCAACTCAAATGAACATAAGCCCTGCAGCTTTTGCCAACCTTCCCTGAAACAAGGGTGACATTGGCAAAGTGAACCATTTTTTTACATTATGGGCGGTCATATAAGTCTACGAAAATAATCACGATCTTTAAGTTAACAATCCGTCCCCCCCAGTGCTTGTTTGGCTTATCTATACCATTTGGTTAAAAAATGACCTTTAAATGGAAAAATCTTAAGAATCACAATCTGAGCTTAGTAAAAACGTGCAACACGATAGTGTGAGGGTTTTTTAAAAATATTTTCAAAATTATTTTTCAGTAGTACGTGAGTCCACACGAACTTATACGTTTGTAACAATATATTGTCCACACTGATATGAATTTGAGATGAGCAAGTCTTGAGAGTATCGCCGTATTAAAAGTAGGTCTGGACTACTAAGTAGGCTTTATCAAGAGAAATGGTAATACTTTCAATAATAAACACCTACTCGGTTATTTTCCTGGAACTAATATTGATTCTGGCAAACACCAAACTAGCGTGCAAATTGTAAAAACTTGCATAAAGCCACGTTCACAATGCGCAAAATGAAAACAGTGCATTTATTTTTAAATTTTAATTGAATTTGTATTTTAATTTTGTTGATTGTAGAGGAATTCATCTTAAAATCTATACTTACAGTTGCAAAGATATATTAACATTCAAAACTCATATCAAATGCATGCTCACAAACAAAAAACGGGTAAGTTCGCGCTTACAAATTTTGAATTAATATTTACAAATTAAAATACAAACCTCAAATGAACATAAGCCCTACAACTTTTGCCGACCTATCCGGAAACAGATTACTCGAGTTTTAGAATACCTACTCGCCGTAATCAAAAACAAAGTCATTTTAATTTTTTATCTTTTAATTCTTTGACTTATAGGTTGGTATGAAGCTGACCACCCATACTGTTACAAAATGGGTCACTTTGCCAATGTCCCCCCTGTTTCAGGGAAGGTCGGCAAGAGCTGCTCATTTAAGATTGGGTTTTATGTTGTAAGTTCACATGCGGCATGTGTCAGCGCGAATTTATACGTGTCTGCTCATGCAATTGCATTTAATAAGAATCTTAAGTATAATGTATTTTTGCAACTTAGAGTAGAGATTATAGAAATAATCTGAACGCAGCTTTACTTCCAGCTCCGCAAAGAGCACGTCCAAGTAAACAAGCATTTCAAGATCTTAAAAAAACGAGAAAATTGACTTTCCGCTCGTTGTGCTGAGCCCTTATAATATGTCACTGCCATGTCACGGCCACCATATTTGTTTTTTGTGTTTTTGAAAGAAATTTCTCAGAAACTAAAACATGTTTTTGATTGTAGTTTTTCCACATTTTCCGCAAAAGTAGTTACGTGATTGTATTTCAAGTTCAGGTTAAGGTATAGTTTCGAAAACGATTGTTTGCTAAAAGGTTTTTTCATTTTTTTATGAAAGGCACGTGTACATAGATACATATTATGTACATACGCAAACGCAACTACGCTCCATATAAAGTGAAAGTTCTTGCCTGTGTTATCCCCGAAGGGGTCGCATATGGCGGTTCGAGACCTATTCATTTCAACGGCTAAGAGGGCCTACCTCACACCGCAAGTAGGGTTTTTTCCAGCTCTCGAGAAGGCTGATTCTCATATTTTGTACAAGCCGAGTAAACCTTGCCGGTATTAATTTTGGGTTTGAAACAAACACTGAAACAGGAAATCATTTCTGACACTCTCGGTGGGGATTGAACCTTCGCTCTCGGCATCGGCATGGAGTGCAAGCATTCAGCCAACTAAGCTATTGACCGAACTTTTTACGAGCTTGGTCGTCGCTTTAAAGCACCAATTCTCAAGCAAGACCAAGTTGCTGTAAGGCTGGATGGACCCCTGGTGACCGGTCTATGGTAAAGGTTTATGAAAATTTTCAACCTAGCGAGGAGCAAATTTGAAAATAAAAAGGGTATATTTTTTATGCTCCCCCGGGATTCAAATTCACGACCTTCGATCTACGAGTCCGAAAAGTTACCACTAGACTACACACCGGTCACTATTTGATTATGTTTATGAATGTATATATTTAAGTAATTGACTCGTAAATTTTCTTGCAAAAAAATTAGCGTGTTCAAAGTCTTTTTTGTAGTTTTCAAATTTAGGGAATGACAATACATTTTTAAATATTATTTAATTGTGTAAATAAATTACTAAATGATTCATTTTAATGTAGGTTAGTACGTGATACAAGTCTTCATGACATGAATTTTCATAAAAAATGTTTTTCATTAAATATTTAATAAGTGAGTGGTTAAGTTAAAAAAAATATATCGTAAATAGTTTTTAAATATTAAAAAAAAAAAAAAGAATGGTTAAGGCATATTTTTTTAATCCATAACACCTTTGTTATTTAACGTAAATTATGATGGTGTGGGTATTATAAAGAAACAAATTGTAACTCTACAACTTTCGCAGCTCTATCCTGAAACACGTTTTTGTAATGTTTGCAGGTAGAACTGTTTTTAACCATTACTCATACCTTCTTAAACTAGAAAAAATATGTATATTTATTTACCGAAAAGAAAAAATTACAAGATAATTTAAGGATTGCTTCGCTTTTCTGGTGCTGGCGCTATATATTTGAGCTTTGTTTCTGCAGGCTTCATTTCAGGCTGTCGACTTCTCCATGTGATTAACTTCAATAATTCAACAACACAGCTTTACGGGGCTTTAATGCTATGCAAGCTTTTGTCTGAATAATCCAGTACACACAATAATAAACCAAAATTCACGCCACATGACGCATTCTATAATCTCTAAGTTGTAAAGATATGTAAGCATTTGAGGTACATATTTAATGCATGCCCACAAGCAGGCACACGTACATAAGTTTACGCTTGCACATGCTGCATGTGTGCATACAAAATAAGTCAAACCTCACATTAACATAAACTTTGCAACTTCTACCGCCCTTCTCTGAAACCGGGGTAGCATTGGCAACAATGAATCAAGTTTTTACAGCATGTGGGGTAAGCCTCAAACCAAAATATTAGTCAAAGAACTGGTTTGATAATGCACACAAAATGAATATGCTTTTAACAAATATATTTTTATTATAAACTATGAAAAAAATCATTTGTTGATTAAATAAAAACGAATAAATTGTTTTCATTGAAAAAGTAATGTTTCATAATCACAACATTGTAATGATAAGTTTTTTTGTTACACCTGTAAACGAAACTTACCTACGCTGCATACACAAAAAAAAGCCTAGTATGCAGGCAATACGCAAACATATATTTGTTTACTTGCTTACATATTCACACAATGATCTAAAAATATTATTAAATCATAGATTAATAAACAAGGATTTGTAAAACACTATGAGACAATCAATCTCTTTATTGGTTTGTCAAAATTAATCTGTATTATCTTTTTTTGGATCGTTTATTTTTCTGTTTTCAGCCCCATACTCGCCGTCGCAGAATACACACAAACAGACTACCCAGACGGCAGCCCAGTCTCAGTGTGCCTGACACAAGCCACAGAATTCTGGCCCACTCTGTACTTTCTAATGATCATCTCCCTATTCTTCCTAGTCCCATTCCTCATCCTGCTAGTACTCTACACAATCATAGCCAAAAACTTGATATCAGCCGCTTCAAAAGTGGTCATGAACAAGCATGTGGACTGCTACAATTTCAAAGCAAGAAGACAAGTCGTGATGATGCTTGGAACAGTCATTTTGTGTTTCTTCATCTGCTTGATGCCTTTCAAAGTCCTTACACTTTGGATCGTTATTGTCTCAGACGAAACTTTCTTCAAACTAGGTGTAGAAAGGTACTACAACATCTTGTATTTCAGCAGAACAATGTTGTACTTAAATTCTGCAGTGAATCCTATTTTGTACAATCTCATGTCTTCAAAATTCCGAGACGGCTTCCTGATGGTGTGCTGTTTGAAAAAGAAAGAAGACTTGAGGAGTTACAGAAGAAATTGCAGAGAACGATGCGGCACCTTTCATAATACTTCGACTTCTTGCACGAACAGCAGTTCCCTTTCAAGGCAAAGCAGCAGTTTAAGAAGTACGCTGTATAAGAAATTTAGTTTTGAGAAACGTGGTAGTTTAAGTATTAAATCAAATGATGTTTCAATTGATTTATCACATGATTCACATAAGAACAATTTAGAACAAAAAACAGATGAAAGTAATGGAGATTTAAGTGTGAAAATAAATATAAACGAAGATGTTGTTTTAAGTATACCAAAAAATAGTATAAATCGGTTGACTTCGATCGAAGAATTCAAATCATCAAAAAGAGTGGTTTTGAAACCGTCAAAAGTTGAATTTAAAAGAAGCAACAGCACGCTTTGTAGTGTATTTGTAAGTAAAAAAATAAACAGACAAAATTCAGAACCGATACAAAATGCAAACAGATTCGATGTGCTTTATCCCGTTGAAGAAATCTCCGAGACACAATTTGAAAATTCAAAGATGGAAGCGAACTCAGATTCGAACAACGTTCCAAATTTAAATTGTTCGATTTTGACAGATGAGGGTAGTGAGACCAAAAGGAAATTCAGTGAAAAATGTGATTCCGGAAAGAATAATGAGATAAAGGGATGTGATTTAGAAACGAATCAGGAAGTTTCCCCTTTTTTGCAAAAACAGCATTCTGTTGATTCGAGCGGCAATCATTCACGGAGGAAAAAGTTCCTGTTTACAAATTTCAGAACGAAAAGTCTGGATGACAGAAATCAAAAAGCTGAAACAAAAGTGCACCCTTCCGAAAGCTTTGTATAAATAAAAAAATCTTTGAATAAAAAATGCGAATTTGATAAAAAAAAAAATTGACTTTTGTAAGAATTTTTATGAGATAAAAATATTTTTTGCAGCCTGTATTTGTACGTAATTTTCGACGGTTAGATTAATATTAAAAATATTTTTCGAACACACTGTACTTTTTATACATTTTCAAATTTATAGTAAAATCAGTACCTATTTAAAAGTGAACAAAAAATATATTTATTTATATTAAAATTGAATAAGTACCTACATATTTTTAAGTAGATATAAGAAAATTGCATTTATTACAAGTTCAAATAAAAAATAATTATTTTTGAATTCCTAATGACCAAATGAGTAAAATTAATTATTGCATAAAAATAAGTAACGATAATAGGTATATTTTTTATCTATAAGATTTCAACGAAAAATGTTAAGCCAAATGTTTATATTTAATTTAATTTCTCCTTCGTTTTTTTTAAAAATATATTTTTTTCATTTCCAAAAAATCTAGAATGTTTTATTTAGATAAATAAAAAAAGATATTTATTTATAATAATAAGTATTGTAAATGTCAAAAATGTCCTTTTTCAATGTCAAATATGTGTGCTTTAAATTTTTTTAAAAAAAACACAAAAAATAAAAACATGTACAAATATAAAACATTTCTTATTTCCTGTGTAATCTCTAGTAATACTGTAATTAGTGCACTTTATTGTTGAGTATGTAGATTTGTATGTTTGTTTTCTTCATTTCATATTCCTGAATGCACATTTGCATCTTTCTCTTCATGTCATTCTTAACAGGTAATCTTTATTTATTTACTTTTTATTTTTAATTGTAAAAAGCATGCTTATTAAATGGTCCAAAGGTTTGAAAATATTCCTGAAAGAAATCGCGCCACAAGTATTAGATATACAGCTTTGACACAAGCTGGTCCTTAATTTTGAAAACATATTATGTGTGTATCTTAACTATAAGAAATCTATTCAATTTCTCAACTTCAATGAGCTTTGAGCCCTAGCCTTGCAATTATAGGGCAGATACTATTAAATTTCAAAAAATGTATCTCAAAAAACGGTTAAAATTATATTATTTTTTAAACACGTACCATGTCGTTTTTATAATTTGTGAATGTGGTCCTTTTTTTACTTCCGCTCAAATCCTTTGACCATAATATGTAGATATTTTTTGTAGAATGTATAGAAAAAATAGTAAAATTGTTGTCACCTATTAGATATTGTATTTATTTAAATATTCTGTGAACTATACATTATCTTTCATCCATCAATTTTTTCTCACATTAAAAGTCATCAAAAACATAAATATTAAGCAAAACAAAAAAGCCTAAGATATTGCTTGAAAAAATGTATGTATTAATTGTACAAAAAACTTTTTTGGCGACTGATAAACTGGTAAAATTGATGATTATTTAAAAGTAAAGTATCTAACAAAAATGTTCAATTTTCAGTCCGATCCTCGGAGTGGCCACATACGAGCATCAAGAATACATGGACGGCTCCATCGTCCCTGTCTGTCTTACACAAGCTGATACTCCGTGGACAGCCTTCTTCTTCATCTCTACCATCTCAATCTTCTTCATAATCCCGCTGGCCATTCTGATAATCCTTTACACAATCATAGCAAAGAATCTGATGGAAAACCCGAGCATAATCACTCAAAACAACAAGCATAACAATATCTCTGGGAACAGCGTGTTGAGGTATAGAAAGCAAGTTGTAATGATGCTAGGAACAGTAGTTTTATCCTTCTTTGTATGCCTTTTACCTTTCAGAGCTCTCACTCTTTGGATCATTATAGTTCCACCTCAAACTGTAAACAATTTAGGCATAGAAGGCTACTACATCATTCTGTATTTCTGCAGAATCATGCTGTATTTAAACTCGGCTGTCAATCCCATTTTATACAATCTGATGTCATCGAAATTTCGAGATGGCTTTTTAAAGCTGCTAAAATTAAACAAGTTTAAAAAATTACAGAGATTCCACAAAGGAGAAAACATACAAAGAAAGGATACATTCAACACTACGACGTCTACAAACTATTCCAGCAGTCAGAATACTTCTGAATCATTTTGGAGGAGATACAGTTCCAGCAAGGCGTCCCAGAAATCGCCTCAGAAAATTTCAGTCAATTTAAATGGAAGTGGAAGGAAAGGTTCGACACATTGTAATGAGCAATTGAGAAGACAGAGTTGTAAAGTCGGAGAGATTGTTTGCGTGCAAAATAATAGAAGAAACAGCATGAGGTTTATTAATGATGTAATCTTGATACCCAAAGAGGAAAAGTTTGAAAAGGTGAAACACGCAAACTTGCAAAGTTTCCTGGAGAAGTCGAATGAGGATATCAGTAATGGTGATGCAGTTGCGGATCGGATTGATGTTGATGAAAAGACAGTTGAAGACGATGGTGTGTCGAGTGATTTTATAGAGATTTGTAGTAAGGATGCGATTGTTATTGAAGGTTTGGGGAATGGTGAGAAAAAGACGCATTTTGTAAGGGTGCCCCTTTTGGTGTCTACAAAAAATTCCACTGCCATTACAAAGCATTGTGTGAGTCAATTTTCTAAAGAAAGTTTTGTATAAGAAGTTTTGTAATATTGTTAGTTTATTAGAGTTAACAGAAATAATAGTATTTTGAGTAGTTAGTTTACATTTGTATTATCAAAGTTAAGAATATGCAATCCATTGATAAAATATGTAACCATTTTGTTTTATAATTACTTTGGATTATAATTAAATATACACAGCCAGTTTTTCAAATAAATCGTTTGCATCATTAGGAGGACAAATTAAATAGATGAAGATGCAAACGGTATGTTTTCTAAATCGGCTGTAGATACTCGTATTTCATTTGACTTAAAAGTAATCAATAAAGAAAATCGTTTCAATAAATTAAAACGAGCTAGATTTAAAAAAAAAACTGTTTATGACATGGAAAAACAAAGGATATAATATCTTACAATTTAACAAAATAAATAAATAAAAATCCATGCAATTAAAAAATAATTAAAAACCGTCAAACTTTTGAACGAAGTGTTCCAGAACATTTTGGAATATCGAATTGCGGTAATCGCTTTTTTTCAAATTGCTCGTAATTTGAAATTGGAATATCCAAAAGGACTACCTATCGAGTTCACGCTCTAATTGACTCGGCTAATTGAGTCAACCTAAATTAAGAATGGAATGACCCATTTTCCGGTTCTGCAGAGGGCATAAAGTACTTCTCAAGGAACCGAGTACTTCTTAGGGTTCAGAGTACCTACTTCCTAAGGGACCGAATACTTCCCAATGTACCTAGTGGGTACTTTCTAGGGTTCAAGGTAGGTACTTTATAGGGTTCAGCCTCTACAGACGTATAAGATATTTAAGTATCAGATTCATTAAGAGTATAGCATCTACGCTGGGCGCAGATCAGTTGAAAATCTGCTTGTTAAATAAATTTTTGTTCGGATTGATCTGAAGTTAAAAAAGTATGTACATACGTAAATCGCTGGTATGACGTAAGCACTAAAAGGACGCTATACCTACTGCTCAAACAAAAGCTCCATCGCGCCGTGTTACAAAGTTGAAAATCACACCTAACACGGATACACGTATTTCCGTTCACAATAAAGTAAAGCATGGTGGTACTCGCGTACACCCTCCTACTAATGCATCAGTACTCGACTCGTCAGGCATTAGGGCAAACAGGCCCGGATTAAGACCACTGGGGCCCTGGTACGGGGAAAGGCAAGGAGCCCCCAAACTCTCCCCCCCCCAACTCTTCCTGCGACAATAAAAAAATATATTTACCGACCAAAACGAATATTGACGATGTTTTAAGTGTATTTTTGAGAATCCAGTTCGGGAGGTTCTTCAGATTTTAAAAAATCGAGAGGTCTATGACACGTGTTGGAGGGAGCTACATCTTGTCCAGTTTGTAAAAAAAATGTCTCTGTGGTCTCGGAAGCCCCTTTTGATTTGGGGCCCAAAAAATTTTAAAGTAAATATCTTATTCAACTAATTTCTAAAAAATCTTTAGGGGCTTCTTGGTCGTGAATTCCTTAAAACCCCGGGCTTCCGAACAAATTTATGTCGAAAAATTATTTGAAGTGTATTTTTCTAAAACATCTCGGGGGCCCCCTAGGATACGGGGGCCCTGGTTCAGTTGCACCGCTCGAACCGCCCTTAATCTGGGCCTGACTGGGTAAGCAAGTACTTGTTAAGGTACTTAGCATCGTCTAATTCAAGAGGCGGCTCAATTAAAAACTTCGCCTTTTTACCACTCATCCCTTTTGCAGTCTTTTATTATCGCCTCCCTTCTTGTGCGAATTTAAATTTGCAGAATTTAAAACTCATATCGTGTTTTAAATTAGCTGCCCGACAGAAAAGATAATTGAATCATTTTTTAATTGCTCCAAACAAAAAAATAAATAGAAAAAAAAATCATTAAGACACTTTGATCAAAAAAAATATTTTGTTATAAACGTTTGCCTACTTGTGCAGTTTGGTTCGATAAGCGAATGATTTACCGACATATTTTTTAATGTTTCGAATAAGCGTTTAAAAAAATGTTTAAATGTATTTTGCGAAAGAGTTTACTTAGCATTATGTTGAAACTGTATAAATATGTGCCATAAATCCCTATATAAAAGGTAACTCTGTTCCTTGACTTATAGGTTGGTTATGCGGCTGACCACCCATACTGTAAAAAAAAAAATGGTTCACTTTGCCAATGTCACCCGTGTTTCAGGGAAGGACGGCAAGAGTTGCAGGGCTTATGTTCATTTGAGATTGGGTTTTTATATTGTAGGCCCACATGCGGCATGTGTTAGCGCGAAATTATACATGTCTGCTTGTGGAAATGCATTTAATATAAATCTTAAATTATATATATCTTTGCAGCTTAGATTAGATTAGATTAGATAAGAACTCTGTGAGTTTTCCCATACTAACGCATGTGCTACGAAACTAAATTTTTATACAATGAAAAGATAGGCATAATTGTCAGGCGAGGACTAAAAAGATGTATAATTATAATAAAAGACGGATTTTGTTTGACAGTTTTCGTTGACGGTTGACTGGGATCTTATTGTAACAAGACCTCGCTGACACCCTTAGACGATTTGGCCCCCCAAACGATGATGCATCGGAACTACGCAACGAAGGTACACATATAGTGTAACTTCTTACAGCGTTTTCCCCGAAGAATTTCGTTTTTTTTAAAGAAAACCTGTGCGGGAGACTCCCTAGATTCAAGAGACTCTAGGAGTATATGACACTTGTTATAGTGCGCGCACATGGCGCGGGCGAGTGGAACCTCTTCATTTTTACAGGTAAAGGGCCGGTCTAACAACAAACACTTCAGTCGAAGTGGGATTTCCCAGCTGGTACTCATTTCTTGTGAAGGCTGAGTAAGCCTGTATTTTATTTTGAGGTTTTGAAATGCACACCAAAACCGGAAATCATTTCTGGCACCCTCGGTGGGATTCGAACCCGAGCTCTCGGCGTGGAATGCAAGCACTCTACCAACTGAGCTTCCGTCATTTTATATTGGTCGAATTAATCAGCTTTTTGCATTCCTCGAACAATACGTAAATAATTAAAAATAAGATATTTGATTCACAGTTCTTTATAATAAAACCAAAAATCGCTTTAGTTTTTTATTAAGAGTGAGAAAATAATAATGCTATTTAAAATAATGTTAAGCTGGGTAATTATTATTACCTACTCTATTTATTTTTCAATTATTTATTTTATATAAAGACGCCAACAGAACAAAAGAGTTTCACATACACAAAACACATAATACAAATACATAAGTATCTCCAATTCTCCAATAATAGGAATCTATCGCATATACATTTTAACAATATGAATGTTTTGAACAGCTAAAGTACAATGAGTAGGTATAGCGGCATCAGCGGGAGTATATGAATGTGTATATGAATCTATGATTAAACCATATACATTTTTACTTTCTTGCTATAGCTGAAGGCTATAAAGAAGGATATAAGTCAAGGATCTTTCTTGTGTAATTGGCGCTTTTTCCAGAGAAGGCCAACCTCGCAGAGGGCTCTTGAGGTGTGATTCACACAAAACGGCGCTCAACAAATAAATCAACCAAATATTTATATTCATTTATTTTTATTATCAAGTATTTATATGGCTATATCCATATTGTACGAGTATGCAGGTACACACCGCGGTGGAATAAAATTGATTTATTATTGATATATTATATTTTTATTGAAACGGCATAAGCTGGTAGATGATTCTAGCTTTACATACATCATACAGTGGGTTAATTTTTGCAAGAAAGTCGAGTGCAGATTCTGTGCAATTTATTTTTATTGGGGAATGCATACGTATACACATTAGGTAACTTATTTCAATTATTAATTAAGTGAAAATAAATTAAAGATGTTCATAAAATAGGTTGATCTTTAGACAACATAATTTTAATAATAATAAAATTATGCAGATCTTTATACAGAAAAGAAGGCTTAGAAATTTATTATTATTAAAAATAATTTTGATAATAATAAATTATCTTGATCTTGATACAACATAATTTTAATAATGATAAAACAATGTTGACCTTTATACAATAAAATTTAAAAAATAATTAAATTATTTTGATCTTTATACAACTTAATTTTAATGTTAAATAAAATTACGTTGATCTTTAACCAACATAATTTTAAGAATAATAAAATTGGGTTGATTTTTATTTGTTGCAATATGTTTCCAAGAAGTTTTCAGCTGTTTACCTATTTGTAAACAATAAAATTAAAAAGTAATATTTTTAATGTAGAAAATAAATAATGTTAATGTGAATAGAAGGAGTATTTTAAACTGTTCATATGAATTATTATTCAAATTAGATAATAATTAGATTATTATCTAATTTGCAAAGATATATTGACAGTTTAAGGCTCATATTTAACGCATGCCCACAAGCAGGCACGCGTTAATAGAAGCTTCGCGCTGACACATGCTGCATGTGTGCAAATCT
This sequence comes from Agapetus fuscipes, assembly GCA_951799405.1. Classification (NCBI taxonomy): domain Eukaryota; kingdom Metazoa; phylum Arthropoda; class Insecta; order Trichoptera; family Glossosomatidae; genus Agapetus; species Agapetus fuscipes. Next base: position 7,659,647 of record OX637341.1, on the reverse strand, counting down.
AAATTTTTTAAATATTTTTATTTGTTTTATAAGATTTTTTACAAAACACTTGTTATTCAGACACAGCAAACCCATGGCTGAACCGCCATTTACCGAACCGATTTTTCAATTATAAAAAACAAAATTATTGGATCAAATGTGTTGTGAATAACTCTGTCAGTTTTTCAATACGTACAAAGCACAAGGCTGAAAAAATAATACTTGGGAGTCATTTTGATACAAAAAAAATTAAAAGAATTAGGAAATACAAAAAAAACAAAACGACCCTTGTTTTATACTGAAAAAAAGAAATATATCTTACATGGACTTCTAAGGTATGCATGAAATTACAACTATAAATATTATTATTAAAAAATAAATCATTTTGAATGATAACCATTTGTCAATAATTCCTAAAATGAAAAAAATACTAAATAGATCAATAATTGTATTAGATTATAAAATAATTATAGAAATATACCAAAGTTTTATAAACCAAAAAGTGTGTAAAAATACATTACCTCATTTTATACGTAGAAAAAATAAATATTCTACCTACATAAAAATAAAATTACCTACTAATGTTACGTACTTTTTTTTGTACACCTCTATTTTATTTTTTGTGTACGTGTGTGTTAAAACAAATATGTAACTATTTATTGAAAATATAAATGTGATAGTATTTGTACATTTTATTTAATAAAAAATAATAAACTTTTGTAAAATTATATTTTGTTCTATCTCTTGACAACCCTTAATAAACAAATAACATCGAGTTACTCATAAAAATCACAATCTCTTCTTAATACCTTTGAATAAAAACAATTGCCGTAATGAAATAAACATTTCCATACCTTAAAGGTAAAACTGAAAACCTGTGTGAAAATCCTGTAATTCAGAAGTTTTTCATGAGAACTTCTTTATAATTAGTTCACTTACTATGATAAGTTATACCCAATAAAATGTTTACCCACAATTTCTCAAATCAGTGAATCAGGACTGATAGAGTTTTACATTTAAAGTGGCGATTTATAAGAAAAAATATAGGCAAACATTTTTTTTAGTTAAAACTGAAATTCTAAAACTGAATTCGAGCGAAGGTAGGCAGTGATTTGTGACAATATTGCTTTCAAACTCAGTGTCACTCAGTGTATCCTCAGTCGTCGTGCAAAGAGGATGTTCTGCTGAAGACGTTGGCTACGTCGCCGACGAAACGTCAAGAATGATGTAAGTTCTCTCTAAACGGTTCGTGAAATATCCGAGTTAAATTAAGTTTTGAAATTTGTTTAGTTTTACAATAATTATATTATTGTCAAAATGTCAAACGACCGTAATTCTAACTTAAACCTAACTATTTCATAGTGTCCTAACGTTTTCAAAATTGTTTTCTTTCCCCTCTTAGATTTTTTAAGTTAGGCCTCTCCTGAGCTTTAGGGTCAATTATGGTTATTTTAAAAACCTAACTGAATACGTTTCATCCCTTTGTGTTTCAGTATACGTATAATGAAGATTCTTTTAATATGAAAGCAGACACAAATATTTTCTTTCCGGCTTTTGAAACAAATTTATTTTTAGGGAATTCCCTAAAGACCCCTTTAAGATAAGTCCGCGTTATTTATAAACAGAGTTGCCATGATTAAAATAAGTCAGGGCAGAAGTCATACCTTAACTGAGAACGCTTCGTTATACGAACAGTGGAGTCGACACAATTTCAAAATTGACAATCTGACGTCACAGGCTTAGGTAGTTAAAGTACCTACTTAGCAACGAATAAAAAAATATTCGCTTCCTCCCCAGCAAACCCAGCCAGGTGAAGTCACATTTTTTTTTATCTATATTGGTTGTTTCATTAGAATTTTAACTTACAACCCCGCTCTCCCTGGCGGGGTAGCATGTGGTGAGTGAAACTGTTTCTTTTTACAGGTAAGGGGCCATCCTTACGCCAACCACTTCAGTTGAAGTGGAGGTTGCCCAGCTCCCGAGGGGACTAGGGGACTGGAAGTCTTTTCTTGTGAAGGCTAAGTAAACCTTACCGGTATTTTATTTTGAGTCTGAAAGAAACACCGAAACGGAAAATCATTTCTGACACCCTCGGTGGGATTCGAACCCGTGCCCTCAGCATGGAATGCAAGCATTCTACTAACTGAATTATCGACCGGACAGCATTTTTGAGAAATATTCAATACATGGATGATCAATGCAATCAAAAGCTGTCCATCCTTCTCACCTACCTAATATACTCGTACAATAGAACATCTGTATAAAATTATAAAATTTAAATAATGTACTTTACAAATCGTGTTGTAGAGAATAACAGGTTTCGTCGATGTCGTATACAACGTCATTAAGAGACGTGTCTTTTCTTCTAGAAAGAAGCAAAAATTAAATGCTCGATTGAAATAGTTGTTGTTCCTCGTGATCGAAGATTGCAGGGAGATAAATGATCTTTAGCCATACACCAACACTCGCGAATACTCCATTAGTGCAACTACGCATTGATTTTACGATGAGGAGAGGACTGGAAGGACCATAGATGTAAGTAAGAACTAGATTCTTCTCTACACCACGGTTCGTAAACTTCATTTTTTTTTACACAAATTTTCTAACGACCCTAATGGACTCGCAATTAATAGAGTAGGGCGTAGACAATAAAAATTTTACCTCACACGGTCGGGATGTTAGGGAAAACACAAACAGTTGTATTGTTATTGGTTGCTAACATAGGTTGCAAAGGACGCCAGCCACATAGAGTAAAAAAAACTGAACTTTCTAATTTTGTGCTGAATCCATTATAATTTAACTCTCTGTAAAATTGCTTTAAATTACGAGCAAAGATGGAGAAAATGAATGCAGAGATTCAGGTTTATTTACAAAGGCAGGACTCATGATTAAATTATCCATAGACCATAATGCAAATCCCTGTCCCCACTTAATGAGGGAAATATAAATAAGCCCCTTAAAGTGGGGCGGAATATTTTTGCATCTGAAAGGATGAATGAACATTTTATAATTATTTTTAACCGCTGTCGACTTAAGGGGCAAAGACAAACGGAAAAAAATGTAGAAATAAATGTAAAAGAGCAATAAAATAAATGCACATATTAAAGAATGAAAAAAACGGATTTTACTGACCGTGCAAAAGAGAAGAACGATTTTGATAAAACAGATTTGAGCAGATGAACAGATTTGATAAAACAAAGATTCTATCTACAGAAAGATTTCTCATCCCCCGACTTGTGAAGGAAGCAATCGAAATACACAGGCACCCCAACTTCAACAGAGATGACAGCTACAAACTTTTCAGTATATGGAGGCCAGTACTAACTTCAATGATCCACACTTTCATTAATCGGACGATTTCACAAGAAGACATAATATCATCCTTCTGTACAACTGGGGGGGCTATTGCGACATCTATGGATGTATCACCGAAGGTTAATAAAAGTACCTACAACCTTCGGCCTCGATCAAACAACAATAATTCAACAGTTCGTGGTTCCTCTTTGTAGAGGACACACGTCTCCTGAGGACGTCGGATATGACTCCGACGAAACGTAGAGAAAATCGTTCTTCTCTTTTGCACGGTCAGTAAAATCCGATTTATATTCGTTAAAATGTCTAACGACCGTAATCATAATTTAATAAATCTTTAAATGCACATACTTGCCAGAAGCAAAAACGACTTAATTAATTTATTATAAAATAAAGATCCTGAATTAAATCGTAATTGCTCTCTAATTTAGTTCGGCTGGTCCATCCTGCTTGAACATGTCCCCCCAATGCTTGTTCGGCTTATCTACCATAAGTCCTCCAGCCATATTTTAGCCTAGTCACGAGGCCAGCCCGTTCATCAATAATATCGGTGACTTTTGTTTTAGTCAAATGATTCCAATTTTAGGACCTCAATTTTTCTATTTTTGTACTTCATTATCAGTCCGTAAATATTTTATTGGTGCGATGATGATGATGGATGATTTCTTTCCTGTGCCGCCATTTAATAGTCCAGTACCATCTCAAGGGCGCCATACATGCGAGTATGTAACTTGGATAAATCAAAGTACTTACCTACTACCAGAATCCTGCAAATGATAAAAGTGACGTCCTAAACGGATCAAGAAAGGTCGGTAGGTACCTACCTACCTGCTATAGAAATACGAGAAGGACGACCCTAATTACAGCCTACGATAAACTGTGATAGTTTCATGGAGCAGAATATAAGGGATCTTAGTTTGAGCGTTCTCCGCTTTATTTTTATTTTTCAATTGAACTGAAAAAATATTATTTACAAAAGTTAAAAAAAAATGAGAACTACCTACAACATTTTGTAAATAGAGAGGCAGAAAATTGAATATTTTTCCTTATTGTTATTTGTAACTGACATTCGTTGTAATGTTGGCCTAGAAGTTAATGAATTCAATCTTGAAGCATCTCTTTTTTACTCCCGGAAATGAATAAAACATTTATATTTTTAATAATTGTAACTTTCTGTACGTATTCAATACAAGTTAACAATATCGCAATTCAAATAATTAAATAAAAAACAAAACATTAGTTTTCATTTTCTCGCATACCATTTTCCAGAGATTTTCTCTTCAACCGTAATGTTCCTCTGTGACTTTTTACGGAATTAAAATTATTCAAGACTCAAACCACAAAGTTCTTAAGTTACTATTGTAAGGGCAAAATGTTTTTACACATCACACACAGATGGCAATTTTTCCCCGTCAAACAGGACAATTCACGAACTGTCAAAATTTAGTATGGAATCTTGAGTTTGTGCGTGTGACGTTTGTTGTTTTCATTGGTTTATCTGGAATGTCGATTAAGTAAACAGGATATTAGGAAAATGTATTATCAAACGAAAACAGCGCCAACATTCAAAATTTCTATCAAAATGTTGCACTCAAAGTTTGATTATATCGATTAAAAGATAAATATGCGGGCACTCGTAGGAGGGGCTTCTGTTAGGTCGCTTCATCCACGTGGATGGTTTGTTGACGTAACAAGATAACAAAATCTCAAATGAAAATGGTATTTATTAATTATAATCGGTGAATCAGCGCGTTAATAAATTGGCAAATTGATATGATATTGTTTTTATCGTACGCAGTATCGTCTGTGGTTTTTAATCAATCAAAATAAATTGTTTGATATGTTGGTAGGTAGGTATGATAAAATTGATACCTACAGCATCTTTTCCCATTAGAATGTTTATTTTTACCTCGTTTTAGTACAATAAATGACACCTTGTTCAGGTAGGTACCTACTTACAGACTGAAAAAATATTTTAAATTTTTATCATGATGTAGATATACCTAGGAACTAAGTAGATGTTTTTACTTACAACTGAGGTAGGTAATATAATAATATTGGATTATTTATTTGGTGAGCGCTGTTTTATGTGAATGACACCTCAAGAGTCCTCTGCCCTCTGCGAGCATGGTAGTCGCTGTACAAAGCGCCACTCTCAAGCAAAATCCAGTAATTCTTAGGTAAGCAAGTACCTACCTATTTATTTTCAAATCCCTGCATAAATATTTTAGTTAAACAAAAAAATATACAGAGAGTAGAATGCAAAAATTTAACCCGACAGTCATGGACTTAATTTTTAATTTTTAGACTCCTTGTTAGAGTTCCATAACTAATAGGTTCATATGAGGCTGACCACCCAAACTGTTAAAAAATGGTTCAATTTTCCAATGCCATCCCCTGTTTTAGGAAAAATCGGCGAAAGTTGCTGGGTTTATGTTCATTTGAGGTTTGGGTTTTAATTTGCACGTAGGTACCTACACATGCAGCATTTGTAAATTGTAAGCGCTAACTTACACGTGTCTGTAGGTATAGATAGATACCTATATCTTAACGCGAAAATGATTTTTTTATACAGTTTATTGAAAGGCGGGTAAATTGTAAAAAATATATATATCTACATACATAGGTACCTACCTTTGCATTTGTTTATAACGTCGTATTCTTTATAAAGGAAAAACATCGTAAAGCCTTTTCATCTTTAGTGTTGTTCATAAAATTTATGATTTTAATATGCGTAAATTAATATTGTACCTGTTAATTAACGTGTGATAAAAGGATCTTCTTATCTTGTATTACCTTTACAAAGCAATAGCAAGGCCGCAATACAACAAGACATTATCATTACTAGTTCGCAAATTATTAATCAGATTATAAAATTTCTATCAATTATTATAGCAACTAGGTAATATAAATTTTTTGCACTTCTTATCATAGTCCAAATATCAGGCGTTTATTTTTCGTACCTACTTAGCGGACTATTTATTTTATGATGATTGAAATACAGTAGAGCCTCTATTATATGAGGCTGACCCCCCTGCTGTAAAAACTTGGTTCTCTTTTTACAATGGTGATAACAGTCAATTAACGTAACGAACTCGTGAACGAAGGTTCGTGAGTTCGATTCCCGGCGGAGAACCAAAATTACATTTCATTTTTAAAATTTGCTCCTCGTTAAAAAGCTTATTTTACCTTTACCATGTGTATATACCAAACCAAAAGTCCATTGGTTTTTGCTTGAGAATTTGCGCTTTCTATAGCGAAGATCAAGGCCATACTAGAGCGAAGATCAAGCTTGCAGAGGGCTCTCCATGTTAAATTCACATGAAAATAGCCTAACCAAATAAATCATCCTAATATTTTTATTTACCTACCTGTGTCCGATCTACGATAGCTCGAATAATCAAGGTTCTACTGAAATCCAACATGGCTGTAAATGAATCAAATAACAAGTCAGTTTACCAAGCAGCCAGTCGGCGGACGGTTGCCTTTCACTTTGCAAAATATTATTGAAAAAAATTACATAAATATTCGATCAACAAGTTTTGCAAAAGAAGATTGCCATTATTTCACGGTCGTTTGTGTGCATTTCGCAATCTGTCAAATTCAAATATTTGAATTAAGAATTGTATTGTTTTTTTTCTGTTACTTTGTGGCTATTCACAGGATCACAACATGACCAGTAAAGAGAATGTCCTGCTGGGAGGTATCGAAGGGTGAGTAAATTTTAAATTATTTTTTAATCAAGAAAATAAAATTGATATTTTAAGAGTTTGTGTTTACCCCTTCCCTCGCCCATAGTTCCGCCTCCTACAACTTTCTGCGGAATCCACATTTGTAATTTTAGATATGTTAGATGTCCTCTTGATAATGATGTGATACCATCGAAAGCGCACGAGGAAATAAATCAACTTGTTAAGAAAAAATTTATGTTTTATTTTGACATTATTCAATTAATATTTTACCCACGTTAGTATTTATTTTGTATATTATGTACCTACTTATACATTTTTATTTTACTTATTCCGTTTTAATATTTTATTGATGGGAGGGACGTTTTATATTTTTCCATAGATAAGAGAAATATCATCCTAGTGTATATATTTTTTTAGCACAAAATAAAAATGAATGTATGACACACAATTGAAATTCGGCAGTTGCAAATTTTGTTAATTTCTCTTTATTACCTAATTATTCATATTCAGAAATTTTAATTTAAAACGAGTTTTTTTATTCGATTAAAACTTAAGACATTAGGTATATTTTAAGATGAAAATGTTTCAATTTCTTTGCCAATGTGACCCTTGTTTCAGGGTAAAGCTGCAAGCAGGGTGATTTAAGTATTTATTTTGTATGTGCACAAGCAGCATGCGAAGCGTGAACTTACAAGTGCAATAGTTTATAGATGATACGATACCTTTATCACTTTTTATTAACATAACTTTTTTTTAAAACTAACGACTAATTTTAAGTTAGCAAGGCTGACCCCCATACCTGTAAAAATAAGTATCGACATGCGAAATCCTTCTGAGATAACGCGGCAAGAAGTTACACTATATGTGTAGCTCAGTTGCGTTGCGTTTTTAAAATACATATTGTAAGTACCTAAATTTAGTGTCACTGAATATTTTCGCATTTTATTTTTATTTTTATGCATAATACGACACGTGAATGCGAAAAATAATATATTCCACTTCATTTTATATCCAAGTAAATAAAAGATGACGTCATCAATTCACATTCATGTTTTCTCATTTTTATGCATTCTTAGATAAATTACATGTTTATTTATCTCATCTACATCTTGTGGCACTAATGGGGTCTGCACATCTACGATGTAGACAACAAGTTGTGACGTCACCCATTGGAAATAAAAAATGGATTCCCGATAATCATGGACTTTTTCCACTTTAGAGCACTGTGAAACGTACCTGTAGGTATGCAGTTAGCGATAATGCTTAATGCAGTACTGTACACTTTAGTCTATCTATAATCTAAGTTGTAAAGATGTATTAACGCTTAAGATTCATATTAAATGTATCCCCACAACGAGACATGTAGAAGATCGCGCTTACGCATGGACTCACAGCGTAGCTAATTATCTCAAATGAAATTTCTGCAAACCTTGCTGACCTTCCCTGAACCATTGGTGACTTGAGCAATGTGAACCATTATTTACAGTACCTACCTATGGGTGGCCCGTTTTTAGTGTTTTATTTTAACTACCTACATCTAATCTAAATCTAAATCTAAGTTGCAAAGATATGTATCATTTGAGGTTCATATTAAATGCATTCCCACAAGCAGACACGCATAATTTCGCGCTCACACATGCCGCATGTGGACCTACAATATAAAAATCCAATCTCAAATGAACATAAGCCCTGCAACTATTGCCGACCTTCCCTGGAACAGAGGTGACATTGGCAAAGTGAACCATTTTTACTGCATGGGTGGTCAGCCTCATACCAACCTATAAGTCGCAAAGAATATTTATTATAAGCTGTATGACTCTGTCCTTTCCTTAGCCCGGCCAAGTTACATCACATTTTTTCCACACACTTTCCATGTGCTGAATCCATTGTTGAAATCTCTCAATATTTTTTTGTCTTATACTAATGTATTCTCGTCTGTAAAGATACCGTTTGTCTATTGCTCAAGTTTTTGACTTGAAACACGATCTGAGGTCACTAGGATGATTGTAGACATCTCGTCCCCCCAGTGCTTCTTTGGCTTATCTGCCATTTGATTCAAAGATGGCATTTCAATGAAATTGTCTTACGAATCACATTCTACACAATCTGTGCTAAGAAAAAATCGTAAAACACGATAATGTGGGAGTTGTTTTAAATGTTTTTTTAAATCAATTTCCAGTTTTCATTAGACACGTTGGTCTAGTGCACATACAAACATTGCTAATTCGAAATTACCTCTGATTGACATAGGACAAACAAGCACTAAGAGCACTATGTCTCTAGTGGACTATTAAACCAATACAAGCATAAATAACATTCTGATGTCCAATAGGATGAGTTGATAATTTTATGAATGAATGAACAGAAAAAAGGTATTTTGACAATTATATTAATTTTTAAAACTGAACAAATTTCAAAACTTAATTTAAATCGGATATTTAACGAACCGTTTAGAGAGAACTTACATCATTCTCGACGTTTCGTCAGCGACGTAGCCGACGACTTCAGGAGAACATCCTCTCTGCACGAAGACTGAGGATGAACTGGTACGTCGCTGACGAAACGTCGAGAATGATGTAAGTTCTCTCTAAACTCTCTCGACCGTAATTCCAACTTAAACCTAACTAGAAAAAAGGTAATTGTGTCCTTTCCAACTTGTGCATGTAATGAGGTCCACCCGTGAATTGGCATATAAGTTATTGTGTCGTCAACCGGGTGGGTTACTAGGGAAAAGGTATACGAATATTTTGTTATTGATTACTAAACACGGCAGTCCCATACAATACTGACGTTCGCTCGCCGAGAAAAAAAATCAAAAGATTTCGGACCTGATTAATGAAATGGAAAACATCTGACTGCGAAATCAGCTGTTTACGCGCGGCCATATTGTATCGCTTTCTGCCTACCTATATCGCCAGTAGATAATATGATGAGAATTACATATGTTCCAGTTCTACGCATCTTCGTAGCGACCTTGAAGTAGCATTTAATTTAATTTATTTGCACAAGTATATAAGATGGAAGGTAATGTTACGATTTACGGGTTCAATTTAATAAAAACTTCAGTTAATTTATTTCACACAATTTATTTAAGGATTCCGTTCACAGTTGTTTCGCTTTTTAACTGTTCAGCTCGACGACTGTGATACAAGTCTCTCTTCAAAGCATGTCGATCTGTATTTATAGGTGTATAAGGGTTATTCTGTCACACGCGAGATCACGCAATAATATTCTTATTTAGAAGATTCGAGCGAATACCCACACCATCGAACAAATACAAGTATAATTATTTAAACATCTACATCTAGAGACACACACACACACACACTCACACAAGTAAAAACACACAGACACACATTCGTAAGAGTTTTTTTTTTCAGAATTTTCTAACACCATAAAAATGGACTTGCACATATTTTTATGTAATTGTAAAACACTGCAATATTGTGGTATGCAGTTTCATTTCCGTAAATGATTATCTTTTGTATACAAAAGTATAACATGTAGTAGCTAGTCTCAAATAATCATACAATACTGCATATAAAACCAAAAACCAGAGATAACAGCTGGCTACCCGTTGCGTTATATGTATCATTATTAAACTACGTTTCGTAACGCTTTGGCATTTCGTAAAATGCAGTAGAACCTCAACTTTCGTACGCTTTGATCTTCGTACTAATTCAACATCTTTTTTTTTATTGTTGAAAAATGTAACTCAGAATCTTATGTATGTGAGTGAATTTATTTAAAGGCAGACGTGATTCGATCTTGAAAGAAAAGTAAATTGTGATTTTTTTGCCTCCCATATTGCTTTCATAGCTAATGACCCTTCAAGAAGTATTTACTTACTTACTCCATGGTATAGTAAATGTGGACTTTTTGAAAAAATACGTGCAATATTTAAGAAGCGCTTTATGGTTCCCAAAAAAATAATTTGCTATTTGCTTGTTATTTTTGTACAGGGATTTTGGTAAATTGATTCAAGAAAACGTGAGATCTTTCGCAATAGTCAATGATAACCATTTTGGGGTTTTTTTTTCTCATCTTATTTTTCCTCCGACGAATTTGTAAATTAAAAACTCGATTTTCATTTTTTGACAGCTTCTCCAAATGGAAAGATGAACCAGTCTGATTTTATGATTGTGCAGTACTTTCTACGCCACAAATCAATTCATCTGCACATATTAAAAAAATAACGACAAAATGGTGCAATGTTGGAACTTTGCGTTTTTTTCCAGGTATTCTTTAATTTTATTTATTTATTACTTACATAGATCTTGTCGTTAATAGTTTTGTAACAACTGCTTTATTTTTTTGAAGAAATAATGATGTTTTCACATTCGTATGTCTTAATTTCCGAGCGTATTCTTGGATCGTATTGATTACGAAAATTGAGGTACGATCGTACAACACTGCCGCAGTCAGTATGAAAGTAAACATAAAGTTAAAACTAGTTTAAAACCGGGCTTAAATATTTCATTAAAATTACGTGTAAGTACGTAGCAGTAACCTGTAATATAACAGGTAATATCATCGATATCAATGGCAATATAATTTATTCACACAACAGTAATAAACAATGATATTATTAGTATTTTTAGTGTAGATTACGTAGGCTTAGATATCATAATAGATTGGTATGAGGCTGACTACCTGTACAGTAGAAAAATGTACCTTATTATTTTTATTTCAATACCACCCTGCTTCTACGACTTTTTTCAGGAATCTTGTGCAGGATACTCCAGATTTCCTGTAACTTGGAGGTCTATAAAAATTTTTGGATTGAAATAGGGATGGGCGATAAATATCGATTTATCAAAAGTACTAATGTATATTAATTTAAAACATCGCTATTTTCTTCAATATTAAAAAAATATATCCCGCCCCCCATCCGTCGACGGATATTTTGAGACGTAATTTTTAAATATTTAAAAAAATATCGTTTTTTTTTCAAATATCGATGTATCGATACATTGATATTTTTCGCCATTTACCCATCCCTAGATTCTGAGTTCATTTCAACTTTGGGGGATTGGTTTTGTCAGTAGGTACTTATGCAGTGACCTTAAAACTTTGACCTATATTTTATATTTTTGTTTTTTAGGAGCCCGTATAAAAACTCAATAAAAATAGAGGCAAGGTTGTAATCAATATATTATGTATATGAATATATACTGTATATGTACAAATTTGTTGATAGGAACATCTATCTCATTATAAGGAAATCAGACAAAGTCAATGGAAATTGCACAGACAAAAACATTGCGACGTTATACAGCCAGGTTACTTGAGCAAAAGGCAAATAATATTTTTTTATTGATTGCTATAATCTATAATCTATAATCTAAGTTGCAAGGATATATTCATTTAAAGCTCTCAGATGTAAGCCCACAAACCAACAAGTGTAGTTCGCGCTTACAAATGCTGAATGTGTACTTACAAATAAAATCCAAACCTCAAATGAACATAAGCCCCACAACTTTTGCCGACCTTCCCTGAAACAGGGGTAACATTGGCAAAGTGAACCATTTTTTACAGTATGGGTGGTCAGCCTCATACCAACCTATAAGTCAAGGAATGCTAAGATGCTAAGGACCGAAATTACATACACGTGTGACGTTTGCTGGCAGGAAAAAAAATCTTATTCTCTCTCTGAACTCATCAGTCATCCTTAGTCGTCGTGCAGAGAGGGTGTCCCCTGAAGACGTTAGTAACGTCGCTAACGAAACGTCGGGAATAATGTAAGGTCTCTTATAACGGTTCGTGTAATATCCGATAAAAAATCATTTAACTGCATGAAGTTATAATAATTGTAAATATGTCGGCCGTAATTCCAACCTAAACCTAACAATTGTATGAAAACAGTTTTGTATGTTACATTATAAAATATATTTTTGTGTACAGTTTTAATGCAGTTCAATTGAATTTCCCGTATCACGTAAATCATTTAATAATAAGGAAGGTTCTCGATGCAGAACTTACGTTTAGGAAACATTACGAAATCATTACACAGAAATCATATAGGACTCTAGGTTTCATCTTTAGGATTACGAAACCATTCAAAAACCCAAGTAGCCTTATCGCATTGTATTACTCACTAGTCCGAAGCATACTCGAATACCAGTCCTTTATATGGTCACCCCACTATGCCGTTCATAAAGACAACATTGAACGTGTTCAAAAGTGTTTCACGAGGGTACTCTCTTACAGAGCAGGTTTAGGAAGGGGAAAGGACTACCCTGAGCGACTTCGTCACTTTAAGATGGATACGTTGTATGATAGGCGCATTAGTGCTGAACTTGTATATCTTTCTAAGCTCATACGTGGAGATCTGGACACAACAGATATTGAGTGTTTGTATTTTCATGGAAATGTACGATTAAGAAATAGCGAAACATTTAGACTCAGGAAATACAAGTCCAACGTTGGTCATTTTCGACCTATTGACCGAATGATGAGGTCCTACAATGCCTTAGAGAGAGTTCTTCCTGATATTGACATATTTTCCTGTTCAATTCAATCACTTAAAACTGCGATAAGGGGTAATTTTTGTCGAGATTGATAATTTTAATTTTATATTATAGGTATTTTTTATATTATATTTTTGTTTATATTTGTAAACAATTTTCATGTATGTTTGGTTTCTGTTTGCATGGCTGACGTCGCGTTCAGTATTTTCAGTATTTTTTATTTTTTAAGTGCCTGAAATTTCAAAACAAGCAATTTATAGACATTGCCTGTGACGCTCTATGAATTTGCGTGTGAGCGTTGGTTATCGCTGTACAGCATTGTATTCTGAATTCTGTATGTGTGCGTGTGGCCACACTTGTAACTTTGTATCTGGCTAGGAGTATAAACACCTACTCCGACTCATAATTACCTACTCCCGATAATCAATTATTGTTAAAATAAGATTATGCGATAGGTACCTTTTATTGGAGCATTGGAGATACTTATGTATTTGTATTATGTGTTTTGTGTATGTGCAACTCCTTTGTTCTGTTGGTGTCTTTAAGAATAAATAAATAAATAAATAAATAAATAAGGTACCTACTCATTTATTTAAAAGTACAAAAACTTCCTCAAAAAATTGTAGGAATTTCTATGGCCATACAGCAACAAATCACATCCTCCCTTTTGACAAATTGATTGTAAAAGAGATTTTGCTCTCCGACCCGGATCTATATTTTCTCAATGAAAATCTCAACATAAAATTGTCGATACAATAACGATTGAGCAAGGCGTTATCAGTGGCAATGACCTATATTGAAAAACAATCAAGTCTAGCGGCCATTTTATGGGGAAATATTTTTTTGTTTTCAAAATGGCGGACTTGGGAAATATTCCTTGAAGATAAGGCACTAAACAACAAGCCCCTTAATTGCCTAGGCCAGGGGTGCTCAAACGGTGGGTCGGGAGATGTGGAGGAAAAGTAAAAAAAAACAGTTATTGCTGTAGTTTTTATTAAAAAAAAAATACACATAAAAGCTTTTAGTACACATACAAGTTGTTTATATTCTATTAGTGGCAAACATGAGATTGTTTGGAATTAACCAATTTTTAATGTCTCGAATGAGCTTTGTAACACACAAAACAATGTCATTTTCCACTGTCAAACGATTTCTTGATTTTATTTTTAAATTCACTATTATGGGGGAATCCTTGTTCACAGTTTTACAATGTAGAAAATTGCATCAAACTTTTTAAAATCAGTAAGGATACTACTGTCTCTCATTTTAAAATAATTCTAGAGACAAAAAATTCATGTTTATTTTTCTCGTTACTTGTGTTATTTATGGATAAAACTTAGCAACTAGGGCAGTTTTTAACCCATTCGCGGACACACGAAATGTGAAGTAGGTTAGAAAAAACACACTTATTTTATCATCTCAAATTGTATTTTTATTATAAATTTTTTATCTATTTATTTATTTTATTTTTTTGACATCCAGGGACGAAACGGCTATTGCCGTGTTCTTTGGATTTCTGTAGGGACGCACGGATGCTACATGTATGCAAGTTCTATCAGAAATAGCCGTTTCGTCCCTAGTGATAACTTTTTATTACGACGGCTATTACCGTTTCGTCCAGTCCTAGACAAGCTCATAGAACGGCTATAACCGTTTCGTCCGCGAACGGGTTAAGTATTGTTTTAAAATTAAAACTTTCAGTTGTCGCCAAAATACTCAGCCTAAAAATGGGGTAGCAGTGTCCAAAAGTTTGGGAACCTCTGGCCTAGGCAGGACCCAAAATATATAAAAACGTTTAAACTGTGTGGAAAGTAATACGCTCACTCGTGGCACTGATTTAATTTCTATACATTTGTTTGTGTAAACGCTAAGATTGAGTTTACACGTGATGTTTTATAAATTTGGAGTGAATCGGTTCAGGGCCCCAATAACAAAATAGGAGAATCAACCAAGTTCATGATCTATCACACATATGTTTTTTATCTATGATTGACAGATTTACAAAATGGGGACAAATGTTTATTATACACGGTAATTATCGTAAAACAAATAACTTATTTAATGTGTTAATTAGTTATTTCCACGAAGACCAAGTTTGTAAAATGTATTCCTTAATAAGTTGTCCGGTCGATAGCTCTATTGGTAGAGTGCTTGCATTCCATCCCGTGAGCTCGGGTTCGAATCCCACTAAGGGTGTCAGAAATGATTTACCGTTTCGGTGTCTTTTTCAAACCCAAAATAAAATACCTGCAAGGCTTACTCAGCCTTCACAAGAAATGAGCACTAGCTCCCTCGGAAGCTGGGAAATCCCCACTTCAACTGAAATCGTATGTAAGGCCGACCCCGTTACCTGTAAAAATAAATAGGTTCATTCACCACATGCGAGGAGAACCTTGAGGGAGAACGTAGCAATGAGTTACACTATATCGAGGGTGATCTGGCAATAAGTCCCATCTCGAAAATGCCAACTTTACAGGAGAGACTAAAATGTGTTTAATAAATAATGTCTCAGTCACGTGATTATAAAAAAAATATATGTAAATGTTTATTGTTTATTTTGACAAAATGTGACAAAATCACACATAAGAAACACCAAAAAACTAGATAGGACTTATTGCCAGATCACCCTCGATATATAGTGTAACTCCTTGGTAATAATAATATTAATAAAACAGGTAAACCCAGAAAATGGACTGGTTCTAATTTCTTGTGAAGGCTGAGTAAGCCTTGATGGTGTTGTGTTTGAAATGAACGCCGAAACGGTAAATAGTTTCCGACACCCTCGGAGGGATTCGAACCCGAGCTATTGGCATGGAATGCAAGCACACTTCCAACTGAGCTATCAGCCGCTAGAATAAATTCTATATTCCCGCCCTTGATTCTTTACGACTACCGTGTAAGTATGTTGTCAGTTATTCTTAGTTCGTAGACATTGTCTGTTGTCTGTTGATCAATTGAAACCATATCATTTAATTGATTGCGCGAACCGAATTTAATCAAAAGCCATCTGTGGCAGCCTTAACAAGCACAGATTGTCATAAAAGCAATCTGTTTCGCACGTCATAGACAAATGTCTGCGCCCTAATTTTGTGTAAAACTACCAAATACCAGTATCTACCATTGGCAAAGGGTGCCATACAAGCCGTTTCGTTTTCCATCGGCTTCCCTTTTAAAATGATGTAACAAAGTAGTTAAAAAATATAGGCACAAAGTAAAAGAATACATTTAAAACCATAGAAACAATAGGTTTTTTTACCCATTGAAACCATGCAGTTTACTTTATTATCATTTTTGCCTCATTTTAAACGAGAAACCGATGGGAACCGGCTTGTATGGTACCCTTCGCCACTGCATTACCTACCCCAAGTAGGTATAAAATTTTGCTTTTAAACCACAGAAGTTCCCAATCTGTGAGTTATTGGGGGACGATGTAGCGATAGAGGGGACAATAGTGCCCTGAAACCTGGGAAACACTGGTGGTTTACAAACAAGTGCTGTACCCGTCGATAGCTAGATACATAGATAGAGTGCTCGCATTCCATGTCGAGAGCTCGAGGGTGTCAGAAACGATTTCCCGTTACGGTGTTTATTTCAAAAACCCAAAATAAAATAACGGCAAGGCTTACTCAGCCTTTACAAGAAATGAGTACCAGTCCCCTCGAGAGCTGGGAAACCCACACTTCAACTGAAGTGGTTGGCGTGAGGCTGGCCCCCTTACCCGTAAAAATAAATAGGCCCCGAATTGCCACATGTGAAACCCTCCGAGGATAACGCGGCAAAAAGTTGCACTATATGTATAGCTTATTTAATGTTTTTGTAATGCGTTGATTAGTTTTGCATAAAATGTGGCAAATTAATGTTGTGCGCTTAAAAATAAAAAATAAAAGAAAGAAACATATATGTAGTACATACATGGATGTTATAATATGTATTATATTTATTTCACAACTTTACTATTGTCTCTTTAGCTATCTGAAATCTTATCAGGAAACTTCTCGTTAGAAACGTCAATCAAAAAGCATTCAAGCATTTCCATGCAAACTTGGGTACAAAATGTACGCACTTTTTATTTTAATGCAACAATAATTATTTTACAGGTTCAATTTAGTAAAAAAAATGGTTAATTTATTTCACACAATTTATTTTAAGAAACCGTTCACATTTGGTTCGAATAAAGAGTTGCTTTTGAACTGTATTGCTGGACGGTTGGGATACAAGTCTCACGCTACAGAAAACTTTGGCTATTTTTATAGGCAGGCATAAGACTTATTATTTTTTTTTATTTTTATTATTTAAGTATTTAAAAATAGATTACATTATTTATTTACATTTTTTTTTTTTACATTGTTATTAGAATCTAACCCTCAGGCGAAAGCGAATGCTTGTGTGCCTTAATTGTTCTCGAATCACTGAGAACTGGCACAGAATATTTGAGTAAACACTCACACAATATCTAACAAATACGAGTACAATATTACAAGTACCTTACATGACATTTCACAATGCACTTGGAACATTTTTTAATTTTGGAACTTTTTTCTCGACGCGCAAACGTCAGTCTTGTATAGGGCTTCCGTCTTTAGCAACCAATATTAAAATATTTATTTTCCTTTACCCTAGAAACCAATTTTGTCTATGTCAATTCATGTGCTGACCTCATTTGAGTGGCAATGCCTTATCCGCTCAACCATACCATAGGGCATAGACAAATGAATCAACTATTCTCTTACACAACATTCACATTAGTCTGTGGATGACCCTGGACTTAAATAAAATGCATCTTGATAAAATGGAAATTTTTAATCTGTTAGTTTTTCTTCATTATTGCTTACATTTTGTAATGTTCCTCTTTTAGTGGAGCTACCCACTCCCGCATCCGCATCTGCAATGGTCTGGGCAAGGAAATGGCATCCGTAGCAGGACCTGGCACCAACCACTGGATGCTGGGCGTGCAGGAGTGTGCGGCCAGGATAGTCAGCATGGTGGCACAAGCCAAGCGACTGGCTGACATTCCTCAGGAGACCAAACTGGATGTCTTGGTGAGTTACACAACAGGGTAAAAAGATGGCATCCATGACAGAAAAAACAGACCAATGTCTCGGTGAGTTTAAGTACAGGGTGAAGAAATGGCAACCTTAGCCAAAAACATCTGGTCTACAGACCACACTAGATTTCTTGGTGAGTTACTGCATTGGATAGGAAAATGGCAACCGTTCTGGGTAAAGAAAAGGTGGCGCAGGCAAAGTTACTGGATGACATTCCTCAGGAGACCAAACTAGACGTCTTTGTGAATTTAAGTATTGGGTAAAGAAAAGGCAACCGTTGCCAAAAACGAAGACCAAACTAGATGTCTTGGTAATTTTAAGTAATGGTTAAAAAAAAAATGGAATTCGTTGTTACAGACTTTTGTCCCATACACATATGACATTTGCCAGCTGAGAAAAAAAATCTAAATTCAAATTTATTCTGCGTCTACTGTCACTTTTATTGTAACCTTCATAGAAAAGTGTCAGTGACTTGTGTTCCAGGGCCTGTCACTCTCAGGCTGTGAGCAGGAGGCCAGCAACAAGCGGCTGGCAGACGCCGTCAGGTCCGCGGCTCCCCAGGCGGCCAAGGAAATCCTGGTCTGCTCAGACACAGCGGGAAGTGTGGCCACGGCCGCGCCCAGAGGAGGACTGGTCATCATCAGTGGTTAGTGGACTCTTCTCCAATTGTCTCGGATAGATTATTGCTTACCGCTGCTGCTACTCATTTCTTGTGAAGGCTGAATAAACCTTGCCAGTATTTTAAATGAGAAATCATTTCTGATGCCCTTGGTGTGATTCAAACTCGGGCTCTTGGCATCTTGGCAGTCCAGTCGATGGTAGAGTGCTTGCAATCCATGCCGAGAGCCCGGGTGATGGTCCCACCGAGGGTGTCAGAAATGATTTCCCGTTTTGGTCTCTATTTCAAACCCAAAATAAAATACCAGCAATTTTTATTCATCCTTCACCAGAAATGAGTTCCAGCCCCCTCGGTAGCTGGAAAACCCCCACTTCCACTGAAGTGGTTGGCATGTGTCCGGTCCCTTTACCTGTAAGATTAAATAGGTTCCACTCGCCGACCTATATCAAACATTCTGTAAATTCCCCTCAATATTGTAAAAAAAAAATATGAAAGCTAGATCACCCACTCGGGGTGCTGTTGTATTTTGTATGCATTTTATATATGCACAATCAAGGAGAGTTCACCAATAATTCTGGTTTGTTTTTTTGCCAATTATCTTACGTTTCCTGAAATTCACTGATTTCGGATAACAGATATTGTTTGTGATTTGATGTTAAAAATATCATAATGTACACACCCTTTCCCTTATCTTTCTACGCAAGCCTTAAACAAATATTTTGCACAATATCTCATTTACATAGATGCCTATATGAAGGTAGGTAGATAAAACAGCACAGGGTATGTATAGACCTGCAGTGCTTAAACTGAATGTGGTGGAAATCATTTAAACTTATATTTAAAATGTCACTTTTGATAGTTCAACATGAAGTTAGCTGAGTTGTTAAAGTTTACCCATTGTGTGACACCACAACATTTTTGCGTGGACTCCCTACAGTGTTGATTGTAATGCTATGTTCCAGGCACTGGCTCCAACACACTGCTGTGCAACCCTGATGGCAGTCAGCATGGCTGTGGAGGATGGGGATACCTGCTCGGAGACGAAGCCAGTGGTGAGATTATATCAGCTTACTCCTTCTTCTTCTGGAATTAGATCTAAGCTCTATTTAAAAATTGATAAATATTAGTTAACTATTTGTGTCATGTAGAACCAAAAATGGAAATCTAGGGGTTTTCTCTAAAAATTATATAAATATGGAAACAGAGTGAATGCCATTTTTAACATTTCTATACATTTATACTTATTTCTCAGTTGAAGACTACAGGGGAAAAACAAGAAATGTCAGCAAAAATAAGAAAGTTATCTACTAATGCAATCTAGTGGCAGTTGTGTGTATCTAAAGCTCTTCAAATTTGTATTGCAACAGTCGCTCTCACAGTTTAAGGCAGTATTTCCGGTTCGTTGTGACAGGCAATAACCATGAGAAATACAGACTTTCAAATTTATAATTTTGATAGACTCAAAATGTTCGTCAACTGACAATCATTTTTCTTCAGTAAAGTAAGTTTTCTTTTTCAGCAGTATTTTGTAATGATGTTTCAGCATTCTGGATCTCTCACCGAGCGGTGAAGCTGGTATTTGATGACCACGACAACTTTGTGCAGCCTCCGCACTCCACAGAGCGGGTGTGGGAAGCCATACAGGAGCACTTCAGCGTCACCAACAGAACAGACTTGTTAGACCACTGCTACGCTCACTTCGAGAAACCAGTCTTTGCAGGCAAGAAAATCAAATTCATTCCATAAAAAGCTTCCCAAGCAAGACTTAGCAGGTAGATTTGGCAACCAAAATAATGGACCACAGGCAAGACACGGAAAACGGTATGCTATTAAAGCTACACATGTAGTTTAACTTCTTGTCACGTTTTCCCCATGCAGCTTTGCGTTACATCGTTAAGCACAAACTTACATATCGTCGTTGTTCTGGCAATAGGTCATATGTCAAAAAATTTCGACTTCCCCTTCATGATACAATTTTATAGGGAAAGAAACATTTTATACAATTGAAATACCTCCCATGTCATAAACCATTCTGTACTGATGATAATGTGTGACATGGTAGGTATTGTAGCTACATAAAATGACTTTTTTCCCATCAAATGGCTTCACAAAAAGGAAATCAAAAACCGTTGACATACAACCTATTGCCAGAACAATGACGATATGCCTGCTTGAGGTTATGCATTAAATAAAAGCCTTTAACGTCAAGATATCTTTGCTACTTAGAAGATAGATAAATTATTGTAAGTTAGCCATTTCATAAAAACTAATTTAAAGCCATTATCTTTCAGGTCTCTGTGCCAAAATTGCCGAATGTGCCAAACAAGGTGACGCCCTCAGTTTATACTTGTTCCGAGAAGCCGGAAACCTCATGGCCAAGACAGTCATCGCTCTCTTGCCAAAAATGGACCCCGCCCTCTACGAGACAGATCCTCTGAAAATAATTTGCGTCGGATCCGTGTGGCTGAGCTGGGACTTCATCAAGCCGGGCTTCCTCGAGATCTTAAATACAAAAAAGCTACCGTTTGACATTGAATTTGTCAAATTGACAACCTCAACGGCTCTGGGAACTATTTACTTGGCTGCCGATTACATCAACTTTGATTTTGAGCGGGATTACGAAAGTAATTATAATGTGTTTTACAAGTATGAAGGCAGGAGGATGTATCATGGAACTAAGCTTGCCATCAGTAATGGAAACGGATGCCATATTGGAGAGAAAGTCGCTAATGGTGTATGAAGCTGGTTTATTTTATTTTAAGCTTTTATTTATTTAGCTAATTTTGTTATATAAATTATTATAAAATTAATATTTTTAAAGAGTTAGTTAGTTGAGTCTGCAAAAATTAAATGGACAAAAAAATGTGATGCCACACCATGGCCCCAGTGCTTGTTTGGCTAATCCACCATTTGATTCAAAGATGACCTTTAAATGAAATTGTCAAGAATCACATCCTACATAATCTGAATTAAGATAAAACATAAAGCACGATAATGTGGTATTTTTTTTTGTATTTTCAAAATCAATTTCCAGTTTTCATAAGACAACAAACAAGAACTAAGGTGACGACAAAGCAGGGTTACTGGCTAATTATTTTGTTATTGGTTGTTAAGGACCCTAGCCACATAGACCTGTAAGTCCTGCGACATTTGCCTGCCAGGAAAACAACAAATTTGGATCATCTAGTCCGACTCCATCGGCAAACCATAACTGTGTGTTTAACGGGTAATTTTCATTGCCGAAGTACTAAACTAGCTAAATTCGGATGAAACTAAATATTGTTTTCTGTTACCGTCATGGCAGCTGATCTGTCTCTAGATAATTAAAAAATGGTGGCTTGTCCCTGATGAATTTAAAACAATATCAGTTGGTGCTGTAAAATTTAACTTCCTTTTCCCTAATTCTAGAGAAATATTTATTTAATTTCCTGATGGGGTTTTTTATTTCACAGGTCTATTTGTTTCATGTGTCTTCAGGTGGGATTCACACTTTTTAATGTTTTTTTTAGGTACTTATAAATATTTTTTAGGTATTTTTTTATACACTTGAAAGTTAAGCTATGAATTTATTATGGGATACATAGATCACGGAATGATTTGAATTATTTTCTTGTAAAACTTCAACATTGTAAAATATCTAATTAAGTTTATTAATTATGAATATTTTTGGAATAATTATTTTTTATACTATTTAAGAATACATCATTGGTGGTAGAACAACTTTTTGGATGACAAGTTTGTCAGTAATCTTAAATTATAAATTCAAAAGAAAAACTACCAATGTCTACCAATATATTGACACGGACAAGTATGCAATTTTCTACATTTCTTTGGATAAAGCAGTTTCACATTTAATTTTCTTTTAAATATTTTTTTATCTCGCAAGTTGTACTACTCGTCCACCAAGTGATTGTTTGGCTTATATATATATATATATAAGGATAATTTATTTTAATGTACACATAATTAAAGAGCGCCGTTTTTGTGTGTGTCACACCTCAAGGGCCCTCTCAAATCACGGATAAGATTTCTTGTAAAGATGTGTCTTTAGTGCTCCTTTAAAGACACCAACAGTCTTTGCCTTCCTCACATTAGGTGGCAGTCTGTTCCACTCCATTGGTCCCGCAAACCATTGCGAAACATATGCACCATTTCATTAAAATATTACATGCTACACAACCTGAGCTAAGAAAAAAACAAATGACACAATTATGTGAGTGAAAATCTAAAAAAAATATGATTTTTTGAAACTTCTCTAGGTGGATATATAAGGTGTACATATCCTATCAGTTTTACTTGATTGCTGTTCTATCCCTGTTTAAACGGCACTAGTGTTGTCAACTAGAGCAAACTAATTTGCTGCCAAAAAATGCCACAAGCCCATTGGCCCATGCCATAATAACAAAGGTCAGCTGTTTCTGCTTTTGTTCAGGCGCTGCGAGCAATATTGGTACAGCAAACTATGACCATGGGATACGCAGGCAATCAATAATCGCCATCCCACTTTACAAGAGTTTTCACACCTTTATCCATACACTTTTCTATATTTGTGAATAAAATAACATTTTTAGCATAATTTATTTTCTATTTATAAAGAATACTCATCAATTAATTATAATTATTTTTGTATAAAATATTTTGGTTTAGGCTGAGTGTACACTATTCGAGCATACAGCGTTTTCAATGTATCACATGAAAATAACCTGTGTTTATATAAAATTCAGGTTTTTCGCATGCTGAATATTAATTTTTCACATTGGCCTTAAGGCTGAGTTGACATTAAATTGAACGTTAGTTTCTGTAAATATAGACTTTTAATTTAATATTTTGTATAATAAAGTTTTTTAGAATTTATAAAATGTTTTATTTTGATTAGGCTTAAGTTGGAATTACGATCATTTGACATATTTAAAATTATAATAACTACGGTTAAGACACTTTACTCCAATATTAGAAGACGCTATAAGAAGACTTACATTTTTCTCCACGTTTCATTAGTAACGTAGCTAACATCTTTAGGAGACACCATCTCTGCACAACGACTGAGGATGAACTGATTTCTAATAACTGTCAAAAATCACTGCATACCTTGGAGCAATGAGTTTAGTTGGAGCACTTTTATTTTGTTTGGAGTCCATGTCACCAGATGGTCATTTATGTTACCCGCACATACGGCGCTGCTTATATCATTGTCTTTGAAATGAACATTAGGTATTGGCTTACAGTGAGGTGAGTGCTGGTTTCCAAATACTAGACAGTTTGAAGCTGTCATCTCTATTGAAGTTCGGATGCCTATAAATTTTAATGGCCTCTCTCACCATTCTAGGAATCAAGTTAAGTTGTACCTGAGCATTATCTAAGGATTGAAAACATTGGTAATTTTAGTTAAATAGTAAAAAAGGGTGAAAAAAAGTGTTACAATTATAATTACAATACTTACCTACTTGTTTATCTGTAAAAAATTTTTTTTAAAGAAATTAAATACGGAACTTCGTTCTGACTCCATTATGGCCAAGAACAATCTCTGTATCCAAGAGCTTAACAGAAGCGCTATTCTGCTAAATTTCTTGCACTTTAGAAATCAATCCAAGTCGGAGCTTGCTAGTGCTTGGGAAAGAATGCCATAGATAAAAATTCACAGCGCACTTTATTTTTGGACACGAATTCCTTGACTTATAGGTTGGTATGAGGCTGACCACCCATACTATAAAAAATGACTCACTTTGCCAATGTCCCCCTGTGTCAGGGAAGGTCGGCAAAAGTTGTAAGGCTTATGTTCATTTGAGGTTTGGATTTTATTTGTAAGCGCCAACTACATGTGTCTGTTTGTGGGCATGCATTTGAGAGCCTTAAATGTTAATATATCTCTGCAACTTAGATTATAGATAGAATCCCTATCTCGTAATTTAGCAGAATAGCGCTTCTGGTCTTGGTTTGCTGTAGAAAGAAACCGTCATCCATATTCCAAATAATAGGAAATAAAACATATAGAATAAAGTACTTAATTTATCTTTATTAGATCATCATTTTCCATTAAAACTTATACAAAATATAGTACAGTAAAGTGAAATAAAATGACAACTCTAACTACTGATTTTTTACAAATAAAAAGGTCTTTGAAGTCTTATTATTAAAATTAGAAAACTTCAAAATGTCTCACTAAATCACAATCAAGAGCAAAAAGAAAAACAATCTGGATAAAAATTTTGTACCTCAGACTCAATACACATCTTTTTTGGGCAGAGAAAATTCCTTGCCCGACCTAAAAAAAAAGCTCAGTCGATGATAAGGTTAAAATGTTAATTTAATATTTTTACCTACTCGGACATCTATTGAAAAAGCACAAAAGTTTTATGGTCTCCTTATAAACTAATAGTTCATTTTAAATCTGAACCAAAATCAAAATGTCTGTCTTATAGAATGGCAATTTTGATATATTAAAATCAAGATACAAAAAGGTGGTTTTTAAAATGCCATAAGTTGTATGAGGGATCACTAAATAAGTGTAGTTTTTTTATGTATTTCACAGCTATTTTTGTAAAAATGATTTTCAAACAAAAAATCATAAGAGAAGTATTATGTCAGTTTTTTCCTTCATAAGTCAACAATGTGAGTAAACCGGATACCTTGCATTCAAACCCAAATGGTAGGGTTCGATCCCCACCAAGGGTGTCAGAAAGAACTTATTTCATAGCAAAAAAAAACTACCGGCTAGGTTTTCTCAACTTCACATGATATCCTGTCCCTTCCTCGGGGGAAGAACCATCACTTCAAGTCAAGTAGTTAGCGTAAGGCTGGAGCCATTATAAGTGAAAATAGATAGGTTCCATCTAGGTTCCACATTCGGAGACAATGCGGTAAGATGTTGGACTATAAAAGCCTCTAAGTTACATGTTTTTTATGGGTCTTTTTTTTTAAACATCCAAATATTGGATCAGATTACGCACTTGACATATGGAAGATTTAAAAGTTAAAAATTGATTTTCTATCAAACAATTGACTCATCGGAGATCAAAAACAAGATAGATACTAGCGTACTCTTTTAATGAAAACATGATTTTGATGTTATATATCTAAGTCAAAAAACTTGTAGAGAACAAACAATGACTATTTTATGGCATTAACATTTTAATAAACCAACTTTTAAAAAACTATGCCTATTTAAAAGTATGGAAACAATAACTTAAAAGTGAAAAATACACAACTAATTTTACTGGTAGAAAGATAATAGAATATGCTAACAATTATAAAAATTCAAATAGTTACTAAAATTGAAAAAGGTAAGGACAACCTACGGCTTATGTTTTTTAGCACACTTATATTCTTGAAACAAATCATGAAAAAACAGGTCGCTGGTATGGTCAGGGGTAAGGCGTCGGCACTCAAATTTTCATTATTGAAACAAGCGCAAGTTCGAGCCCAGCCTGCGCAGTATCCTATTGACAACAACTTTGTCCCTGGTTCTACAGATGCCATTCGGTAATTATTAATTGATAACTCATTACAACATTAAGTAAATAATGAATTATTAATTGATAATGTTAATACCTGTTTCTGGTCAGGCTAAATAAGTTGGTGAATTGCACTCCTCTTCAGAAATGTCATTTAAAAAAAACTGAGAACATAGGAAAGTACCCCTAGTATAAACTAGCATGTTACTTCCCCATTGTGTAAATGAAAAAAATGTATGAATACTAAATCACTCAATAGGAGTGCTGTTGTGTCTTTCAGACATTTTTCGATGGTGGGGAATTAACTAGATATTTTATACTTCCTAGGGATAAAGAAGTATGAAAATACTTAACAAAAACATTTTCAAGACACATCTTAGAAATTATATCATTTTCGTCATAGCTCCATTCCAATTCATTTTTTGGTTAACTTTTATACAAATCAACAGTCAGAAATGTCAAATTTCATTTTTTCTCATCCAAGGTAAACAGTAGAATTTATTTTCAAATATTTATTCCATCAAGGAAATAACTAAAAACAAGATTTAAACAACAAAATATAAAAAAATAAGCTTCATTAAGATTGGACTTCCAGTCAAGGGACTCAAAACAGAATTCAAAATTATAATGGACGCAAATTTGAATTTAGAATGTTTTCTCGGCTAGCAAACGTCTCACTTGTATGGTACAGCAGTCCTTAGCAACCAATAACACAATATTTTTGTCTTTTCCCTAGCAGTCCCATCGTGTGATGTCACAATATTGTCAACGTCAATTGATGTTCAGAGTCCATTGCTTCTCAGCAGGCAAACGTCACACATCTACATGACTAGGATACTTAGCGACCAATAACAAAATATAACATTGCTTTTTCCCTAGCATCCTGCCAAGTGAAGACACATTTTTTTCTTCAATAAGATTTATGTGCCAATCATACTTTTTGGATTTTCCAAAATTTTCTTTATATGGTGTTTTATAAATATACAATTAACCCTTCATAATTACAAAAACCTAGGTACGGAACTTATAAAATATATTTTGTAGTCTAATGGTTATCGCATCAGACTACTAATCAGAAGGTATATGGTTAAATACCTGGGAGAAGTAAAAAAATACTAAGGGTTAAAAATGTTTATTCAAGTGGAATCAAAAGAACCCATTCTTACTTGGAACTGATAAGCCGCAACTAAGCTTGCAGAGGGCTCTTGAGGTGTGTACCACATTAAAATTGCACTTAACAAAATTAACAGTGTAAATTTAAAAAAAAAGTTGATTGTGTATGACATTTATGTCATAAAATCTTTTAGGGAGCAATAATGGTAAAATCTGAAAACAAAAAAATGGAAGATATGTTTTTGTGACTCCATAAAATCAAATCAAAAGATCTACTTACACATAATTTTTTTTTTACAAAACAATCAACCTTATAAAAAAAAAATAGAATAAAAATACAGAAGTCTCATGATTTCGTATTACGTAAAATGACAATGGATAAAACAAATCAAATCAAATCGTGGATTGTCAATTTAGAACAATAAAAAAAAACTTAGGTCTGGATGTTTCATACTAAGAGACACTAAGAGAATCTTGCAGTTAATTTTTTTCAGTTAAAAGTTACCAAGGTAGGTTTGAAACACACGTGGCTCAGACCAAACTAATTACAAATAAACATTTAAAAATAATGGAGACCAAATGAATATTTACACCCATTAATTTTGAGATTTGAATTAAAAACCCTATATTGAATATCAAATTTCCATTTCCACCATCTTTTTATTTCTCCCCTTGACTTTCTTTTGCGTTAAATCATCGTCAACGTCACCGATCGGCAGACTTTTAACTTTAACGTCAGTCTCCTGGCATTTAGCTTCCACCATGGACTCACTGAAATGCACACTGTCCGAGCGGGGCCTTTTACTCTTATTTGCAGCTTTAACGGTCTTGCCGCTTGCGTCACTTTTCACTGGAGACGTCAAACTCAAACGTTTCCTCTTCAGTGTCTTAGCTCCATCTAACTCCGACTTAATATCTCCATTTATCTCATTCTTTACAATATTTGATTTCTTCTCCTCAAAAGTTTGCTCGATTTCATCATTGATTTTTTCATCCAAGTTAGCATTGTACCGGGATATTTTTAATTTCATCTCCATCTTTGTACAGTCCTTTGTAATATTGTCTTTATATGAGTCGGCTTGTTTTTCTGGCTTTGCCGACTTGTCCCTCTTCTCTACGTCCGCGATAGCTTTATTGATAACTTCCAAGTCTTTATCTATCCAGCTGGCGTTTGGGTTGACAGGAGCTTCAACAACATCATCCTTTTTCTTCTTTTCATTTGAAGTGCTTGGTTTGGGCTGCAGACTCACAACAGGCTTCTTCTTGTACTTTCTTTTCTTGATGATTTTCACCTTTTTGGGAGGAAGCTCATCCTACAAACCAAGCGGAAAATATACTTAATTATTGTACAGATAAAAGTGAATCATTTCAGTTGTTATTCAGACGTCTCTATTAATAAATAATGCTTAATTAAAAACATAAGCTGGTGTCTTTCAGGCAATCTAATGAAGAAAATGAAGCTTAGACTCTTTATCTTAACAAAATTTGTGTAGATAGTGTAAGTTGGTGCTTATTTGCAAAAAGCATTGCTATTGTAATGTTTTTACGCGGGTTATATTTAATTAAAACTGCTGCAATTTATTTTACATTTTGGTTCGGACTCAGGGTCACTTTACACTTGCACAGTACAGTGGTAGAATGATTTCTGCAGCTCTAGAGCATTTTGGTCCCTATTTATATTAGAAATAAAGATCATTCTTGAAACATGGAGAATTGCTACTTGCTAGATTTTGCCAGAACTTTCCATTCAACCAATCTCGAACAAATTATTATTAAACAAATGATTATTACCTACCTAAGCTTCTACTCACTTCTAGAGACTTCACAGACTTTGTTATTAACTTACACAGACAAACACAACTACTCATATTCGTGACAATATAGTTGATTGTTTAACAAAGTACAACAGGGATGTTAATGTGGAAGAGTCTACACAATGTGTATATCTACAGATGTATAGGACAGTGGCGAAGCGTGCCATACAAGCCGGTTTCCATCGGTTCCCCGTTAAAAATGATAATAAAGTAGACTGCATGGTTTCAATAGGGAAAAAATACATATTGTTTCTTTGGTTTTAAATGTATTTTTTTAACTTTGTGCCTATATATTTTAACTAGGTACTTTGTTACCTCATTTTAAAAGAGAAGCCGATGGAAACCGGCTTGTATGGCACGCTTCGCCACTGGTATAGAATATTTACCTGTTTGGGTTTAGCACCGATGAACCCTCCACACCTTTTGGCTCCACAAAGACACTTCTTCCTCTCATCTCCAGCACAAGTCAGGTTGTAGTTAAACGTCAGCTCAGAGTCCTGCAAAACAACAATTCAACATTAACAACAATACAAAATGGCCATTGCGAAGAATTGACATGGGAGGAAGTGAGAGACTTACAAGCTGATAGTCTGTGGGAGAAAAATTCTCAAGCGTTTATGCTCCATCTTAAAGGGGCCGGCCTTATGCCAACCACTTCAGTTGAAGTGGGGGAGCTGGTACTCATTTCTTGTGAAGGCTGAGTAAACCTTGCCGGAATTTTATTTTGTGTTTGAAATAAACCCTCAGGGTACGTACCCCAGCTCTCGGCATGGAATGCAAGCACTCTACCAACTGAGCTATTGACCGGAAATCTCCCAAAGATTTGTGAGATTTTATAGTATGTTTGTGTATGCCAATACATACTTCATATTGCTCACTGTGTTTGTTGTTGCTGTGAGCAATAGATAAGAAGAATACTATAAAATGGATATTAAATTATGAGTAAAACTTACTGCAGGTATATCGTGGAGAGCAAACAGACCAACTCTTGTGTCTCCGTTGACCGTCCACTTTTGAGTTTCACAATTTGGTTCACAGGAATGATTCATAAACCTAAAATGAAAAAAAAAAACATGAAATATGCAGACCAAAAATAGTAATGGCAAACCTTTAGGGAGATTACAATGTATTTGTGCCAAGTTCATTGGCAAGGTGTAACATTCCATTTTATGGACAAAATGGAGAGCTTTACGATATCTTAACTTACAGATGCCGGAACGCGGATTCGCGCTCATGGTATTATCACAATTTTTTTCATTTTTCTTTAGTTTTTACACAGCAATAACATCGAAATTCATTAAACATGCTCTTATTAGATAACAAACTCAAAGCATTCATTTTTGTTTGTGAATATTTTTGAAAGAATTTTGAAGTTGATATTGCAACTCCTATTTAGAGAGAGTTACCTTGCCACATTTCCCTTGGGACCCGCATCTATCATGCGGTCTTTGTCCAGAGTGAGGAAGTAGTAGTTCTCGTCCCTGACTTCTTGCCTGCGGAGCATTCTCCTCTTGAACTCTGCCTCGTCCACCACCTCTCCCACATACTCTATGATGAAATGTCCTGAAACAAACATTAAAATTATTCATAACTGAACAAGATAAATATAAATAGACCTGCAGCCTGTCGTACCTTAATTATTCCCCATACTCCTACATCTCATCATATTATGATGAGATGTAGGAGTAAATATTTATAATTATGTTTTTGAAATAAATGAAATTTGCCTTTTGGTAGACATCCGTGATACATTTGTCTTTTATAATGATATGATTTCGCCTGTTGAGATGGGTGTGAGGAGGCAGACACTCAGATCTGCAGGCGATGGTGCAATCAATTTGGTTCAGCCGCGCTCTCGATCTTCTCCATGTTTGTCTATCTGCATGGCTGCTGTTTTCAGCCATCATCTGCCTGCAGTTCCCTTGATTTCATCCAGCCACCTCAGTTGGGGTCTCCCCACTCCTCGCTTGGACATTCTGTGCCACCACTGGGCTATGCTTTTCGGCCACCTGTCATGGCCCTGCCTTGCGACGTGACCAGTCCAGCGCCACTTCCTGTATAACATCAGTAACGCCAGTGCATCTACGGATCTCCTGGTTCGGAACCCTGTCTCTGAGACTGATTCCCAGCATCCTCCTTTCAATGGCTCTTTGGCACGTCCTCAGTCTGTTGGCGCTATACTGAGTGAGCCCTTTTGTTCCCAAGCCATAGGTGGATACTGGAAGCACGCATGACTCAAAGACCCTCTTTTCAGGTTAACAGGCATTTTCGTGTCGTTGAGGATGTAGTCTAGATTTCCGAAAGCTAGCCACGTGAGTGCTACACTTCTGGTGAATCACCAGAAAGGGTGGCACCGATCAGAGATTAATGCTTAGAAATCCAGCTATAACACCAAAGTTATTGAGATATTCAGTAGATGGAGATACCTTTCTTGATGTCTGCTAGTGTCTTGAGCCCCCAGCCCCTGAACGAAGTGCGGCAAGGTGTCAGTGGAGGATACAGTCTCTTCTCAAACGCCTGGTTACCACAGCGCTCACCCGCCGCACACACGCTGGGAGTGCATTCTGTCAGAAGCATCCTTAAAAGTGCAAAAAAAAATTTATTCAATAGTTAGTAGAGTCAATAGTTAAAAATATATAACTTGTTGTATATGTTCCTTGACTTATAGGTTGGTATGGGGCTGACCACTCATGCTGTAGAAAATGGTTCACTTTGCCAATGTCACCACTGTTTCAAGGAAGGTTGGAAAGAGTTGCAGAGTGTATGTTCATTTGAGATTTGGGTTTTTATGTTGTAGGTTCACCTGCGGCATGTGCAAGTGTAAACTTATAAGTGTCTGCTTGTGAGAATGCATATAATGTGAATCCCCAATGTTACATATCTTCGTAACTTAGATTAGATTAGGCATACAATACAATACCTTTTCTCCATAAATATAAGTTGCAAAGATAGAAAAACCATATGGAAATAGTTGCATTGTCCTCCTAAAAGGCTTCTGATATTAGTTGATTCTAATCAAATCAACTATTGGATGCCTAGATGAAATCTCCAGTTCCAGTTTATAAGATAGTTCGTCCCCCTAGTTCTTGTTTGGCTTATCTACCAATTGAGTCAAAGATGACTTTTCAATGAAATTGTCTTAAGAATTACATTCCACACAATTTGAGCAAAAAAAAACATGAAACAGGATAAATTGAGAGTTGTTTTAAATATTTTTAAAATTAATTTCCAGCTTTTATAAGACACATTGGTCCAGTACACATAAAAACAATGGTCAGGTGAAATTACCTCTGTCGGAGATAAGATAAACAAGCACTAAGTTGTTACCTGTTGAGGCAGTCGGTGTCGGGGCCGCATGGGTGGTCGCTGTTGGGCTTGCAGTCGCACCTGGAGGCCGCCCCCTCCCCCCCGCTGGCACTGCCCCTGTTTCCCGCCAGGCACACACCCCCCACCGCGCGGTTCACCTTCAGCTTCACGTACTGCGGCGGCAGCAGGCTGGACTCCAGCGAGCCTTCCTCGGGGTTGCTCTCCTTGGTACCTGCGAAATATGGCATTCTAATAATACGTCTCATGAACAAGTAATAGGGTAATTCCACTACCTAATTCATAAAATAATAGACTACATTTTAAAATTATAGCTCTTTAACCTTTTCGATTCTGAATTTATTTGCTACATACGCACCGCCAGAACGGAATACTTTTTTGAGGCTATTTTTTTACACATAAATTGATTTCCTACCTTAATTACTTGATATAACTTCAAAATTTATGAAAAAGTATATTCATTAGTTATCCAGGAACACAAATCACAAACTTTCAATACATGTTTTCACTTGTTGTTTTATATAAAAACAAGTAAATCACAATAATATTATTAAAAAATATATATTATACGCACATTCCATAACTAGATTTTATATCCATTAGGTTTTAAACAATTTTTTTACTCACTTAAATACTCGTCACTAAAGAAAAAAATATATTAGTTATTTTACAAAAAAACAAAAAACGTAAACAGTTATACCTATCTGAAAAGAGTATACTTGCCTGGATTTTGTTTATAAACATTGGTACACACGCGCGGGACGAGAGATCGAGCTGTTCTGACGAAATATTTGAGAAATAATATTTTCAAAATATGTATAATATAAGACTATATTAGTGTACCTATAATGTAAGCAACAAAAAAGTTTGAAAAATTTGATCACCGATGTCAGGGGAAGCTTTAAACTTCGATGACATGCATAGATGCCAGCCGCACTGTATGCAAGTTACGTCATGACATCTATGCATGCCAGCCGCAGCCAAAGGGTTAAAAATTGTGTATTTTTGATTTCCAGTAAAACAAGTCATTTTTTATTTAAGCGGGTGTGATGTCACTGGACCTTGGGATAGATGTATTGCATAGAACTGCACCGAGGCCCCCAGGTAGCCTGGCGGATCCAGTGACGTCACGGCTTGGCTAGCCGACCACGCTGTGTTTTAGCGGGACTCAAATGAATTCTCGGTATTTTATTTTAGAAAATTGTCAATGAAATCCTTATTTTTACAACTTAATAAATACATAC
The DNA here is from genome assembly GCA_951799405.1 of Agapetus fuscipes. Lineage (NCBI taxonomy): Eukaryota > Metazoa > Arthropoda > Insecta > Trichoptera > Glossosomatidae > Agapetus > Agapetus fuscipes. The sequence continues at coordinate 7,625,584 of OX637341.1, read as the reverse complement.
AGGGCTATTCTTAGACATTTTAGTCGTCGGTAGAGCCCACGCTTTGACAAACTAATGATGCATGGGCTGAAAGTCTCATCACCACAGTCATTCTTACCTACCGAACTTTGGTAATATTTAATAATTATACAAATAAATATACTGTTTTAATTCACTTTTTTATTATTTTATTTTAAATATGTCAAACAGTTTTCGCCTAAAAAGGCATCCACAGGACAAATTGTCCTGAGGATGCCTTTTTAGGCGAAAACTGTTTGACATATTTAAAATAAAATAATAAAAAAGTGAATTAAAACAGTATATTTATTTGATTAATTTATACAATGGACTTTCACTGTGTAAACCACCAAACCCTGAAAAATATTGATAATATTTGTATGAAAACTAATCCGCTGTTCAATTGCGGCCATCTTGGATTGACAGATCTTCATACAAATGCATCATTAGTTTGTGAAAGCGTGGGCCAAACCGACAACTAAAATGTCTAAGAATAGCCCCGATAGTTTGCTGCCTTAGTTCTTGTTTATCGTATACGCCATTGAGAAAATTTTACATGAGCAATGTTTGCATGTGTACTGGACCGATGTGTCTTATGAAAACAAGAAATTTATTTTAAAAATATTTAAAAGAACTCTCACATTATCGAGTTTAATGGTTTTTCTTAGCTCAGATTGTGTAGAATTTGATATATAAGACAACTGCATGAAAAAGTCATATTTGACAAGATTGGCTTATACGATAAACAAGAACTGGGGGAGCGAGTTGTCAACCTTGACATGTACTTTATACAACCATAGCATTTTCAACTATATTCACCACCACTGCAATTACCCTGTTATTTGCACTTGACAGGGAATCTTTTATTTATCTATAATCTAAGTTGCAAAAATATATTGACATTGAAGGCTGATATTTAATGCATAATTAGGAAATCATGAAAAAAATTATAAATGAAGTAGACCATCAATTACACATTGTAAAGTATGGCGCGCACTCTTACTCTGTATGATAGTGTAAGCTTGCTGGGCTTGCTTCACTGCGGTGAGGAAGGAGAAGTCCACAGCTGACTTCTTGGTGGATGCGTGGCCAGTATCACCTGAAAAATCAACAATAATTATTTTTACAAATGTGTGATTGTGTGTCTGAGTGTTTTTACTTGTGTGATTTTGCCTGTGTCTCTAGATGTAGGTACTTGTATTTGTTCAATATTGTATGGGTATTTGCTCAAATATTCTGGCATGGTATCGTGTGTGCCAGAATAATTCTTATACACCTATAAATAGAGACCAAGATGCTTTGCAAAGGAGACTTGCATCGGATCAATACAGTACAAAAGTTAACTCTGTAAACTAAGCAAATGTGAATGGAATCTTAAAATAAATTGTGAAATAAATCAACCCAATTTTTTTTTACTTGAACCTGTAAATCATAACATAATGATTCTAAAAGCAACATACCAAATGAGACTTTGCTGTAAAGCAGGCCTGGCCAACCCGCGGCCCGCGGGCCACATGCGGCCCGCAACGCCTTTACGTGCGGCCCGCGGTCATGTGTGATGATTTGTTTTAATTATGTATTTGTATATATTTTTATTTAAGAACTTTATTGCCGTTAAATTTGTCCAATTTTGAAATCAAAACTACCCCAGAACTTTCCTAGTAAAAACACTATTTGACTGGACTAGAGATATTTTTCAGCGATTTGAGTTGCAGCGGCAACACATTTAAGCGTTAATGCGTAATATGGGGGTGCAAGTTTGAAAAAATATCGAATTTTTGAATCGAAACATTGTCGTGGAGGGGGGGGGGGGGGGTAGCGACAGGTTTGTGTGGCCCTTGGGGAAATTTTAGGCCATCAATGCGGCCCGGGGTGCAATTTGGGTTGGCCAGGCCTGCTGTAAAGGAAGACTGACCATTTTTTCACCAATTGCACAAACAAATAAAAAAGTTTCTTGATTATCTTTACAGTGAGCATGGGTTTTGCATAATTCACACCTTAAAGGCTAGTTCGCACAAGGCGACTGATTTAGTACCGAGTAATTTAGTAGTGGGCGGGGCGCTACTCGCCCGTGAAGCGTTCGCATTACGGTCCAGTACAGTACGCAAGTGCGAAGTTGGCTGCAGAAAGCCCTTTCTATAATGGCGGAAAATTTGAATTGGCTGCAGTTTGAAAATATTAATTAAGTATTAAAATCATGTTATTATAAAGCCCTTTAAATTGGCTATGGTTTGGTAATATTAACTGATTTATGCCCGGCCACCTAGCTAGGAGCCTGTTTAGCAAACAACTTCGAAACTCGACTTTTGTACATTCGAAATGTATTTTATGGTTTATAAAATAATATACACATTTTAAATAAAAACAACACATGACCATTTGATGTTTATAATAATATCTACCATTTACGCTGCAAACATTATTTTTTAATTGAATTTTTATCTTTTCAATGATGTGTACAAAGTATATTTTGTATGCACACACTATAATACGGCTCGTAGTCTGCAGCTGCATTCAGATGCGTTTCTCGTTGTTGACAATTAACATCAATATTAGACATGTAAAATCGGCATTTTCAAATACACGGCGGTCACCAATCAATTATCAAGTTAAAGAAGAAACATGGTTCAACTTTTCAGAGGCTGACCGCGAGAAACTTGTTCAATCCTGCTACATTTACGTTTCTCACGTCTGTCACAGATACCAGCTGATGGCTTACAGTGGCATAAAATTGTAATGCCTCTAATCAGTTATCCCTGTGTGTCACTGAATTGTTTCTGTACAAAACAATAAGTAACAATCCATCTGAAGGATATCATAAGGCCTGTGATATGACAAATTTATGGTAGGTACCTATAAACATCGATCAATGTAAAAGATGGATGTTTTTAAATACGTAATAAATTCATGGACGATAATAGTTATTTCCACAACATCTTTACCAAAACTATATTTGTACAGCTCTATTGTCCGAAAACTTAAAAATTACTACAATTTCATCCAGCAAGGAGCTACATGATTGTATTTTTGACAGCTGATATCCGCACCAAAAATCGATGTCATACTATTCTTATCGAAAAAAAATTACCTTTCTCAAAACTTTTTGGACGTAGATAAGTCCTAGCAACTTCTATATTCTCAAGAGTTTCTAAAAAAACAAGGATATCGGTGTGCATATCCACTTATTTATAGTTTAAACATGACATAACCTCACTGACAGGTCGCTAAGTTTAGGGAGCGGAACATCGGGCTCGCAAATATAAGAAGCACTTTATCTTTAAATATTCTTGCTGAAAACGGGCATTATCTTTTCAAACTGCAGCCAAATTAAATTGCCGCCATTCTTGCATTTCCGTTTCCCCGCCAAGAGTGAGCGGCCAATGGCGCGGCCGCTAATAAACTCGACTCGGACTCGGGCTTTTCCGTGGCTATTCGGACTCGGACTTTTCCGTGGCTTCTCGGCAACACTCGCCCACGGACGGTGGGCGGGGCCGCTACTTGCCCGAAAAAATAGAATGAAATGGATCGGCTTGACTAAACCATTTAATTAACTACTGGACTAAATTTTTGTGGTTCGCACACGTTTAGCCACTAAATTACTCGGTACTTGACTAAATTAGTCGCCTTGTCCGAACCAGCCATAAGAGCATTCTAGCTAGCGCCAATTTTGCAATCAAGTAATAGCTGTGGTAATCAAGTAAAAGGGTGGATGAACCTTACAGTAAGTACAGTATTATGGTAATGGGAGATGAATTTTTCAATTTTAATTTTCAAAACCAAGAGTGCGGTAGCTGGATAATGGTTAAAAATCACCAGCACACTAGAGGTTAAAAAGGGAATCTAATGTAATCTAAGTTGCACAGATATGTAACATAAGGGATTCACATTATATGCATTATCACAAGCAGACACATATAAGCTCACGTTTGAACATGCCGTATGTGAACCTACAACATAGAAACGCAAATCTCAAATGAACATACACCCTGCAATTCTTGGGGACCTTCCGTGAAACAGAGGTGACATTGACAAAGTGAACCATTTTATACAGCATGGGTGGTCAGCCGCATACCAACCTATAAGTCAAGGAACAACCCAGTCAGGATAACAGCAGTATACATACAGAGAGCAGAGCAGTAAAAACATACCATTTATATTTTCAAATATGCCCTTCGCTGGATTGAAAAATTCATAAAACCTTTACTAAAGACCGGTCACTAAAAGGTCCATCCAGCCTTACAGCAACTGGGTCTTACTTGAGTATTGGCGCTTTGTAGCGACGACCAAGCTCGTAAACACCTCTGTGGCACTAGAACATGTGTCATAGACCCCTAGAGTCTCTGAAATCTAGAGTCCCCGCATAGGATTTCTTAAAAAAAAAGATGGCCTCACCTTCCTGGTAGGGGAACACCCGCCCCCCGCTGATCCAGTAGTGGTCCAGGCCGCCGAAGAACCTCACAGCGAACTGTCCCGGCAGGTGGGGCAGGGCGGCCACGTTGGGGGGCACTTCAGCAGGGTGCAGCACCAGCGCCGGCCACCAGCGGTACTGCCCCAGCTTCACCCACACCAGCTCCCCGTACAGGGGCAGGCGGCCTGTCTGGCAGTCCTCGCAGATGTAACCGCCTGCACAACACAATTGGACATATTTACATATTGGAGAATAGCTTTCCGGGATCAGTCACCGTGGACTATTGGAACTGGAGATTCCGGACGTTTCGCCCAAGTCCGCGATGGGCTTCTTCAGTGGAGGTGATGTGATGGTGTGATGATGATGATGATGAAAATTAATAATGTCCTATAGTTCTCCACAGAAAAAGGTGGATACAATGACTAGATGGATACAATATACTAGATAGATATAAAAATACAGTTTTGGTTGATTGCTTGCCTGTGTCTCTGCTACAATACACTACATACTCGTACAAGGTAATTGCATAACCTATACATCAACAACTTCACTTTATACCAATAAACGAATATGACGTAGTAGTTATGTAATATCAAAAAACAAATAGATAAAAGTAAAAAAAAAAATTAAATTTTTTGAGATACGAGGTTGAGAAAGTAAGGCGACGACTAGCTTCACGATACAGCATTCGAGCAAAGTTATTGGCTGCCATAACTGACATGCCATCAACTGTATTCCCCTTTTGTTCTGGCGTTGCTTAAAGCGGCAGGTAACAAACTATGATTGTGGAGCATAGAGGTAATCAACAAACTTTACAATAATTGGTCCGGTCAATAGTCCAGTTGGTAGAGTGCCTTCCATACCAAGAGCTCAGGTTCGAATCCCACTGAGGGTGTCAGAAATGATTTCCCGTTTTGGTGTTTGTTTCAAACCCAAAATAAGAATACTCGCAAGGTTTGCTCAGCCTTCACAATAAATGAGTACAAGCCTGTTGCGTGAGAACGACCCCCTTATCTGTAGAAAGAAATAGGTTCCACTAGACACATGCGACCCCAAAAACTGGAAAACGTGGCAAGAATTTTCCATAACAAAAAAGAACACCATATATGTAGCTTAGTAGCAGCATTCCACAGAGTAATACAAAATGAAACAATATTTTTTGAGCTCTATTGAACCCCATTCTGTCAGATCTGTTGTCGCAGTGGTAGTAACTGGTCCTGTGAACACTTTCAACAATATAATGTGCAGTTTTACCTTCTGGAGGAGATATCTGAAGGCACTCCGCATGGAAGGAGGTGGGGCAGGTCTCACAGCAGATGAGGGAGCCGCCCTTGGCACAGATGAAGCACCAGGAAGTGTTCACATGGTAGGTCATCCTGGTGGGCCTGAAATGTGAACGTAACATTAATCACAAATATTGCTATTGTATTTAACCTCGTAGTGTTCTTTTTGCCACCCACCATAGAATGAATGCTTTGAGTTTATCGGTGGGTAGTTTCATCCGATAAGAAGTATGTTTAACAATTTTCAATATTATTTATGTGTAAAAACTAAAGAAAAACGAAAAAAATCGCAATCAATAATATGAGCATGGATATGCGTTCTGGCACTCTAGTTAATGGTTTTGCCCGTGAAGGTAATAATTCTATGGAGTGGCTATGAACGTGATTTAGCTCCTAGCGACATGAAGCACCAGTCTTTGACGCCAGACATTGTTGATAGTGTCGTCTCGCTCACAGCAATGATAATTTTGTTTTACACCACCAAGAATCAAACCTACGGACCTTCAGATTATAAGTCTGTAGTGTGAACCACTGGACTCAGGAAAAACAATGGTAAATACTTCTTTCAACTTTCAATTTGTTACTAATTAAAAAAAACGCAACTTACTTGACATCACAGTGCTTCGGGCATACAATCTGTGACGCAGTGATGACCTTGGACCCAGCTGGAGTGCACTGGGTGAAGCAATGATAGGTGGCGGGACACTTGACGCATCTGGCAAGCTTATCTCCCGAGAACCTGGTCCTCGAACCTTGAGGATCGTCAGACACGCAAGTGTGGCAGACGTGACGTGGACACGACATTGTCTCATGCGTCGGTGATATCTTCTTACTATTCTTGGAAGGCGCCCCTGAGTTATACTTGGTCTGCGGCCACAGAGAGAGGCAATCAATGTGATAATACTTATTACAATGATTCACATTACACTTCTGACGCTGCGTCAGTTGCGTCTTGGGGGAATTCAACGATTTACAAATGAAACACAACGGGGTGTCGTACTTTTGACAGTCGTTACACTTGAATGTCTCGGCGTCAACGTCGCAATCCGTTTTCTTCTTATTTTTTGTGTTTGTTGGGTTCTTGTATACGTAATCACTATCTCCGGATGACGTTGACGATTCCAAATCATCTACCGGATTGTTGGCGAGCATTTCTTTCATTTTTTCCGTCAAACGCGATTCAAACTCAGCAGCATTGGATAGAATATTACTGGTGGAGGCTGTTTCCTTCCCTCCACCTTGCGTTGGAGATGGATCTTTTCCAGGTAAGATTTCAACTTCCCCTGATAATCTAAGTTGCACAACAGGATTCTTCTGTGTACTATCGTTAGTAACATCTAGGGAGCTGCTCTGTCCATCGTCAGTTGTATCCAATTCTGATGTTATCTTTGAATCATTCAGATTCATTTTCTTTTTCAACAGAGCGTTGCACATCTTTTTACTCCTACGCTTTCTCCCTTTCAACTTTTTATCCGTGGAACTTTCAGCTAACGAAGGATCAGCTTGTTTCTTGACGCATTCAGCGTGGAACATCCCACCACACAAGCCTCTACATTTAATCAAGTTGCTAGGAGTTTCACACAGTTCGCAGACCTTCTCTTTGAGCAGGCCTTTGAAAATATTCGGTTTGGGCTTTGTGAGCGCCAACATATGCCACTCCAATTCAGGTTCCTCATCCCCGTCTGCGTCTAAAGCTTCAGATACATTCTCAACCGCCACTTTGGCGACAGCTTGCTTCGTCAGCTTCTTAGCTGAGGATTTAACAGTGCTACTGTCTTCGTTCAAATTCTCGCTCGAGCTCTTCTGATCAGATTTAACACTTTTAACTTCCCTTACAAAGGAAACATCGTCACTTTCTGAATCTGAATCTTTATCGACAAGATACTCTTTGATACTCTTTTTTCTCAACGATTTCTCCCTTGGAACTGCCTCTTCTTCTGTCACATCAGGCTTCACTGTTTTACACCTTACACCACTTTTCCTCTTCGGTTTCACAACAACCTTATCGTCTTCGCTCACTTTTGCGGTGAATCCTTCGCCTTCGTACATCTCTTTATCTTCGGGTCTATTCTGCAGATGCAACCAAGACTTGTACATGTAAGAAAGTAAAACTTCTTCCGTCCACTCAGGATACAATTCAGATAAAGCTTCGTGCTTCCATTTGAAATACTCCTGAAACTCTGGGTCTTGGTATTGCTTACTTTTCGTATCATCTTTTTTAGATTTGCCATCACTGGCGTCTGATTCTTGATCGCTTTCATTCCCGCTTGATTCAACAATGTTTTCCACCACAAAAGAATTTTCTGTAACTTTACTCCTCAAAGATCTACCTGACACTGTTAAATCGTTTCCAGAACCATCTTTAAAATTTACATCCTTTTCTGACTTTGCATTTTTTAATTTTTCATTATCAGATTCCACTGAAACAGCTGTACTCGTATCCGTGGCTTCAGAAACTTGTATTACAACTTGCATTTCATCAATTTTACAACTCATCTCAACATCTTCATTTGACTTATCAACTGAATCAGTATCTTTTGAATCCGAAATATCCATTTTCTGTTCTTCAATTTTTTCAATATTTAAAGTTGATTTGGTAGATCGATTGTCACCAAATTCATTACTTTTGGGTTTTTCGCTTTTCACTAAAGTATCCATTGGTTCATCGTTCGAGATGGATTCATTCGTAATCTTTTCGTCAACTGATACAGAAGTTTTGGATAGCTTCTCGCTTGATGCCAGTTCCTTTGTAGAATCAATACAAGTTGTCACAATTTCAGATGTCTTTTTAGGACTTATTTTCTCTTCAGGCTTCGCTTTAGACTTATCAACGGACTTTCTTGTATATTTTCTTCTGGGTCTTTCCACAACAATGTCGCTTTCCTTGTTTTTCACGCAGTCAGCACAGGGAATCAAAAGATTGGCCGGAATCATTGTATCGTAATCAGGGTCGTTATCTACAACACTGCTTTTAGGTTCCACATTGCTGCAGGGTTGCGCCACATCTCCTAAAGTTGACACTACTGTTATATAAACCGGCGTCATAGTACACAGCGTTGATTCTGAGACCTTTGTTTCTGTTACCGTTTCAACTATTTTACGCTTCTTCAAAGGTGTACTGACATCTTTCACGCTTTCAATTTTATTCTTTGTTTCTTTATTTTTGACAGATTCAAACATTTTAACTGGAGACGTCTTTTTCTTTTTACTCACATCTATTTCAACATCTTGAGTTTCTTTATCTTTTACAGATGCCATTTTAGTCGGCGATAATTTCTTTGTTAGGGACAACCTTTTATTCTTTGTTTTGTTATCTGGGGATACATTTTTCTCCGTATTCAAATCCACAACACTATTCACATTGGTAGAATCTGTTAAGGAAGGTTTCTTCGCCTTCAACAACCAACGATCCATGTGTGACTGTGCTTTAATTTTTTCATTCCCTGATTTCGCCGCTATTGTATCCAAACAAGCGCTGACCAATTCAACGACATCTACATTTTTTCCAGCATCTTTCGTCTTTGTTTCCGGCGATTTGACAGTTTCTGTATTCTCAGCCGAAAATAAACTATCAAAGAGGGTTTCGCTGAGTGAGACACTCGTGTCTGGATTCTCTGTTTTAATTTTAATTTTCTTTTCCTTCTTGACGGGTTTTGGTGTTGCAATGGACTGCGAGAGGAACATGGTTATGAAGAATTGTTCTCGGAGATCTGGCGGACGTCGCAGAAGCATCTCAGCTTCAGACACGGCCGACAGCCATTTTGTCATCTTGCTTTGTGTCACGTTGAAGGCGTGACAGTATTTTGGATCCTTCTTTTTAATCTGTAAATGACAAATTAAATTTGTTACACAATACATTAAAACCTAGAATACAGCACCTTCGGGGAAAACGCGACAAGAAGTTACACTATATGTGTAGCTTGGTAGTGAAAAAAAATTGCGGCAGCATGCCTTGTTGGCAATCTAAGAGTGCCTATTTATTAAAGATCCATGGCCATTATAGCCTTTTTCATTTTCAAAAACCTTTGACAAAAGATTATATTTTTTGCAATACGGGTAAAAAAACATTTTTTAAATTAATTAAAAATAACTTTAATGAAACAAAAAATGAAAAAATAAAACTATGTGTTTGACAACAGGTTATGCTTCTCTCAGTTCATTCACAACCTTTTTCTACTTATAAAATATTTTTCAGGGTTTGGTGGTTTACACAGTGAAAGTCCATTGTATAATTAATCAAATAAATATAATGTTTTAATTCACTTTTTTATTATTTTATTTTCTAATCTAATCTAAGCTGCAAAGATATATATCATTTAAGATTTATATTAAATGCATTCCCACAAGCAGACATGTATAATTTCGCGCTAACACATACCGCATGTGGACCTACAATATAAAAATCCAATCTCAAATGAACATAAGCTCTGCAACTCTTGCCGTCCTTCCCTGAAACAGGGGTGACATTGGCAAAGTGAACCATTTTTTACAGTATGGGTGGTCAGCCGCATTAAATATGTTAATTGTCCTGAGGATGCCTTTTTAGGCGAAAACTGTTAGCCATATTTAAAATAAAATAATAAAAAAGTGAATTAAAACAGTATATTTATTTGATTGATTATTTTTCTACTTATTTATTTCTTCTACTTTTTTCAGTTTGAGATTACATCTAAATTTTCTGAAAAATATCAATGAGATGACCAGAAAACACATTAATTTCAGAGTATTCTTAAAAGGATAGAGAAGAATAAAGTTGCAAAATGAAAGTGAAACTTGAGGAACATTTTACAAATTTACGTTTACAAAAACACAAATACATGTTACCTCAGGAGTGATATCAGCTCGCATCTTATTGTAGTCGTCTAAACCTGTGAAGATCATGAGACAGTTGGACTGCAGCCAACTCCTGCGCCCACTGTCTGCGAAGAAAGTCACGTGGAGGAAGTCCACTGGATGGGGAGATCGGCCCAAGGCTGGAAATGTAAAATTGTGAAATAAACTTGTCCAAAATTAAACAATAAACCATCATCTCTCCAATGCAGTATACAGGTATCTTGTAAAAATCTACTTTTTTTTTTTTTTTTTTTAAGAAATCCTGTGCGGGAGACTCCCTAGATTCTAAAGACTCTAGGGGTCTATGACACTTGTTGTAGTGCCGCAGAGGTGTACGAGCTTGGTCGTCGCTACAAAGCGCCAATACTCAAGCAAGACCCAGTTGCTGTAAGGCTGGATGGACCTTTGGTGACCGGTCATTGGTAAAGGTTTATGAATTTTTCAACCCAGCGAAGAGCACATTCGAAATATAAATGGTATATTTTTGTGCTCCGCCGGGATCCGAATCCACAACCTTCCATTTACGAGTCCGAAGTTTTGCCACTACGGACTACGGACCGTTCCAAGATGCCAACGACACGCGGTGTACCTGAGCGGTTACCCATCCAAGCACTGACCACGCCCAATGTTGCCCGTTGTTGCTCGGACTTCTCCCAAATTGCCAATTTATCATTTTTGGGTTCTTCTTATGATTCTTCATTCTCGATGATGATTTCTTTATAGCGCCGCTTCGTAATGTAGTCACTCCAAGGGTGCTTATCTCCTCATGGTAATACGCCATGCTAAGCTACCAGTGGCGAAGGGTGACCAAGCCGGTTCCCATCGGCTTCCTTTTTAAAATGATGTAACAAAGTAGTTAAAGAATATAGGCACAAAGTAAAAAAATACATTTAAAACCAAAGACACAATACATATTTTTTCCCCATTGAAACCATGCAGTCTACTTTATTATCATTTTTGCCTCATTTTAAACAACCTTATTTTAGTTTGGGTTTCAAATAAACACCGAAACGGGAATTCATTTTTGACAACCTCGGTGAGATTTGAGCCCGAGCCCTCGGCATGAAATGCAAACACCAACAAGCTATCAACAGAACAGTATCGATAGAGCATGCTGATAATTTAAGCCTGCATTTTACTTTGATAGGACGTCTTTCAGTTGGTAACACAAATTATAGTAGACGATTATTCCAATTTATCAACAAGCATAACCAAAGAGGAGATTATAATATGGTTAAATAGTATGTATTCAACACTAATCTATTTTTCATATTTAAATACACCAGTTTATGATATGAAGTAATACATTTTATGATGTAGGTAGGAGTATAATATTCTGTAAACAGAATGTTAAGTCCATACACCGGATTGGGTAATTTAAATACAACATAATCATTATTATGAGACATCCGAGCGGTAAAATAATAATATTGTTTGTGCTACAAAAATCATACAAGAAAAACTATCCAGGTGAGCGAAGTAACACTTGCTCTTCTCTACTGATACTATAAAACATTGCGTAGACCGGTCCGTAGTCCAGTGGTAACACTTCGGACTTGTAAATGGAAGGTTGTGGGTTCGAATCCTGGCGGAGTACAAAAACATAGCATTTATATTTTCAAATATATGCTCTTTGCTGGGTTGAAAAATTCATATACCTTTACAAAAGACAGGTCAACAAAGGTTCATCCAGTCTTACAGCAACTGGGTCTTGCTCGAGTATTGGCGCTTTTTTTAGCAACAACCAAGTTCGTAGAGGTGCGCTCTTAAGGTGTAATTCACCCAAAAACAGCGCTAACCAACTGATTCACCCTAATATTATTGCTATTATATTGGGTAAACTCACCTTGATTGCATACATCGAAAAAAATGTATGAAAACTAAGTCACTCTCTAGGAGAGCCCTCGGATATCCCATACATTTTTTAGTCAGGCAATCGAGCTGAGATTTACACAATGCTTTATAATCACCTCGATTGTGTAAATCAAAAAATGTATGAAAACTAAATCACTCTCTAGGAGAGCCCTCTGATATTCCATAATTTTTTTGTTTAGCCAATCGAGGTTAGATTTACGCAATATTTTATACTCCGGGCCCTGTGCAATGAAGCATTTCACCATTTGTTTTTTTACCTTACTAAATAATAGATTAGTAACAGGTAAACACTGCTCGTTAGGAGACTATGTTGTTAGATTAGTACACTTTTTCTTTTTTGACTCTTTACGATGTCTGGACATCTATAATCTAAATTACAAAGATATAATTTCATTTAAGATTCACAATGCATGCTCACAAGCAGGCATATGTGAGTAAGCGTGATTACTACACATGTCACACGTGTACTTACAACAGATGATTTGTGAAGAGGAATGCAATTCACTAACCAATTTTGCCTGGCCACTTTTGCCTTCATGCGAAAGCGGATGCTTATGTGCAAGCAATGACATCTGTTGAACCAGGGTCAAAGTTATTTTTGATAGGACAATAATGCAAAGTCGAGTGCCAACGCCTTATCCCCTCGACCATTCCAGTGACTCAAAATGAACATACACCTTGTAACTCCTGCCGCTCTTCCCTGAAGCAGGGATGACATTGGAAAAGTGGGCTATTTTGCTACATGCGTTTTAAAAACATTAACGGCTTTACAGCTGGTTTTTCTGTGGCGGTATAAATATCAATTATGCTTGTGGGAATGCATTTAATATAAATCTTAAATGATATACATCCTTGCAGCTTAGATTAGATTAGATATTCACAATGGAGTCAGCACAAAGGAAAAAAAATGTTACGCCACCTGGCCGGGTTCCTACGGCAAAAGCTAACTAATGATTTTTTATTAAACTATTTGGTTATTTGAGTTAAGATTTTTTTTCTCAGCAGGCCAACGTCACTTGCATGAGACAACCGTCTTTAGCAACAAATAACAAAATATTTGTTCCCTTTTTCTCTAGCAATCCGGTCATGTGACGTCACAATTTTGTTTGTGTCCATTTATGTGTTGAGTCCATTGATTTTTTAAGTATCCAAATCCCTTGAACGTGTCACTCGCTAAGATCATTTGAAATTTTGAAATTCATAAAATACGAATAAAAAGACGCCGCCTTTCGTTCAGACCTCAGAAGTGAGCAGAGCTCCGAAAAAGTCACTCACAGAGGAGACGAAACGTCAGCTGAAAGTCTTCAAGAAGTATCAAGAAAGAAGAAAAAGAAATAAAGAAGCAAAAACTATGGACCACGGTCAAAACCCGGAATCAAAAAATCAAGCATTTTGAAATTCATTCCGGCTCCATTTATGATTTTATCTAATACTTAAAATCTGACTTTCATAAATAAAATTAAACTTACTCTTTTTCCTGACATACAAGGACATTTCCGGATCCCTAGTGATCAAGCATGGCCAGAAAGGATGCGCTCCGACCCTCGCCCAGGCCAACTCTCCCAACCTCCAACTGCAAGACTGCTCCTCTTCAGCTATTTGCAAAGCCTTCTCATCACTGACATCAACTTCCAACTTAATATCCTTGCTCGCAATCACGGCGACACTGTCACTCTCTTCCTTCACTGGCGACACCGTCATATCTTTGATCATAGACAACTTCTTCACAACGTTCACAATCTTTTTCTCTTCTATAGGTTTCGCAGGTGTAACAGCAATCGGAGGAGGTATTTTCGGTGGCGAAAACATATTCCTCAACAAACTGCCCGTTTCTTCAGTATCATCCCTCTTCTTTTGTATCATATCTTTCCGTACATACACTTTTATTGCTTTTTTATTAGCGTCTTGATTCCATGGAGTCACAATGAGATTCTCGGGACTTTTAGATGCAACATCCATTTCCAAATTATTACTCTTCTTTGGTGAAATACTCTTTTTCGGCGTCTTGACACCGGGTGGCGTTTTAGAGGGTGATTTTTTGAAAATTTGAAAATTCTTATCCAGAGAATCAGTTCTGTAAAAATCAGCGATAGTCTTTTGTTTCCTAGCCCTGCCGTAGCGGCTTTTATTGAAGGAATCATTTCCGTCGATTTCTTCTAAAGTTGTCGGATCTGTAATCTTAGCGGTCAGACTTGTTTCCAATTGTTTCAAAATATTTGAACGAATTTTCTTCTTCTTTTGTGGAGAACAATCCGTTCCACTTTCTTGTGTTGAAAACCCATCATCCACTGACGATTGGCTCAGATTTAAGGTAAAAGAATCATTTTTCATTTCCTCTGAAACTTTGTCTTCTTTCAATTCCATAGAATGATTCACATCCATATTGGTATTCCCGTTATTATCTGAATTGACAATCTCATCTTGATTGGTTTGTAACGATTGTAGCAATCTATATTTTAGCGGGGATGGCAATTTCTCTTTGCTTTTATTTTCTGAATCCACACCATTTGTAAGCGTTGCCGAATTCATTTTCGCAACAGGTTCTTTTATATTCACCTGTGCTTTAGATTTGGGTTGTTTCATTGTCAAACATTCCTGTTCTTTATTCAAATTTGAATTCTCCATGGGAACTTCCACATCTTCAGAACTTTCAGTTTTTGAGATGTTTTCTGTCATTTTTGACAGATGTATTTCGGTGTCAGATTACATTAAAGAAATCTCAAGTTTACGATTTTTTAATAAAAACATGTCATTGTTTAGAAAATATAACCAGTTTCATTCATAATATAGCTCGTGAAGTAACCAATCCATGAGGTTTCATATCATAATGTATGTACGAAAACTGCAAAAAAAATCTTAATTCTAATGTGATTAGCATTTTCCGTGCACTTTTTGGTTGTCAGCGTATTATAATTATGAAACAAACTTGTCTAAATGTCAATACGCACGAGAAACGCTTGATAAAACAAGATGGGAGCCCGACGTACTTGTGCCCTGGGTGGCTAATGCCAGAATGTGAGAACAAAAAAACATCAGTCTTTCACAACACGGCGGTCCTATAAATAGCTTACACTGTTTTTTAGACTCACACAACCGATTATCAACCGAAAAACGGCACAAAAGTGGTGGAATTCCTGTATTTCTTTAAAACGAGCAGAAAAACTTTCTCGAAATTGTCCAGTCGCCCCTGCTGCAAGTGCGCGCCATGTATTCAGCGATATTCTCTTGACAATTTATAAATGTCATAATATGGCGTCCGGGCGATGGCTTACACTAGCTGGCGTCTAAATTATCACTTTTTAATACGATGAGGTAGCAATTTTGATATCATTTACTGTTTTTGTATATAAATCAAATCACAGTTCCACTATCGTAATAACTGACACAAGCGGGAAAGAGCGGACATCGGCGATCGGCTTCTGAAACTGTTTTACAGATAAATACCCCTAATTTTGCTTTCCCGCCAATACCTACAATACCATTTTTACAGATTTCCATAAAACAGTAATAATAGTACGCATAAATACCACTAGACGCCGCTACTAAAATAATACAAAATACCTAAACACCATGTGGGGATTTTAAGACAGGTGACAGGTGACAACATTTTCAATTGACATTTCATAAAAAATGGCCGCCGGAAGCAAAAATAAGGATCAAAAGCCTGGCGAAATATTCGCCTACAGTGAAATGGCATTACGAAATAATGCGGCTGTCGTCGAATATTGTCGAACTTCAATGGCGGCCCTGTCCGGTGGAACAGCAGGTAACGCTCTACCACGTGAATTTTGATAATTTCTACCATGTCAAATTTACCATGACATTTCAATTAAAATTTCATGTTTTTCGTTTGCAGGCCTTCTAGGACTCACTGGATTCTATGGATTTGGGTTCTATCTGTTCTCCGTGGTTAGCTTATGGGTTCTCCTGCTGATGAAGTCGGGTGCGAGCTGGCAGAAGTATTTCATCTCAAGAGGAAGTCTCCTAACCAACGGCTTTCTGGGCGCCCTCTTCACATACATTTTATTCTGGACATTTATATACGGCATGGTGCATGTATATTAATTAAATTATTACATTCTACAGTTTAACAAAGACCTGATAGGAGATGCCTTATTGATTCCCATATTTATTTTCGAGAATCATTTAGTTCAATCAGTCTTGAGTTTTTGTGTCATGTTATCAGGAGTACTCCGGATATAAAACATTTAGTAAACTCGTCTCGATTGTCTAAATAGAAAAATGTATGTAACATACAGCAGCACCTCTGTAATTGATTTAACTTTCATACATTTTTTTCTGTTTCCATGAGAAGAGTTTATGCAATGGTTTTTACTCTGGGTAAAGTTCATTAATTCGTGTTTACCTAATGGACACCAAAGTTCTTTACCTAATGGAGTCTGAAAATTAAACGTAGACAAAAAATAGATTCCGACAGTCTCTATTTTTTTTAATCTTCACTGAATTTGCAGTAATTTTGTCTGCTGACGCTTCATTCCCTCTAGCAGGAAACATTTTCAAGGCTCGAAGTGACGGGGCACCTTTATACTCCGCTTGCTTTTGGCAACTGGCTGCATGTTGATGCTACTCTTATCTCTGTTGTGTTTCTTCACTGTTACGGGGTGAGTGTGTAACGGGGTGGCAGCGCGTGGGCAGGGGTACATGCAGGCGTGTGCGCAGGCTTTGGCGTGTGTTTATGCGGTCCCTGCTCGAAGGAATGAAACATCGGCAGACAAAATTACTCCAAATTGAACATGGTCTAATCCAAGAAAAACTATGTCATCATATACAGAAATAAGTTGGGACTAAGGGGAATCTTCCAACTCGGAGGATAATCGGATAAGTGAGGCTATAAGAGACTTGGAACAAATTGTCCTTACTCCTGAAGGTAAGCAAGTGATTGGATACATAGCTGGTTACGTCGTTAATCTAATCTAAGGCATCTGTTCCCATTCCAATGTTCTGGAATTCCATATCCCTCCCAAGCTTTCGTAAGTTGCCTATTTTGTTTGGCAGGTTTATTTTTCTTAAAACTTCGCAGTTACCTCCACCTCTTATAGAATTTCCAGGTGTATCTTTTTATTTATTTTATAAGGGTAAATATTAGGTAAATTATGGTGTAATAAGGATCACTAATTTCAACTTAGTAATGTGTGAAAGGCTGAAAGTCAGTTAAAATTATATTCTTTGTTTTATTTACTTCTATGAAAATTAAAATCCCAGGGCTCTTTTTTATTGATGAATGAGAAAATATTGTTAAACGTTGAGCATTGATTATTCAAAATAATAAAAAATGCACTTGAATTGTATTTGATGTGTTTGTTTATGGTTTATAATACACATCGATAACTTTATGAAATATATTGTAAGTTTGTACATACCTAAATGAGTTTCTTATTTTATTTTTCACATTACAAAAAAAAACAGCCAGATTCAGCCTCCTGTAAACATTCGCCTCCAGCTCTTCCTGTCCTCGTCGACTGACTTCCAACTTGTCTCCCAGAGAAGCTGCGCTGCATCCCCTCATTCCCACCAAATCTATTTGATTAACTTTATATTGGCCAGAATCGTGAGGGTATGCAGAGGATAGGATAAACAAAATTCAGGATTAGCACTTCTTTCATCTTCTTGACATTCAACAAAAAGTGTTTTGATTTGCGTGAAACTCATATAATGCAGAAAATTACCTGTGTGTAAATATTATTCAATTTGTTGTGACCGTCAATAAGTATTTTTTACATGCTTCATTTGTTAAGTACTTATCATTTGAGTGAAATGTTTCTCCATTGATATAATCCTCATGCTATTATATTATTGTATTCACATTTTCTGTAATTATTATTTATAGTTGGAAAAATCAATAGCAATTTAGGAAATAACATCTCTTTATTGGACATACAAAACGTAATTAAGCTGAAAGCTTTTTAAATGGTCCATATTTTTCAATGCAAAGTCTATACCTGGTTGGGCTGTGTAGAACCAAAGGGGGAAATCAAGGATTAAAAAAAAATGAGATAAATGTTTGGAACACAAGAGAGTGTCATTTTCAGTATTTCCATATATTTATCTCAATTTAAAAAAAAATCTAGATTGCCACCTCTGGTTCTATACTTTTGAATATTACTTTTTCTTATAAGTACTGATATTTACCCTCCCCCTAATGAAATATACTTTTTAATGGCTTATCCTTCTTAATTACAAAATATTGATTTCAAACTAAAAAGTCTGAATTTAACTCCTTTTGTATTCACTAAGCTTTGCTCAGTTTGTGAGCAAGTTCACGAGACAGTAGATGTAAAAAATGGTTGGTTCGTTCCGAAAGCTTTTGATTCATTTATTTTCCGCCAAAACCCCTCAAGATGCTTATTTTCCCATAGAGTTTTTGGGCCGGGTAGCAGGTATAGCTCCATTCAAATACATTGCCAACTCTGAAGTCTCAAAAACTGAGATTCTCATACCGTATGTAATATGGCAGATAATAAATGCCGTAGTCTACATCACTGCTGTCCTTATTGTGGCTATAAACGATGAAACTGTCGCTGGAATATTTGACGATTCAATTCTATTAAAATTTGGCGACAAATTAAAGATATACTTTGGATTTATTTGCATCGTCGGTCTTATGATTGACATGTACGTAAAAGTCAAAATCTACGCCCGACACTTGGAGCTATTGAACAAATTAGATCTTGTTTTGAAAAAGGTCGGCATTGAAAAGGATTATGCTAAAATGAAGATTGTTGCTATTGTGTTGATGCTGTGGTTTAGCGTGGGATACTCTTTATATGTCACAATAACCAACAATCTCGTCTCATCATGGAAAAGAAAACCTTCCATTGCCATGTCGTTTGCTCTGCATATTCCTGATTTTGTCGCCACGTGCATAATGATGACTTTTGTCTTTCTGGTCAGGATGATATCAATCAGCATAAAAAGTTTGAACTTGACTTTAGTATCCATGTGCGAGGAAAACTCTGTAATTGCCATTGACAAAAGCACAAACCTTTTGTTTTTGAAGAAGAAATCGCTAAACAAAGTTGAATTGATTGTGAACACAACGATGAATGAGAACAGGGAAGATATGTACCTGGAAAATATTAAAGTAATTTGGAGAGCTTATGACATCATCTGTGACGCCTCGGGGAATTTAAATTCTATATTCACTACAAAGATTCTCATCATAATGGCAATGTGCTTTACCACCATTCTGTTTAACGTATTTCAAGCGTTGATGACTGTCAGCTGGCTCATCAATTATTCAACATACTCTGATAAACTGGTGATCTTTCTTGGCTTTTCCGTGAATCAGATTCTTGTCAATTTGACAAACATTTTGTTTGCAATTTTTGTGTGTGAATCCTGCCAAAGAAATGTAAGTACCCATAATTGTGAAATGCCACAATGTGCTGATTTATCTTTTTTATTTTAATTGGACAACAAACAGCGTTACAGAAGAATTTTAAAGATAACAATTATAATAAAAATATGGCCAATTATATGTTGCCACAGATATGGGGCCGTCCATAAATTACGTCATCGATTTTGGCCGATTTTCGACCCCCCCCCCCCCCCCTTACAATCATCCTATAGTCATTATCTAATGACCCTCTTGCTTTAATAATGGATGAGCTTAATAATTAATAATGTTATATTAGTTACATATTATTTTGTAGAAATTGGTATTTACAAGAGCGACGTCACTTTTGGTACTCGTACATCATTTGCCATCATCCGCGGACCAGACTCCCCCCCCCTTAATGCGAATGTTCCGAGCGGCATGACCCATTTTGTACTGTGTTGGGGGCCACAAAAGACTGAAGGACAAAAATTTCCATCCAATGAAAATCTTCAGCCTAGGAGGAGGGGGAAGAATAGAAACCCTGTCAATTAAAAAATATATACCTATTATGTTTTAAACACAAGGATAATTAATTTATTTGTAAGGTACACATTATTAAAGAGTGCCGTTTTTGTGTATGTCACACCTCAGATACCAACAGTTTGTGCCTTTCTCACATAGGCAGTAGTCTGTTCCACTCTGAAAACACATTCTCCAAAATTAGTGTGTGTCTGACGGTGCAGCTGGACTAAGTCAACCGCCCCATACCTACCCCACAGATCTGAGCATCTGGCGCCTCAAATCCATCTCAATGGATGAGAACATGTCAGCCAAATATGATGGAGCCACACCATTTATAGCTTTGTAAACCATTTGTTAATGAAAGTCTCGGCTAGCGGCGACCCATTTATTGGTGGACCGTGTTTGACATGCCTGCTCAGAAGTGTATGAGCGTGGTATTGAGAAACTCAATCTTTTCACATATTCAATTCTTACATCATTTTTACAATCAAATATTTTCTGTATTGCATACAAAGTTGATTCTGTTTTATTTCAAATATTTTAGACGGACATCACAGCTATACTTATTAATAAGCTGATGCTTCAAGAACGAAATGAAAAATATTCTAATTATGTAAGTATTTAATTTGTTATATTTCAGCGCTATATTTCAGAGCCTTGTGTGATGGGCATAGTCAGGGTCGGCGCTAGGGTAGAGCGCAGTTGGGTGACCGCCCAGGGTGCCAGGCACCTCTTTATATATTTTTCATATGGATTTGAATGGTGGATAGAGGGTGCCTTAAAAATCTCGCCCAGGGCGCTGGTAGTGCTAAAAATGTCACTGAACATAGTGGAGGGTAAATGGCTGGCATTTAAATCTGCAAGTAGTACCGCTGTGAGTAAATTGATTTTTCCACAACAATGTAATAAAGCACAGTACTTGGATCATTCCTTTTGCATGGCTGGCCCTGTGCTGTGTAATGTCCTACCCTATGAGCTTAAAGCTGTAAAGATTGCAAGTGCGCTTATCTTGGGATCAAAGATATGTTTGTTTCAGAGATGTTACAGTTGAATAGTGCCCTTGCAGTGATTTATTACAAAACGGCACCGTAAATATTATTTTTATAAGATAAGTTTGAAATACCAGGGCCTAAGTCTATGTGGAATTATTGTTATCAACCATTTTAATTACAGTAGGTATATTTTATTGTTTTTCAGCTACACAATTTTTCAATGCATATCCTCCATCGAAGACCACTTTTCACAGCTCAGGGACTGTTCAATATTGACCATTCATTGATTTTCACTGTAAGTGTACGATTATTGTAAAACTATGCTTGATCTTTTTATTCTTAATGGACTTGGCACATTTCAATTAGGAGGGAAATGCTGTGTCGCTTTGCTGGATTGCTAGGGAAAAGGCAAACCAATATTATTGCTATTGACATTTTTTCCTGCCAAGAAAAAAATCTGAATTCAAATTTGTGATGAGTCCATTTTACTAAAGAATACTAATAATGTTTCTGTGTTTTTTTCATAGATGGCCGGAGCGACAACAACCTATTTGATAATTCTAATTCAGTTCTCTTTGTCTGCTGTGGATAATCCTTCATCAAATTCTACAAATCCAACCAACAGTACAATATTCTGAAACAGTTTTCACGGTCAGTCCTCAGATTAAATGAAGAAATGGCTATCAACAACAAAAATACCGACTAACAGCTGTTTCAATTGCATTTTTTTATGAAGTGAGGAAATAATTCAAAATAAATAATAAAAATGTCCTCAGCAGATATATTATGACTTAATTAGTGTATTTTTTAGTTTTCATGTACCTACCTAAGTGTTCACATGAGTAATAAGAATACCTTTCTTTACAAAAATATTTATTTATTCATTCCCTAAAACCTGAAATAAGTAATTTTATAATTTGTTCACATTTTTAAGGAGAAATACAGTAGTAGTATATTTAACTACAAATACTGATGACTGACTTCTGAGAAAAATAAATTGATGGCACTTTCTCATATTACCTCTACAAAATCGTATTTTTAATTACTTTTTTTTAGTTTTCAAGTGCTTTATGAATAATTAATTTGTAGTAAGTACTCTACAATTAAATGTAGATTTTTCCAACAGGTGTAAGTCACAAGTATTAGGTATGTACTTTAAAAGAAATTCCATTGTATCTACATTTTTTAAATATATTTGTTAAGAGTTTTGCCTGGGCAGGACAGGTATTTACATCATCAATGAATAATTCATTGCTTATATTTTAATAAATTATTTATAATTACTTACTCAAGGACATCTGTTAAGCAAGTGTCAAAGTTATGGTTAGGGGGGCAAGGTGGGAATCGAACCAGAGTTATTTTATTCCAAAAAAGCTAGTCAAGATTAGCGACCTGCCTCCTTGGCCATAACACTGACAAACTCAAAACCTAACTTTTAAACTAAAGGCCTAATGCTCGACACAGAGCAAAGTACTTCTTAGCTCTGATTGGCTGCTTCAGGCATCCGTAGAGATCGTTTATCTTGAGACAGTCTGTCTGACTCAGCTGCGCCCTTTGGCCGATCTTGGCTCCTCTTATTTTAGGAGTTATGGTTGGCTTTCCCCGTCCTTTAGAAAAGTAGTCGGTTCCATAGTGCATGATTGAGTCAAAGTCATATTCAAAACTGTAAGTGGTGTTTTCCAAGCTCTGCTTGTCAAAGTTGGACCGATAATCTGAAAAAGTAAAGATTGTTAATGTTAAAAAATGCTTCTTGGCTGACACAAAGTCTTTCATTTCTCAATGAATGAATAATACCTATATATTGATGATTGTTACATATTTTTAAAAGCTGATTAAAAATCAGTGGTTACCATTATTGTTTAGGCGCTGCAAATATTGGTGCAAATTAAAAAAATAAAATAAAGTAAACACTGTTTAGTTCTACTTATTTTTTTATTTTATTTGGATCCAAACAGTGTTCATTTTCATTTAAAAAAGAAATAAAATGGAGTTCTACAAAGTTTCCGCTGAAACATTTCATAATTTGAAATATTGATGCAGCTTGGGCACTACAATAAGGTCAGAACATTTGTAGTTCAGCAAAACCAAATAAGTAGGTACCTACTTATAGAAAATGGTTTTGGTACCGATCCATAATTTCATGATTTAAAAAGATTCTACTTCTGAAATTGAATGAGGTAGTAACATTTTTGAATTGTAAACTTTTTCTCGGCGAGCAAATATCAATTTAGTATGGGACTGCCGTCCTTAGCAACGAATAAAAAAAAATGTATGCCTTTCCCCTAGAAACCTGGCCGGGTGATGACATAATATCATCTATAACAACTCACGTGCGGACCTCATTGTGGAAATCAATCATCACGACTGCCCTTTTTATTTTATTTTTTCTTTAGTCTATTATCATTTGACTAGTACTACTAGTAAATGCACTGGGACTCGGGGGCTCAGCCTTTTCAAAAAAAAATCTCGAGAAATCTTACAATTCTATCCATGCATTGATAAGTCTGAATATTAGTTGAAATAAGAAAGTATTTTGAATTTATGAGCTCACCTGGGATAATATTTTCTTCGTGTATCTTGACAAAGCGGTCTCTATCAGCCCTGGATTGCTCGTGGTAGATTCCTAAAGCGTGCATTAGTTCATGCATGGCCCGACCTTCAGTTCCCAAACAGTTAGGTCCTCTGTGATCTGGGGGCTGCAAGGAGAGCAATTGAGGACCTCCTATCTTACCAACATAGGACCAGCAACCCTGGAAACAATGAACCAAAAAATTAACATATTATGTTACATTGTCATGGATGTCATCGTAGAGGAAGACCGAGAAAGGTATGGATGGACCAAATATCTGAAATTGCGAATGAATGGAAAATCCAGAGTCATAATAAAAGAAGAGCGCATGTATGAAGAAGGTTATGACTCTGGAGGAAATGAAAGAAGTACGTAAGGACAGAAAGAAATGGCGGTTGATCTGTAATGTTGGCGGCTAGGGTTTATCAAATTGGAATTTGTTTTCTGTTTGTTGTCCATAAATATTTTTATTTAGTGATCTATAAAATGTAATTTGTCCTGTATGTTCCTTGACTTATAGGTTGGTATGCGGCTGACCACCCATGCTGTAAAAATGGTTCACTTTGCCAATGTCACCCCTGTCGCAGGGAAGGACGGCAAGAGTTGCAGGGTGTATGTTCATTTGAGATTTGGTTTTTATGTTGTAGATTCACATGAGGCATGTGCAAGCGCGAACTTGTACGTGTCTGGTTGTGAGAATGCATGTAATGTGAATCTCCAATGTAACATATCTTTGCAACTTAGATTAGATTAGATTAGATTAGTCATACATTTGAAATACCATTATTTGTGTTCTGTCAATAATTACATGATTGCGTGTATCCTAAAGGCATATAATAAGGTTGCTTTTCTCAGTTAGGTATAGCAGAAAGACCAGCCTGAGAGAGTGTGCCAATAATAAAACTAAACAAAAATTGTCAAGAAAGTTGTACCTATGTTATTTTATGTGAAGTTCTAGATGTAAGAATGATTTTTATTGTGTTTTGTGAAGACTTTTTGTTGTATTTGTTAGAAAAAACACACCAACTTGATACACACTGCCCAAAGAACTATTTGTCTTGACGTTTAAGGTCTTTCTGAATCCATTACTCTTACAATAATTACAATTTTACAAATGGTACTGGCATCTATGATTGCTTTAATTCAATTAATTATGTCTGTACTCCATAGATGGTATAGGTTCAAATATTATCAAAAAGTTCATAATCTCATTCCTTACGTTTTTAAGGATTAAATACATTTTTTTTGTCCAATCATTCATCTTTTTTTTGCAAAAATAATCAGTATCATCAAATGTGTTTGACCAATGGTTTGACCTCTAAGAAGAAAAAAAAATGTTCCAACAACCATCTATGACAGATAGTAATGATAAAAAAAATACTACTGCGTTTTTCAACCAGCCAACATTGAACAGTTGTCATTGGGATAATCTTAGATCTTTATGACTATTGCTTCGACAATTACAGAGAAAATTTAATTTCTTTCTATGAACAAGCCAACAAAAACAAATGAGTCTAAAATTAGCCTTTACATATAAGAACATAGTGTTACGAATGTATATATATATATTATATGAGGCTGATTTATTTATTTTTGTTTTGTACATGACAAAAGAGTGCCGTTTTTTTGTGTGTCACACCTCAAGAGCCCAAGGTTCATGCCTGTGTGTTTTGTGATTGTACGCCTAGGTGTGTTACCTTGCTGTGTATGTGCGTGTATTAGAGTATTTGACACTTTGAACTGTTGATACTTCTGGTACTCTCTAGAAATATCTATTTTAGAGGTGCCTTGTCAATTCAGGAACACGCGAGAATAGGTCTTGGTCACATGTAAATAGGCTGCAGTTCTGTGAAGCAGGCAGTGATCCATTAATAGCACTCTAACTGTGAAACCGGCAAAGGTAGAAGTTGCAAAGTGAAACATATTATGTAATCAACTTGTTAAAAAATAAATACTGTAAAATAGATATAACCGCAATTTTATTAAAAGTGAACCCGAGATAAAATCATAAAAATACAGAACAATTTCAGGCAATTTACCTTGGGATATTTTATCGGCCAAATGAGAAGATAATCCTTTGCTTTGCCATTCCAGGGGACAAATTTGACACATGTCATAAAGTTTAGTGTTCTTATTGCTTGGTAGATGGTAACATAATCTGCCGGGTCATACAACGCACTTATATGATATGGCACTGTCCCATTCTGCCACATCTTTTCTGGAAATACATCCCATCTCAGACCAACTCTCCAGTAATTGTAAACCTAAAAACATAGATGCCTAAAATATGTTGAAGATACAAGTGTCCTTTTAATAAAATGTCGGTGTTATGGCCGAGGGGGCCAAGTGGCCGATCTTTCTAGCGTACTTGGAATAGAATAATGTTGGTTCGATCCCCACTTGGGCCACTTGACTTTAACTTTGACCCTGGTTCAACAGATGTTATTGGGTACCTAATTATTAATTAATGATTCATTAATATAAACAATAATGAATTATTAATCGATGATATTAATACCTTGGTGAATTGCATTCCTCTTCACAAATCTATTTAAAAAAAAAACTATATATTATGTATCAATCACCACCTTAAAGGTTAAACTGAATAAGTGCTGATTCACTGATTTGTGAAATTGTGGATAAAACATTTTATTGGGTGTAAACTTTTCATAATAAGTAACTATGTAAGTGAACTATTTCATTCGTAGAAAATAGGAAAAATGGTGAATTTATCTGAGAAACCCATGTTAACTGAATATGTCACTTAGGTACTTATTTAGTTTTATTTTTAAACTGTCCACATGAAATCCTAATGAGTTTGGCACATGAATTTATTGACATAGACAAATTGTGTGATGGAAAAGTCGAGAAAAGGATAGGTTGCTAGCGAAAAGGCATACAAATATTTTGTAATTGGTTGCTAAGGAAAATAGTCCCATACGGGGATGACGTTACCCGCCGAGAAAAAGTTTACACCTCATATTTGATATTAACCCATTTACCGCCGTGTGATTTTGTTTGTTACTTTTTACCTATTTTGTTAGAATTATTATCTTCGTTATTTTTCAATCAATCAGAGGTCATGTTATATCCAAGTATATCTGGTCTTACTTTTTTTATAGACATTTTACAGAGAAAGTATGTGTGTTTTACCTCATCATTCATGGCCATGTCTCCTTGAAATAATCCTGGACGTACTTCTGGATCCTGAGAGGACTCTTGAAGAAGCTGAGCATCTTCTATGTTTAATTTAACTAAAACACATCACAACATTTTATTATTTAAAATAAGAATAATTTATTCCTAAAATTAAATATTTAAAACTCACAGTCGGTAGGAACTGGCGGATGCACGACATTTG